>CM060916.1:337919996-339169996 GCA_030737875.1 Allium sativum | reverse complement strand
TTAAAACACAACTATTTTATATAGCTCATATAGATGATAAAAATAGGAATTTTATTATGAAACAATTTATTTAAAACACGACTATTTTATATAGCTCATATAGATGATAAAAATAGGATTTTTATTATAAAACAATTTATTTAAAGCACGACTATTTTATATAGCTCGTATAGATGATAAAAATAGGATTTTTATTATAAAACAATTTATTTAAAACACGAATACCATTCAACACATGAATTTCTATTCAACGAACGAATTTCTATTCAACACATGAATATAGTTTCAATACATGAAAATAATTCTAACACATGAATATTACTCAAAATTTCGGTAGCATAACGGCAGGGTAGTTAAAACCGGGGCCGTCCCTAGTACGGCTCCTCGCTCTACCTTAAAGCCTCGCAACTTTTGACAATAAGGATTTCATGCATCTAGTTCGCATGCAGGAGGCATGTATATATTTTTCATTTCCACAAACTAATCCTATGTGGTTTCAACCAAATAATTCTCAACCACAAACGGGTATTTTTCAACCACAATCAATCAATTTCAACCACAAAAAATTCTAATCAACCATTCGCTATCAACCAATTTTCACACCAATCACAACCAATAAATATCATCCATGGTTTGTGGACGAGGGGCGTATATATATACACACACACACACACATGCACACACACATATATATATATTTATATAAGTAAATTTCACTTCTATTCACATTTTTACAACGCATATGTAACTTATACATCGGCCGTACAACTTATACAACGCTTATACATGAGGTGTACAACGCTTATATAACTCATACATCGACTATATAATTTATACATCGTCGTTTTCCATATCGTTTATAGTTTAGAAATCTCATATTGGGTTCCACTCCACCAAAAATAGCAGAAAGCTCAGAAAAATATGCGGTCTCTTCTAGAATGTAGAAGACGTCCACACGAGTCCACTGTCTCTTGTTTCACTGAATTTCGTTAAGAAACGAAAAAGATACGATATTTACAGTGAAATCAAAAATCGTAGCGCTTTAAAGTACTATAATATAGTTGAAATTAAAACAGACTGTTATCTCAGCTATTAGTTCAAAACTAGGTCTTCATTTTTCTCGAAATCCGCGCCACTTCAGGATGATCGGCCAACGCCATGATGAAGAAGGAGGAGGGGCGCCTCCGCGCGTGGTGGTGGGGGCCCACTCGGTGGTCCCTGCTGATGGCGGCGGCTTGAAGTTTGTAACTTTGGGGGCTCAGTTCTCGCGATTCACCAGACGAGAGGGGGTGCCACGACCATGGATTTGAAGCTTGAGGGGAGCTCTTCAAAAACCCCAACTGGGTCGAAGGCTATCGATGTGTGTAGGAGGAGAAAACAAGGGGGAAAGCTTGAAGAACTATCGCCTTCGACCTGGGGGATTTCGGAGAGAAGACGGGAGAGAAAAAATGAGCTGGACCAATCATGGTTTTTCTTTAATTTATATATTTTTAAATTTCGAAAATAACCCCTTTCACACATGAACTCCAATCCAAACCCAGCGACTGTTGTCCCTAGCGTTTTACCCCCATTCCGAACGCAATAGGATATGTTTCCTAGGCCCATTCGACCGTTTCAGTCAGTTTACCTTCAACTTAAAATATAAAACATTCAATATTTAATTTAAACGTTCATTTCAATTTGCCGGAGCCACATATTGATTCTAAAAATTCCCTAAAAATAAATATAGCTATGTTTTGATGATACGGTCCCAACAAAACTAGTTTCGTCGAATTCTGAGACCGTTTGAAAAATGACCCATTTCTGGCCGATCCAATTTAACTATAATTAACCAAAACACGTTTTCCTTTACCACTCTCACATACGAGCTTCAAAAATTATGAAATTTGAAACCTAGCAATAATTGAACATCCCGGATCCAACAAAAGTAGTTTCGTCGAATTCTGAGGTCGTTTGCAAAATGGCCATTTTCACGGGCTATATAAACTATATAGCGACCTTTCTGAAAATTCGTTTGGCCATAACTTTTGCTTCCTGCTATCAAAATTCGATTTTTTAGATTTGTTAGAAAGGTATTCAATAACAGATTTAAATATTTTTGGTTTCACTCAAATCCGGTTTTTTTGCACCCGGTACAGTCAGTCAAAGTTTGAATTCAAATTTTGAAACTACATCGCCATTTCAGGCCTTGTTTATAATTAGAATTAATTATATTTATTTTCAAACATCAATTCAAACTTAGTATTCGTTGTTAATATTTAAAATATTTATTTTAAATATTTAAAATCCACTAAAATAGCCAATTTAAAATTTTTAAATTGGTTCAGATTTTCTGGGTCGTTACAATCTCCCCCACTTAAAACTTTTCGTCCCCGAAAAGGAACAAAGTCGAAAGTGGTTTGATTAATCAACTCTACATCCGATCTGGCTTCCATTATCCAACTTTTCAGTTTCTGAGAATTTTCAAATTCTTCAAAAATTTGGCTAACACCCGGAATTTTCAAAAAATTTCGCCATAACCTCCTTTGTATGGGGATGGGTTTGGAAATTTATTGGGCCGTATTAGGTACCCAATAAATCATATAAAGCATACACATATTTATAGTGATATATGTTGTATATAACGTTGTTGTATACACAATTATATGATTTTTGTTTGATGATAACAACCAAATAAATATTATTGTAAATGTGTTTGAAATCGTACTGTTAAATATATACATCACTGACTGAAATATAATATTTATATTTAAATGGAATACGACCATACAGACATTGATATATTCATACTGTATTCTATTTAAATTGAATATTCTATTTCAATAACACAACAGTACAAATCTTATAAACTCCACTATTTAAACACTCACAGAATATTTGTACTAATAAATAACAGAATAAAATAAACAAGTTTGTTTGACAACAATAAAATAATATTTTATTTCAATCAAACTTGTTTATTACAAACATCAGTACAATTCATATATATATATATATATACACACACACACACAGCTCCTCACTCATACATTCAATATACATTTTTTTTTGATACAGACACTTTCACTGTTACACACACTGTATATTTTTCACTGTCAATTTCTGTCTTCTTGTCTTCTGTCTCCACAGCTTACAAGTCAGTCCAGTCTTCATACCTGTCATACAAATGAACACACACAATACACTGCAATAGAAATAATATTGAATACATGCAAATATAAATTTTATTTTTAAAATTTTATTTGCCTCAGTTTTCTGGTGTGTTTCTCATCATATTTCATGACTTGATCTGATTTATATAGACATCATCTGTAGTGCTCACTGGTCAGCCTCAACAAACTGTACTGGTTTGCTGATCAGGACCAACATCAAAAATTGCTGATTCTGACCAGCCTCAACACAGTGCAGCAGTCTGCTGATAAAATTTGCACATACACGATACATGTATACACACATGAGTGTGTGTATATACACATATGTTATGCATGTGCAGGCAAAATGTAGTCAAGGCAAACAGCATGTCAAGTCGGCAAAAGCAAATGGCCGAGCACATATCAAATAGGTTCAAGAACATTTCAGCAGCAAGGCTCAAACACAACAAGTCAAATGTAAGCATGGGTGGTCGAGAGAAGCGCAAACATGTCAACTGCATAAGCATGGACAGAAATACAAAGGCAGCAGATTTAAGTGAAAGTGCCAACATAGCAGCAAACAAGGCAGTTTCAAAGAATGGCATGGCAAAGTATAGTGCAGCCAAGCTTGGCAAGTCAGGATGAGCATCACAGTTTAAACTGAAGTACAAGTGTGGCACAACAAATTTTAAAGTGGTCGAGCACAGTTTCATGAAGCCAACACAGCATGGATACAAGCAGAAAAAGGGTGCAGTTATGAATTTCAACACAGCATGGATACACACACACACACACACACACACACACACACACACACATATATATATATATATATATATGTTGCAAGTTCACATATACATGAAAGCATGATCCAAGTGTACAAGTGTGGATGTGCAAGTGTCATGGTGGGTGCAGCTACAAATTTCAGTGAACAAACAAATGAATAAATGCATGTCAGGGAGCAAAGACCATCAAAACAGTGGCACAATGGCATAGCGACAAAAGTCGTTGGTAAACAATATTGGGATAAAACAATTTATTTTCAATCATGCAGTGGGATTCCTGGAAAAAAAATCATAGTTACATGTTTTAAGAACAGCTTAAACACTATGGTGAAGCACTTTCAGGTCATGTTCAAAGGGAATACAAGAAAAAAAAATTATTTTGAAGTTATTTCCAGAAAAACAGTTTTGACATGATTTTTTTTAGGCAATGGTTTCATTTTTGGCAAGAAAACTCAAGCTCAACAATCATGGTCGAGCATTTCAGTCCAGGTTATAATGGTGCCAGCAAGTTCATAGAAGCCCAAGTAAAGCAAGTCACAAATGCAGAACTCAAGAAAATATGAATCAAGTACCAAAACAATGTGCTCAAGTTCATTCATGCATGGGAAATTAAAGATTGGATTTAACCATTTATGAAATGGTGAATCAGCAAGAATCATACTTGAAAATATTCTGCAATTATCAATTTCCAGAAATACTCATGATATAACAACATATTTGGCAAGAAAAACCATTTACGTTTTCAATTTTCAAAGGCAAGGGTTTAATTTGCAGAAAGTTAAATATGGAAAGAGTTCAACAATCATCTAGAATTGCCACAATCAATCAAGCCGATTTAATTTCAGTTTTGGGCAACAAAATTGATTCCCTGTTCTATAAGCATGGCAAGAATCACGGCAACAACAATATCACGTAAGGACTAAAAGAAAGTTGAAAAAAATCATTCAAGTCGTATAACAAAAGGGGAAAGCATCAATCGGCAAATCAGCCGAGTCATTCAGTGAAAGCAGAGGATTTAAAGGATTTTTAATCCCATTTTATAACACCAAGTTCATCATAGTAAATCACACAAGCTTTTCAATGGCAAGGAATCAAATTGAAATCAATTGAATCAAAAGGGGAAATCGTGTAAAATCAGGCCAAGCCACTTAAATCGAAATCAGAGATTTATAGGATTTATAATCCTATATTATACACCATCTACATCACAGGCACAAGGCGATCGAAACCAAAAACAACAAATTTAAGCAAAGAATTGCAAATCAGAAAGCTCACCTTTTTATCAGTTTCAATCGAGCGCAAATTCCCAAATTGATCGACAAACATCAAAAGCCATCGACGCATTGAAGTTCAACAGATAACGAGATCAAGCATCGATTTGATTTGGGGCAAATTTCCAAAATCCTAGTTTTGATTTCATTTTTCCAGAGCCGCCATTTCAATGACAAAGGAGATCGGGTCAATACAAATAAAGGAAATGGGCCGGCCAATGTCTTTATGGCTTAGGATTTTTAATTAAAAAGGGGATGACCTTTCTTTTTAACTCCTAAGGGTTTTTCTTGTTTATTTTTTTTGTTGTATTTTAATTTGTTTTTGTAAAACCGTCAAACGAACAGTTTCTAGAAGTCTGTAAAATTCTAGGGAATCAGTCAGGATGTTGACTGACGGTTGACAGAGTCTGTAAAATCTGGGTTACGTGTTACGGGTTTGTAATACGGGAAATCTAATCGAGGGGATATCGTTCAGTCTAGGATTTTGAGCATAGGGTTAGAATAGAAGCAGGGTTTGCGAGTGTACATGGTCTTGTATGCGGGATCTGTTCTATCACCTAGTAGAAACCTTAGGAATGCAGCAGTAGGCAGGGTTTTGCCGAAGCTGGGTATATCTGTGTGTGATTTATTTTCTGCACTTTTATCTCTGCTGCATTCTGTGATCTGTTTATTATTTTAATATCTTGTCAGTTTTTTCAATTCAGTTTAAAAACTGTGATAAAACCCTATTCACCCCCCTCTAGGGTTAATCTAGATCCAACTTTTGGTATCAGAGCCAATTATTCGGTTAACTCTAGAGCAATGGTGATTCCTAGTTATCAGTCCATAGAGAGTTAGTCCAGTCACATTCCAAATATTTTTGATGGTACAGATTTTTTAAACTGGAAATCCAAAATGGAATTTTATTTAAAATCTGTTAATATTAAATGTTGGAATGTTGTTATCCATGGATTTGATAGTGTAGATATTACTTTCAATACCCGTGCTATGAAAATTATATTTGATTATCTTAGTACTAAACAGTTTAATCTTTTCTGCCATTGTTCATCTGCGCAGGAAAACTGGGATACTCTCAATACGAAGTATGGAAAATCTGACAACAGCTCAAAACCCCAGAATGGCAACTCAGATTCAGAATTCTGTTTAACAGGATTTACAAATGAAAATTCAGAAGGATCAGATGATGGAGAATCAACGGATGCTGAAGTCGAAAATTTCTCATACGAAGATTTGGTTTATATGTGTGTTGATTTAACTAAATCTGTTGATAAACTCAAATCTAAAAACAAAACTCTAAAATTTAGGAATTCTGAGTTGACCAGCAAAATTAATGATTTGGAATCACAACTTGAATATTTTAAAAACCTTTCAGATTCAGATTGTAAAAATTGTTTGAAATTGAAAACCAATCTTGTTCATCTCAATAAAAATATTCAAAAGTTTGAAGATGAAATTTTGATCTTAAAAGCAAACAAGATTGAGTTATCAAATTTGAACAATCCTTTACAAAAGGAATTTGAAGTTTTTAAAACTGATATAAATTCCAAATTTGAAATTGCTGAAAAAGAAAATTTGTTGAAAAGTGATTCGATTTTGAGAGAGCTTGAAATTGAGATTGAAAAATTCAACGAACTTGAATCTGAAAAGCAAAATCATTTTGAACTTGAAATTTCTAAATCCAAAGTCAAAATTAAATCGCTTGAAAATGAGAATTTGGTTTTGAAACAGTCTAATGCTGAACAGAAGATAGCTATAAATAACTGCTCAAACGTACTAAAAGAAAATAGCGATCTAAAATCAAAAATTCAATGATTAGAATCAATTTTGGATAAATTTTCTACTGGGGAAAAATCGTTGAATATGCTGTTACAAAACCAAGTTTCTATTGGAAATAAATCTGGTCTTGGCTTTGGGAAAAATGATGTTTTTGGAAAACAAAATTCAAATGTTTTGAAAAATTTCTCAAACTGCTTTAAAAAGAACTCCTTTGAAAATTTGAACTCTGAAGATTTCGAAGGATTTTTGAATCAAAATAGTAATGAGAAATCGTTTTATAATAAACCATTTAAACAATCTTGGATTCCAAAAAATAAAGCAGGCTTTGTCAAGTTCAAACAGATTTGGGTTCCTAAGGGTACGAAAGTTAATTCTAATGGTTTATTATACAAACAAGTCTGGGTACCAAAACATATGAATACAACTGTAAGTGCTTTTACAAACTTTGTTAGACCACTCGATCCTATAAACTGTTAGGTACCGAAGGAGGCTGAGGAACTGCTGTGCAGAAAGCGAAACTAGCTTCAAACTGCTTCATATCATTGAATCACTTTCAGTTCCTTTAGCCAAACTAGTTGAGTCAGAGATTCTGGTTTACACTGATCTCAGGTATGATCTCTGAACTCATCTTGGTAAATATCTTTTCAATTTTCTTGTTTATTTCTTCTTCTATCTCCTTCTGTCTCTTCTGTTTATTTTTTTTTATTTTTTGGTTTAACTTGTCACTGCCATATATCCTTTCTCTTGAGATTCCTTAACGTCCAGTTGCAGAACTCGTGACTGTCTGGAAATTTGCTTTACTGAAAGTATGATATTGTTAATCTTTTCCAGATCTTAAATTTAAATTTGTATATATCTGCAATTGTTTTTTTGAAAACGTATTCTTCTTATATCTTGAACACTGTTAATATGAATTCTATTTTTTTTAAGATCTGAAATATTATTGAAATATCACACATCTCTGCTATTCTGAGTTTCTTCTAATTCAGTTTAGAACGGACTTGAAAATTTACTCATTATAGCACTCGATTATTTGTCAGTTGTGATAATTTCAGAATTGTTCAGATTGGTTTGAATATTTTTGATTCATCTTGAATCAGTAATACATCTTTTATTCATGATCATTTTTTGTTGAAAATTATTTGTTTGAAATCATTTGAAATCCCTGATATTTTGAATATCACACACCTCCTAAAATTGAAATTATCAATCTTGTGTGAATAATTTATTATATCTCAAACTTGACATTGATTCAAGTGATTTCAGATAAATTATTTATTTATAAATCATGAATATCTCTTAATTATTTGATGTAAATGATCTAAAATTATCCTTAGAAATTGTTGTGAAAAATTCCTTTGAAAATCTGGTCATGAAATTCACTCTTATTTCATGATTATTGGATTTAAATATTTGTTTGTTTAAAATCATTTGAAATTATTGATTTATTGAATCTCACACATATCTCGAATCAAAAATTTATAATCCGGTGTGATTGATTCATTAAATTATGATATTTTCATGTTCCTCAAATGATTTCAAGTAAACAGTATTTCAATCATTAGATCATGAATCATCATATGTGGCCATCATCTTGACAAGTATGATTTGAAACTATGTTCTGTGTTGCTCTGATATTGTTTTGAAAAATGTTTGTTCTGGAATCACATGCTTGCTGCTCTGATACATGTGCATATTCTATTATCTCGTCTGTTTGGGCTTGGTACTTAATAATTCTTCTGTCTATGACATTCTTGTTTAGTATCATGTTAAAATTCCTCGTAAATAGAGACACCAAGTGGTATCAGAAGCGCCTTATATTTGTCTCACCCATCTGTACTGAGATTCAAATTTTCACCTTGTATAGACACCATACACATTTTTTTCCCTTGTATAAATCTGTATAAATTATTCTTGTAATTGATTTTCAATTTTAAAATTATTTATTGATTATTCATTCAGAAATTGAAATCAATATCCAAATTGAACTGTATTTATAATTCATCAAAATTATTATTAGATTTTGAAATTGTGATGAATTGTGACTGCAGTATGTTTCACAACAAGAGGAGAATATATTTGGATTTTCATGATGGTTGAATATTTATTATTATATCTTTGAACTGGCAATTATTTCACGACCATCTCCTTTATCTATCACCCGTCTGCCATCCATCATGATTTAATATTAATTTGGAGAGTTTATTTTTTTTAAGGAAAATCGTCTTATTTTAAAACAGTGAAAATTATTTGTGATAGAAATGGGACTATATTATTTTTCAAAATTAGTGATAATTGAAAATTTTCAATAATTCCGGTACAGTCGAGCTTATTTCATAATATAATTAATTTAGAAATTTATTTCACAGTCCATTTCTGTACCTACCACATTTCTATCATCCATATTGGTTTTATATACCGAGGAGTTTTTTTTTCCTTTATAAAGCTGAAAATGATAAAAATATAATTAATTTATAAGAGTGTCTCTAACCTCATTTAAAAATCCAAGCTCTGGTTATGCATGGTTATGAGACGTCTTATAATTTAAGCTGCGACTGATCCCATTTAAAAATCCAAGCCCTAGTTATGCGTGGTCAGTGTGCTCTTAAATAAAAAATAAAATAAAAAAAAGGAAATAAAGTGCTAAAAATAGAAATTAATTTGAAATTCTCCTCTGAGTATAAAAACCAGCCTATCAATCCATCTTCCAATCTGTGAAATGTGTTAATATCTTATGAAGTATTATGATTTGTTGATTGATGGCTACTGGGATTTGAGACTATCTGATTTTGTCACTTAAATTGAATTATTAATATTAATTATAGTCCAAATCCATCACTGCTTTTGTGCTTTATTTTTTATAAAAATCCTTTGAAAATAATGAGAAATGAATTGTTTTTAAAACTCTCTCCATTTTATATAAAATTCATCATATATTCATCATTCTCTACAATGTGAAATATGCCACCTGTTCTTAGAATATTATGATTTTTGTTTGACTGATTGAAATTTATGATGATCGTTCTTCCTCTTAAGCTGAAATTATATTTGTTAGTCATTTTTCATCTATATTTTAAATTCTGTATCCTTTTGATGATAACAAAAGGGGGAGAATGGGTTGAGATTTTGATTTATGAGTGAATATTTTATAAATATTTTTTAAATTTTTGAAAATTTATGATTACTCATATCATTCATTTCACTCACGCACAGTTATAGGGGGAGTTGTCTGTTGTAGGGGGAGCTGATAAATAGGGGGAGTTCAATTTACACTATCAAACACATTTATTGTATACAAAATCTTTTATTTGTTTGTCATCATCAAAAGGGGGAGATTGTTGTATATAACGTTGTTGTATACACAATTATATGATTTTTGTTTGATGATAACAACCAAATAAATATTATTATAAATGTGTTTGAAATCGTACTGTTAAATATATACATCACTGACTGAAATATAATATTTATATTTAAATGGAATACGACCATACAGACATTGATATATTCATACTGTATTCTATTTAAATTGAATATTCTATTTCAATAACACAACAGTACAAATCTTATAAACTCCACTATTTAAACACTCACAGAATATTTGTACTAATAAATAACAGAATAAAATAAACAAGTTTGTTTGACAACAATAAAATAATATTTTATTTCAATCAAACTTGTTTATTACAAACATCAGTACAATTCATATATATATATATATATATACACACACACACACAGCTCCTCACTCATACATTCAGTATACATTTTTTTTTGATATAGACACTTTCACTGTTACACACACTGTATATTTTTCACTGTCAATTTTTGTCTTCTTGTCTTCTGTCTCCACAGCTTACAAGTCAGTCCAGTCTTCACAATCAGTCCAGTATTCATACCTGTCATACAAATGAACACACACAGTACACTGCAATAGAAATAATACTGAATACATGCAAATATAAATTTTATTTTTAAAATTTTATTTGCCTCAGTTTTCTGGTGTGTTTCTCATCATATTTCATGACTTGATCTGATTTATATAGACATCATCTGTAGTGCTCACTGGTCAGCCTCAACAAACTGTACTGGTTTGCTGATCAGGACCAACATCAAAAATTGCTGATTCTGACCAGCCTCAACACAGTGCAGCAGTCTGCTGATAAAATTTGCACATACACGATACATGTATACACACATGAGTGTGTGTATATACACATATGTTATGCATGTGCAGGCAAAATGTAGTCAAGGCAAACAGCATGTCAAGTCGGCAAAAGCAAATGGCCGAGCACATATCAAATAGGTTCAAGAACATTTCAGCAGCAAGGCTCAAACACAACAAGTCAAATGTAAGCATGGGTGGTCGAGAGAAGTGCAAACATGTCAACTGCATAAGCATGGACAGAAATACAAAGGCAACAGATTTAAGTGAAAGTGCCAACATAGCAGCAAACAAGGCAGTTTCAAAGAATGGCATGGCAAAGTATAGTGCAGCCAAGCTTGGCAAGTCAGGATGAGCATCACAGTTTAAACTGAAGTACATGTGTGACACAGCAAAATTTTAAAGTGGTCGAGCACAGTTTCATGAAGCCAACACAACATTGATACAAGCAGAAAAAGGGTGCAGTTATGAATTTCAACACAGCATGGATACACACACACACACACACACACACACACACATATATATATATATATATATGGTGCAAGTTCACATATACATGAAAGCATGATCCAAGTGTACAAGTGTGGATGTGCAAGTGTCATGGTGGGTGCAGCTACAAATTTCAGTGAACAAACAAATGAATAAATGCATGTTAGGGAGCAAAGACCATCAAAACAGTGGCACAATGGCATAGCGACAAAAGTCGTTGGTAAACAGTATTGGGATAAAACAATTTATTTTCAATCATGCAGTGGGATTCCTGAAAAAAAAAATCATAGTTACATGTTTTAAGAACAACTTAAACACTATGTTGAAGCACTTTCAGATCATATTCAACGGGAATACAAGAAAAAAAAATTTATTTTGAAGTTATTTCCAGAAAAACAGTTTTGACATGATTTTTTTTAGGCAATGGTTTCATTTTTGGCAAGAAAACTCAAGCTCAACAATCATGGTCGAGCATTTCAGTCCAGGTTATAATGGTGCCATCAAGTTCATAAAAGCCCAAGTAAAGCAAGTCACAAATGCAGAACTCAAGAAAATATGAATCAAGTACCAAAACAATGTGCTCAAGTTCATTCATGCATGGGAAATTAAAGATTGGATTTAACCATTTATGAAATGGTGAATCAGCAAGAATCATACTTGAAAATATTCTGCAATTATCAATTTCCAGAAATACTCATGATATAACAACATATTTGGCAAGAAAAACCATTTATGTTTTCAATTTTCAAAGGCAAGGGTTTAATTTGCAGAAAGTTAAATATGGAAAGAGTTCAACAATCATCCAGAATTTCCACAATCAATCAAGCCGATTTAATTTCAGTTTTGGGCAACAAAATTGATTCCCTGTTCTATAAGCATGGCAAGAATCACGGCAACAACAATATCACGCAAGGACTAAAAGAAAGTTGAAAAAAATCATTCAAGTCGTATAACAAAAGGGGAAAGCATTAATCGGCAAATCAGCCGAGTCATTCAGTGAAAGCAGAGGATTTAAAGGATTTTTAATCCCATTTTATAACACCAAGTTCATCACAGTAAATCACGCAAGCTTTTCAATGGCAAGGAATCAAATTGAAATCAATTGAATCAAAAGGGGAAATCGTGCAAAATCAGGCCAAGCCACTTAAATCGAAATCAGAGATTTATAGGATTTATAATCCTATATTATACACCATCTACATCACAGGCACAAGGCGATCGAAACCAAAAACAACAAATTTAAGCAAAGAATTGCAAATCAGAAAGCTCACCTTTTTATCAGTTTCAATCGAGCGCAAATTCCCAAATTGATCGACAAACATCAGAAGCCATCGACGCATTGAAGTTCAACAGATAACGAGATCAAGGATCGATTTGATTAGGGGCAAATTTCCAAAACTCTAGTTTTGATTTCATTTTTCCAGAGCCGCCATTTCAAAGACAAAGGAGATCGGGTCAATACAAATGAAGGAAATGGGCCGGCCAATGTCTTTATGGCTTAGGATTTTTAATTAAAAAGGGGATGACCTTTCTTTTTAACTCCTAAGGGTTTTTCCTGTTTATTTTTTTTTGTTGTATTTTAATTTGTTTTTGTAAAACCGTCAAACGAACAGTTTCTAGAAGTCTGTAAAATTCTAGGGAATCAGTCAGGATGTTGACTGACAGTTGACAGAGTCTGTAAAATCTTTTTAAAACAGTCAGGATGTTGACTGACAGTTGACAGAGCCTGTAAAATCAGTCAGGATGTTGACTCAACACATTATATAATTTGGCTAATCACAGGACCACGCCACTTTCGTGGAACGGGTTTACTCCATTGGATTGCCAGTGCTTTAAAACAAGTAAATCTTTGTAAAACATCGCAATGCTTTTTATAAAAATGAAGCCATTATAAGATTCAATTCCCATCACACAATGCAACGCAAACCGGAGGATAGAGTTTTACCTTATAATGGCCAAAATATGCTTGATACGAATAAAACAAAAGAATTTGATATTATTACTAGTGTTTATAAGTTTCAAAAACCATTTCAATCATAACTATCAATCATAGATGACATGAGCGTCCCATGCCACTATGTCGCCGTATATAGGTATACAATCAAAACCGCACAGTCACGTATTTGGAAATTGAATTTCCGTCATGAACCAAGGCAAAGGATAGTCCTTATCGACTTCGAGACTGTCTAGCCCGAGCCTCCGGAACAGCCGCAACTGCCTCTTGGAGCGACAGGGCCGGTCCACACGAAGTGGATTATAGTGCTTGAACAATACGTTTCCCCGCCCTTTGGGGCATAAATGAGCCAACGAATGACTCCATATGTCCCGGATCGACCAATATAACCGAGGCGCCTCGCAACAACAACAACCACATAGGTGAAAATAATATAAATGTCAGCCAGTTCAAGCACTGACACCACCTCTAGCTAAAAGGAAACGCATGCCCTCCCTGAGGTCCTCTCCCGTTTCTGGTTCATACAGGGGTGTGTGGCTCGCAAATTCACGTTATACACAAAGCTACGCCACACAGGCGGTGCTTTGATCATCACCACAAGACTTTTCTTTTTAACAGTATCCTTGATCATTGCATCTTAGCATGCCACACAGGCAATTCACACCATGCAACTGATGGCTATCAATCACACAGAATGAATTCCAATGTCAGACACACAGTCCATTTGCAAGTCCGTTCTGGGTCTGAACGAAACCGGAGGCACACTATACCTCGCATACCCATCGATCTCCACGTACATCTGGACGATCACCACTCATTATCCATATTTCGGGATGCCTCCCAATCAGGACATCAGTTACCATCCAAACGAGGTGAAGATCTCCGGTCTTCAACCACCGTCTTCATCTTCGATTTCTTATCGTCGATTCAGTTATTCAGAATGGGATAAACACGGTCTTTCTAAGTAACTCGCGTATATAATAAACAAGTGCTACACAAACACAACATACACATCATTCCAATTCATCAGTCACTAACCGTAAATCAGTAAGAGAACGATTTCCCAAATATTAACGCCGAAGGCCGAAACCAACATCAGATCAAAACCCAGGAAACCATTCGACTTAGCTAACCTTCAGTTAGTTTCTAAATTTCACATTCCATATCATTTATAATATTTTATAATGATTTATCGCTATTTTTATTTATTTATTTATAGCCAATTTATTCAAACGACGCTTCGGGCCGTAACGCGGCCGTGGCGCTGTTTTTCTTCAGATTTGATTTACACATATCTGAAAATCTAACCGTTGGATCTTCACAAATTTTACATCATTAGAAAGATCTTTTCAAAACGAATCCAATGTTTCGAGTATTGGGAAAATCTGATGGTCGGATCTCCCGATACACTCGTTTGAAGTTTCGATTTCAAATTACGAACTGCAACGTCGTTATTCGATTTAATTTAATTATATATATAATCGATTCTGGCGTTGTTTTTCTTCAGATTTGAATTAAACATTCCAGACAATCCAACCATTGGATCTTAACAAAATGGGTGTCGTTGGGAAGATATTTCCAAGGCGAACCCAACGATTTCGATTTCGGGAAAATCCGATGGTCGGATCTCCCGCACTAAACGTTTGAAATCACGGTTTCAAAACACGAACTACAGTTTCGTTATTCGATATATTTCAATTCTGTTTATATATATATATAAATATAATCGATTCTTCGATTTCAAAACTATATTCTTTTCATACATTTGATAAAAATGATATTTTTATCCACCCGACATTTATTTCAACACTTCACTATTTTTAACAATTCATGTATATATTAAAAATGTGATTTTTATTGCAAAACACTACTATTTTATATGGCTCATATAGATGATAAAAATAGGATTTTTATTATAAAACAATTTATTTAAAACACGACTATTTTATATAGCTCATATAGATGATAAAAATAGGATTTTTATTATAAAACAATTTATTTAAAACGCGATTATTTTATATAGCTCATATAGATGATAAAAATAGGATATTTATTATAAAACAATTTATTTAAAGGGTGCGTTTTTTACAGGTCCCTATTAAGTTTCAAAATATAAAAAAAACCCGGTGATAAACATAATATAGAATACATCCCTATTTTTGAGCTTCCGCTAAAAAAATTCCAGATCTACCCTTATACACCTAAAAAACTATCCAACAACTGTTTGTCCTCATTTACTCAGTCAATCGCTCCTATTATCTCGCCCATAAACCTAAATCAACAATTCTGGAAAACAGTCGTTCAATCCAACAGCAATTTTTTTATTACTTTTTTTTTATTTTTACGAAAAACTAGACAACTATATAAAAAAATATTACATAAAATGATTTTTTTTATTACTTTTTTTTATTTTTTACAAAAAACTAGACAATTATATACATATATTACGAAAAATTGCATACATTTATGCAACTAAGTGTAATAATTGCATGCATATATTAATATTATGCAGAAAATAAATTATTAGTTTTGCGTAGCTAAGTGAAATAATTGCATACATATACAGAACTGTACTGCGTAATTGCTGGAACAAAAAAAATGACAAAAAAGTAAAAACATATAATTATAACAAGATGCTTATATATATATGCAAATAACAGAAACATGTGCATACTTACATGAAAAATTTCATAACATTTACATGTACTACATCAAAAAATAAGTACAGACCACATTTACATGTACTACATCAAAAATTTCAAAACAATTACAAAGCAGAGATGACGGTCTTTTGAAGAACAAATAATTTTGTTAAGACCCAGCTTATTGCGCAAACCACATCTAGTAGTCTCTGTAGAAACACATGCAGATTTCAATCATTTGGAAAAGGATGGACGACCAATCTTCAACAACACGATAACACCAATATCCGCCGGAACACTGTTATATAAAAAAAGAAAATCAACATTAGTAGGCTTAATGTGCAGTAACCTAAATTAAAAAAAATTGCTTCAGAATAATATGAATACATGCATACAATTCATCAAAATAACAATAATTTCTGAATATTTATATGCAAGTATTCCAGATATATGCATAGAAATATGAATATATTTGTAAAATAATATATTTTTCGGTTTGTTTGATAAAAAATTGCATACATATATGCATATATTAAAAATAGCTGCATATTTGTCCGCAACTTCTTATCACAAGTTCAGCAAAAATCAGATATTTTCCTACATCTTACACAATAATTTCTAAATATTTATATGCAAGTATTCCAGATATATGCATAGAAATATGAATATATTTGTAAAATAATATGTTCTTCTGTTTGTTTGATAAAAAACTGCATACATATATGCAAATATTAAGAATAGCTGCATATATGTCCGCAACTTTTCATCAGAAGTTCAGCAAAACTCAAAGATATTTTCCTACATCTTACACAATAATTTCTAAATATTTATATGCAAGTATTCCAGATATATGCATAGAAATATGAATATATTTGTAAAATAATATGTTCTTATGTTTGTTTGATAAAAAAAATGCATACATATATGCAAATATTAAGAATAGCTGCATATATGTCCGCAACTTTTCATCAGAAGTTCAGCAAAATTCAAAGATATTTTCCTACATCTTACAGATCGCGATTTTGAATGTTTTTCTGTTTGATTTTCATCAAAAATTGCATACATATATGCATATATTTAAGAATAGCTGCATAATTGTCCGCAACTTTTTAACAGAAATTCAACAAGAATCAACCATGTTGCAAAAGAAAACTTTAAAACTGTATACACTCTCAATTAAAACACACATTACAAATTGTCATTCCAGGGAGTTGTCGAATGAGTTTTACAGATAGAAAATATAAATATAGTGACATACAAATAAAATTAAAACATAGTGAAATGATTGAATTACTAGCCGCCCAAAAAGACTAGAAGAATACCTTTCGCTGAAATCACTTCGTTGTCGCGCCCGTCTGCCTGGATTGCTAATCTCTCCTTCTATGCAAATTGAAATCCAAATCGCTTGACTGGATTCGATGCGATGCCTGCCAGAATCACTGGAATCGCTGCTGACTCTTCGCTAGAACCAAAAATTGAACGCGATAAGAATTTTGGGGATTAAGGGGTTTCGGTTGAAGGAGGAAGCAGCCACCGATTAGAGGCCATCAATTTCGTTGGAGCCGCCGCCGCCATGAAGAACGAATTTTAGGTTTCTGGAAAAGAAAAAAAAAGTAAATACGTAATGAATAGATCCAACCTAGCTAAATACGGCGTGAATTAAGAAAAAGGGCACTTTTGTAAAAATACCATCCGCTGTTTGAAATTAGGGATGTAATTTATATGTTTTGAAACAAGAGGATGTGAGCCTAATTAAGTTTGCTTTTAGGGATGTGTGCCTAATTTTCACTTATTTAAAACACGACTATTTTATATAGCTCATATAGATGATAAAAATAGGATTTTTATTATAAAACAATTTATTTAAAACACGAATACCATTCAACACATGAATTACTATTCAACACATGAAAATAATTCTAACACATGAATATTATTCAAAATTTTGGTAGTATAACGGCAGGATAGTTAAAACCGGGGCCGTCCCTAGTATGGCTCCTCGCTCTACCTTAAAGCCTCGCAACTTTTGACAATGGGGATTTCATGCGTCTAGTTCGCACGCAGGCGGCATGTATATATTTTTCATTTCCACAAACTAATCCTATGTGGTTTCAACCAAATAATTCTCAACCACAAACGGGTATTTTTCAACCACAATCAATCAATTTCAACCACAAACAATTCTAATCAACCATTCGCTATTAACCAATTTTCACACCAATCACAACCAATAAATATCGTCCATGGTTTGTGGACGAGGGGCGTATATATATATATATATATATATATATATATATATATATATATAAAAGTAAATTTCACTTCTATTCAACACATATATAATTTTTACAACGCATATATAACTTATACATCGGCCATACAACTTATACAACGCTTATACATGAGGTGTACAACGCTTATATAACTCATACATCGACTATATAATTTATACATCGTCGTTTTCCATATCGTTTATAGTTTAGAAATCTCACATTGGGTTCCACTCCACCAAAAATAGCAGAAAGCTCAGAAAAATATGCGGTCTTTTCTAAAATGTAGAAGACGTCCACACGAGTCCATTGTCTCTTGTTTCACTGAATTTCATTAAGAAATGGAAAAGATATGATTTTTACAGTGAAATCAAAAACCGTAGCGCTTTAAAGTGCTATAATATAGTTGAAATTAAAAAAGGCCGTTACCTCAGCTATTGGTTCAAAACTAGGTCTTCTTTTTCTCGAAATCCGCGCCACTTCAGGACGATTGGCCAGCGCCATGACGAAGAAGGAGGAGGGGTGCCTCCGCGCGTGGTGGTGGGGGCCCACTCGGTGGTCCCTACTGATGGCGGCGGCGGCTTGAAGTTCATAACTTTGGGGGCCCGGTTCTCGCGATTCACCAGACGAGAGGGGGTGCCACGACCATGGATTGAAGCTTGAGGGGACCTCTTCAAAAACCCCAACTGGGTTGAAGGCTATCGATGCGTGTAGGAGGAGAAAACGAGGGGGAAAGCTTGAAGAACTATCGCTGTCGACCTGGGGGGTTTCGGAGAGAAGACAGAGAAAGAGAAAATGAGCTGGACCAATCATGTTTTTTCTTTAATTTATATATTTTTAAATTTCGAAAATACCCCCTTTCACACATGAACTCCAATCCAAACCCAACGACTGTCGTCTCTAGCGTTTTACCTCCATTCCGAACACAATGGGATATGTTTCGTAGGCCCATTCGACTGTTTCAGTCAGTTTTCCTTCAAATTAAAATATAAACATTCAATATTTAATTTGAACGTTCATTTCAATTTTCCGGGGCCACATATTGATTCTAAAACTTCCCTAAAAATAAATCTAGCTATGTTTTGATGATACAGTCCCAACAAAACTAGTTTCGTCGAATTATGAGACCGTTTGAAAAATGGCCCATTTCTGGTCGATCCAATTTAACTATAATTGACCAAAACACGTTTTCCTTTGCCACTCTCACATACGAGCTTCAAAAATTATGAAATTTGAAACCTAAAAATAATTTAACATCTCGGATCCAACATAGTGGTTTCGTCGAATTCCGAGGTCGCTTGCAAAATGGCCATTTTCACAGGCTACATAAACTCTATAGCGACCTTTCTGAAAATTCGTTTGCCATAACTTTTGCTTCCTGCTATCAAACTTCGATTTTTCAGGTTCGTTAGAAAGGTATTCACTAACAGATTTAAATATTTTTGGTTTCACTCAAATCCCTTTTTTTTTGCACCCGATACAATCAGTCAAAGTTTGAATTCAGATTTTGAAACTACCACTCCATTTCAGGCCTTGTTTATAATTAGAATTAATTATATTTATTTTCAAACGTCGATTCAAACTTAGTTTTCGTTGTTAATATTTAAAATATTTGTTTTAAATATTTAAAATCCACTAAAATAGCCAATTTAAAAATTATAAATTGGTTCAGATTTTCTGGGTCGTTACACTGACCCATTATGAAGTTGAACAGGAATTTTCTCACGTAACTCATCTTCAATCCCAACTGATACTAGAACTCTAACAAATCTTGTAATCCTTTTAAACAAGGTATTGTCATCTATACACTTGGGTTCTCCAATATAACTAGCAATCAAAGATAGAGCATTAGTGGACCATAGTTCCATATCTACATTAAAAATTTGACCCAGATCTGAACCTTATCAAAGTTAAAATTATCAAAATCATACCCAGGATGCCACTCATTAATCATCAATAGATTACCAAAGTAGGAGTAAGTGGTTGATTGAATTACTGATAAGAAATCCGAGGAATCCATAAATTGAACAATAAAGTGAAAACCATCTAGTATATGAACTATGAAATTACCTTTGGGTCTCCAAACTTTACGAATGTAATCCTTCAATTTAACTACAGATAGATGAAATTCAATTGGATGCAACGCAATTTTATCATGCCAAACTTCCTTTGATTCATTGAAAACCTCTTCAGAGATGAAAATACGATTTATCGCTAGTTTAACATACTTCAAAGCCTTCGGATCTATTCCTTGATAAACTAGCGATTTATCGCTAGTTTAACATACTTCAAAGCCTTCGGATCCATTTTAAATATTCAAAATCCATTAAAATAGCAAAAATAAATTTTTTAAATTGGTTTTGAAATACGGGTTGTTGCAATCTCCGCCACTTAAAATCTTTTCGTCCTTGAAAAGGAATGGAGCAGAAAGTTGTTTAACTAACCAACTCAACTTTCATTCTGGCTTTCATTCTTCAACTTTTCATTTTTTAAGAATTTTCTAATTTCTCAAAAATTTGGCTAATAACCTAAATTTTCGAAAAATTTCGTCATAGCCTCCTTTGTACGGGGAGACCTTTAAAACCGCGTCTTGCCCCCATAGGGCCCTCATCAATCCAAAAGAAAAAGGAAAAGCCAATCGGCTCATAAAATCATCAAAACCCAAGAAAATAGTAAACATGTACCTATTCGTCGGGCATACAATTTTATTCCTCTTCTTAGCTTCCATCTTATGACCTGTTCATTGTATATACATGTACACATATGCAATTCAAACAAATTTTCAATTCAGTTCAAAATTTGAATTCGATTTGGCTTAATTTACCTTTCCTTTATCATATTGGTTTTATTAGTGGAATTAATAATCATCCATCACAACCAACAATCATTTAGTTGATTAACTTTCAGTTATATATATTTAATATATATACTCAAAAATCCAATTTTTAGTGCCGAATCACAACAATAAACTCTAACTAAGTTTTGGTTCTCATACCAGTCAATTGGAAATATATAGACATCCCACTTTCAAAACTCAAACATAAATTCTGAGGATGCTTGAGTAATCATCAGAATCATCTCCGGGTGACTAGAGTGTGATTCTATATCTATCCAGTATATTTGAGACTTCATATACACAGGAATCTGACGTATATTAAAATCTCTATATACCCGATAGTTCAAAATCAATTTAAAATAAAATAATCAAATACGTATAATAAGGTTTAAATTTTCAATGCAAAATTTGTTTTCATTTTAATTTTTAAAAATAACACTCTTCACACTCGTTCTAGGATACTACTGATCCTTTCTCTAACGAGTCATTCTTATTGGATATTACTAATCCAATCTTTGATGAATTCTTTCGTTTAGTTCTAATGCGTCTTGTTCTCAAGCTTTGTAAAACCAAAGCTTTGATACCACAATGTTACGACCCGAATTCGCTAGCCTCCAAGGAGACCCGAAAACACGAATTGTAATGAGAACATGACAAATCAAAACACAAACAGAAGAACATTTCATTGCTTATTACAACAATTTACATCAGAGTACAAGAATATAACAGAGTGTGAATAAATATTACACATTCAAAAATATCAGAGATCTAAATTACAAAGCAACGGAAAAATAATACATAACACAACTAAAAGAGTTACATGGATACAAAGCTTTTTGAATATAGCTCCAGCTATAGATCCAGGATCCTGTAAAATAGGAATTTGCAAAACCAGAACTACTAGCTTCCCATGTGGAAAATAGGAGCACCCAGAGTTTAGGTTAAAACAATAAACTCCAGGTCAATCATGGGACTGGTGTGAGAACTAAAACAGTTATTTAAAACTTTACTTTAGAAATAAAGTAAATCAAGGGACCACGCCGTATAACACGGAACGGGTTTTCTCCCAAGAATACAAGTGCATAAAACAGTTTATAAACAGCACAATGCTTTTCAAAAAATGAAGCTATTATAAGACACGGGTCCCATCACACAATGCAACGCAAGCCGAAGGATAGAGTTTTCCCTTACAATAGACAAACATGCTTGGTACGTTTAAAACAAATCATTTTGATATTACTATAAGTGTATAGTATCAAAATCAACTTTCAAATATAAAGATATCATTCATAGATGGCATAGTATCCCATACTATTATGTTGCCATACTAGTTCTATAATCAAATCTATAATGTCATATTGGAATTTGGATTTCCATCATGAGTCAAGGCAAGGGATATACTCCTTACCGATTCGTTTCACCTCTAGCAAGATGACCCAGGATTACACACTCTGGGCAACCACTAGATCCTCCTAGGCCGGTCCACACTTATGTTTGTGGATTAATTATTCCTAAACACACGTTTCCGGTCCTATCCAACCTCTAAAATGGTTAGTATGTCGAACATATCAAGAGCCACTAGGGACTCAAATTCGAGGCGCCTTGCAATCCATCATCCATATAAATACAAATTTCTATGCTCTATACCATGACACCACCTCTAGCTAGAAAGAAACACATGCACTCCTTGGGTCCCTTATCCCTTTTTTAACTCATATCGAGGTGTGAGGCTCGCGAATTAACGCTATACACAAAGTTATGCTATTTAAAGTCGTGCTTTGATCATCAATCACAAGATTCTGCTTTTTAACGAAGCCTTGATCATTTGCATCTCAGCGTGCCACACTGACAATTCACGCCATTTGACTGATGTCTATCGATATATAACCTCTAAGCTCGTACGTATTAGAGAAGGGTGTTAAGCAAGAGAAGAAATTCTCTGCCACCAAACATATATATACTTAATAGAAATCAATCAATACAGAACAAAATCCAATGTCAGACACACATCAATTTACAAGTCCGTTTTAGGTCTGAACAAAACCAGAGGCTCCTTATTCCTCGTCCCATATGTCCAATACAGGAGAGAGGTCCTCACATAACCTATCGTTCTGCAAGTATGTCTGGACGATCACCACTTATTACCTTGTCTAGAGCGTACGACCCAATCAAGACATCAGTAATAATCCAAACGATGTGAAGAACTCTGGTCTTCAACCACTATCTTCATCGTCGACTTATTGTCGTTTCAGTTATTTAGAATGGGTATAAACCCGGACTTTCCGAATAACCCGCGTATTTTATAATCAATAATCAAGTGCTATAAGAACACATCATACGCCTCATTCCAATCTAGAATATTCTTTTATTCAAATATTCACAACTTTAGGAAAAGGTTCCCATTAATTTTATCAAAGATAAATTCTTTTAATTTTATTCTTTAATCTTCCTTTAGATATCAATTTCCAAAAGATTCATTTACCTTTTCATAATTCTAAACCAAATTAAGGTTTTCTAAACTAGTTAGGATTAACGAACCTTACCAAAGTGATCATTTGTTTAATTTCTCAGTCCTAACCTATTCATCCCATGGAGAAAAATTGGTAATACCCCATATCTAACATCATGGTGTTATCGGTAAAATTAATTACCATTTCACATTCAAATCTAATTAAAGATTTAACTATCGCCTAGAGTAAAACTGGTGATAATCCATTCTCGGTCATATCCCAAATTTGATAATTAAATTATCACATTCACATTTCAATCTAATTAAAGATTCATTAAAACTCCACTTAGTTTTAATCTTCCTAAAAGTCATTATTAATGATTATTTAACTTTGGAAACACAAATATGTCACATCGACAATCTACACTGTACCACTGATTTCTGCCAATATGTAACCTCTAAGCTCGTACGTTGTAGATAAGGGTGTTAAGCAAGAGAATAAATTCTCTACCACCAAACAGATAAATATTTAGCAGGGATCAACAATACAGTTCGAAATACAATTTTAGACATGTAATCCTGTCTTTTACTGGATTAAAGAACTAATGTTATTTAAAACACAGTTTACGATAAACCCAAATCATCTTCCATAAAAATGGAACTTTCATGGGAAACAAATCAGTATATAATAGATATCAATTTCCATATCCAACCAATAATATAATTGGAATAACGGCAAAGACTTTTTAATTCCATATATAGTAACAGTCTTCCTCCACTGAAGCACATCTCGATTATTACCAAATCGAATTCCATTCAATTCCTATTTAATATATTGAATTGGAAAACTTTACTTTGGAAAATTTACATTAATTTTAATTAAAAGATTTACAAATTCCAAAACACATTTCACGGTTAGTTGGGTTAAAGAATGAATGTTGTTTAAAACACAGTTCACGATAAACCCAAAACTACATTCCATTTTTTTTCCAGTTACTAAATATAACTGGAAACTCTAATAATCTTAATTAAAAGATTTATTCTTTTCACCACAAGGTTTAAGAATAGTGCTATTTAAGACAGCATTCACGACAAACCCAAAATCCAATTTGATATTAAATGCAAAGCTTTAAATATAAATTATATCGACTTATATTCAATATCAAATTCTGAAACCAACACATATCGTATGGGGAATAACGATATATATCTATCATCTAAATTCCTCCACAATATCCGTATAGTCACGGAATCCAATATCGAAATATTCTGAAGATTATTTCTATTCAAATCGATTCCAATTCATATATTGGAAAATTCTACTTAGATTAAAAGCATTCTCAAATCCAGTTTATTTATTTAAAAAACGTTGGATTATCTTTCTAGTAATCAACTAGTTCATTTTGATAAAAATATGTTTTTATCTTTACAACCGTGGAATTTTCATCCAAAATCTTTCCAAACCATTTATTATGATTTTACACAAATTATTAATATTTTTAATAATTTTATCAAGGCCCGTACAGTTGGTTTCCAATAACGGCCACTGAACTGCATCCATAGCGACCTTTTCTAAATTTGATTTGGACATAATTTCAAATCCAACAGTTCAAATTTAAGTCTTTTAAATTCATTGGAAATCTCTTTTCGATACGAACCTAACGGTTCCGGTTTTAGGAGAATCCGACGGTTGGATCTCCCGTAATGTCAATTCGAAATTAATGGTCGAAATTTGCGAACGGTCGCAGTGCGGCGCATTCTATTCAAGTCATTAATATATATATTATACTAGTGAGTATCCCGTGCTTTGCACATGGGGGAATTTAGTTGATATTTATGTTTTTGTGATGAAAGAGTGGAGAAGTAATGGCAGTTGACATGTAAGTAGTGTTGGTCGTGCAATTGATGTAAATATTGAATGCAGCTTGGAATAGAAATACCAGTTAGTATCTTTGTATTTGAAGTAGCATTAAAGGTAGGATAAAAAGTTATGCAAGTAGGTAGGGTTTTAGAAATGGGAGAGGCTATTTGGACACAAAATTAGATACAAATTAAGGGACATGCAATCTTAATCGTTAAATCATTTTGTCTTTATATGAAGTAGTAGAATTCATGGGGTGATCCAATGGTATAAATTCATTGTGTCACCAATTGTATCTAAATCTTGTGTCCAAATAGACTTCCCCTTTACAAATATCCTTGGAAAAAAATGATGGGAGGAATTAAATTAGATGAGCATATAGGTAGTGGACACGGTTAATTAACAACCAACGGTAGGAAAGTAGCAACCTCATGTGCAACGTAGTGGGGGATATACATTATAGAAGATGATAAATGTCGAGAATAAACTATAATTAAGAATGTAAGGATGCTAGAAAGTAAAGTTGAATGTTAAGAAAAATGATTGGAAAGAAAAAAAGGACCAAAAATACAAATGTGCAATGTCCATTGTAGGAATCACAAGGGAAGCAAATGGTTACAGTATAGCTATGTGGATGAAAATAAAGAGGTTTTGGAATGCAATGTAAGTGAAGTGAGTAAAAGAAAGATATAAGTACATAATCTATAACAAATTTATGTAGTTATAAGCCATGTAATTCGTAGGTAGAAAACAATGTTTGAACAACAAATGCGAGATGAACAACAATAAACACACGTAGGTTGTAGAGTACAACAAACCAAATATATTGTTTTAATTATAAAAAAGAAACCTAGGCAAATTAAATAAGTAGTAAGAACACGTGACATGCTACAAAGAGCAAGGTAGAGTGCAATAGTGAAGAAGTGATTTTTCTGTCTTTTATCCCTAGTCTTCTTTGACGACAAAACATATGCAGTTCTTTTGTCATCCAATTCCTAGAAAGAAAAATAAAAATGTGAAAAGTAAAATAGGTTGTAAGCTTTATAATGAATAATTTTTATTATTCCGAGATACAAAATGGCAATAAATATTCAGGTTGTCACCAATTAGCAATTACGAGTGTCAATTTTGCGATGTTTAACCAAAAAAAATATGGCATTCGGTATTGAGAATGAGAATGGTCAATTTAGTAGCGAGGGCAGTAGACTACCTACAATGTATTACAAAGAATAATAGTGGCAAAACCGTTAGATTGAATGATTGATGGTAATTGTTGATAGGGGATAAAGGCCAATGTCAGATGTAGTTTTATGTCTTACCTACTAATGTTTGGTGTGAAAGGAATAAAATAATTCTCCATTTAGGGCCAAAAAGGAAAAAAGAAAATGACATGAAAATTTCACTGAAAATAACAACTAAATCAGTAACTTTGTGTATTCCAACCTGAATTACAATTCCTCGAGTAACCCCTTATATTAGTGTAAGCATAGTTATTGTCAAATCTATTGTAGAAACAGGTTCCTGAACCTAAAATTCAACTAAAAATTCGTCGGCGTGACGGTCGATGTAACTAAAAACAACAATAAAACATATTCCAGTCATTTTCTGTTTTCCTTTGTTGACAATTGAACTTTGTGTAACAGAATGGTCCAAAGGTGATCGAAAATCCGGAGTGGAGCTGTGTTCGCTAGGTGGAGTTAGCTAATACAGTAGAAATAAGTCAATACAACATCAATGGGTAAACTATCAACAATAACTTGATATTTAGTCTAAGTGAACCTGTGATTGCACATCAGTGAGTTCATCCATAGTTTTCTTTTTTGAATTTTTTTTTGCAGTGAAGTAAATATCGGTACTGTTTATCTCATGGTTGCTTGGTTTGAATTCCACGACTGCTTCCAAACCGACGATAAGATTGAATGTCTTTTCAATTTTGTCTACTCCGTTCAATTGAAAATAGCGTGCAATATTGATAGGCAATGAACATTATATTGGTAGAAATGAGAATACATGTAGAAAGGAAGTCGAAATTGGTGAGCGATTAATTAAAAAAGAAACCATAAAATTCAGCTGTGTTTAGATGTGTGCAGTGTCGTAACAACGTATTGTTATATTGCAATAAATGTATATATGTATAAGAGCATAGGCATGTTAGGTACAATAAGAAACGAAGGGTTTGAATAAAAAGGAAAAAGGAAAAAAAATAGCAGGAGGTGAATGATGTGCCATGATTATGTCTGTTATGGCATAAGATGAGATAAATAATTAACATTGTCAAGTTTCAAATGTGGATGCATGCAGCATGGAAATACAATATGGTCTTTAAAAAAAACCACGAAAGATTGGCATAAATTTGGATACATGCAATGTCAAGTTATGAGTGGTTAAGGTTATGATATATTGCAACATAAGACAATCAAACTTTATAAGTAGTACATCTTGCTAGTAGTTGAAAAACAAAATTCATATCGATTTGTGGATAACCATAAGATCATCAACATTATGTCTTATAATAGCCTCCGCTTCATTGCCAAAAGCAGTGATAGTAGTGGACATGGTGGAGTCCATAATATCCAAATTCACACGATAGCTCCATTGCAATTTGGAAACTATAGAAATTTTGAATGTGTGTATTCAAGAAAAGACAAATTAATAATGCCTGTTTAATGGATTGGATGCCATTTTATGGCAGCCAATATAGAAAAACCGAGTTTCGTCTTGTCGAACCAAGGATTTATATAGCGGATATGAAAGATAGCTCCTGTGAGTTGTAGTTTTGAGCCAAAGAATAGTGACGGGAATAACATATATTTTTCTGTATCGTTAAGGAACACTGAATGTAGCGATCCTCATTAACTAATATTACTTTTGTAGTATAAATTATTTACAGTGAAGACTTCAAGCCTTTAGCAGGTGTTGAATTCAATTCAGTGTTGCTTGTGATGCATTTAGCCATGTTATGTCATAGCAAGTTGCACTATAACACCATTAGCACACTTTCAGCTGTAACTCATCCATTTCAATACACAATGCGACCGTTACATCACTTCTTATGCCTTTATATCCAATATATCTGTTTTTTTCAGTTTAGGCTACATAACTATTGTTTTAATAGTATCTCTTTATTGTAGTGTTAATGTTATTCACATTATTTGGTAACCGCCGATCTATTTACATGTTTTAGCATTAGATAAAATTGTCATTGCTATGTATCTCCAACTTTTAAAGATTTCGGTCGCCGTTTGATTTATCGAGTAGCAAATAATATCAGCCACTATTCCCAATTTGAGAATCACTCGTTTATCAATATAAACCTTAAACTAAAATGTGAAAATTAGGAGGGTGCTAAAATATAAAAAAAGCAAAATAAAATAAAATAAATACAAGTAAAGTTGCACAGTCGTAGACATGCTAGATTTTTAGTTTGATTTGATGGGTGACCGCTAAACATAACTAAGTTGTTGATCCAATGTACGAAATGATCAAAGTAAGTGTAACGCTGTACAGTGAAATCAGCTTTTAGGGGTAATATTCGTAACGACATCATACATAAATGGAAGAATTACACAACATGCCATATTAACTGCATTTTTTGCTAAACTTATATTCAGTAGATTTTATGAACTAAAAGAAGATTTTCCAAGTAATTTAAATTTAGTAAAGATATATCCGTATAAACTCCTAATACTATGATTGTTTGCTATATCATTTACTTTGTGAAAAAAGATTATGTAACAACCCGCAAATTCTAAACCAATTTGAAAATTTTTATTTTAGAAAATTTTATTGAATTGTGGGAATATAAAATAATTTATTATAATAATAATGGTTAAAAATTTATTTTAATCGAAGTTGAAATGAATAAATTTAATTTTAATTATAAACGGAGTTAGAAATAGCGCGGTAGTTTGAAAATTTAATTTTGAACTTTGACTGAATGTACAAGATTCAAAATAAATCAGAATTGAGTGAAACCAAAAATATTTAAATCTGTTTAATCATATCTTTCTAACGAATCTAAAAAATTGAAATTTCGTTTTAAAAATCAAAAGTTATGGCCAATTCAATTTTCGGAAAGGTCGCTGTAGAATTTATATATTATAATATATATGGCCCAAAAGGCCAATTTTCACATACGAAGGAATCTGGACTCGAAACCACTTCCATTGAGTCCGGAATGATGTTTCTGCATTGAAAAAGTATAAACACTTATAAATTTCGAGTTTCGGAAATTATTTGTTTAAAAATTTATATTTAATATTAAATTAATAACCCTTGAAAATAGTCATTTTTCAAACGACCTCCGTTTTCGACGAAAGCACTTTTGTTGGAACCGGAATGTCATTTTATTGCTAGGTTTCAATTTTCAGAATTTTTCGAATTAATATGTGAGCGTGGCAAAAGAAATTGTATTTAGATCTTTTCAATTGAATTTAAACGACTTGAAAAGGGCCATTTTTCAAACAGGCTCAAAATTCGACGAAATTAGTCTCGTTAGAACCGTATCGTCAAAACAAAGCCAAAAATAATTTTTCTGGATTTTTCTGAGGTCATATGTGGTCCCAGTAAATTAAAATGTACGGTTAGATTTAATATATTAATGAATTAAATATAAACTGAAATAAAACAGGCTGTAGACTTTGGATTTGGGCCTCGAGACATGTTCCATTGGGTCCGGAAGGGGGGTATTTGCCTAGGGACAATTTTTGTTGGGCTGAGATTGGATCAGGATTGAATGAGCGGGCTTAAACTAGTAAATTTAATATAATAATATTATAAATAATATTAAAATATTCAAAACCCTAGGAGCTAATTTCCAGCCGCCGTTCATAGGAACCAATGGCCGAATTCATCCAATTTAATTCCCCCAAATTCATCGAATTTAATTCGAATTAAATCTCCTCAATAAAACAAAATTTCAAGAGTTGTTCGAGATCTTTATTTCCATACGGTCAAGATCAAAAACCGTTCTGAAATCTGGCAGTAATTCGAACCAGAAACCCGGCTGTTCATCACCGTCTACGGCGAAGGGGGGACCACCGAGTTGGCTCGTTCTTGGCGCGATTGGAGGTGGCGGCTAGGGCTACGGGGCGGTGGCGTTGGATGGTGGTCAGGTGACCTGAACGTGGGTGCGACGGGGACTGATTGGGGGTCGATGTTGGGTTTGTTTGGCTGATGGAAGAAGACAGTAACGGGAAGAAAGGTTAAACAATATAATTAAACTAATTATATAATTAATTAATTTATTAATCTGATTAATGTTTAAACAGCCATAAGTTGATCAAAAGGACATGGAATCGAACGAAACGACTTGCGTTGTGATCACAAAAATGAGAGCTTCGCAATGGAACCAACTAGGACTGATTCTGAGCACATTCAATTTGGGTCAAATTTTGAATCTGAACAAGGCGATTGGTGAGAATTCTAATTTTATTTAATTAATTATTAATTATTTTCTCGCGTTAAAAATAATTGTATTATCATATTGATTCAGATCTGAAATGTTCTGTGTTGTTTGAATTGTTGATTGTTGCTTGTTGTATGTTTTGTTGTTCATGATACGCTAAATTCGCATTGGAATTTTATATATTGTTGAATTCATTTGCAGTTAGAAAGTTAGATCTAAAAGTAGATCTAAAACATATTTTATTCAGAATTAAATCATATTTATGCAGATCAAGTTATTATAATTTATTTCATGTTATAAAAAAATATTATTTTATTTACTCTGTAATGAACAATAGAATGGGAACGACAAATAAAAACTTATATTTTTATTTGTTGGCATAACAAAAGAAATTGATCGCCAAATAAAAAGTTTATTTTTATTTGTTGATATTACAATGCAAATTGGACAATGAATAAAATCTCATTTTTATTTGTTTATATTACAACAGAGATTGTTCAACAAATAAAAACCTTATTTTTATTTGTTTGTATAACAACAAAATTTAAACGACAAATACAATATTATTTTTAATTTGTTTATTTACAATAGAATTTGAACAATGAAATAGAATATATTTTTAATGTGGATTTGTTTATATTAAAAAGGAATGATTAAAAAGAATAAATTTTTATTGTGAATTTGTTACATTAAGAATAGTGGATTAAAAAGTATATATTTCTAATATGAATTTGTTTCATTAAAAAGAATGAAAATAAAAGATTACATTTTTATGTAAAAATAGTTATTTCAATAAAGAGTCATATTTTATTTGTCACCTTGATTTCAATAAAAGTGTAACATTAAAAATCTCACTTTTAATGTAATATTGGTTCGATAAACGAAGTAACATTAAAACTTCATTTTTAATGTAATGGTGATTTCAATAAAAAGAAGCAACGAAAAAGACTATATTTTTATTTATTCATGGTTTTCAGTAGAAAGATTTTACATTAAAGATGACATTTTTTTTAATGTGATTTAGATTTCATTGTAAAGATTAAAATAAAAATAGAATTGTTAATGTTGAATATTTTATCGTCATTTTGAGTGCGGTAAAAGTAGAATTGTTAATGTTGAATATTTTATCGTCATTTTTACCGACATATTTGGTGCGATAAAAATAGACAACGTTAGTGATACATTTTTATCGACATTTTGATGCGATAAAAATAGAAATGTTAATATTACATTTTTGTCGTGATTAGATAAAATTAACAATTTTGTCATGTTACTATAAAATTTGTATACCCATAAAAATATTATTTTTATGATTACATGTAAAAAGGTAGGATCTGCATACAAATAAAAACATTAATTTTATTTGTTATGTTAAAGTATAAAACGTAGATAAATTATCATTTTTGTTTAGAATCGTGCTTTGTAGACAAAAATACCATTTTGATAATAATGTTACATTAGAAGAATGTTTACATTAGAAATATTGTTACATTAGAAAAAAAAATAAGATTTTTTTTTTATAAATGTTACATTAGAAGAAAGATAACATTTTTTTTGTTATAAAAGTTGCATTAAGATAAAATCACATTTAGTGTTAAAATGTTGATTTAGAATAAAAATCACATTTAGTGTTACAATGTTGATTTAGAATAGAAATCTCATTTTGTTATAAAAAGTGATATTATAATAAAAGTCTCATTTTGTTATAAAAAGTGATTTTAGAATAAAAATCTCATTTGGTTATAAAAAGTGATATTAGAATATAAGAGTTGAAACCAAAAGTATCACGTTTGTTGAAATAAAAGAGTTGAAACAAAAACTTACATTTTTGTTGAAATTAGAATGAGCAAAATAGAATTGTCATTTTAATCGCATATTTGAAATGCCATTTTAATTGCATAATAGAATTTCCATTTTAATAACAAGATATGGTTTGTCATTTTAATGATAAAAAAATAGAATTTGTTATTTTAATGTTAACATCATGGAATTTGTCATTTTTATGTTAACATAATAGGAGTGCCATTTTAAGGTTAACATAATAGAAATATCATTTTTTTTTGTCAGATTAGAAATTAAGGAAAACATCTTATTTCATGTTTGTCATATAGAAATGTTACATTTCTTATGTTAGATAAAATAAACAGAAAAACATGTTAAACTTGTTTTGCCATTTTAAACGACATTTTTAATATGTTAAGTTAGAATATATAAGATTTTGTGTTAAACAGGTCATGTCATTAAAAATGGCATTTTTATTTAGAACCATATTTAGTTGGAATGGAAATGTCACCTTGTTAGACAAAACGTCACTCTTAGTATGTTAGACAAGAATTATAAAAATAATTACTTGCTAAAATATATGTTTTGTTGAAAAGTAAATTATAAATATTTATTTATGATTTAAACAAAAAGGGAAATTTGTTAAATAGAAAATAATCCAAACTAAATTATAATTGGTTAAATTGATTAACCAATAATGTATGTATATAAATTGTTGTTGTTTGAAAACCCCACACGGGTGTTGGGATGAAAATTCACATACACTAATCCCAATATTTAGTTGTATGTTGATCGTTAGATCGACAGGCTGTGATGAGCGTTATTATTTAATTTTAACGCTTACACAGTGGAAATTACACTTTGGATGTAATGGATGACTTGATGATTATACTGTTATTGTCATATATATGATGGGTGTGAAATCCATATAATCCAAATTATATGGTAAATGTTTGAGTCGCATTTCGATTCAAGTGTTCTTTTAAATAAGACTATTTTTACATTAGAAATCCTTTTTATATAAAGTGCATATATTTTTCGTAATATATTTTTAATCAACTATATGTTAAACAAAGAATATTTGTAAAAGATAAAGATTTGTAAAATAAAGAATACTTCTCATTTAGAATCTTTTATATAAAGAATATGTTTATGATTATTTTAAAATATGTTTTTAAAGGGTTACTAGCATTTGCAATCATATTTTGTGATATGAAATAAATTGAGATGTGAAGTGGATTTACCGTGGACGATGATTTAAACGACATTTGTCCTTTAATCCAATTAACATTGAAATTATTATTTGGAACTTATGAATCTATTTTATAGATTTAAAAAGACATTTTCTATAAATCAAGTTTTCAACTAATATATTAAATTGGAATTTAGTGGAAATTCTATTGGTAATAATTGAGATGGGCTTCTGTAAAAGAAGACCGATATTATATATGGAATTTAAGAGGCTTTGCCGTTATTCCATTTATACTATTAGTCTGATACAGGAATCTATATCGATTATGTACTGATTGGATTTCTGTGGAATTCCATATTTTTAGAAATTGATTTATAGATTTTATTTTAAATATTTATCTTTGATAAAATTAATGAGAATCTTCCAAAACGAATATCTTATCAAAAGAATACTCGGAGTTGGAATGTGGCGTAATGTGTGATTTTCCAATATTTGTTTTTAATCTCAAATTACGCAAGTTATTCAGAAAGACCGGGTTTAACCCATTCTGAATAATCATCACGACGATCAAGAGTCGAAGACGAAGACGGTGATTGAAGACCGAAGGTTTTCACATCGTTGGGATGATGATGATTGGTATCTTGAATTGGGGATTGGCTTTCCAAGGCAAGGTATTTGGTAATGATCGTCCAAACGCATTTGGAGATCGACGGATACGTTGTTTCGCTCAGACCCAGAGTGGACTTGTAAATGGATTGCGTGTCTGACATTATATTCCTTTCTACTGTATTTGTTGAACGCTACCGATTGTATATTTCTGTTGGTGGTGAAGAATTTATTCTTTACTTATCACCCTTCTCTAAGTCGTATGAGCTTAGAGGTTATATATATATTGGTAGATGAACAATAATATGGTAGGGTCTGACAATGTGGCACGCCAAGATGCAAATTGATCAAGGCTTTTGTTGAAAAGCAGGGCCTTGTGGAATGATCAAAGCATAGCCTATTACGGCATAGCTTTGTGTATATCGTGACTTCGCGAGCCTCACACCCCGGTATGAGTCAAAAACGCGATACGGACGGCAGGGAGTGCACACGTTTCTTTCTAGCTAGAGTGATGTCAGGGACCTACCAGCACTGACATTTTACTTATGTGGATGATGGATTTTGAGGTACCTCATGTTTTATAGGCCATTGGTGGTCATACTATAGGTTCAAAGGAACCGGGAAGCGTGTGTTCAGGCATAACTAATCCACTGCCGATAGGCGGGGACCGGCCCTGAAGATCCAAGGGTTCACTGCTGGGGATCCTGAGGCATTTGCTAGAGTGTCTCGAATCGGAGAGGAGCTTGCCCCTAGCCTCGACTCATGATGGAATCCAAATCTCCAATACGACCTTGCGGTTTTGATTGTAGAACTAGTACGGCGACATAGTATATGGTACCTATGCCGTCTAGGATTGATATTATATTTGAATGTTTTAAATATATATATATATATACACACACTGATAATAATATCGTTTTTTTCGTATCAAGCATCTTTTGACCATTATAAGGTAAAACCCTATCCTCTGGTGTGCGTTGCATTGTGTGATGGGACCTGGGTCTTATAATGGTTTTATTTTTCTAAAAAGCATTACGTTATTTGACGATTTACTTTAATTATGCACTGGCAATCCAATGGAGTAAACCTGTTCCACGTTAGTGGCGTGGTCCTGTGATTAGCCTACTTATTAGATAAGTTAAGTTAAAAATTCTCACACCAGTCCCACGACTGACCTGTAGTTTGTTTCACTTTGCAAACTCGGGTGCCCTCTTTCCACACGGGCAGTCGATTAGCTTGTTTTGCAGATATCATATTTACAGGATCCTGGTCTACAGCTGAAGCAATATTCGGAAAGCTCTGTATCCGTGTATTCCTTTCGGTTGTATATTTGTATTATTTTTCCGCTGCTATCTAAATGTAATTTAAATCTCTGATATTGTATTTCCAAAAAATATATTATTCATTCATACTCTGGAATATTCTTGTACTCTGATGTAATTGTTGTAATCGGCAATAAGATGTTCTTATGTTCTGTGTTCTGATGTGTGTTGTTCTCAAACAATCTATGCTTTCCTTCACGGGGAAGTTTGGGTCGTTTCATTTGGTATCAGAGCTTTGGTTTACAGGGCTCGAGGACAAGACACATTAGAAAACGAACAGAAGAATTCATCAGAGATTGGATTAGTAATATCCAATAAGAATGACTCGTTAGAGATGGGATCAGAAGTATCCTAGAATGAGTCCAAAGAGTGTTATTTTCTTAAAAATAAATAAAAACAAATTTAGCTTTGAAATTTTTTAACTCAATATATGTATTTGAATATATTATATTTTATTGTGGACAACCGAGTATATAGAGATTTTAATATACGTCTGATCAACGTGTATTTGAAGTCTCAAATATACTGGATAGATATAGGATCACACTCTAGCCGCCCGGAGATGATTCTGATGATTGATGCATCATCATCAGAATCTATTTTCGAGTTTCAAAAGTGGGATTTCTATATATTTCCACTGACTGGTATGAGAACCAACACTTAGTTAGGACACACTGCTATGATTTGCGCTGAAAATATGATTTTTGGACTATATATATAAATTATATATATTTGAAAAGTTAATCACCTAATTGATTGCTGATTGTGATGTTTGATTATTAGTTTAACTAATAAAATTATTAGAAAACAATAAAACAATAAAATAAAATTAGTTAATTAAACAACCTTTAGCCTCCCCTTTTCGAGGACGAAAAGATTTTAAGTGGGGGAGATTGTAACAACCCGCAAATTCTGAACCAATTTGAATTTTTTTATTTTAGAAACTTTTATTGAATTGTGGGAATATAAAATAATTTATTATAATAATAATGGTTAAAAATTTATTTTAATCGAAGTTGAAATGAATAAATTTAATTTTAATTATAAACGGAGTTAGAAATAGCGCGGTAGTTTGAAATTTTAATTTTGAACTTTGACTAAATGTACAAGATTCAAAATAAATCAGAATTGAGTGAAACCAAAAATATTTAAATCTGTTTAATCATATCTTTCTAACGAATCTGAAAAATTGAAATTTCGTTTTAAAAATCAAAAGTTATGGCCAATTCAATTTTCGGTAAGGTCGCTGTAGAATTTATATATTATAATATATATGGCCCAAAAGGCCAATTTTCACATACGAAGGAATCTGGACTCGAAACCGCTTCCATTGAGTCCGGAATGATGTTTCTGCATTGAAAAAGTATAAACACTTATATATTTCGAGTTTCGGAAATTATTTGTTTAAAAATTTATTTTTAATATTAAATTAATAACCCTTGAAAATAGTCATTTTTCAAACGACCTCCGTTTTCGACGAAAGCACTTTTGTTGGAACCGGAATGTCATTTTATTGCTAGGTTTCAATTTTCAGAATTTTTCGAATTAATATGTGAGCGTGGCAAAAGAAATTGTATTTTGATCTTTTCAATTGAATTTAAACGACTTGAAAAGGGCCATTTTTCAAACAGTCTCAGAATTCGACGAAATTAGTCTCGTTAGAACCGTATCGTCAAAACAAAGCCAAAAATAATTTTTCTGGATTTTTCTGAGGTCATATGTGGTTCCGGTAAATTAAAATGTACGGTTAGATTTAATATATAAATGAATTAAATATAAACTGAAATAAAACAGGCTGTAGACTTTGGATTTGGGCCTCGAGACATGTTCCATTGGGTCCGGAAGGGGAGTATTTGCCTAGGGACAATTTTTGTTGGGCTGAGATTGGATCAGGATTGAATGAGCGGGCTTAAACTAAAAAATTTAATATAATAATATTATAAATAATATTAAAATATTCAAATCCCTAGGAGCTAATTTCCAGCCGCCGTTCATAGGAACCAATGGCCGAATTCATCCAATTTAAATCCCCCAAATTCATCGAATTTAATTCGAATTAAATCTCCTCAATAAAACAAAATTTCAAGAGTTGTTCGAGATCTTTATTTCCATACGGTCAAGATCAAAAACCGTTCTGAAATCTGGCAGTAATTCGAACCAGAAACCCGGCTGTTCATCACCGTCTACGGCGAAGGGGGGACCACCGAGTTGGCTCGTTCTTGGCGCGATTGGAGGTGGCGGCTAGGGCTACGGGGCGGTGGCATTGGATGGTGGTCAGGTGACCTGAACGTGGGTGCGACGGGGACTGATTGGGGGTCGATGTTGGGTTTGTTCGGCTGATGGAAGAAGACAGTAACGGGAAGAAAGGTTAAACAATATAATTAAACTAATTATATAATTAATTAATTTATTAATCTGATTAATGTTTAAACAGCCATAAGTTGATCAAAAGGACACGGAATCGAACGAAATGACTTGCGTTGTGATCACAAAAATGAGAGCTTCGCAATGGAACCAACTAAGGACTGATTCTGAGCACATTCAATTTGGGTCAAATTTTGAATCTGAACAAGACAATTGGTGAGAATTCTAATTTTATTTTATTTAATTAATTATTAATTATTTTCTCGTGTTAAAAATAATTGTATTATCATATTGATTCAGATCTGAAATGTTCTGTGTTGTTTGAATTGTTGATTGTTGCTTGTTGTATGTTTTGTTGTTCATGATACGCTAAATTCGCATTGGAATTTTATATATTGTTGAATTCATTTGCAGTTAGAAAGTTAGATCTAAAAGTAGATCTAAAACATATTTTATTCAGAATTAAATCATATTTATGCAGATCAAGTTATTATAATTTATTTCATGTTATAAAAAAAATTTATTTTATTTACTCTGTAATGAACAATAGAATGGGAACGACAAATAAAAACTTATATTTTTATTTGTTGGCATAACAAAAGAAATTGATCGCCAAATAAAAAGTTTATTTTTATTTGTTGATATTACAATGCAAATTGGACAATGAATAAAATCTCATTTTTATTTGTTTATATTACAACAGAGATTGTTCAACAAATAAAAACCTTATTTTTATTTGTTTGTATAACAACAGAATTTGAACAACAAATACAATATTATTTTTAATTTGTTTATTTACAATAGAATTTGAACAACGAAAAAGAATATATTTTTAATGTGGATTTGTTTATATTAAAAAGGAATGATTAAAAAGAATAAATTTTTATTGTGAATTTGTTACATTAAGAATAGTGGATTAAAAAGTATATATTTCTAATATGAATTTGTTTCATTAAAAAGAATGAAAATAAAAGATTACATTTTTATGTAAAAATAGTTATTTCAATAAAGAGTCATATTTTATTTGTCACCTTGATTTCAATAAAAGTGTAACATTAAAAATCTCACTTTTAATGTAATATTGGTTCGATAAACGAAGTAACATTAAAACTTCATTTTTAATGTAATGGTGATTTCAATAAAAAGAAGCAACGAAAAAGATTATATTTTTATTTATTCATGGTTTTCAGTAGAAAGATTTTACATTAAAGATGACATTTTTTTAATGTGATTTAGATTTCATTGTAAAGATTAAAATAAAAATAGAATTGTTAATGTTGAATATTTTATCGTCATTTTGAGTGCGGTAAAAGTAGAATTGTTAATGTTGAATATTTTATCGTCATTTTTACCGACATATTTGGTGCGATAAAAATAGACAATGTTAGTGATACATTTTTATCGACATTTTGATGCGATAAAAATAGAAATGTTAATATTACATTTTTGTCGTGATTAGATAAAATTAACAATTTTGTCATGTTAGTATAAAATTTGTATACCCATAAAAATATTATTTTTATGATTACATGTAAAAAGGTAGGATCTGCATACAAATAAAAACATTAATTTTATTTGTTATGTTAAAGTATAAAACGTAGATAAATTATCATTTTTGTTTAGAATCGTGCTTTGTAGACAAAAATACCATTTTGGTAATAATGTTACATTAGAAGAATGTTTACATTAGAAATATTGTTACATTAGAAAAAAAAATAAGATTTTTTTTTTATAAATGTTACATTAGAAGAAAGATAACATTTTTTTTTTGTTATAAAAGTTGCATTAAGATAAAATCACATTTAGTGTTAAAATGTTGATTTAGAATAAAAATCACATTTAGTGTTACAATGTTGATTTAGAATAGAAATCTCATTTTGTTATAAAAAGTGATATTATAATAAAAGTCTCATTTTGTTATAAAAAATGATATTAGAATAAAAATCTCATTTGGTTATAATAAGTGATATTAGAATATAAGAGTTGAAACCAAAAGTATCACGTTTGTTGAAATAAAAGAGTTGAAACAAAAACTTACATTTTTGTTGAAATTAGAATGAGCAAAATAGAATTGTCATTTTAATCGCATATTTGAAATGCCATTTTAATTGCATAATAGAATTGCCATTTTAACAACAAGATATGGTTTGTCATTTTAATGATAACAAAATAGAATTTGTTATTTTAATGTTAACATCATGGAATTTGTCATTTTTATGTTAACATAATAGGAGTACCATTTTAAGGTTAACATAATAGAAATATCATTTTTTTGTCATATTAGAAATTAAGGAAAACATCTTATTTCATGTTTGTCATATAGAAATGTTACATTTCTTATGTTAGATAAAATAAACAGAAAAACATGTTAAACATGTTTTGCCATTTTAAACGACATTTTTAATATGTTAAGTTAGAATATATAAGATTTTGTGTTAAACAGGTCATGTCATTAAAAATCGCCTTTTTATTTAGAACCATATTTGGTTGGAATGGAAATGTCACCTTGTTAGACAAAACGTCACTCTTAGTATGTTAGACAAGAATTATAAAAATAACTACTTGCTAAAATATATGTTTTGTTGAAAAGTAAATTATAAATATTTATTTATGATTTAAACAAAAAGGGAAATTTGTTAAATAGAAAATAATTCAAACTAAATTATAATTGGTTAAATTGATTAACCAATAATGTATGTATATAAATTGTTGTTGCTTGAAAACCCCACACGGGTGTTGGGATGAAAATTCACATACACTAATCCCAATATTTAGTTGTATGTTGATCGTTAGATCGACAGGCTGTGATGAGCGTTATTATTTAATTTAACGCTTACACAGTGGAAATTACACTTTGGATGTAATGGATGACTTGATGATTATACTGTTATTGTCATATATATGATGGGTGTGAAATCCATATAATCCAAATTATATGGTAAATGTTTGAGTCGCATTTCGATTCAAGTGTTCTTTTAAATAAGACTATTTTTACATTAGAAATCCTTTTTATATAAAGTGCATATATTTTTCGTAATATATTTTTAATCAACTATATGTTAAACAAAGAATATTTGTAAAAGATAAAGATTTGTAAAATAAAGAATACTTCTCATTTAGAATCTTTTATATAAAGAATATGTTTATGATTATTTTAAAATATGTTTTTAAAGGGTTACTAGCATTTGCAATCATATTTTGTGATATGAAACAAATTGAGATGTGAAGTGGATTTACCGTGGACGATGATTTAAACGACATTTGTCCTTTAATCCAATTTACATTGAAATTATTATTTGGAACTTATGAATCTATTTTATAGATTTAAAAAGACATTTTCTATAAATCAAGTTTTTCAACTAATATATTAAATTGGAATTTAGTGGAAATTCTATTGGTAATAATTGAGATGGGCTTCTATAAAAGAAGACCGATATTATATATGGAATTTAAGAGGCTTTGCCGTTATTCCATTTATACTATTAGTCTGATACAGGAATCTATATCGATTATGTACTGACTGGATTTCTGTGGAATTCCATATTTTTAGAAATTGATTTATAGATTTTATTTTAAATATTTATCTTTGATAAAATTAATGAGAATCTTCTAAAACGAATATCTTATCAAAAGAATACTCGGAGTTGGAATGTGGCGTAATGTGTGATTTTCCAATATTTGTTTTTAATCTCAAATTACGCAAGTTATTCAGAAAGACCGGGTTTAACCCATTCTGAATAATCATCACGACGATCAAGAGTCGAAGACGAAGACGGTGATTGAAGACCGAAGGTTTTCACATCGTTGGGATGATGATGATTGGTATCTCGAATTGGGAATTGGCCTTCCAAGGCAAGGTATTTGATAATGATCGTACAAATGCATTTGGAGATCGACGGACACGTTGTTTCGCTCAGACCCAGAGTGGACTTGTAAATGGATTGCGTGTCTGACATTGTATTCCTTTCTACTGTATTTGTTGAACGCTACCGATTATATATTTCTGTTGGTGGTGAAGAATTTATTCTTTACTTATCACCCTTCTCTAAGTCGTATGAGCTTAGAGGTTATATATATATTGGTAGATGATCAATAATATGGTAGGGTCTGACAATGTGGCACGCCAAGATGCAAATTGATCAAGGCTTTTGTTGAAAAGCAGGGCCTTGTGGAATGATCAAAGCATAGCCTATTACGACATAGCTTTGTGTATATCGTGACTTCGCGAGCCTCACACCCCGGTATGAGTCAAAAAGGGATACGGACTGCAGGGAGTGCACACGTTTTTTTCTAGCTAGAGTGATGTCAGGGAGCTACCAGCGCTGACATTTTACTTATGTGGATGATGGATTTTGAGGTACCTCGTGTTTTATAGGCCGTTGGTGGTCATACTATAGGTTCAAAGGAACCGGGAAGCGTGTGTTCAGGCATAACTAATCCACTGCCGATAGGCGGGGACCGGCCCTGAAGATCCAAGGGTTCACTGCGGGGGATCCTGAGGCATTTGCTAGAGTGTCTCGAATCGGAGAGGAGCTTGCCCCTAGCCTTGACTCATGATGGAATCCAAATCTCCAATACGACCTTGCGGTTTTGATTGTAGAACTATTACGGCGACATAGTATATGGTACCTATGCCGTCTAGGATTGATATTATATTTGAATGTTTTAAATATATATATATATACACACTGATAATAATATCGTTTTTTTTCTTATCAAGCATCTTTTGACCATTATAAGGTAAAACCCTATCCTTTGGTGTGCGTTGCATTGTGTGATGGGACCTGGGTCTTATAATGGTTTCATTTTTCTAAAAAGCATTACGTTATTTGACGATTTACTTTAATTATGCACTGGCAATCCAATGGAGTAAACCCGTTCCGCGTTAGCGGCGTGCTCCTATGATTAGCCTACTTATTAGATAAGTTAAGTTAAGAATTCTCACACCAGTCCCACGACTGATGTAACACCCCGAAAATTCTATAACTGTGAAATTAACAAATTAAAGTATAATTAATTTGAAATCAAAGAACTAAGGGAAACGGGATACGTCATTGCGTTCGTCTCGGAAAAATACGCGAAATAGAGTCCGAGTTTTCGAAAAATGGAGTCCGTATGAAGAAGATATGGCCTTCGGAAGTTTTGAATTAAATTTAAAATTCAAACAGAATAAAATAATTAAAAAAATCGCGCCCAGTGGGCCAGGGCGGATAAACACCCGCCTAGGCCACCCAGGTCGACTGGGCTATCGACCTGGGCTATCCATGTCGACAGGGCTGTCGACATCCCTGTCGACAGGGGTGTCGACCTGGTCGAGCCCAGCCAACCTGGCTGGCCAGGTCTGTGTTTGGCCGATTCTCTGTGGTCTGCTTTGTTATTAGGGCTAGGTGGCGGGTTCTAATTGGTCTCTCTATCTAATGAATGGCTATGATCAATCCAGGCAACATCAATGGTCCTAATCAGTTCCTAACCTCTATATAAACAACCCTAGACTAAACCCTAATCTATTCATTCAAAAATAAGATCATAGCCGCCATGTTGCTGAGGAACGACAAAGAGTAGCCGCCAACTAGAGAGAGAATTAGGAGGGAAGATTCTAAAGCCTAAAAGCAACCTAAACAAATCAATTCAACAAAGGAATCATATTTCTTAATTAGAGAGTTCATCACACCATTGTAAGTAGAGTATTACTTTGGTATGAATAAACAATTGTGTTGGTTTGTATGCTTGAATTGTGGCAATAGAGTTATTCATATTTGTGCGTTCTTATCAATTTGAAATATTATATACGTTTGGATATTCTTGAATTATGTTATTCATGTTATAAAGAACTACATGCGGTAGTTCTATGCAAGTATACGTTTGGAATATTTTGCAAATTATGTAATCCATGTTGAAGCTACATGTATGTAGTTGATTTAAATTCATGCAAGTTTGGGGTTTTGCTACTATGCCATCATGATGTATATTTTTGTGCATAAATCATTTTGTAAGTAATTAGAACAAGTTTGGTTATTATAATCCATATGAAATTATGTTGAGAATTTGGCATCATGTATTAAGCCATGCTTTTGTACTAGAAAACCTATTTGCAAACTTATGAATATGGCTAGGCTATGAATGATATTTGGCATAATTGAAATCCATGATTAAGTCTATCTTGTTTACAAGAATTATATGATGACATATGTGGTACATAGTTAGGATTAGATTTAAAAATCCCTTTTTGCACGTTTACATGACTAAAGTAAGAATCATGATTTCATGTTAGAGATATTGATGCCATGCTTATGTTTGACATTATGCCATGCTTATGTTAGAAATATTTATGTCATGCTTATGTTTGACATTATGCCATGCTTATGTTAGAAAAATTTATGCCATGCTTATGTTTGACATTATGCATAAATAAAAGTATAGGTTCATGTTGTAGTTATGACTATGTGTCAATAATGATACCCAATTTAGACTCTTATCTCAACTACAAGTTCACATGCTTTGATTCATGTCACCTATGCTTTATGACCAAAGTATATGTCACTACTATGCAAGTACACCAGTTTCTATTTTGTATTCCCAACGTCATATTGCAAGTTCATACGCTCACCTTCCCCTTTTTGTGTATGTAATCACGCTTCAAGCCTCCCCTTTCGCATGGCTAAATTGGGCTTTAAAAGGCTAAGCCCAATATATATAATAAACGGACGTGTAAAACGGGGGAAATAACGTTGGGTTAAAATTACTAATGAATGAAAATATAAAATAGAAGGGCCCAAGTTCAAGTATGGATTGGGCCCATGATTGGTGTAACCTTTACACCATTAACTTAATAATGGGCCGCAAATATTTACATATAAGAAATAAAGAGGAATGACAAAATATGTAAATGTAGAACATACGATGTGTTTAACCCGAGGTTGGATTGAGTTGTGATGTAAACCTGCCCGGAACCGCCCGGCTGTCCAGTAGTCACAACAATACCTATCCAATGTGGGAGGTTAAACATGGAGCCCAGCAAGGACCCGAGGTTAGACTGAGTTGTGGCGTAAGACTGCCCGGAACCAACCGGCAACAGGCAGCCACAACAATACCTGTCTAATGTGAGAGGTCAGGGCCTTAATAAGACAATTAAGGCTGAGTCAGGATTGATAGGATTAAGTGAACTAAAGACTTAATCAAAATGGAACATGCTAAACAAAACGGACTGGTGGGGGTTAGGTTAGGAAACACTTAACCAACTTAGCATGTTGGCTAGAGATAGAAAACCTAGTAACGAGGGACCCTTTTCAGCAGTAACCCTAGAAGGTGTATCAGGATACCCTGAAACTAGGCAGGGTGGGGCACGATTACTGGGCTGATTGTAAGAGGTCAAATCGACGGCGGTGGTGTAGCAGTGTAGGTTCTAACGGAGTGCGGGCGTGCACACACTCCGGTGCAGAAAAATAAGGCACTGGACACCAGTAGCATACCTGTGCACTCTAAGGTTGTGTCGGGTTGCCACTATGGGACTTGATACACCCCATGGTGGGACCAGCATAGGTAACTACAACATCGGGGGCCGTAAGACACATGTAACTATGCGAGTAGGAGCCGATCATCATAGGATGGATCACTTCACCCTGATTATGGGGTGCCAATGGGAAATTAGTTAAATGGGTTCAGAGATTAACATGGGGTACGATAGTATATTCGACCCTAGACAACTTAACCAAGTTTATAGTGCTTGCCCACTTCTTGTTTTACTTATCATACCCAGTTCTTTATTCATAGACAAAATAGTACTAGACTTACTCAGGCTTTATGTCTGACTCTACTTTTCTTTCGTCTTCTTTCTTCCGTTCCCCCCCCCCCCCCAGGTCCACAGGGAGGGAACACAGCAGCTTGACCAACCTCAACATCCAGCTTGAAGAAGAGAAATGTATTGCTTGGACTTTCCTGTTTTGAACTATGGCTTTGGACAATCCACTATGGGGCTTTTGCAGTTTATCTATGTTTTATTTATGCTTCTTTAAATAATGTACTCAAGACAGATTATGAAAGTGTTATGTTATGTTTTTGGAAAGGATGTTGTTGTAACACGTATTTGACTTTATGAAATAAAAGTTTGTTGTACTTCCGCTGTTTACAAATATGTGTTCTTATATCTGTCTTGTATATCTGTGACTTGTACTTATAAACCTCCACCAAAATTAGGGCATTCCCTTTGAGAGTGACCATAACGGAGGTGGGGTGTTTCACTTGGTATCAGAGCATAGATTTACCAGATAAGATAAAAAGTTTTGAAAAATTATTTTCAAAAAGGAAATTTAAAGAAGCATTTTTAAAAGAAAATATTATTTTATTTGAAAAAGGCAAAGTCCACTCCCTAAAGCCATAGGTACTATCTCTTATCCTTCGTTTTGAATCTATCCTTTTTGTTTCAGCATGTCCCAAGAACTTAACTTGCCGGAAGGGGTGCCAATACCTAGTTGGTTTAGACGGTTCTTAGAAGCAAGGGCCACTCAGCCAGGTCCTACCATTCCTCCGCCCCCAGCTGAAGGAAATCATCCAGCTGCAGCGGCACCTTTTCCTCCACCTCCTCCTCGGGGAAACACGTTTGCTAAGATATGTAAAGATTTTAAAGCTATGGGAGGAAGGGATTTCCATGGAACTGAGTCCTTCGTGGCAGCTACGAATTGGCTGAAAGAAACGAAGGACCTATTCATCATCTTTGAGGTAGAAGATAGACAAAAAGTACAACTGGCGGTATCGCTATTGAAGGGCGAGGCTTCCTACTGGTGGGAAGTCACTAATGCTGAAAGACCAGTGGAGACATGGGAGGACTTTAGGGCAAGGTTTGAGACTAAATTTCTCTCAGATGCGGAAAGAAGTTTGCAGTTGGAAAAATTCTTATTTCTTAAGCAAGGGGACAAGACAGTCAGAGAGTATGTGAATCAGTTCGATGAGCTGGCTAGGTTTGGGCTTGACCTAGTCAACACCCCGCACAAGAAGGCTCTCCGTTTCGTCAAAGGGTTAAATGAGCCATTACATAGTTTGGCCATGACCCATATACCCATGGGAGCCACGTATGAAAGATTGGTGCAAATGGCATTGCTGAATGAAGAGGATAAGGGCAAGAAGAAAGAGGGTTTGCAGCCCAAGAAGACAGACTTTAAGAAGGGCGGGAAAGGCAACAAAGAGAAGAGGAAGTGCAATTTCTGTGGCAAAGTGGGGCACCTAGTAAAGGACTGCCGGAAAAAGAAGGCCAAGGAGAATGGTGGGTGCTTTTCTTGCGGTGAGACAGGCCACAGGGCTAAGGACTGCCCAAAGAAACGCGGACAGGGGCAGAGGGCTGGATCCACCCCAGGGGCACAGGTTCATGTGCTAGAAGCGCCACCTCTGCAACAGCGAGGTATAAATACTTCTGTAGAAAGTGTAGTTTATCTTTATGATCACCCCGTTCGCACTTTATTTGATTCTGGCGCATCATACTCCTTTATCTCGTCTGCTTTAGTAGAATCTCTGCACCTAAAAACTAGTATGGTAGAGGACCCCTTAATTGTTTCAAACCCAATTGGGGGCCCAGCTCATTTGTCTATGATCTGTTTGGGATTGAAAATTTCCATTCTAAGTGTAGAATTTCAATGTAGTGCCTTTGTTTTGGGCTTTTCGGGGTATGGTTTGATTTTGGGCATGGATTGGCTATCCAGTAATGGGGCCATCCTTGATTGTGAGAAAAGGGTTGTTAGGCTCCTAACCCAACTCGGTAATACTTTGGAAATTTCTTGTAATCCCTCGCATGCGGTTATGCTTAGTTATCTTGAATCGCTAGATGCCTCTGTTGAAAATTTGCAATCAGTTAGAGTGGTCCGGGAATATCCGGATGTCTTTGAAGAGGTGAAGGGCTTGCCTCCGAAGCGGGAAATAGACTTCCGCATATATCTTGTAGATAATGCAAAGCCCGTTGCGTTGCCCGTTAGACATATGGCTCCACGAGAAAGGAAAGAGCTCAGTAAACAGATTAAAGAGCTTCTAGAAAAGGGGTTCATTAGGAGGAGCATTTCAGAATGGGGCGCTCCAGTGGTGTTCGCTACAAAGGCGGATGGTTCACTCCGTCTATGTGTTGACTATAGGGAGCTCAACAAGCTAACGAAAAAAAATAGGCACCCTCTCCCTAGAATTGACGATTTATTTGACCAGCTTGTAGGAGCGTCTATTTTCTCCCAACTCGATTTAGCAACCGGTTTTCATCAGCTTAGGGTGGCTGAAGATAGCATCGATAAAAAGGCGTTCAGAACCCCAGACGGTTTCTTTGAATGGCTTGTCATGCCTTTCGGCTTGACAAATGCACCTGCTTACTTCGTGGACCTGATGAGTAGGGTATTTAGAGATTTCCTCAACAAATTCGTAGTGGTCTTCGTAGATGATATCCTTATCTTCTCAAAGAGTGAAGAGGAACATGCTCAGCACTTAAGGGCAATCATGGAAACTTTGCGAGTCCATCAACTAAAAGCCAAGTTCTCCAAATGCCACTTTTGGAGAGAAGAGGTGAGGTTCCTTGGGCACATAGTATCCAAACAAGGGTTAGCGGTGGACCCTGCTAAGGTAGTGGCGGTACAAGATTGGAAGACACCAAGGAATGCGACTGAGGTCCGAAGCTTTCTAGGACTAGCGGGTTTCTATCGAAAGTTTATAAGGGATTTTGCGAAAATCTCAGCTCCGCTCACGAAATTGACTAAGAAGAATCTAGTGTTCAATTGGGACTTGGATTGCGAGTTTGCTTTCCAACGACTGAAAAGGGCTCTCACAACAGCCCCAGTTTTGACGCTGCCAGATGGGAGCAAGATGTTCACTGTTTATACGGATGCATGTGGGACAGGGCTAGGCGCCGTCTTAATGCAAGAAGGAAGGGTAGTAGCTTATGGCGGGAGGCAGTTGAAGGTGCACGAAAAGAACTACCCAACCCACGATCTTGAGTTAGCCGCAATCGTCTTTGCACTCAAGTCTTGGCGACACTATCTCCTAGGTGAGAAGTTCGAACTTTACACTGACCATAAATCGTTGAAATATCTTTTCTCGCAGAAAGATCTTAACTTGAGGCAACAAAGGTGGATGGAGTTTCTTGCCTCGTACGATTTCGAAATCTCCTATACTCCGGGCAAAGGCAACGTAGTGGCAGACGCGTTGAGCCGAAAGAAATTGACCCTAAGCCCGTTGTTTGTTGAAAGACAAAGCCTAGAGTTTATAGCCAGCTTCGACTTTAGGCCCTCCTCCGATTTCGTACCAGGCCTGCTTGCATCGCTCGAAGTACGCCCAACTTTAGTGGATTCAGTAGGGACAGCACAACGCGAAGACCCTCAGCTTGTGGAAACGATTGATAGGCTAATTAGGGGTGAGACTTCAAGTCACCTCAACCGATACTCCATTGACGATAAGGGTTTACTAAGGCGAGACGGAAGACTATGCGTCCCACAGACAAAAGATTTAGTAAGGAAGGTTCTCGAGGAAGCGCATCATTCCAAGATGACGATACACCCAGGCGGAGATAAAATGTACAAAGATATAAAAAGGACTTTCTTCTGGAACGACATGAAAAAGGACGTGGCAGAGTTCGTTTCTAAATGTATGGTGTGCCAACAGGTTAAAGCGGAACAGAAAAAGCCTGGCGGACTGCTGCATCCTCTAGAGGTCCCGCAGTGGAAGTAGGATAGCATCTCAATGGACTTCATCGATGGACTACCTATGTCTAGGAGAGGCAACACTAGCATTTGGGTAATAGTGGATAGGCTTACTAAAAGCGCCCACTTTTTACCTGTCAAAAGTAAAAGAACTGCCTCATCCCTAGCATCGCTTTATCTCAAGGAAATCGTTCGACTCCATGGAATACCATCTAGCATTGTTAGTGACCGAGACCCCATCTTCACCAGTGAATTTTGGCGGAGTCTGCAAGAAGCAGTAGGAACGCAGTTATGCTTAAGCACAGCTTATCATCCCCAAACCGACGGCCAAACAGAGAGAGTGAACAGAGTTTTGGAAGACCTCTTAAGACTATGCGTCCTTGACTTCGGAGGGACATGGGAAGACCACCTTCCTTTGGTGGAATTTGCCTACAACAACAGCTATCAAGCAACCATCGGAATGGCGCCCTTCGAAGCTTTATATGGAAGACCGTGTCGATCGCCCACTTGTTGGTGGGAGTCCACGGATAAGCTCATACTTGGACCAGATATGATCCGAGAGACCTCAGAGAAAGTAGACTTAATACGAAGAAGGATGAAGACGGCCCAAGACAGACAAAAGTCCTATGCCGACAAGAGGAGGACCGACCTTGAATTCGAAGTTGGAGACAGAGTTTTTCTCAAGGTATCACCGCTAAGGAACGTTGTTCGTTTTGGAACCACAGGAAAGCTAGCACCAAGGTTCGTAGGGACATTCCCTATTATCGAGAAAATTGGGAAAATGGCCTATAGATTAGAGATACCCGAGAAGTTGGCTGGAGTCCACAACGTTTTTCACGTTTCACATCTCCGAAAATGTCTACATGAGTCAGCTGAAGTGGTAGAGCCAAATATCCTCGAAGAGGCCGAAGTGGAACACGAAGCAACCATAAGAAAAGTTCCAACCCGCATCTTAGGAACGGAAGTGAAGAAGCTACGCAACCGTGAAGTCAAGCTCGTCAAAGTTCAGTGGAGCGACGCCGAGGGAGACGCGACTTGGGAAACTGAAGCTAGAATACGTACTGCCTACCCTTTTCTGTTCGAGGGTACATCCTTAATCTTTCTTTTTCCTTAAGTTGCGCTTTTATCTATCTTTTTAGGTATATTTCCTCGACCGTATCTTTTAGGTAGAATCTTTTTGGATGGAAACATGTAGTTGAAACATGTTATGGATGATGGTTGCAAGTGATTGCTAGTGGTTGCTCGTGGTTGCATATACACACACAATCTAGGTTTTAGATCGGCTCAGTCACTACATATTGCATATGCATATATGTTTGCATTCGTATATGGTTGAACTTTAATGTGTTGTCATATGGATGTCGCATTTGTAATGAATGATTGTGCACTCATGTAAAATCAAAAATAGGAAAATTTGCATACATAATGGATTCATGGCACTTACATAATTCGCATTAAGGAGGTCAACTGAATCAGTAGACCGCCTGAATTTGCATTAGATAAGTACATGTACACACACACTTCGCATATGATCATGAAGCATTAGAAGTCTTTTAAGGACAATGGATGCTCGTGTTTGATGGATGAGTAGATGGATGATTGGATGTTAGGATATACATTCCTCCTAACTTGAAGATTTTGGGGACGAAATCCTTTTAAGTGGGGGAGAATGTAACACCCCGAAAATTCTATAACTGTGAAATTAACAAATTAAAGTATAATTAATTTGAAATCAAAGAACTAAGGGAAACGGGATACGCCATTGCGTTCGTCTCGGAAAAATACGCGAAATAGAGTCCGAGTTTTCGAAAAACGGAGTCCGTATAAAGAAGATATGGCCTTCGGAAGTTTTGAATTAAATTTAAAATTCAAACAGAATAAAATAATTAAAAAAATCGGGCCCAGTGGGCCAGGGCGGATAAACACCCGCCTAGGCCACCCAGGTCGACTGGGCTGTCGACCTGGGCTACCCATGTCGACAGGGCTGTCGACATCCCTGTCGACAGGGGTGTCGACCTGGTCGAGCCCAGCCAACCTGGCTGGCCAGGTCTGTGTTTGGCCGATTCTCTGTGGTCTGCTTTGTCATTAGGGCTAGGTGGCGGGTTCTAATTGGTCTCTCTATCTAATGAATGGCTATGATCAATCCAGGCAACATCAATGGTCCTAATCAGTTCCTAACCTCTATATAAACAACCCTAGACTAAACCCTAATCTATTCATTCAAAAATAAGATCATAGCCGCCATGTTGCTGAGGAACGACAAAGAGTAGCCGCCAACTAGAGAGAGAATTAGGAGGGAAGATTCTAAAGCCTAAAAGCAACCTAAACAAATCAATTCAACAAAGGAATCATATTTCTTAATTAGAGAGTTCATCACACCATTGTAAGTAGAGTATTACTTTGGTATGAATAAACAATTGTGTTGGTTTGTATGCTTGAATTGTGGCAATAGAGTTATTCATATTTGTGCGTTCTTATCAATTTGAAATATTATATACGTTTGGATATTCTTGAATTATGTTATTCATGTTATAAAGAACTACATGCGGTAGTTCTATGCAAGTATACGTTTGGAATATTTTGCAAATTATGTAATCCATGTTGAAGCTACATGTATGTAGTTGATTTAAATTCATGCAAGTTTGGGGTTTTGCTACTATGCCATCATGATGTATATTTTTGTGCATAAATCATTTTGTAAGTAATTAGAACAAGTTTGGTTATTATAATCCATATGAAATTATGTTGAGAATTTGGCATCATGTATTAAGCCATGCTTTTGTACTAGAAAACCTATTTGCAAACTTATGAATATGGCTAGGCTATGAATGATATTTGGCATAATTGAAATCCATGATTAAGTCTATCTTGTTTACAAGAATTATATGATGACATATGTGGTACATAGTTAGGATTAGATTTAAAAATCCCTTTTTGCAAGTTTACATGACTAAAGTAAGAATCATGATTTCATGTTAGAGATATTGATGCCATGCTTATGTTTGACATTATGCCATGCTTATGTTAGAAATATTTATGTCATGCTTATGTTTGACATTATGCCATGCTTATGTTAGAAAAATTTATGCCATGCTTATGTTTGACATTATGCATAAATAAAAGTATAGGTTCATGTTGTAGTTATGACTATGTGTCAATAATGATACCCAATTTAGACTCTTATCTCAACTACAAGTTCACATGCTTTGATTCATGTCACCTATGCTTTATGACCAAAGTATATGTCACTACTATGCAAGTACACCAGTTTCTATTTTGTATTCCCAACGTCATATTGCAAGTTCATACGCTCACCTTCCCCTTTTTGTGTATGTAATCACGCTTCAAGCCTCCCCTTTCGCATGGCTAAATTGGGCTTTAAAAGGCTAAGCCCAATATATATAATAAACGGACGTGTAAAACGGGGGAAATAACGTTGGGTTAAAATTACTAATGAATGAAAATATAAAATAGAAGGGCCCAAGTTCAAGTATGGGTTGGGCCCATGATTGGTGTAACCTTTACACCATTAATTTAATAATGGGCCGCAAATATTTACATATAAGAAATAAAGAGGAATGACAAAATATGTAAATGTAGAACATACGATGTGTTTAACCCGAGGTTGGATTGAGTTGTGATGTAAACCTGCCCGGAACCGCCCGGCTGTCCAGTAGTCACAACAATACCTATCCAATGTGGGAGGTTAAACATGGAGCCCAGCAAGGACCCGAGGTTAGACTGAGTTGTGGCGTAAGACTGCCCGGAACCAACCGGCAACAGGCAGCCACAACAATACCTGTCTAATGTGAGAGGTCAGGGCCTTAATAAGACAATTAAGGCTGAGTCAGGATTGATAGGATTAAGTGAACTAAAGACTTAATCAAAATGGAACATGCTAAACAAAATGGACTGGTGGGGGTTAGGTTAGGAAACACTTAACCAACTTAGCATGTTGGCTAGAGATAGAAAACCTAGTAACGAGGGACCCTTTTCAGCAGTAACCCTAGAAGGTGTATCAGGATACCCTGAAACTAGGCAGGGTGGGGCACGATTACTGGGCTGATTGTAAGAGGTCAAATCGACGGCGGTGGTGTAGCAGTGTAGGTTCTAACGGAGTGCGGGCGTGCACACACTCCGGTGCAGAAAAATAAGGCACTGGACACCAGTAGCATACCTGTGCACTCTAAGGTTGTGTCGGGTTGCCACTATGGGACTTGATACACCCCATGGTGGGACCAGCATAGGTAACTACAACATCGGGGGCCGTAAGACACATGTAACTATGCGAGTAGGAGCCGATCATCATAGGATGGATCACTTCACCCTGATTATGGGGTGCCAATGGGAAACTAGTTAAATGGGTTCAGAGATTAACATGGGGTACGATAGTATATTCGACCCTAGACAACTTAACCAAGTTTATAGTGCTTGCCCACTTCTTGTTTTACTTATCATACCCAGTTCTTTATTCATAGACAAAATAGTACTAGACTTACTCAGGCTTTATGTCTGACTCTACTTTTCTTTCGTCTTCTTTCTTCCGTTTTCCCCCCCCCCCCCCAGGTCCACAGGGAGGGAACACAGCAGCTTGACCAACCTCAACATCCAGCTTGAAGAAGAGAAATGTATTGCTTGGACTTTCCTGTTTTGAACTATGGCTTTGGACAATCCACTATGGGGCTTTTGCAGTTTATCTATGTTTTATTTATGCTTCTTTAAATAATGTACTCAAGACAGATTATGAAAGTGTTATGTTATGTTTTTGGAAAGGATGTTGTTGTAACACGTATTTGACTTTATGAAATAAAAGTTTGTTGTTCTTCCGCTGTTTACAAATATGTGTTCTTATATCTGTCTTGTATATCTATGACTTGTACTTATAAACCTCCACCAAAATTAGGGCATTCCCTTTGAGAGTTACCATAATGGAGGTGGGGTGTTTCAACTGACCTGTAGTTTGTTTCACTTTGCAAACTCGGGTGCCCTCTTTCCACACGGGCAGTCGAGTAGCTTGTTTTGCAGATATCATATTTACAGGATCCTGGTATACAGCTGAAGCAATATTCGGAAAGCTCTGTATCCGTGTATTCCTTTCGGTTGTATATTTGTATTATTTTTCCGCTGCTATCTAAATGTAATTTAAATCTCTGATATTGTATTTCCAAAAAATATATTATTCATTCATACTCTGGAATATTCTTGTACTCTGATGTAATTGTTGTAATCGGCAATAAAATGTTCTTATGTTCTGTGTTCTGATGTGTGTTGTTCTCAAACAATCTATGCTTTCCTTCACGGGGAAGTTTGGGTCATTTCAGATTAAGCCTAGCTATTGTAAATATGTAATCAATAAATTAGGAAATAATACACCCAAGAAAAAATGAGAACTAAAAAGCAGAAGATGAAGGAAAATAAAGATAGCAAATAATATATTTAAAAGAAAATCAAAAATTAAAATTAAAAGATAGAACGAGAAATCAAAAGTAGACAATGAATTAAGTAAACAATGTAAGATTTTCCATAATAGTAATGTGAAGTACCCTGTAGAGTTTTCAAAAAAAGACTAGTAGAATCAATCTTTTAGGAGAAGCTTCATAGTTACATTATGGCCAAACCAGCATGGTACACAAGCATAAACATGAATCACCTGACTGTTTCAACTCCTTTAGAGCTGATTGCCCAGCTTCTTAGTTTTTTCTGCACATAAAATTTCACAGATAAAAAGACAATCACATACCTACAAATATATTTATACATATAACATTATGTTATGTTCTTATATGAACACTGAATCACTCGGCACATAAAAAATGGTAAGCATATATTGTATGAAATCATGATAACTAAATCAATTAAAATAAACATAATATATTTGCTAATTAGTTAAATCATTTTCGTTAATTAATTCTATTAAGTAGTTTTATGACCTAATGACCTTAGAGGTTTTAATGTAAATACAAATTTATGTTTAAATCACTTTGCGTAAACCTAGTTTACATATCAATAGGTCATAATGTTTTATTTTCTCCATTTATTTTTTTCTCCCTTGATAATATATATTAATGTGATATAATTATGCCAGTCTAGTCTAGGCTAGGCTCTAACCATAGATTTGAGTCAATGATAAAAACTGCCTTGTAGAACATTCAACTCATTAGCATTTGAACTATATACGTTGATGCCCTCTATTAGGGACATGGGATAAATTGCATAAACATGAGATTTATGTAGCATGCCTCATTTTTTATTCATTTCCAATTTGAGAGTAATGTGTTAAAGGTATTACCGGAAACATAGACAGTACATGATGAATTATTGATGCTGCTTAGTTTTTGAATCATGTTTAAAGCAGTGGGTTCATATAAAATGGGTAATTTAAACAAACAGTTTAAGTGCAACATAAGATTTTGGATAAGGGTAAAAAATGATGATATCTAAGCATACAGAACCTAATAAACGTCAAAGTTCACATTATCTGAAATAACATCGATACAGATCTGTAATCAAATTGAGAATGAAAATTAGATCAAAGATGGCCACTGTTATTATAGTAGATTATTCCACATAATCACGGCTAAAAAATGAGAAACCTAATATTTTCTCTTAAAAATTCAAGTAATAACATTTTAAAGTAAGAAAAAAGTAAAGTATTATTTACCTAAAGAGAAATCGGAGATTAGGAGGCCTTCAGTGGTTCGGGAAGACAAACGATAGAAATTGTGATTGGAGACAACATCACTATCCTTGGTTCGAGTAGAGGAAGAAAGACAATGCTCGAAGTGATGACGGAAGAGAAAGGTTTTTCTGAAGCAACTGAAGATTGAATGAATAATAATAGAAAACCCTATACGATTAAAATAATTATAATCAATGTAGCCTTAACATCTGTGTAGTTTTCCTGCTTTCGAAATGTAAGAAGATGTTCAATTGTGCAGTTTGGCATTGGTTTTCTTATTTTTATTCAAAAGAGTACCACCTGTAAATATGAAGAATAGACATAAAATAATCAGTCGATTTACGAATTCAAAGATCTTGAAAAATTGGAAGGGGAATGGAATCAAATTTCGGAGTAAAAATAAGAAATCAGTATGTCTAATCGATCATTTATACGAGTATTGATAAACTTGGGAGGATGGGTAGAAAGGACACGCTAATGGCGGCCAACCAGATGATATGGAATTGGGGAAGACGGAATTGAGTTTAGGGAAGGTAGGTACGATTCGGTATTTTTGGGAGATCATGGGGATGTATTTGGGAAGTACAAGTTATAAAAAAACGCACCAATTGTTCTATCCCCAAATTCAGTGTCCCTTCGTGTCCTACCCAATCAGAGCCCCCTGATTTCCACCTTTTGCACTTAAACCCCTGAATTGTTGGGGGACTTAAATGCAAAACAACGGAAATCGGGGATCTGATTGGAGGGACACGGGGGATAGAAGAATTGGTCTCATAAAAAAGGGGGAGAGTACGTAATATTTTGCTATTTTGAAATAGGGTGTTATGAAGTGTCCACATCAAGAGTGCCTTCATCTTGTTTTACTATTTAAGTAATAGATATATAATATATATTTCGTTCAAAACGTATTTTATAAATTCTTTTAAAAACGATTCCCACTTTCATTTCAATTTTAAATCAAAATTGAATACTCCTTATCATTATAATATTTAAATAATAGTATTTTCAAAATATCATATTTTGAAACCATTTCCCTTTAGATATTCATTATAAAAATGAATAAAATCAATATAAAAATCATTCATGCTAAAATGACGCAAATCTAATCAACACAGCTTCACATTTCCAATATTTTTGTGTCCATCCAAAATCGAACATCAAATTCAAATTTTAATCCATTACTGAATATTATTTTAAAATACTCGTTATTTTAATATATTCGTTATTCCTAAAATGGAATCAGGCACAGTTAATTAACATATAATGTTATTTATATGGATTTCATACATCACATGTACACAACAATAATGATACACAATCAACCATCATCCAGCATGCATTACACAACCGCATAAGCATTAAATATAAATAATTAATGCTTACAACAGTTTGTCAACCAATCGATTGATATACAACTAAACAATTAGGATTAGTGTAGGTCAAATATCATCCCAATACCCGTATGGGGTTTCAACAAACAAATACTGAATATTATTTGTGCAGTTGGGCGATGTGTAAAATTTATCGTCCCAATCAATATTAGATAAATTGGTGTACATAAACAAATCGTCCGATTTGTAAATGAATATTTATTTTCATTTTAGGAGAATTTTATGCCATTCATATATACGTTGAAAATTATATTTTTAACGATAAAATATTTATTTCAACACTTGACTATTTTATATAGTTCACTCATACAATAAAAATCATATTTTTATTGTTCAAACATTTTATTCAACACATGAATATTTTATATAGTTTATTTCAAAAATTTCATATACATTTCAGTTTCATAAAAATTCGGCATTATAACGGCGCGATATTAGAACCGGAGTAATGTCTAGCATTACCCCTCTTTTGATACTGACTTGCGCCATACACATCAATCGCAATCAATCCAAACAATCCTACAATCAATTCACAATCAATTTTTCGACTACAATCCAGATTTCCATAATACAATCCAAACATACAACTATAGTCTGTACAATAAATAGTGTCAGGAGCTACTAAGCCCCGTCAACAACCTAGAATATATTTGACTGTAAAATAGTTTGAGTGAGAAAGAGTTCTCACATTGGGGTTCACCCTGCTGTTATTTTCTAATGTCCTGATTTGTTGTTATGGTTCCAGAATTTGCAAACGAGCTCCAATCTTCACACAGTCTTATTTTTTAGCTTAAACACGCCATTCCGGACAACTTTTGCCTAATGGACTTTTCCTGAAAATGCTCCATTTCGCCGGAAATCGCGAAAAGACAGTATTTGGACAACAGACTTTGGACGCGTTTTCTGAACAACTCTGCAATCCAAAAAATGACTTCCATATACCCAAATCGAAGAGAAAATGGTGCTCTTCGACTTTGGCATTGTGGAGTTTTGGCCAAAAGCACACGGTTGGGGAGATAAGGGCTGTGGAAGCTCAGAGTGTTATTTGCAAACACTGAAAATAATAATAATTGGATTCTTATACGGAGGGGGGGCACAGTCGGAGCTAGAGGCTGAGGGGCGGCGGTAGAAGCTGATTAGGCGTGGGGGAGGTGCGACCAGGTGGTGGCGGCGCTGGAGGGGCCCACAGCCGTAGTTCTCAACGATTTTTGGTGTTTGGGGGTTTTCAGAGTGGAGCTGGAGGAAGAAGGAGGGGAAGCGGAGGAGGGGGTTGCGGCGCTGTGCGACGACGCAATGGTGGCGACGATGACAGAGGCGCGGTGGCGGCGGGCTTGAAGGGGGCGCGACAAGGAAAAAGGGGGGCGATGGGATTTTTTTTTCTTTTTTTTTTCCTTTTACTGGTTTGACCGTGAATGGAGAGAAGGGTTTGACCCTCTCCCTTTGACCAATATGTACTTTATATATATATATTTATTATTTTAATTTTAACTCCAAAAGGTTAATTTTTAATTCGAACTCCAAATCGAACCCGACGACCGTCGTCCCAAGCTAATTACCGCCATTCCAAACACAATGGGATATGTCCCATACACCAATTCGACTGTTTCGATCAGTTTTCATTAAAATTAAAATATAAATTAATATAACGATCAATACTGAATTTAACGTACATTTTAATTTACTGGGGACACATACTAAATTCAAAAATTCTAGAAAAATAAATCTAGCTATGTTTTGACGGTATGGTCCAGAAAAAAGTAATTTCATCGAATTTGGAGACCGTTTTGAAAATGGTCATTTTTCCCGTCGATTAAATTCAGCTTAAATTACCAGACACATTTAAATTGACCACACTCACGTATTAATTCCAAAAATTATGAAAATTGAAATTTAGCAATAATTTGACATTCCTGATCCAACAAAAGTGGTTTCATCGAAAACGGAGGTCGTTTGCAAAATGACTATTTTTAAGGGCTATATATTATTATAATATATATATATATATTCCATACTGACTATTCTGAATTTTAAACTGGACGTAACTTTAAACTTACATAATGAAATCTCAGTTTTTCACAATAATTAGAAAGATATAATTAAACAGATTCAAATGTTTCTTATTTTACTGAAATTCGATTTATTTTGAATCCTATACATTCAACTGAAATTTAAAATTGAATTTTCAAACTACCATGCCATTTCAGGCTCGTTTTATAATTAAAATAAATTTATATGTTCTAATTCTGATTTAAATAAATTTTTAGACATTATTACTTAAAATAAACCATTTTAAATATTCAAAATCCATTAAAATAGCAAAAATAAAAATTTAAATCGGTTCTGAAATTCGGGTTGTTACAATATTGATACAAAATTGATGTTATATTATGTTAATTAACATCTGTGGATGCAGGGAAACGGGTTGGGAGGATCCAACTGGATTCCTCAACAATTATATTGTTGTTTTTCATATATTGCATTATATGATGTGACCAATAATATGTGATTGATTATTGTGTGTTTTGGGATGTTTCAACAACAATGACCCTGAAACTATTTGTATTTAAATACCGTAAAATATATTCGAACACATTGAAAAAGAATTTAGGGTTTAAAAAAAAAGAAAATCTATTTTAAAATAGAAATTAAATTTCGATTGGGTAGAATATAATAACTTGTTTAATTGTATAAAACAAATAGTTTAGTTTATAGACAATATTTATAAAGGTATGAAATAATTGTTATTAAATAAACTGGAAATATAAATTCAAAAATGAATTTAGAAAAGGGAAATCGGGGAATCATTTCAAATGAAAACAATGAAATTATTTCAATGTTTGAAAAATGAATAGAATTGAAATAAATCCCTAAGGATTTAGAATTAGATTTCGACTATATCGAATGTTATATAAATAATTTATTTTTGAAAATTATATATTATATAATTTGGAATTCAATAAGATATTAAATATTTGGGTTGAATCTAATAATTTACAATCGAATACGAAGTTGAGATCAAGTTATAACCTGGATATGTAATTAATAAGAAGTTGACCCGTAGACTAAGTTTTATGAAGTATGAAATTATAAAATAACTCGATAGAGGAAATTTAACCTATAACAGTATTAAATATTTAAATAAAGACTTATTGGATATAACGATTCCAAATATTTGTAAAGGAATGATATTCATGTTTTAATATGAATAATGATTCAAAAGCAAACATTTTCCAAATTAAAATTGTTATAAAAGGAAATTGGTAATGTTTTGGAAGTGATAAATTCAAAAAAGAATTTAGGATTTGAGTTGACCTGAAACAGTAGATTATTCCGAAGTTCATAACATTAATCGAATATAGGTTATTTGAAAGAAATTTATCAAATAGAGGTTATTTGAAATAGAGTTATACGTTAAAATTCGATTATACCGAATTCGGGAAAGTAATATTTACTTTTCAATTTTTAAATCAAGATTTATTATTTTATTTATTTAGATATTTATTTATTCAAACTAATGAATACAAGTTATATTTTGAAGTTAAATGTTTAAGAAGCAGGGATTAAGGAAATTAAAGCCTAAGAGCTACCGTAATAATTGATGTTTTCCACAAAAGAAATGGATTTGTAAACTGAAGCCTAAGAGTTGCGTAAGTAATGATTCGATAATAAGTTAATAAATGGAGTTAAGGAAATTAGAAACTGACTAGAGATTAGTTAAGTTGAATGGTTTCTTGAGTGTCAATCTAATGTTGGTTTCGGCCTTTGGGGTTGATACATAGGAAATTGTTCATTTACTAGTTTATGGTCAGGGACTAATGAAGGTGGAAGAATAGTATTACGTGAACAAGAAATGGAAATGTTTTCCAATATTAATAACGTGTATTTTTAAAATATAGAAAATAAGAAGTCGTAGAGGCATGGAAATGTTTTCCGAGAATTGTGAAATGCTAAACAGGCTTTAAGAATATTAGGAAAGAATTTGGGAAATGGGAAATTAGGAAATGAATTAGTTAATGCTAAATTAATTTAACGGGCTCAGTGTTGGTTGATGATTGATTGATAAAATTTCCATTCTGAGATAAGATCGTTGTTTGTATGGATGTTTTTCTTTGATAGTTAAATAACCATCTATCAAAATTTTTGACAATTTTCCATTGTCAATACGGAGAGAACGAAATTAGGTTTATTATTTGAAAACCACTCCATACGGGCATTAGCATTGCGAATCAAATATAATGAAGATAATTGAAGACGAAGTTTGTGCAAGGGCTGTTCTGGCGAACCTAGGTAAAAATAACCTAAGATGGATTTACAGAATAATGTCTTTGGTTTGTCCAGACCCAGGACAACTTGTATGGATGAATGTCTGACATAGTATATCTAATAGATCGTGTAATATGATCTCTTCAAACGTATTTACATTGGTGGAGGAGGAATTTGTTTCTCTTAGCTTTATACCTGTGATATTTTTTAGGGAAATCAATTTGTGATTTGGTAGATATGACGATGTGGCATTCAAAGTAAATGAAGATGTGATCTGTCTTAGGACAAGCATAATTTATTATGTATAAGTGTTTTCATGTACCTTTCAAAGGGGTACATCCAACAAAAAGGGACTGGCCCATACAGTCATGCTTCCCTTGCAAGATGAATTATCATATGTATCATTATATCAAAAAAAGACGGCGAAAAATATCTTTTAAGCTTGCACAAAATCGCAATAATCTCATCCTCCAGGTGCTGTAGTTTCTCTCTATCAATAATGCGCTGACATAATTTATTAAAGTATGAACATAAATGAGATATTGTTTTCCTTAGATTCTTCGGAAGTAATCCTCTTATTAAGATTGGTAATAATTCTTGCATTAAAAAGTGATAATCATGAGACTTTAAACCACTGATTTTGCAATCGTCCAATGATACACATCTTTTAGAATTTGAAAAATAACCATCGTGTAACACCCCGTATTTTTAATGAAACTAAAAGAGGATAAATTAAATAATAACTAATTTAATATTTGGAATTAAGGGAAACGGACTACGCCATTGCGTCCGTCTTGAAATTCTAGTCAAGATAGACATTTGGTTTGCGTAAAACGGACACCGTACAAAGAAGTTATGAGGGTTTTAAGTTAGTATATGCGTAGAAGAATTATATATATACAAATGAGTCAGGGGTGAATCAGAATTTTATCCAAAATCGTTCGAATTTGAAAATGAAAAAGTGGCGGTAGTTTTCCCGCTCTAGGGGTCGACCCCCTAAAAGGGTGTCGACACCCCTAGGGTTGACGTGGCAGTCGGTTTTAGAGGGGCTAGCAGCAATATATACGTGGTCATTTCTCTTATTTTCCTCACTGAGAATCCATGGGGGCCAAACTCTGTCGATCTCTGAATTGAATTGGATCTGTTGTTCTCCAACTATCAACCTAAGCAAATCAGTTAGAGATTCAAGATCCATTATTTATCTATTCCATAATCCAAACTCTATGAGTTCCTAGTTGCTTTTAGATTTAAATATATAAAACTAAACGTGATATGGCAATAGTTTGGATTTGTTCATGTGCCTGTATATATTGGATCCATTGTGAATTGCGAACCTAAGACATTCTAAATTGAGTATAACTTGGATCTAAATTTCTATCTTGTTGGATCTGTTGTAACTTTTGTGGCTTTCTATGATGCAAATCTTGATCTTATTTGTGCTAGATCTAATTTTAATTATTGATCTAAATCTCTATCTTGTTGGATCCATTATGACATTCTATAATGTGGATCTTGACCTTATTTGTGTTAGATCTAGTTTTAACCATTGGATCTGAATCATGTGGACATCTAAATTGCTAATCTGATCTAGTTTATCACCTTGTTCTTATCATATTAGATCTAAACCAGTTGGACATCTAAATTGTTAATTTAGATCTTATTATACTTATTATGACATCATAGTTATGTTAGAATCAATTAAGTGCCACAAGTTCATCAGATTTATGCTTATATGTCCACCTTATCACCATGCAGTTTATGTTTATGCCAAAACAATCACCTTTATCATATTCCCATCACTTTTCCCTTTTTATTGTGTATGACTAGGCTACTTTATAGCCTAGATGATGCCAAATATATGCGAATGCGTTAGTTAGGGAACGGAGGAAAAAGGGTTAGAATTAGCATAATTTCAATAATATTTATATGAATTAGGCATATAATTCAAATTGGGGAAGTGGGGACATAATCACCTATAAAGACATAGGTAAGAATTGGATAAGAATGGAATGTCTAGTAATTACAATTAATTGTAATAGCACTTATGACACGAGGTTAGGTTGCCTTAGTGGTGGAAGTCTGCCCGGACTCGACCGGCATATCCAGCAGCCACTAATGTTGAACCTAATGTGAGAGGTCTATGTGCGCAAATACGAGATGGGCTATGACATGAGGTTAGGCCCAACTTATGGAATAAGACTGCCCGGACCCGACCGGCATATCCAGCATCCACAAGTGTAGGCCTAATGTAGAAGGTCTCGCCCATTATAAACCATAAAGGGACATGGTAATAAATTGGACTACTTAACCAAATCTAATCCATAGGGATTGTATGATTGTGAACTAAAGTTAGGATTAAGTAAAATTGGTTGGACAATGGATGGGTTAAGCAAATCTGAGCGGGTGGCATATAGGCCCACAAACTTAACCCGATAAGGTTATGTAATTAAAGACACCAAGTGGAACACATGACTGGGGAGAATAATAAAGTTGCGTAATTAAAGACCCCTTTTAGGGTAAGCATAACTAGTGGAAATGATAGGGTTATGTAATTAAAGACACCTAGTGGTATACATAGTCAATGAAAACCTAGTGGGGGATACAAGACAAAGGGGAGAGCTTGTATCATATTGTGTGGGGCCCGTTTCATCCAGTAAACCGTAGTAGGTATCAAAGCATGTACTCCGTACTAGGTCGGAGAAGGGGCACGCTTACTGGACTGATTGTAAGAGATCCAAACGTGGAGGACAGTGTGGGCGGCGCAAACCGACTGGGCCATGTGCGTGCATGAGCCGGGCAGAAGGGGATAAGACGACCGTGGCACTTGTAGATATGGGGCTGTGCATATCAGCGAGGGGTTGCCACTTTAGGACATGATACATCCTACTTTGGGGCCAATACAGAGTATCCACGGAGTAGGGAGCCGATCGATTAGGGTAGTAGTTAGGGTACATTTGGACGTATGCCTAATTCTACCACCTTGTGGTGGAAGGGATCATCTCATTCTGGTTATACTAGTAATAATGCAGAGTAATCATTAAAGAAGCATATACACCTTATCCTGTCTATCTTGTCACACCTTCCATTTATGTAGTGATCTCTCTTATCCATTTTATATTCCTGTCATGCTACTTTTATTTATTTACTTGCTAAAAGTAACTAGACTCGCTAGACTTTATGTCTGACCCTTTTGTTTCCTCTTCTTTCTTCCGTTTCCCCCCAGGTTCTCAGGGAGGAAACACTCAGGCTTAGTCAGGCCTCAGATCTCATCTTGCTAGAGCTGCCTCTGAAGTATGACTCAAGTTCTTATCTCTACTATGGCTTTGTCTCTTTTATTTTGGGAATTATGTTTTCTTTTAAGTATTTGTGTACTCTGATGGTAAAAGATAGAAGTTATAATGTTGTAACGGTTTTTGTGGCTTACGTTATTTTGGATCACGATGTATGATTTGTATTTGAAATAAAAACTTGAATTTCCGCTGCTATCTTAATTATATATGTCTTGTAATATTCTGTATCTGTTTACCTATAACGCTTCACGAAACTTAATGCATTCCCTTTGTGAGTGACATTAACGGACGTGGGGTGCCACACTTGGTATCAGAGCCGAAGGTTACCAGATTGGATAAAGTTTTTAAAAATTATTTTCGAAAGGGTTTTGAAAGAAAGCATTTTCAAAAAGAAAAGTATGTTTTGAAAGACATTCCCTAAGAAGCCATATGTAATATCCTTCGGTCCTTTGTCTAAATCTCTTTCCTTTTTCTTTTCAGCGTGTCTGGGGAACCAAACATTCCTAATATCCCAGAAGGCGTTACAGTACCCGGATGTTTCCGTAGGTATCTAGAAGCCACGGCACCTGCCGAGGGCCAAGGAAACGTTCCTCCCCCAGCTGCACTAGTCATTCCTCCTCCTCCACCTCCAAGAGCAGATAATTTCGCTAAGATCTGCAAAGAGTTTCGTACTATGGGACGGAAGCCATTCCATGGGAACGAGACATTCGTAGAAGCATAGAATTGGCTGAAGGAGACTGAGAACTTGTTTGTAATCTTTGAAGTAGAGATAGAAGGAAGGTACAGTTAGCTGCTTGGCTATTGGAAGATGAAGCCACATTTTGGTGGCAAGTTACCCAAGCTGGACGTCTAGTGGAAACTTGGGAGGATTTTAGACAAAGATTTGAAATAAAGTTTCTTTCCCAAGCCGAGAAAAGCATGCATATGAAGAGACTGTTGGCACTCGGACATGGTAACTTGACGGTGAAAGAATATGTGAACAAATTCTACCAACTAGCAAGGTTCAAGTTAGAATTGGTGGATACTCCGCACAAGAAGGCGTTGCGGTTTGTTAAAGGGCTAAATGAACCCCTTTATGGGTTAGCCAAGTCCCATATTCCAATGTGAGCCACTTTTGAAAAGCTTGTCGATATGGCCCTAATGCATGAGGAAGACAAGGGAGAAAAGAAGGAAATAAAGGCTGAGGAAACATCGCAAAATAAGAAGGTGTGGCTCAAGAAGGGGCAACAGCAACAACAACAGCAACAAAAGAAAGGTGGAAAGAATGAAAAGGAATGTCACAATTGTGGGAAAGAGGGTCACTTGGTCAAAGACTGTAAGCGAAGGAAGAACTCTTGCTACCATTGTGGAGAGGTTGAACACTTTTCTAGGGGTGCCCGAAGAAACAGGGATCGTAGGGACAAGGTCAAAGGGCAGGAACTTCTAGACGACAGGTGCATGCTCTCATGATCAGTGCTCCTGATAGAGGTTGAAAATTTCCGTGGAAGGTTTAATTTCTTTTCCAAACCATCCTATTAGAACACTTTTTGATTCTGGCACTTTGCATTCATTTATATATAGTTCTATGGTTGAATCTTTGCACTTAATTACTAGTATGGTGGTGGATCCCGTAGTTGTCTCAAACCCCATTGGTGGTTCGGCTCATTTATCTATGATTTGTCGGGGCTGAAGGTTATCTGTGTTAGGCGTCGAGTTTGAGTGCGACGCATATGTGCACGAGTTTATGGGCTATGGGTTAATTCTAGGAATGGATTGGCTTACCACGTATGGTTCCGTTCTGATTGTGAGAAGAGGGTTGTTAGGCTTCTGACTTGTCATGGGAGGACCCTCGAGATTTCTTGTGACCCACAAGGGTCGGTTATGCTTAGTTTCCAAGAGTCTCTTGATGCATCTATCGATGATCTGCAATCTGTTCCAGTAGTCGGAGATTATTCCGATGTTTTTGATGAGGTACGATGATTACCTCTGAGGCACGAAATCGATTTTCGTATATATCTGGTGGATAATGCAAAGCCAGTTGCATTACCAGTGCGCCATATGGTTCCAAGGGAAAGAAGCAAGCTGAGTAAGCAAGTAGGGGAGCTACTTGAGAAAGGATTTATCAGACGAAGCATATCTGAATGGGGTGCTCTAGTTGTATTCCAACTAAGGCGGATGGTTTGCTTCGTTTGTGTGTTGACTATAGAGAGTTGAATAAACTCACCAAGAAGAATAAGCACCCGCTCCCGAGGATTGATGATTTATTTGATCAGCTTGTTGGTGCCTCGGTATTTTTTTAGTTAGACTTGGCCATGGGATTTCATCAATTGAGGGTGGCTGAGGACAGCATAGATAAGTCTGCTTTTAGAACTCCAAATGGTTTCTTTGTAGGGCTAGTTATCGCTTTTGGGTCGACGAATGCACCCGCCTATTTTATTGATCTGATGAGTAGGGTGTTTCGGGAGTACCTAAATAAATTTCGTAGTCTTTGTTGACGATATTTTGATCTTCTCCAAGAGCGAAGAAGAGCATGCCTATCATTTGAGAGAAGTTTTGAAAACTCTCCGTGCGCATTAGCTTAAGTAAAGTTCTCCAAATGCCATTTTTGGAGAAAAGAGGTGAGATTCTTAGGGCACGTGGTCTCCAAAGAAGGGATAACTGTAGATACCGCAAAGGTGGTTGCAGTGCAAGATTGGCAGATTCCTAAAAATGCAACTGAGGTGAGAAGCTTTCTTGGGTTGGTAGGTTGTTATAGGAAGTTCATTAAGGACTTCGCAAAGATATTAGCTCCACTCACCAGGATGACGAAGAAGAACTTGGCATTTTCATGGGATATAGACTGTGATGTTGCTTTCCAACATTTAAAGAGGGCTCTGACAATAGCACCGGTCTTGACTTTGCCCTATGGGAACAAAATGTTTACCGTTTACACTGATGCGTATGCTACAGGGCTTGGAGCGGTTCTGATGCAAGAAGGGAAAGTGGTGTGTTATGGGGGTAGACAGTTGAGAGTTCATGAGAAGAACTACCTCACCCATGATCTAGAGCTAGCTTCTATAGTATTCGCACTCAGGACATGGCACCCTTATTTACTTGGAGAGAAGTTCGAGTTATACACCGATCATAAATTTCTTAAGTATCTGTTCTTGTAGAAGGATCTCAATTTAAGGCAACAATGGTGGATGGAGTTCCTAGCTTCTTATAATTTTGAGATTGCTTATACCCCTGGCAAGGGTAATATGGTGGCAGACGCACTAAGTAGGCAGAGGACAACCTTGAGTCCTCTGTTTGTGGAGAGGAAGAGCTTGGAGTTCATATCAGCTTTTGATTTTAGACCCTACATCGAGATTTTGCCTGATTTGTTTGCATCCTTGGAGATACGACCAACTCTTATGGATCAGATACGAGCTTCGCAACAAGGTGACCCACAGATTTGAGACATTATGGAAAAGCTCAGAAAAGGGGAGACTTCTAGTTACCTCAGTAGATATGTCATAGATGAAAAGTGGTGGTTGCAACGAGATGGAAGGCTTGTGTTCCTCAAACTGGAAGCTTGATAAAAGCAGTCCTAGAAGAAGCCTACCATTCTAAGAGGACTATTCATCCAGGCAGTGATAAGATGTATAGAGACATGAAAGGGTTTTCTTTTGGGCTGGGATGAAGAAAGATGTGGCCAAATTTGTTTCCCAATGTCTTGTTTGCTAACAAGTTAAAGCTGAGCAAAAGAAGCCCGGTGGTTTACTTCATCCTTTGGAAGTTCCTCAGTGGAAATGGGAGGGCATCTCTATGGATTTCATAGATGGTTTGCCTAGATCGAAGAAAGGAAACACCAGTATTTGGGTAGTAGTGTACAGATTGACTAAGAGCGCTCATTTCATTCCAGTGAAGAGTAAGAGGACGGCATCATGGTTGGCAGCAATTTATGTTCATGAGATAGTTCGTCTTCATAGAGTACCTTCCAGCATCGTGAGCGATCGCGACCCCATCTTCACCCGTGAATTTTGGTGGAGCTTACAAGAAGCGTTAGGTACACAGTTGTGTTTGAGCACCGCTTAGCATCCTCAGACTGATGGGCAAAATGAGAGGGTGAACAGAATTTTAGAGGTGAACAGAATTTTAGAGGATCTTTTTGAGGCTGTGTATCTTAGATTTCGGAGGGACTTGGGAAGAGCACCTTCCTTTAGTAGAATTTGCCTATAACAATAGCTATCAATCTAGCATCGGCATGGCACCCTTCGAAGCATTGTATGAACGACCCTGTAGATCACCAACTTGTTGGTGGGAATCTACAAAAAGATTATTACTTGGATTAGATATGGTTAGAGAAACTTCCAAAAAGATTGACCTTATTCTATGGCGGATGAAGACAGCTTAAGATAGGCAGAAGTCCTATGTAGACAAGAGAAGGACTGACATCGAATTTGAAGTGGGAGACTTAGTTTTTATCAAAGTATCACATCTAAGGAATGTGGTTCGCTTTGGATCGGTAGGGATGCTGGCACCTAGAATTGTGGGAACATTTCCCAAAACCAAGAGGATTGGCCAAATGGCCTATAAAGTAAAGCTCCTAGAAAATATATCCGGCGTTATGATGTTTTCCACGTTTCTCATCTGCGAAAGTGCCTGCATAACACCGCAAAAGTTGTTGAGCTGAGTGTATTGGAAGAGGTAGTAGTGGAATGGCAGGCGATAGTCAGGCGAGTCCCTACCCGTATTCTAGGATCAGAAGTTAAGAAGCTATGCAATAAAGAGATCAAGTTGCTAAAAGTTCAATGGGGAGATAACTTAGAGGATGCGACTTGGAAGACCGAAGCCAAGATTCGTGCTTCATACCCTTTTCTTTTTGAGGATATGTTCTTAACCCCTTTTCCTCAGTTTTATCTGTGCTTGTTTCTATCATTTGAATATATCTTATCCATAGTATTTTCGACCTTTAGATAGGAATCCTATGGATGTAAACATGTGTTTGTGACACGTTATGTTTGATGGATGCAAGTATTTTCTAGTGGTTGCCTGTGGATGCATATACACACACATTAGGCACTAGATCGGCTCAATCACTCTCATATTGCATATGGATGTGTGTACATTTTCTTTTCTTTTATGGATGAAAATGAACGTATTAGCATATGGACGTTGCAGTTGGACAAATGAGTGTGCACATATATAGAACTCACATGTTATAATAGGATTATTTGCGTACATATTGGATACAAGGCACTAACATACATTACATTCAGAAGGTCAACTGAATCAGTAGAACGCTTGATCTTTCGCATTAGTATTGATACATATACACACACCTTTTCTTATGTTCATATAAGTGTTAGAAAGTTTTAAGGACAATGGATGCCTATGATTGATGGATGAGTAGATGGATGATGGATGGTAAGATATGCATTCTTCTCAACCTAGAGATTTTGGGGATGAAATCCTTTGAGTAGAGGAGAATGTAACACCTCGTTTTTTAACGACACCAAAAGAGGATAAATTAATTAATAACTAATTTAATATTTATAATTAAGGGAAACGAACTGCACCATTGTGTCCGTCTCAAAATTTTGGTCAAGATAAACATTTGGTTTGCGTAAAACGGACATCATATGAAGAAGTTATGAGGGTTTTAAGTTTGTATACACGCAGAAGAATTATATACATACACATGAGTCAGGGATGAGTCAGAATTTTATCCAAAACCATTCGAATTTGAAAAAGAAAAAGTGGCGGCAGTTTTTCCGTTCTAGGGGTCGACCTCCTAGAGGGGTGTCGACACCAGGGTCGACCCCCCTTAAGGGTGTCGACAACGGGGTCAACCCACCCACAGGGGTGTCGACACCCCTAGGGCTGACGTGGCAGTCGATTTGACAGGGGGTGGCAGCTATATATATGTAGTCATTTCTCTTGTTTTCCTCATTGAGAATCGATGGGGGACAAACTCTATCGGAGTCTGAACTGAATTGGATCTGTTATCCTCCTACAACTATCAACCTAAGAAAATCAGTTAGAGATTCAAGATCCATTCTTTCTCTATTTTCTATTCCAAACTATGTGAGTTCCTATTTGCTTTTAGATTTAAATATATAAAAGTAAATGTGATATGACAATAATTTGGATTTGTTAATGTGCCTATATATACTGGATCCATTGTGAATTGCGAACACATGACATTCTAAATTGAGTATAACTTGGATCTAAATCTCTACCTTATTGGATCTATTGTAACTTTTGTGGCATTCTATGATGTGGATATTGACCTTATTTGTGCTAGATCTAATTTTAATTTTTGATCCTAATATGTATCTTGTTGGATCCATTATGACATTCTATAATGTGGATCATGACCTTATTTGTGTAAGATCTAGTTTTAACCATTGGATCTGAATCATATGGACATCTAAATTGCTAATCAGATCTAGTTTATCACCTTGTGCTTATCATATTAGATCTAAACTAGTGGGACATCTAAATTGTTAATTTAGATCATATTATACTTATTACGACATCATAGTTATGTTATAATCAATTGTCTGCCACAAGTTCATCAGATATATGTTTATATGTCCACCTTATCACCATGCTAGTTTATGTTTTTGCCAAAACAATCATCTTTATCATATTCCCATCACTTTTCCCTTTTTATTATGTATGACTAAGCTACTTTGTAGCCTAGATGCCGCCAAATATATGCGAATGCATTAGTTAGGGAATGGAGGGAAAAGGGTTCGAATTAGCAAAATTTAAGTAATATTTATATGAATTGGGAATATAATTCAAATTGGGAAGTGTGGACATAGTCACCTATAAAGACAAAGGTAAGAATTGGACAAGAATGGTCGTCTAGTAATTAAATTAATTATAATAGCACTTGCGACACGAGGTTAGGTTGCCTTAGTGGTGGAAGTCTTCCCGGATCCGACCGGCATATCCAACAGCCACTAATGTTGAACCTAATATAAGAGGTCTAAGTACGCAAATACGAGAGGCTATGACATGAGGTTAGGCCCGACTTGTGGAATAAGACTGCTCGGACCCAACCGACATATCCAGCATCCACAAGTTGTAGGCCTAATGTGGGAGGTCTAGCCCATTATAAACCATGAAGGGACATGGTAATAAATTGGACTACTTAACCAAATCTAATCCATATGGATTGTATGATTGTGAACTAAAGTTAGGGTTAAGTAAAATTGGTTGGACAGTGGATGGGTTAAGCAAATCTGAGGGAGTGGGTAATATTTACATATAGACCAACAAACTTAACCCGATAAGGTTATGTAATTAAAGACACCAAGTGGTATATATGACCGAAGAGAATAATAAAGTTATGTAATTAAAGACACCTTTTAGGGTAAACATAACTAGTGGAAGTGATAGGGTTATGTAATTAAAGTCGTCTAGTTGTATACATAGCCAATGAAAACCTAGTGGGGGATACAAGACAAAGGGGAGAGCTTGTGTCATATTGTGTGGGACCCATTTCATCTAGTAACCCAGAGTAGGTATCAAAGCATGTACACCGTACTAGGTCGGAGAAGGGGCACACTTATTGCACTGATTGTAAGAGATCCAAACGTGGAGGACGGTGTGGGCGGCGCAAACCAACCAGGCCATGTGCGTGCATGAGCGGGGCGGAAGGGGATAAGACGACCGTGACATCTGTAGATATGGGGCTGTGCATATTAGCGAGGGGTTGCCACTTTAGGACATGATACTTCCTACCATAGGGCCGATACAGAGTATCTACGGAGTAAGGAGCTGATCGATTGGGGTAGTAGTTAGGGTACATTTGGACGTATGCCTAAGTCTACCACTTTATAGTGGAGGGGATCATCTCATTATGGTTATACTAGTAATAGTGTAGAGTAATTATTAGAGAAGCGTATACACCTTATCCTGTCTACCTTATCACACCTGCTATTTATGTTGTGATCTCTCTTATCTACTTTATATGCCTGTCATGCTACTTTTATTTATTTACTTACTAAAAGTAAGGCCAGACTTTATGTCTGACCCATTTGTATCCTCTTCTTTCTTCCGTTTCCCCCCAGGTTCTCAGGGAGGAAACACTCAGGCTTAGTCAGGACTTAGATAACATCTTGCTAGAGCTGCTTCTGAATTATGGCTCAAGTTCTTATCTCTACTTTGGCTTTGTCTCTTTTATTTGGGGAATTATGTTTTCTTTTAAGTATTTATGTACTCTGATGGTAAAAGACAGAAGTTATATTGTTGAGATGGTTTTTGTGACTTATGGTATTTTGGACCACGATGCATGATTGTGTTTGAAATAAAAATTTAAATTTCCGCTGCTATCTTAATTATATTTTTCTTCTAATATTCTGTGTCTGTTTACCTATAACGCTTCATGAAACTTAATGCATTCCCTTTGTGAGTGACATTAACGAACGTGGGGTGCCACACATCGGGTCCTATAAAGTCATATAACTAATTGCGATTTTTTTCTTTAATTTTGGACAATGTATAGGGAGCCGGTGGAAAATATGTCTTGTTCCCACGAGGTTGTATATAAAGACCATGTCGAATTCCCTAGTCCTCCAAATCCTTTCTAGAGTTAATTCCATCCTTTTATTTTTTGTCGTGCAACACTGTGCTCATTAGACTTTCACCGACATTTTTCTCTATATGCATTACATCTAAATTATGTCGTAATGGAAGCTCCTATAAAATCAATCATGGAAAATTTTAATTACATAATTTCATAATGTTATTTAGTGAAATAAAATAAAACGTGTGCACTAACCTCCTAATATGGAAATTGGAAAAATGGTTTCTTTTCCATCTTGATAGCTCCATTCTCGCAGTATCTGTGTCCTAATCATCTTCATTTTTCTTGCTGTATTCAATTCTTCTTTTATCCCCTATCTTACTTTGGTCATTCTTGTTTTTCCTTTTTTCTATTATTCTTTCTTTGGCTCTTCTTTACATTTTCAAAATTATTTGGAAAATCTTTAGAATAACAGAGATTTTTCTTTAAGTTAGAATCCTAGGCCTGCACCCTTCCTCTACGGTGTTATCAAACAAGGCCTTATTTTTTCTTAAGGGATTTTAAGGGGACAGAAATTTTCTATGACCCATATAGACGGTCTATCTACTGTAATTTAGCCATCGATGATGAGTGTCGACACCACATAATGGACATGCTTTTTTATCTTTTACACAGCAGCTAGCAAGACTACCATAGGCTGGAAAATCATTCATTGTCCAATGCAAAATCGCTTTCATATTAAAAATAGATTGCCTGTATACATCATAAGCATCAAATCCAACATTCCATAAATGATGTAAACCTTCTATCAGTGGTGCTAAATATGCATCAATGTCATTTCCTGGCTGCTTTGGACCAAAGATCAATAAGATTAACGTAATATTATCTTTCTTCATGCACTACATAGGAAAAAGATTATATGTGACACGCATTACAGGTCAATAACTATATTTGGATTTTAGCATAGAAAAAGGATTGAAACCGTCTGTTGCAAGGCCAAGCCTGAGATTGCGAGGATCTGCTGAAAATGATTAATATGTCTCATCCACTTCTTTCCAAGTAATAGAATCTACAGGATAACGTGTTTTCCATCGGTGCTTCTATTATTGAAATTCAACCTTAAATCTTCCGCCATTGTTTTGGATCTAAACATTCTTCTAAACCTTGGAATTACTAGAAACTAACACTAGAATCCCATGCATAATATCCTTTGTTCATTGATTTAATTTCCACCTTGAAAATCCACATTTTGGGCAATTATTTAAATCTTTATATTTGTTCCTAAAAAGGCAACAATCGTTTTGACATGCTTGAATCTTCTCAAAGCCCATGTCAAATAATTTAAGGAATTTTTTAAATTGACATAAAAACTTCAGAAGTACATTATTTTTTTGCTATAACAATTGTTACACATTTAAAAGTTTATCAAAACCACTGTTAGACAATCCAGTCTCGCATTTAAGATTATACAATGCGAAGATAACAGATAACTTCGTTTGATCTAAGCAACCAGGATACAGTGGAGTTTCTGCATCTTCTACATTTTTATGTAAATCATCCTCTCATCTTTGTGCATCATCTTCACATTTATCATCATCAAAAAATGAATTATTAAAAAAGTCTTCATCTACATAGATGATGGCCTTAAGTAAATCATATTCATCACTCGACTTCGCTTCCTTCTTTTTATTTATCCACTCGCCATGATTATACCACTCACTACTCATATACTTAGGATCCGTTCCTCTTATAATCAAATGCTCAACAATAACTTCTCCAGACAGACGAGTAAGATTTCTACAATCTAAACATGGACACAATTTTTTTTCCTACATTTCCCATATTCATTTTTGCATCATTCACAAAATTCCAAGCTGCTTGCTCATACTCTTTAGTGGTTCTATGAGCAAAAAGAGAAAAAGAACGATAACCTTATATATTTAAATATGTTTTAAATTCAATATCAAAGTTGAGCACTGTAATAATCACCTGTTCAAACGTACCCAGTCTTTATCCATCATTCACAAAATACCAAAATCTCTCAAATCAAAGCAAGCAAAAATTCTCAAACATCGACCATTCAAACTGCAGTAATCATGTACGGTTAATCAACATCATAATCATGTACAGTTAATGAAGAATACAAGTATAGTTAATCCCACGAATTATTTCTATAGTCTATTCAAGTATATCTTTTTAAACATACAAATATATCTATGTTTTACAAGCATCTAGTTGAATTAACTTGGAAAGAAAAGAACATAAATTTCATATCATCAAAATTTAATGAATAAGTTCAACATACACTTGCAATGCAGCAACAATAACATTCGGTTCATGCATTTATCTTTCTCCTTAAGTTTATTATATACATATAATAGCATTTCTTTTTAACTAAAATACGAGGCATATTCCTAGGAAGACGATAATGTGTGGTTTGCAGTAAAAAACAAAGCATAAGATAAATCATATATTCCTGCAATAGTAAGCACATGAAAGGGACAAAAACAATGTCCATTTTTGTAAGGAGCAAACGATGGTAGCCAATAAACATACGCCGTTATCATAGTAGTACGAGCTATAATTAAGCAAATTATATTGATTGGGTTGTATGGTAATTTCATGTGAACATCAGTCATTAGTCAATGGCCATTGCCTTTGTGGGCCTCCGCCTTATAGTGTGCAGCCCATACAAATGACAGTGCTTCCCCATGCTATATAACATCTGGTTTGTATTTTTTCGTACTGCATCCCTTCACTATTTTTATAGCATCTAGCTAAAAATCCACAATCCAATTTTGATACCAACTAATAAATAATACAACTATTCTGTAACTACCACATGTTCCTCATCTTGAACGAGAACGAGTATATGATTGGCGAGTTCTCTTTTAATGCAGCTTCTATAAACCCATGTGTTATGAAAAAAAGAAGATTAATTAACGTTTTTGTATTTTATACATCCATCTTAACCCAACAAGAATTCATTGTACAAAGTAGGATCTAGACACAAAAGGAAAAAGGATAAAACACTACAGTAGAATACAATAATTCTTCTTTAAAAAAAGCAGTTTTGAATTGTATATGAAGTGTGAAATGAAGATCATTCAATGAATTTGCATGGCTGTAAAACAAACAGCAAGCGTTTGCGTGCATGAATCATATATTTTACAAAATGTTATCTATATTTTTATCTATATTTTACAAATTGTTAAGGGAGACTATGTTAAATGATCATCCCCTTAGTAAATTTTTTAAAGAACAAAAATTAATTACTCTTTTTGAGTGGCATTAACAATACTTTATAACATTATTATATTAGTTCACATGATCCCTGTCATAGGAAAGGTAAAGGTATTTCTTAGCTTAAGGATGAATTCAAGTTAGCCTATGTTTCACATACAAGCTCCCACTGCATACTTTTTGAGTTTTAGCATAAAAGTCATATATATAAAAAAATTGATTAGTAAAAGGAAATATTTTTCCAGTTTTAGCATTTCTAGTAAAGAAGTAGTTATAAAATTACGCCAAAGTGTAAGTACAATTCCTTGTCTAGTCTTCTTAACTACATACCATTGATAAGGAAAATCAAATACTACATCACCAATACCATAGTGTACATAACAAAAGTCAAATCAGGTTTAGTATAGTAATACATAAACACATTTAATCCAAAAATAGAAAACATCGTCAATAATCTCCTATAATATATGCAACAACATTGGCTCATGCAAATGGTTTATTAGTTGTTATTATTTTTCCAGATCAAACAAAGATGTGGTGGAAACATAGTCTAAAACTTAAAAGTATTATACTGGACTCGCATCTGTAATATTAGCCAGACCCATCTGGTTAGGATGAATTCGCTTCAAGCACAACTATATTTTTTTCTATTTTTTTGCTATCTAAGACGATCTGCACTAGTCAGTCTGAAAACACCATGCAGGATGAATTACAAATAATAACCTCTAATACAACACAGCGCCGAGTGAGATCCTAAAACAAGTTGCACATGCGCAATATAAAACCACAACATAAAGGATAACAACCCCAACGCTACATGCACTGCTTCGAGAGTATATAGGTGGATAAATTGCAAATCTCACAGCTTCAACAAGAAGCAGATTGTTGCACAAACAAGATAGTCTAACTAAAAAACCAATAGCCAAAAAGCTTCAAATTGGAACAGGCACCAAAGTCAGTATTTATAAACCTTAAACGCCAGCAAAAGGAGGTCATATCAAGAACAAACCAAGTGATCAGACTGCGGAATCCGGACCTATCAGATTTCGTACTTGGCAGTCGCTACAGTCAATCAAATTATATGAAAAAATAGATAAGTACCTCATAGTTATTCGAATATGAGAGACGTAGCAAGGTAGTTGAAATGCCGAATGCGATTAGATATTGGGACTAACTGCTTGATTGAGGGACTAGAGCACCGACGGCTTCGATGAGGGCGATTAGGGTTACACGAACGAGATCTATGGAGTGAATGCTCCTGATTTTGGAGGTGATGATGGCCGATATTAATCGTTTCTTATGGTTGCTACGTTTAATCGATTTTGGGAGAAGATTTTTGGCGGAGATCTATGGAGTGAATTCATTACACGTTACTTTTCTTTCCCACTGAAATTTTAGTTGTCGTGTTGTTCTTAAATAGCGTTGATCGTCCGGCCTTGTTCCTAAATAGAGTTCATGGTGAATAGCGTTTTAACCATGTACGAAGCTAGTGCAATTGAAAACTCATATTTTTGTAGTGCCAATAAGAGCCCACGGTTTTGATTGTATACTATGTATGTGGAGCGGGAGATGCAAGAGTTCAGCTAGATTGTAATTTACTTGTATTAGAATGTTATAATATCAGAATAATATTGATTTCCAAATGTTTTAGGTTAACGTAAGGTAAAACACCATCCATGTTTATGTATGGATTGGTCTTATGATTATCCTTTCTTTGAAAAGGATTTTAAAAATTAAACCAAATGGTTGGAGTTTACTCACACCAGTCTCATGATTGACCCAGAGTTTATTTTGTTTTGTTTACCCTAAACTCTTAGGTGCCCAAATTTGTATGGGCAGTCAAGTAGTCAGGATTTTACATATATACTTGGAAGAGCTTGGAGTAAGAGGCTTCAGCATTTTAAAGCTACTGGTTATTTCCGCTATGATATATATGTGATATACTTTGATGATGTATGTAAGTACAAATACAGTTTTGTATTTCAAAACTATGTTATATAATATATTTTTATCATTCCGTTTTGAGATCCGGGTTTACTCCGATTCTATCCAGTTGTGATCTTCTTCTTCATCTTATACTCTAACTTTCTTTCCTTCTATTTCTCACCCTCTAACTTCTTTATATTAATGATCTGGTATTTCCAATACTTAAATAGTCAACATTGTGTTTCATGTCGATTTCGAGGTCGAAAATCCTTGGGTCATTACAGTGGTATCAGAGCTGAAGGTTGATTGATTACCTTGCCTTTGTGGGCTAATTCAATAGAAATTGGGTTAGTGATACCCTAGATTGAGTTGAGTGTACCTATACGAGAGAGCATATTTGTAGATTGTGTAAAAATGTTTTATATTATGGAGATTTATTGGTTGAGTGGCTTATGAATACTGGTCAACGGTGGGGCACCACAATGTCGATAGGGATTTCTAAACACTTGAATACGATGAACCGACATAGTATGTTTTGAAAGAGGGTAAATGAAATAAATTTTACCTAAAATGTATTTTGATATAAACGAAGTATTTATAACTTGGGATTATTATAATATATATTGGATGTGTTGGTTGTTATTATAATTGAAATGGTTATTCAGAATTCGTGTTGATATAATATGTAAAATTAGATGGATTAAATCTAAATTTAAACTAGAATTTGAATTTAAACTTCTGGAAGCTAGAAAAGATGTGTAAATGAATATTGGATTTAAAATATATGGAAATTTTATGATTGTGGGTGAATTTGGAAATGTTTTCCATGCATTTTGGTAAATATTTTGAAATCAAAATGGAAGTGTATAAAAATGAGTTTTGAAATGATATAGTATTGAACTCACTTCGATTACTGGAAAATAATTCTGATGATGATAGCCGCATCATCAATGTTCATTTTGAAGTTTCTAAGTGACGAATTACTACCAAAGATGTTTGTTTTTGAATTGTTTTGAGGAAACAAATTGTTTTGTATCCTGACAAAGAGTACTGATTTTAATTTGTTTAAACCATAGGAAGAGATTTTTTGAATTAAAATGGATTTATTTTTGAAATAAAAACTGAATTTTGAATTTGGAAATGAAGATAACTGATAAGAGAAATTAATTAGTTAATAAATTTTTTGGAATGGAACTTAACTTGGTTAAGTGTATTGGATTATGAGATAGAAATCTGAAATGGTATTGGATTAATAAGTTAAGAGTTTGGAATTGTGAAGGAAATAGAATTGAAATGGCATTTGGCTTGGGTATAAGCGAATGATGGGATTTGAGGACAAATCGATTGGAGATCGATTGGGAATACGTTTGTATATGTTGAATTAGTAGCAAATGGAAGAGATAGAGTTTGGATGCTCGACCAAAAGGTACAAGTTTATATTTTAATTGGGTATGAGATTTTTATGAGCCTATTTGGCAAGCCGCTTGGCTGTTTGATTTTTTGTTGGATTGGAGAGAGCCTGAAGAGGCGAGTTGTGGTTGTACCGATTGAGCCGTGCAAAGGAGACGCTTGCAAAAAAAATCGAAAATTTAAGGTGTTAGAAAATTTTCTAATTTTTGAAAATCTTCGTTAATAGGAATAAATTAATATTTTATTTGAAATTATTTGGCTTAGTTGTATTTGAAGTTAAGAAGTAAAACAACAGATTTTTAACCTAGTTAATAGGGTTTATGGCATTTTTCTGCCTTAGTTATTTCAGGGACGAAATTCTTTTAAGGGGAAAGGAATGTAACTTCATAGAATTTTAGTCATTTAATAATTAAATTATTTAATTATTTTAATATATTGGTTTGATAATTTAATTGGTTTTAAATTCAAATATTCTGAATATTTAAATAATATAAACAATGGAATAGTAAAATTTAATTTTGAAATAGCCAAAAATACCTAAATCGAAAATATTTGTGAATTAGATAATTTAATAGATATAATTGAACTATAATAACAAATTTAATTATATAACGACAATTTAACATATTAATTATAATATAATTTTAAACGAGCTCATAACGTCGTGGTAGTTCGGAATATTGAGTATTGAACTTCAATCGAGTGTACAAGATTCGTTATAAGCCGGATTTCTTTGAAACAAGAAATTTTGGAATCGTTAAGCTATTTTTTTCTAATGGAAGTGAAATATGAAGATTTTGTCTTATAAATTGTAAGTTATGTCAAAATCAAATTTTCAGAAAATCGCTATGGAAAACGTTTATAAGCCATAACAATTTGTTAAATTTAATTAAATATTGGTTTCGAATTTGGATAAGATTTTTGAAATGTATACTTAATTTAATTTATATAATTTTATTGTAATTTTTAATTTGTAAAATAAACAAATTTTGTTTAATGTATTTTACACCCTATAACAGTATTTTTAGGAGTTCAAAAAATAAGTTAACTTTTCTATTTTATTTTGTTTTTGAGATTGTGGCACATTTTTCATCACAACAATATTTTTATTTTTGTCCGAGGTAATCTATACGTAAACAGAATTTTTACATAGTGGGGTACGTAAACTTTATAACTTAAAACAAATTAAAGTAATAATACCTCATCTCATAGCCTGATGCTCTATCCATTCTTTTCATCAACAATGCACCCCACGTTAATGCTACCATAAAAATAAATCAAAGTAGACCTACATTTTTAGTCTTCAAGCCTAAACTAATGTGCATACTAGGATTTGTACCATGCCTATCCTATTTCTGAAGCCAACAGTAAAAGGCGTAAACAACGGTACAAAATCCATTAAATATAAATGTACTGTGTACATACTCTATATTATGGTCAAACTGGGCCTGTGCATAGCCGAACCTACCTGTACCTCATTTCCTTGGCCACGAAGGAACTTCAATATATAAATATAGCATGACTTCACTTCAGTTTCTTCTTTTGGAATCCATATATTCAAAGTTTTCAGTGATAGTAAAAAATTTAAAACAAAACCTTTCTCTATAAAAAGACTACGAACTGCCTTCCCTAACATCCTTGGTAGCATATCAACCTTCATCCCTCATTTCAAACGCCCATCTCTCCTAAATCCCTTTTTTTGTCGCTATTTTCCACCTTTCTTCAATCCTCGACACTGATAAGCGACTTCAACCTATAACAACTTCCCTATTTAAATCTTTGTTTTTGGTTCCTACTTGAGATTCTGTTTCTTTCACTACAATTCCATAGATCGATATAACCAAAACGGTAGCAGATCTTGTCGAGAAAAGATTTGGATTAGTCTGTCTTCTTCATCTCTGATTATATGTGTACGTTCTAAGTGTTGAGGTCTTGAATTGGGAGGAGTTTGTGTGAAAATTCGAAAGCTTCTCGTGAAATTAATTGTTGTGTGGCTCGTTTTACTGGGTATAGCATAGGGAAGGAAGTGGGAAGTGGAAACATGGAGACATGTAGGTTTAAAAAGAAAAGGATAAAGCTTATGGTTCATTTACAATAGATTGGGAAAGAAATGGGTGGAGTGGGAATCGAAAATAACCATGAGTTTAACTGGAAACGGATAATTGCATGGGAAGTAGGAAGGTCATGCAGGCAAAGCGATCATCAGTGGATACAGACGGTGGAGACTGGAAACCGCAGGTAACATGGGAGGTTTGAGTGTATCCCAATGGTGATAAGGTGATCGCTTTTCCGACAAGGAGTTAATCGGTGTTGGTTTCATTGATTGTCGTTGAGTATGGAGGAAGTTTTGATCGTTCGTAATGTTGGGAATGGCCTTCGAAAATATACAGGGAACATATTTCTCTTTGTAGAAGATAATATCGTTTTAAACCGGTTAAAGAATATGGTGGGAAGAAATTAAATGGGTAAGGACCATTTGATTTGTAATCGTTTGTACGGCCGTGATGAAAGGTGCCTTTTTGTATAAAGACGCTTCTTCTTCCTTCTTTGTTTTCTTCTTCTATAAGAAATTATACTTAGACTAAAACTAGCGATCAGACCCTTTCTTTTTTAAGTTTTTATTTATTTTAATTATCGATTTAAGTTAAGGTTTGAAATTATATTATGAGCTCGATTATAAATTCAGCCAAGGTTAAATAAACTCTGATTTCTTATTAGAATAAATCGAGTAAATTGCAGTTAGCTTAAATAGACATTAATGGTGAATCATAAGGATCTACCATCTATCATTCCCGATTATCTGTAGTTACATGTTTTTTGGGGGTTAAAATGAAAAATTAACATGTTGGAAATAAAGGATATGAATTGCTATCGAAAGAACAGAATTTTTTCGACATTAATGAAATCGAAGCCAATTTCTACCGGTTCCTATCGGTACCGGTCCACCGATACCAAAATTAACGCCTCTTTTGGTTTCGTTTTGGAGACTCTGGTATCAATTAGACCGCAACCAATATGGATATACTCTTGGCTTTGATTCCACTGGTACCCCATCTTAAGTTCATTTAGTATTAGTTAAATTTTTGGTATCAACAATATATTATTTGGTTTCGGTGCTGTCGATACTAAGAATTTGATCCGTTCTTGGTTTTGGTTTCATCATTTTTTCAATGCAATCGAGACTAAACTTAAACTCATTTAGGAAAGGGGCACAATTTCATGACATAATGGGAAATTTATCAAAAGTTTGACCCTAGTAATCGGTACCGTTTGTCTTGTTGATGATGACACCAAAAACTTAGCCATTTTCAACATATGTATAGTGCATGATATTATGTGAATTTCATTAAGAATCTGATTCTAATGACCCATGATGTGTTTCAATCTTCTATGAGAATATTATATAACTAATGTCAATGAGTTCTCATCATGGTTTTTAATTTGTACCCAATCCATGATTACTTTAAGTGAATTATTTATTTTATTTTTGCTAACTTTATTAAATTATTGTGCTAATGCGTTTTTATAGAATAATATCCTTTAGCAGCATCACGTCTAAGAAGCAAAGTGTGGTTGCATCAAACCCACCGAGTTTCTCTACTCCCCACAGAAGACTGAGATGATTCTGCAACATTCTCTCATCCAGATTCAAGAAGAAGTGAATATGATTCTTGAAAGCTTTGGTATGACTGGGGTTGATTCCATCCCTGCTTCTGAAAAGGTTACTCTTCAGAATCCACCAGAGGGATTCTTTGCTTGTTCGGCTATCCATATCTAGCATAGTTGCTTCTTTCCTTTCCTAAATTTCATCTCTAAGATTCTGCGTCATTTGCGGCTAGCCCCAATTCAGATAACTTTGAATGCATATACCTAACTTTTACGTCTTGAACTTCTAGAACTTGAGTCCGGATAGTATTCCCTTAGTGCCCGTCTTCTTCATCACCTGCTACAATTGTTTGCAGCTTAAGGGGTAAATTCACATATCTTTCGTGCGAATCCTACAAAGAAACTAATCAGCGATGGTATTAATAAGTTTAACAACTGGGAAACACAATTTTTTTTTGTATTAGGTACCCCTTGTATTTCAAGCATTTTTGGTACTCCTGGTGAGCTTTCAGTTTCTTTTAAAGTTTATTGTATCATCTCTAAGCTTTGTTTATTTTTTGTTTCTTTTCAGCCTTTACACCTACGAGAAAAGATTGAATGAAGTGGAAGCTAAGGTGGTTGATGCAATTTACAAGGCTTTCGAGACATCGGGAAAGTGATCCCATTTGCTAACTCTGGGCAATCTCCAGAAGCACAACCTTCTCCCTCTAGGACAAAAGATTTTGGGGGCAACCATCCCTTCACTTCTCTAGTGCAAGGCATCTAACTTTAGGTTCCGACATATTTACTCTCTTGACCCCTTTGTTTCCGAGTGCCTTGAGTAAGATTGCTCTTCTTAATTGATTTCAAAATCTTATTTCACTTTTAACCTATCTATCTCTGTTTTTCTAATGTCATTGCCTTGATTAGCCACCGAGGTTCCTGTTGGTAAGTCTGTTATGGATGCCTTACCCGATCTAAGGCTATGACTAAGAGAAAGATCGAAGCAACTGCTGATGGATCATCTTCTAAGAGGCATAAGGATGAAACTACTGCTCCTTCCTTTACTTGCAAGGATATATTTGTTGTGTCCATTGAACAACATACTTTTAATCTTACTGCTCGTCCTGCTAATATTACTCTTGGTGTGGGATCTTGCCGGACAACAACCTTAAGCAGCAATTTTATTGCTAGTATTTTGGTGTCTGATCCTCCGGGAGCTTCAGATTTGATGGAACATGAGTTAAATCCTCTCCTATTTCCTCAACATTCTAGTCCTCCAAGGCCTTCTATAAAGACCCGAGATTTTGATGAGATCATAAAAATTGCTCTTTCTTCTGATGACATTACCAACATTTTTCTACCTTCCTCATCTTTAGATTTGATGAATTTGGGACAATCTCTTGTAAAACAACAGCTTTTGGAACAGTCTTGTTTCTCTTAATTTCTTTCATCTTTTGTTGTTATGCAAACATTGATTTTGCTTTCTTCTTTTTGGATAACTAAAAACCGGTTCTCTCTTTAGGAGGTGTCTACTCTGCCTTCTTATGAGATTACAAAACTAAAAAAAGGAGAAGACTGCCTTGGAATCCAAAGTTAATGCATTGAATGCGGCGAACGAGTAGCATAAGAGAGATTATGCAGAGCTAAATACATCTCTTGAAAAGGCCAAGCCGGAGCTCGAAGAGGAGAGAAAAGCTAAGATTCTTGTGTCTGACCAGGTTTTGGCTCTTGAGTTGTCTATGATAAAGCTTGAAAATGAAAAAGCCAGAATGGTAGTAAACCATACTGAAAGATTAAAAGAGAAAGATGACCGTATTTCTATAGTCCAAGATGCTTCTTCAATGCTAAACGGATAATCTTTGATGCCAAAGTTAGAATCCTCTCATTTTTGAAATCCTATTTTCCAAATGCAATGTCGAACACTTTTGAAGATGCTCTTTTCTTGGCATACTCCAGTAATTTTCAAAAGTATCCGGACGTTGAATTCCCTTCGAGTGATCCCTTTATTGCAGGTAGAGTTATGAAAAAAATTGAGCTTATCAAGCAGGGAATTGAAGTTCATGAGAAAGATACAGTGAAGCTTGAAGACCTTCTGTATATGGAGGACCTTTCAGATGATTTTGACCCATATGATGGAGAGGAAGAAGCTGATTATGTTGTTGTCGACAACGACGAGGATAATGATGATGACGACGATGATTTTCGTCCCAAGGATGGGATCCGTCGTGATGACGTTGATGGAGAAGATGGAAACCCTCCTCCCTTTTGTGGCAATGCTTGTGGTTCTGAGGAAGCAAACCCTGATATTTCGGATGCTTCTATTACTCAAGATTCAGCGAACACTCCTATTAAGGATAGCGGCTCCTTTGATAAAGGGCAGAAAGGAGAAGAACAACCAGCCCAGCCCGAGATTCCTATTTCTCCGGTATACCTTTCATTTTAAAGTGATTTCTTCCTCCTTGAACTCATGGTAATTAGTTTCCTATAATTTATAGTCAAGGAAATACATTGTCTCATCTCATAAGGCAGAGTTAGATAAGAAACAAAATAAATTAATCTAGTCAAACAGTGAAAGGCAAATTACAGAAATATTATAATGCTTTGTCTCAAAAATATTACAGTCTTGATAAACGTGCTTCAATATTGATGTCTTATAAAGAACATGAAGTCGAGTTAAGACTAATGTAGCATAACTTCGAAGAGAAAGAAATCTTAAGGAAAAAAAGGAATTGATGACTTTATTTTGGATGTTGATAAAGGACATGGACGTTTTGATAGATTTCTTGTATAAGGTTTATAGTCGATACAACATAGTATATTTCTGTTTCCTGGGGGAGGTTAGTGGTGGTTTACTTAGACGTCTTCATAAACGATGCTTAAATGAACGTGGAGTTGACCTGTACCCTGGGGCTTGCTAGAACCTGTTAAGGGTTCACTCAATCCCCAGGGACTTACCCTTAGAAAAGCTCAAGTGTAATAAGAACTGATTCATTTCTGAATTTTCAAAAAGGCTAATATTGTACGAATAAGCAGAATATTTGTAAAATTATAGACTTGTGAATGTTTGCTTCTGACGATAACTTCTTTTATCTATGATTTCTCATTTTATCTCATATTATGGCAGTATCACAAAGATGTAGTTTAAAAGGACACTTTACATTCATTTTCTAGATTAAGGAGAGAGTTTTCAGCAAAATCATCATGTAGATTTGGAAGGGATCATTATCTAGGAGACCTTCGACGTATTCATATGATACATCCTCAACTTCCTTTTGATTTTCTGGGTGATGATCGAGAACTAATTTTAAAGAGACTCAGGACCCGACATGCTGAGTTAATATGTAACTTAAACAGTGGGTGTTTTGACAAACAGGATTATCCTTCGTAATATTTGATGTGTATGTATTCTCAAAACAATTCGAAGCTTGTTTGGATAAGTCCAGAAATTTATGTAGTAAACTTTTCTAATAATGAGAAGTATAATTTTATTAGTAACATTCTTGTGAAAATATAACTTGTAAATAATTATACCTTACTTTGTTTGAAAATAGGAAGATCATTCGATATTTCACCCTCCCAAACTAGGGGTTAATTATTAATAGTTATAAAGCAGAGGGATATTCCCAAAGAGGTTCCCACTACAACTCGAGAGAAAATAGTTTTACTTCAGAGTTCGACCATCAAGAATTTTAATGAGCAAATGACCGTTTTAGAGGGTCGATTGAAAGAAAATGATAAAACTATCTTGGAATTAAGGGACAGGTAAAGGCCACTCCTTCCATTGATTTTGATGAAGTGACAAGTGGACTGCATCAGCAGATTGTTGACTTTGAAATTGAACTAGATAACACAAAAGAAAGCTTTAAAGCTTGGTAATTTACTTGTGGGCATACTCCAAACATAGATATGCCTAAGTCCTCTAAGGTTACAACTAATTCTAAAGCCTTAGCTGCTTAAAAATATCCCAATTTGATAAACCCTCCTCATGGATTAGATGGGTCGGTTGTTTCCAGGTGGTGCAGAAGGGTCAAAGTAGAAACTAAGAACTTTTATTGCACAAAGCATAATAAGGACACACTTCTACGCATTAATTATTATCTTTCCCGAATCAAGCAATTACAGGAGGAGAGATATGATTTGCGGAAACGTGTTTTTGATTTGGAGAAAGAGAATAAGACTTTAAAATCCATGGATAGATCTTACAACAGGGCTCTAAAGTTTCAAATTAGACCCATAGACATCTCGATGAAATTAGGAAAAAGAAAAAAAAATCTTAAAGAACTTTTATGTGTCGCAATTCTCATGCTATTAACCCTCCTCTAACTATTGATGGCATAAATGAGGAGGTGTGAGGCTTTTGATGTGGTTTTAATATTAACAGCTAACTTTTTCATTTTGACAATCAATGGAATTACTTGGTAAATAAGCTTATAAATAATATTTTTATCACTTGATATGTAATCCTTGTTTTTGTTGCATTATTCTGCATAAAGTTCAATACGTAGTCATCCTTGTGTTAGTCTTTTCTTAGAGTAGGATGCATATGATAATTTTCCTAACTTTTGGGTTAAAATAAAGCAATAGAAAAGTTTGTAATAGGGTAAGACGATCACTCGTATTTTATATTTTGCTAGAATAATGAATAACGATTTTTGCATAATATAGGCTTAGAAATTTCCCTTTGTGAGATATGAGAAACCCTGACCTTTCATCAGGGTTTTAATGTAGCAGACCTGAGATACCAATCCGAGTATTATTTTAAAAATCCTTCTTCGAAAACGAGAATCACAGTCTCGGGACATAGATTAGGGTACTTTCGAATATAAATCCATAAATCCTCTTTTGGAAGTATAGATAGAAATTTTGCAGCCCATATTCAGGCATTTGTAATAGAAGACTAGAAATTCACTTTTGGCAAATAAAAGACTAGAAATTCACTTTTGGCAAATAATACAAATCCCGAGATCCCGACTCAAGTATTTAATAATAGAGGACCAGAAATCCAGATCTGGTAATAATAGAAGTCTCGAAACAACACCTAGATTCGGGTATTTAATAGAAGTATAGGGGTAAGCATTCAGTCTGTTCGGTTGGTTTAAACATAAAAAACTCAAACCAAATTGAAACCGAAAATTTTCCAAACAATACCAAATTTATTTCGGTTAATTCAGTCGGTAATTGATTTAACCAAACTTGAAGGATTGATTACTATTCAAATGATGGATTCACTCAAAGTAAAACACAAATTCATGTTTAGAGAAATTTTATATTGTAAATTTTATGTAAATTTTATGTTTATGATAAGATTTGATCTATTTTCAACAGATGCCTTTGTATTATATAAACTAACTAATTATTTGAAGTACTACAATATCGTAAAATTAGATAATAAATTAAAAGTTTGGTTAATTCGGTTAAACCGATAACCAAATAAATTTATTTTACAAATGGAATTCAAACCCATTTAGTTTTAAAACCGAACTGAACCGACTGAAGCTAACTGGTTTGGTTGGTTAATTTGGTTTGAACTGAATATTGCTCACCCCTAAATAGAAGACCTAAAATCCATATCTGGAAGTTATAGAAGTCTCGAACTGAAACCCAGATTCAAGTATTTAATAGAAGACCAGAAATCCATATCTGGTAATAATAGAAGTCCTGAACCAAAACCCATATTCTGGTATCTATAGTTTTGTTATCCATTCGGGTTTGTTTTTCAAAGTAGAGGATGTATGTGCTTATGAGACACTCTTTGGGATCCAATTTGATTTGTGAGGAACTATTGGGCTTTTGATTGGTCGTTTCAGCCTTGTAAGCCACTCTTTGGGCTTTGTACGACCAGTGCGCTTGGCTAGCTTATTCTCGAGCAGGGCCCAAGGACTTCCTGTTGGATACAACAATGTGTTTTATGATTTTTGTTCGATGATATCAAACATATAATATTAGTTAAATGTGTTTGTAACTGTACTATTTTATATTTCATTTCACAAAAATAAATATTTATTGAATAATATACTATTATACACAGTTCACAGTATATTTATTCAATTAAATATTTTATTTCAAAATCTGAATAGCATAACATTCAAACTCCACTATTGTATATTCACAGATATTACTTCATATGATATTGTACTCATAAATAAATTGAATAAGATTGAAAATTTTGTTTGGACATAATAAACTAATATTTTATTTCAATCAAATCTGTTTATTACAAATAACAGTACAATTTTATTCACGTCTACAATCAATTTCATATACGGAAATTCCTCACTACATAATCACTCAATCACTCAGTTATATACAGACACAGTTATACATTCACTAACACTAACACAGTCTTCTTGTGCTCCAATCCAGTCCAGTCACCTCCATACGTGTCACACAAACACACGCAGTAAAATGGAACAAAAATAAAATTAAATACAAGCAAATAAAAAATTATTTTTAAATTTTATTTGCCTCAGAATTACGGTGTGTTTCTCATCATTTTTCTTACATGGTCTGATATATATTACAAGTACGGCACAATACTATACAAAATCGGAAACGATCAAGTATAGCTAGAAAGCCGAATACTTGAATATACACCAAAATCGAACACAATCAAACAAGATCACGAATAGCATCTGTTCTTTTCAGAATTTTTTACAGCATCACAGGAGCTTGCGTCTACACACGTGCACAGGTACGCGTGTGCATCGCCATAGCACCCCGGATGCGTACAAACATATGTGGCAGTGACATGATTGCAAAAGTGACGAGGTCAGATTCAAACAAGCTTGAACACAACTCAAGTGACTGAAGCTACAAAGCCACAAAATTACAGTTCAAATTCAAAGCAGCATTAGCCAAAGCAGGTCACATAAATACAAGTATCAATTATAGCAATCTGTTCTTAAGCAAGGATGAATAATCACAAATGCATTAAAGTCATGGTCAAGGAACAGCGAGAGTTCAACAAGCAAAGGAGTGGAACACACGGTATTGGCTGAGGTAATAGTGCTCTAGTTCACAACTGCTCGATATAGTGCAATAGGAGTAACATGGAAATAATCTAAGTAGCAAAGGAAATAAGGCAGCTTGAACTCAAAATTAACCAATTGCAACAAAGTTAAAACCAAACAAGCAAAGGCAGTTCAAATGGTTTTGAATATGTACAAGGCTAGGCAGGACAAGCATACTGTCTGTTCTTAAGCAAGTAAAGCAAGCACAAGTGGTGCAACAAATAGTATAGCAAGAAAAACAGGGTAGGAGCTGTTATCAAACATGCTAAATGCAAAGGAAATTCAAGTTTTTTTAACATAGTGACAAAATACACAAATGAATCTCTTGGTACAGCTGTTTTAACAGTGGACATAGCAACCAATAAACATGGGTGAACAACTCGATTAAGCAAGCATCCATATAACAATACATAGGAAGTGCCAAAGTTTATGGGTCATAGCAGTTCAAAGAAGAGATAAATAAAGTATAACATCAGTTCAAATTTGTGGCAAAGCATCTGTTCCTTGGCAAGATGATATCATTTTGAAAAAGAATGTATATATCAATGGAGAATTAAAGTTTCAATCCAATAGATATGAACTCAGTATATTAGGTTTCCAGAAAAAGCCACGAATACGAAAAATCATGGATATATGTTAGAAAAATAAATCTATACGGACAAGTTCAAATCCATACTTTTCAAGAGAACTCAAATTGCCGAACTATTCTCAGGGAGGACCAATTCAAAATCAAAGATTTCAAGCCCAAAAATTATTCAAATATCAAACCAAGTCTCAACATCGAAATCAAAGAATATATCGGATTTTTAATCCTATTTAAACACCTATTCTCATCGGTAAAAAACCACCCATGTTCAAGCACAAATCAAAGAAAATTCTGACAGAAAATTCATAGTAGAAAAAGAGATTGCTTGGATCCAAATCAACGTTCATAAATCAATCGAAGAAGAGATTGCAACTGGAATTAATACTCAACATCGCGCAAGCTTCAATTAAAAGGGATTGGAAACCCTAGGAGCAAAGCTGCTGCCATTTTTTATTTCCAGAGACCAAAAAGGAGATCGGGCAAGAATGAGAAGGGGTTAGACAAAGATGGCCGGCTAAGTTATTAAAAGGGGACAAGGACTTAATGTGTTTTTAAATAAATTAAAACTAAGGTTTTTATATTTGTTTTCAAGGGTTTTCTATTGTTTATTTTTATTCATTTTAGTTTCAATTTGTAATCGAATTTAGATTTTTCTAGTTTGTCTCTAAAACTAGGGAGACGAATTATGGAGTTTGTAATTCGGGGAAATCTGGTTTTGGGGATAGAAACTAGTGCAGGGTTTTAAGCGTAGGGTTAAGAACAGTTAGGAGCGAGTGTCGTGAGTTTACAAGGGATTGTAAGCATAGAGATTGTTTTAACTCCTAGTAGAAACCTTAGGGAATGCAGTAGTAGGCAGGGTTTTGCCGAAGCTGGGTGTATCTGTTTGTTATTTATTTTCTGCATTTACTCTAATTATTATCTGTGATTGATATTATTTAATTACTCTACGAAAATCTCCGATGATCCCTATTCACCCCTCCTCTAGGGTTAATTTAGATCCTACAAGTGGTATCAAAGTAGGTATTTTTTTTAATTTTATTTTAACTCTAGAGTGATGAATCTGTCTAATAACGCATTTTATGAAGGTCAGTCCATAGCTAGGCCAACATTGTTTAATGGAACAGATTATGCTTATTGGAAAGCTAGGATGAAAATTTATTTGAGTTAGTCGATTATGATGTGTGGGATATTATCGAAACGAGTTATAATCTCCCACAGTTATTATTAATAATGTTGAAGCTACTAAATCAAAAGACAGGTGGGATGCTAATGATAAAAATATATTTTCAACTAATGCCATAGCGATGAATGCTTTAATTTGTGCTCTTGATAAAACTGAATTTAATCGAATTTCTCATTGTGAAACTGCGTAGGAAATATGGCATATGTTGGAGGTCACACATGAAGGAAAATCTCAAGTGAAGGACACTCGTCTCGATCTACTCAGCAACGAATATCAAAATTTCTCTATGCAAAGAGATGAAGATATAAAAGAGATGTATGGACGCTTCTCATCACTTGTCTACAATGCAAAAGCTATTGGCAAAAATTATACCGAAGTGGAATTGATCAAAAAAATATTGAGAGTGCTACCGATGAATTTTGAAGCTAAGGTGATGGCGATTCAAGAATCAAAAGATCTGAACAAAATAAGCATGGAGGAGTTGATTGGAAATCTGATCACTTACGAGATGGAGCTAAAAGCAAGGAAGAGCGAAAAAATTCCGAATCAAATAAAAAGACGATTGCTCTAAATAATACCATTGAAAGTGATGACGAAGACCCTGTTGGAGAGCTAGCCATGGTTTTCAGAAAGTGGACGAAAAGAAATAACAAGCCACGAAAGAAGAATTCAAAAACCGACAAGTCTGAAAGTTTAGATAGTCCAGACGATGAAGTGTTTTGCTACAATTACAAGAAACCCGGACATATCAAACCAAATTGCCCACAACTTAAGAATGAAAAGTAGAAGAAGTTTAGAAGAAAGAAGAAGGCTTTTGCTGCTATATGGGATGATGAGGAAGAAGAAGAAGTCTCTGAAAGTAAAGAAGAGGAAGCTAATTTGTGTTTATGGCTCAATCTGATTCGGAAAGTTGTGAATAGGATTTAAGTGAGGTATTGAATTTTACTTATAAAGATTTGATTTTAATGTGTCATGATCTAACCAAAACTGTTGATTCTCTTGAACTAAAAGTCAAGAAATTAAAATCTGATAGGTCAAAACTAGTTCAAGAAAATAACAGTTTAGAAAGAAAACTTGAAAAAGTTAAGAATACACCATTTTCAAAATGCGAAAAATGTCAATTTTTGAGTAATGATCTTTTGAAATTCAAAACTAATTTTGAGTTACTTAAAAGTGAAAACGTGAATTTGAAGAATGAAAATCGTGATTTTGAGAAGGAGATTGAAAAGCTTAGAGAATTTGAAAAACTTGATTTTGAAAAGCGAAAACAATTTGAAATTGAAATTTCTAAGTCCAATGCTAAAATTAAAGCATTTGAAAACGAAAATTTGGTTTAAAACAAACTGATGCTGAAAAGAGGAAAATCACTATTAATCGTTGCTCAAATTTAATGAAAGAAAATAGCGATCTTAATTTAAAATTCAACTACTTGAGTCAACTTTGACTAAATTTTCTAAAGGAGAGATCGTTGAACGTGTTGTTAAAAAATCAATTTTTTGTTCAAAATAAAAAGGGACCTGGTTTTTGATTTGATCAAGTTGAAAAACGAAATCCTTATAATTTAAAAAATCCTTTAAATGATCGAATTGAAATTTTGAAATCTAATAATTTCAAAGGGTTTTTAAATCATAAACGAAACGATAACTCATTTAAAAACAATTCATTTAAACATGTTTGGATTCCAAAAATAACAAAATGATTTTGAATAAGTCTAAATGAATTTGGGTTCCAAAGGGTACTTTAATAGATAATAATGGATTGTTATATAAACGGTTTTGGGTATCAAAACATGTAAACGAAGCTAAGAGTGGTAAAACAGTCTTTGTCAGACCAATCGATGCTATAAATATTTAGGTACTGAGGGAGCTAAGGAACAATTGTGCTTAAGAGAGATAAAATTCACGGTGTTCCATATTATTGAATTATTCAAGTGTTCCTTAGCCATAGAATTCAGAGTTGGAGATTCATTGGTTCACATTGGTAAAGGTAAGTCAGGTATAATCTGTAAACTCATGATTTTTATTTTATTCTTTTTGATTTTCTTTTATGTTGATTTGTATTGACACTTCCATGAAATTTTTTAGCATATCTTGAACACTGTAAATTAGAATTTTAAAATTTATGATGTTCTTCTAAGCGAATGAAATTTCACACATTTTTTTGCTGTTTTTGAGTTTCTTCTTATTCACTTTGGAAAATATTGAAAAATCGAACTCAATACAGCAGACTACTTGAAAGCCATGATTGACTAGTTGTGAAGATTTCATTTTTTATATTTGGCATGTTTATATTGATTTTGAAATCATTCGTGATTGATAGCTGAATTTCTTATATTATAAAATTTGATTTTTTGATTGTTGACTGTTTCTTGTGCTTGCTTAAAATTCTCTAAAATTTCACTTGTGATTCTTGCTTTGAAAATGATATTGTGCTACTCTGATAAGGAAATTGATTTGATTGTCTTGGTGATTGAACGATGGGTTGAAAAATCAGTGACTGAATTTCATTAAAATTCATAGGCAATTTGAATTAAATATATAAGTGGTTTTAAAATTGTCTAGGAGCAATCAACATTAGAAATTTTAAGTAATTTCACATTCTACTGATTGATTTTTTTGAAATAGATTTTAAACTTGCATTGATATTTTCGAAACCCCTCATGAAATTGATATTTTCAGTTTTAAAATTATTTTTGATTATTTATTCAAAAATTGAAAATTATTGATTGAGTTGAGCTGTTTTGAAACTCATCAAAATTATTAATCGATTTATGAAATTGTGATGAGTTGTTACTATGGTATAATTCATTACTAGAGGAGATGTTATTTTAAAATCTCATGATGATTGGACATATTTTATAATATCTTTGAATTAGAGCTTATTTCACAACCATCTTATATGTCTACCATATTTCTATCATTCATCATGGTTTTATTTAATTTGATGAGTTCAGAAAAATATCTTGGAAATAAAAAAGAAAAAAGAAAAATAAATATATAATGTATCATTGGTATTCACTCGCATTTAAAAGTCCTCATGGTTATGCGTAGGTGAATTATCTTAATCTCTATGTGCTTCCGTTCTCACTTAAAAGACCTTTGGGCTGTGCATGGATGGAACTCATTAGAGAGGATAAAGTTAAGTTACTACTAACCCCATTTAAAAGACCTTTGGGCTATGCATGGTTAGCAAGTGCTTAACACATTTTGAGCTTATTTAAAATCTTTGAAATTCATATTCAAATATTCAATTTTATTGAACTCTCCTCATTCTATAAAATCCATAGTAAATCCATTCATTCAAAAGGTGAAATTTGCTTCTGATTTAAAGATTATTATGATTTTTGTTTGATTAAACGGGTTTTACGATATATATTCTCTCTCTTACTCTAAATTTATATTTATGGTCTATATTCATCACTATTTCGATTTCTTTTATCCTTTTGATGATAACAAAAGGGGAAGAATGGTCAAGATTTTGATTGATGAGTATTTAATTCAGAATATTTTAAGATTGGAAATTAAATATCTAGAGGGAGAATGGTCAGTTGAATTTCATTATTCATATTCTCCACATATATAGGGGAAGTTCAGTTGTAGGGGGAGCAAACAAATAGGGGGAGTAATATATTTCACTTTCAAACACATTTAACACATTCAAAATCGTGTATATGTTTGTCATCATCAAAAGGGGCAGATTGTTGGACACAACAATGTGTTGTATGATTTTTGTTTGATGATAACAAACATATAATATTATTTAAATGTGTTTGTAATTGTACTGTTTTATATTTCATTTCATAGAAATAAATATTTATTGGATAATATACTATTACACACAGTTCACAGTATATTTATTCAATTTAACATTTTATTCAAAATCTAAAATAGTACAACATTCAAACTCCACTATTGTATATTCACCGATATTACTTCACATGATATTGTACTCATAAATAAATTGAATAAGATAGACAAATTTGTTTGAACATAACAAAATAATATTTTATTTCAATCAAATCTGTTTATTACAAATAACAGTACAATTTTATTCACGTCTACAATCGATTTCATATACAGAAATGCCACACTACATAATTACTCAATCACTCAGTTATATACAGACACAGTTATACATTCTCTGACACTGACACAGTCTTCTTGTGCTCCATTCCAATCTAGTCACCTCCATACCTATCACAAAAACACACGTAGTAAAATGGAACAAAAATAAAATTAAATATGAGCAAATAAAAATTTATTTTCAAATTTTATTTGGCTCAGAATTACGGTGTGTTTCTCATCATTTTTCTGACTTGGTCTGATATATATTACAAGTACGACACAATACAATACAAGATCGGAAATGATCAAGTATAGCAAGAAAGCCGAATACTTGAATATACACCAAAATCGAACACAATCAAACAAGATCACGAATAGTATCTGTTCTTTTCAGAATTTTTTACAGGATCACAGGAGCTTGCATCTACACACATGCACAGGTATTCGTGTGCATCGCCAGAGCGTCCTAGATGCATACAAACGTATGTTGCAGTGACATGATTGCAAAAGTGACGAGGTCAGATTCAAACAAGCTTGAACTTAACTCAAGTGACTGAAGCTACAAAGCCGCAAAATTACAGTTCAAAGTCAAAGTAGTATTAACCAAAGTAGGTCACATAAATACAAGTATCAAGTATAGTGATCTGTTCTTAAGCTAGGATGAATAAGCACAAATGCATTAAAGTCATGGTCAAGGAACAACAAGAGTTCAACCAGCAAAGGAGTGGCACTGTAATGACCCGCATTGGCAGAGGTATTATAATTAATTTATTTAATTATATAAATAGTGATATAGTGAATTAAATGGTCGTGGAAAAAAATAATGATGAATATTTAATTAAAATAATAAATTAAATAATATATTTTATTCTGAAATAATCAGAATTGGCTGAAATGGCGAAATGGTGTGAACTGGATCATCTGTGATAATTAATTCAGCTTGGAATTGAATTTGAATAACGAATATATTATATAAATGACAGTTTGAACGTAGAGTTATAATATAATTAAAATCGAGCTCGAAATGGCGCTGCAGTTCGTAAATTGGCGATTCGAACTTCAACTGAATGTACAGGATTCGTTTTAAGCCGGATTTCTGTGAAACAAGAAACGTTAGGAGCTGGTGGAGTATATCTTTCTAGTGGAAGAGAAAACTCGGGATTTCGTTGTGTAGATTTTGAGATATGTCCAAATCAAATTTTAGAAAAGTAGATGTGGAATTCCTTTATAATTTATAAAGGAATTATTAATATTTTTAAAAGGAATTTCAATATAAATCGAATATCGGGTTGACCCAGAAGTGAATGTCCAGTTAGAAATTCATATAGGAATATTCTGAAGCCGTATGGTATTCCACTGTGAATATATACGATAATATTTATTTTTAAATATTAAATTTAATTATATTTAAATATATTTATATATTTAAATGGGTCATTCAGAGCTTTAAAAATAGCCACTTTTGCAGACAAAGTCAGAATTCGACGAAACTAATTTTGTTGGATCCGCAATGTCAAATAATTGTTAGATTTCCAGTTTCGTGATTTTTAGAGTCACTATGTGGCCGTACAGATTTTTAGAGTGAAAAACAGTCAGTATTTTAATGGTTAAAAATACACTATGTGAGCAAACGGAGTCAGAATTCGATGAAACCAGTTTCGTTGGGACCGAAATGTCGAACTCTAGCTGCATGACCATTTTCATGATTTTTGGGTATTTTATGTGATCGTATGAATTTTTAAAGATAAGGATAATTAACGTTTGATTATAAAAAGAATAAAATAATCCCAAGGAAAATATCAAAATTATCTATAAATACATCACCCTTAACCCTTATAACCTAATCCCTATTTTCTACGGTCACAAGCATTTCTTGGCCGCCACTTTCTTCAAAAGGAAATTAAGAGAGAAATTCAAAATAAAATCAAAGTAAAATCATAAAATCGATATACATGTATATTCAGAATCCTGGTGTGTTATTCATCGACTTGGGGTAATCTGTTGGGTTGCGATTTGAGTTTGCTGATGCTCGAAAAAGTAGCAGATGAACTAGGGTTCATCGATTAGTGAATTTTGGTGAAACGAGTGTGTGTTTGAGTTCGAATTCGGGTTTGAGGTTGGTTTTTTTCGGTGGAGAGAACTTTGAGGGTTTCTGATGTAGTTTGGGTGGTGCGACTCCCTGTAGTCGCGTTAAAAAGCATCAGGGCAAATCGAGAAAAGGGGCTATCGAGTTCGTCCATTTTGGTGTTGGGTGGTGGGGAGTTTGAAGGAGATTGAAATGGTGAGCTCGGATTGATGACTGGTGGAGTAACGAACGAGCTAGGTGGAGTTGAAGATTCGGTAATGGCCATTGGGGTATGAGTGAGTTACGGGATTGAGCTGGAGAAGGAGATAAGGAGTGGAGTGATATACTTGGGTAGCTTGGCCTGTTGGGTAGTTGGGCCTATGAAGAAAAGGGTGAGAGCCCAATTTAAATAAATAGATTAAGTTTTGTTTGTATGAATGTACGTAAATTTAAACCGTTATAACTTTGTCGTATTTAAACGAAATCCAACAAAACAGGTCACGTTGGAATCGTATCGGAAAGTACTACACATACAAACCAGTTTGGGATGATACTGAGCTCGTCTCAAATTACGGTGGAACTAATCAACTGAATTGAATCAATCGATGTTTATCGTTATTAACGATGATTGTCCAATGTGAGTAAATCTCACTAACTCTGAACAGTTTATAATTTCATGTTGTATTTTTAGAACTATTAAATATTGGCTGATTGACTGTGTGTTAACTGTTTGATTGAACTGCTAGTCAGTTAGTTGAATTTCTATATTGATTCTGTTTAACAGAATATATCATATGGAACTGAAAGTGATGTTGGTTTTATTGTGTAACATTTGTGGATGCAGGGAAACAGGTTGGAGGAATCCGACAGGATTCCTCAACAGTTATTTTATTGTTTTTCATATATTGTGATATATGATGTGATATATAATCTGTAGTTGATTATATGTGTTTTGGACGATATTGGTCATCGTGATTTGATGTGTTAAATACCATAACATACCGGAATGGTGAAAAGGGAATTTTCAAAATGAATATTGAAAATAGATTACTTATAAAATCAAAGGATTTTATAAAAGAGATAATATTTATAACAATCAAAGGAGATTTTATAAAAAGGAAATATTTAGAAAATAAATAGAGTTATAAAAAGGAAATTTGTTTATAACAGAATAGGATGTTATAAAAAGGAAAACGTTACTAAAAAAGAAATCATTTGTAAAGTGAAGAACCTTTACGAAAAGTAAATCTTCATAAATGAATAGTTTATTCGAAAAGGAGTAAATCGAATTTAGTTATTCGATTAAAGTCAAATCGAATATGGTTCGAAGGGAGTCAATCGAATAAGGTATTCGAAAGTTAGTAAATCGAATATGTTATTCGAAAAGGGGTTGGTCGAGTCGAGTTAGTTGAATAGAGTAAGTCGAATATTTGTTATTCGAATAAGAGTTAACCAGTTGGAATTAATCAAATAGAGTTAAAATAAAGGAGTTAATCGAATACAGTTTATTCGAATCGAATCAATTGAGTTAATCGAATATTAGTAATTCGAATAAAGTAAAAGGAGTTATCGAATATTAGTTATTCGAAGAAGAGTTAAATAGAGTTATCGAATATTAGTTATTCGAATAGAGTTAAATGGAGTTAAAGGAATAAATCGAATATAGTTTATTCGAATGGAGTTAAAGGAATAAATTGAAGATAATTTATTTGAATGGAATTAAAGGAGTTAATCGAATTTGGTTTATTCGAATAGAGTTAAAGGAGTTATCGAGTTAAATCAAATAGAGTTAATCCAATAGTGTTAGTCCAATAGAGTAAATTGAATAGAGTTATCGAATATACCTTATTCGAAGGAAAGGATTATCGAATAGAGATGATTCGAAAGAGAGTTACGTAAGGAAGTTAGTTAAAGAAATATAAAGTGAACTTTTCCTATTTCAAAGTTAGAAATGTTGTTCAGTTAAGGTTTGAGAGGTAGTTCTACCCCAACTTGATTGGCTTCGTTTTTAACTAAGGAATGGTTAAGGTTCGACAGTAAAGGATGGTTAAGTGAATTTAGTAATTAAAGGAAATGGTTTGAGTTGGCATAGCGATGTTTTATCTAAACATCTGTTTAATCCAAACGTAGGAGTTTTGGTAATGTTTTCCAAATAAGAACCTGAAATGTTTTCTGATATAGAAAACAAGAAATGGAAATATTTTTCCAATAGTAATAACATATATTTTCTAAATTTAGAAAATAAGAAATGTTGAATGTAGGGAAACAGGAGATGGAAAATGAACTAAGGAAATGTTTTCTAGTGTTAACGTATATTTTCTAAACATAGAAAATAATGAAATAGGAATATATATACAGATAGATATATATATGATTGATGATTGATTGATAGAATTTCCATTTGGAAATAATACCGTTGTTTGCACACGTGTTTTTCTTTGATAGTTAACTCACAGACTATCAATGTTTTGACCATTTTAACTTTGTTAATATGGAGAGACCGGTTGGATTATTATCCAAAGAACCACTCTGTATTGGCATAAGCTTGCGAATCATATATGCCAAAGATAATTGAAGACGGAGTAAAGTGAAAGGGCTAATGTATAAGTCTTAGATAACAGTGACTAAGATGGATGTATTGAAAAGTGCCTTTGGTTCTTCCTGTTCCTGGGAGAGTTGTATGGATGAATGTCTGACAGAGTATGTCCAGACGATCACATATATTGATTTCTCCAACTGTACCAAGAGTGGAAGCAGAGAAGGAAACTTCTTTTAGCTAACACGTAATGTATGGTTGAGGACGACAATCGGTGATTTGATGGATTTGACGATGTAGCATTCAAAGTGAATCTGGTGTGATGATAAAGCGTAGCTTCTAGCCTCACATCCAGTAAATGACAGAAATCGGACAGGCAGCATGGCTAAGTCGGTCGCTCCGAAGTAGGGTGTATAATCACCTGATCTAGAGTTTCATTTATTTCTAAAAATCTATTGTCGATGCTGTCCCATTCGGGAAACGGTTGCTGATCCCAACCGTTGGTGATACACATTCGATACACTCAAGCGAAATGAGTGGTCGGTCATATGTGGTCGGGTTGCAAGATGTTCTTGTTGAACCCAGTGTATTCCTTTCTAGAGGTACACTAGCGAAAGGTGGTTCCATACCTTGTCATAGTTGGAAATCCATTAGCCAATACGTGCTTGCAGTTTTGATTGTATAATATATATGTAGAACGTGAGATGAAAGCATTTCTGTTAGATGATTATTATATTATGGTTGATAGACATTATCATAATATCAAAAGTTTTTTTGATATAAAGATATTTGGATTCTTATAAGGGAAAAACCTGTTCCGTTATACGGCGTGGTCTTATGAGATATCGTTTACTTGTTCGAACTGTTTTAAACTGTTTTACTCATACCGGTCCCATGACTGACCTGGAGTTTATTTTGTTTTGTTTTCCCTAAACTCTTGGGTGCCCAATTTTGTACGGGTAGTCAAGTAGTCGGGATTTACAGATATACTGAAAGAGCTGGAGCAGGAGGCTTCAGGGTCATATAGCTATAGTTTATTTTCGCTATATTGTAAGTGTTGTACTTTGATAATGATGTATATTCAAGTACAGATGTATATTTCAAAGCTATGTTATATATTATACGTTATTCATTCCGCTGTGAGGTTCGTGTTACTCTGATGTTGTGTTCTTCTTCTTCTATTCTAAGTTTCTATCTTATCTATCCTCACCCTCTATCTTCTTTCATTAATGACCGGTATTTTCGATCCTTGGATGTTCGATATGTGTTGTATATCGGATAACCAAGATCGCCAAAATCCCGGGTCATTACAATTGGTATCAGAGATTAAGGTTAAGTGATTTACCTTGGCTCTGTGGCGTGACTCAGTAGAGATGGGGATAGTAATACCCTAGATTGAGTTTAGTGTATATATACGAGTAAACGTATTTGTAGATTGATATAAAAAAAAAATTTATATTGTGGAGATTCATTGGTTGAGTTGTTTATTGGTTTTAGTCGATCAGTTTGATCCACTGTATCGGTAGGAGTTTATAAACACTCGAATACGATGGGTCGACACGATATGTTTTGAAAAAGGGGTATATTAAAATAAGTTTACCCAAGGTATATCTTGATATAGAGAATATATATATCAAAATTATAATATAGTGGACATATTGGTTGTTATTATAATCAAGTAAGATTATAATTTAAATGGTTACGTAAATAACCAATCAGAATTCATATAAGTGAGATACGTGAAATCAGATGAGTTAAATCTGAAATTTTAACCAGAAATGGAATTAAAATTCTGGAAAATTGGATAAGTGTTTGTAAATGGATTTGGATTAATAATAAGGAAAATTTAAGATCCTGGGAGATTTTAAATTGTTTTACAAGCAATGTGAATTATATTTTGAAATGAATTTCAAAGTGGAAATGTTTAGAAATGGTTTTATGGTATTGAGCTCACTTCGATCGCTGGAAAATAGATTCTGATGATGACAGCTACATCATCAGTGTTCCTTTTCGAGTTGTAAGTGACGAATTACTACCAGAGATACTGTTTTGATTTTTTTTTGGGAAAGACGAGTTGTGTTGAATTTCAAAATGGGATTTATAATATAGAATTTGAATAATAGAATTTGATATATAGATTTGAATAATAGAAGTGATATAAAATTTGAATAGAAATTGAATAGAATTAACTAAGTCGAAGAGGAATTAGTTAATCAAGTTTTGAATTTGAAGTTGAACTTTGAAAGGTGAATAGGATTTGTAAATGGATATTCGAAATCGAATATAGAATTTAAATTTGAAATTTGGATTCAAATTAGTTAATAAGCAAGTTAAAATACATTTGAACATGTCATGTTCAAATATTAAAGTGAAATAGACTAAAGAGTTAATTAACAAATTAATTAACGAATGGAGTTAAAACGATCAGGTATAGTTAAAATAGATTGGGCAGGTACAAATATACATGAGATAGGTATGGATAAGGCATGAAGGTATATAAATAGAATGCTCGACGAAAAGGTATGTATTTAATTCATATATGAGATTTTATGCGCCGTATTGGCTAGCCGCTTGGCTTTTTCTTTTTCTTTTGGATTGGTGAGAGCCATGGGAGGCTATTTGAAATATCCCGATGCTCCTAGTACAAAGGAGGTTATGGCGAATTTTTCCGAGAATTTAAGGAGTTAGAATATTTTTAAGATAATTTGATAGTTAGAAATCAACGTATCGATATATATATATATATATATATATATATATATATATATATATATATATATATAGAAGTCGATAAGGAAACGAACTTAGAAATAGAATAGTAAAATCAAAAAGGAAGACTAAGAATAAAATCTAGTAAGAATAGAAAGAGGAAGCGCATACGTGTTTAAAAGTGAATAAGTAGTTGTATGGTATTGATTATTCGAGTAAGTAGTCATATCTATTTTGACGTTATAAATGTTATTCAGTCAAGGTTTGAGAGGTAGTTATACCCCAACTTGATTGATTTCATTTATTAATAAATAGTAAGATTTCAGGCTCGAAGATCAATGTTGAATAAGAGTTAGTTGAATATAGTATTTGGGTTGTCGTAACGATGTTTTACACAACATCCGTTTTAACCCAAATAAGTGTGAGCTTGGAAATATAATAAAGAATATTTCCTAAGTACAGAAATAAATGAGATCGGAAAGGAGACAAGTAATTAGAATATTTTCCAATTATAAATAGCATATATTTTCTAAAGTTTAGAAAATAAAAGAAGGAGATGTTCAGAAATGTTTTCCAAATAACATAAAAGGCCAATATGGTTATTGAAAATATTTGGTTAACAAATATTGATAAAGAAATAGAGAAGTGATTTAACTAATGGAATATTAATTAAGGGCTCAGTGACGTGTTCAAAAGCAAAATTTGATTTTTGAAAAGAGTAAACTGTTTAAAAACTCCCAGGGAAAGACTGTTTGAATTAAAAACAAATTTAACAGAAATTTGTGAAAGCAAAATGGAATTAAAGTAAAGCCAGTAAAGTGGTAACTGAGATTTAATTAGAATGATATCAAGACAAATTGGATTTTGAGATTCAAATTTGATGTGTAATGTGATAATCAAGTTAAGGATTCGGGATCAAGAACGAAACTTGAGTTTGAAATGAAAATTTGGCTTGGTAAAAGCGAATGGTTGTGTTGGAGATAAAAGTGATTTCAGAATTTGATTGGGATAACATTGGTATATGCTGAGTTGATAGCATATGGAAGTAATAGAGTTGATATGCCCGACAAAAAGGTACAAGTTTATATTTCATATAATATGAGATTTTGATGAGACGAATTGGCAAGTCGCTTGGCTGTTTGATTTTCTTTTGGGTTGGAGATGGCCTAGAGTGGCGAGTTGTGGTTTTACCGATAGGGCTGTACAAAGGAGGTTATGGCGAAATTTTTCGAAAAAATTAAGGCGTTAGAAAATTTTCGTTGATAAGAATTAATTAATATTTAATTAAAATTAAATTGGTTCCGTTGAAACTGAAGTTAAGAAGTGAACAAATATGTTCTAACGAGTTGATAGGGTCGTTCTCTACCTTAGCAATTTCGAGGACAAAATTATTTTAAGTGGGGAAGATTGTAATGACCCGCATTGGCAGAGGTATTATAATTAATTTATTTCATTATATAAATAGTGATATAGTGAATTAAATGGTCGTGGAAAAAAAAATGATGAATATTTAATTAAAATAATAAATTAAATAATATATTTAATTCTGAAATAATCAGAATTGGCTGAAATGGCGATATGGTGTGAAATGGATCATCTGTGATATTTAATTCAGCTTGGAATTGAATTTGAATAACGAATATATTATATAAATGACAGTTTGAACGTAGAGTTATAATATAATTAAAATCGAGCTCGAAATGGCGCTGCAGTTTGTAAATTGACGATTCGAACTTCAACTGAATGTACATGATTCGTTTTAAGCCGGATTTCTGTGAAACAAGAAACGTTAAGAGCTGGTGGAGTATATCTTTCTAGTGGAAGAGAAAATTCGGGATTTCGTTGTGTAGATTTTGAGATATGTCCAAATCAAATTTTAGAAAAGTCGCTGTGGAATTCCTTTATAATTTATAAAGGAATTATTAATATTTTTAAAAGGAATTTCAATATAAATCGAATATCGGGTTGACCCAGTTAGAAATTCATATAGGAATATTCTGAAGCCGTATGGTATTCCACTGTGAATATACACGATAATATTTATTTTTAAATATTAAATTTAATTAAATTTAAATATATTTATATATTTAAATGGGTCATTCAGAGCTTTAAAAATAGCCACTTTTGCAAACGAAGTCAGAATTCGACGAAACTAATTTTGTTGGATCCGCAATGTCAAATAGTTGTTAGATTTCCAGTTTTGTGATTTTTAGAGTCACTGTGTGATCGTACGGATTTTTAGAGTGAAAAACAGTCAGTATTTTGACGGTTAAAAATACACTGTGTGAGCAAACGGAGTCGGAATTCGACGAAACCAGTTTCGTTGGGACCGAAATGTTGAACTCTAGCTGCATGACCATTTTCATGATTTTTGGGTATTTTATGTGGTCGTACGAATTTTTAAAGACAAGGATAATTAACGTTTGATTATAAAAAGAATAAAATAATCCCTAGGAAAATATCTAAATTATCTATAAATACACCACCCTTAACCCTTATAACCTAATCCCTATTTTCCACGGTCACAAGCATTTATTGGCCTCCACTTTCTTCAAAAGGAAATCAAAAGAGAAATTCAAAATAAAATCACAGTAAAATCATAAAATCGATATACATATATATTCAGAATCCTGGTGTGTTATTCGTCGACTTGGGATAATCTATTGGGTTGCGATTTGAGTTTTCTGATGCTCGAAAAAGTAGCAGATGAACTAGGGTTCATCGGTTAGTGAATTATGGTGAAACGAGTGTGTGCTTGAGTTCGAATTTGGGTTTGAGGTTGGTTTTTGTTTCGGTGGAGAGAACTTTGAGGGTTTCCGATGTAGTTTGGGTGGTGCGACTCCCTGTAGTCGCGTTAAAAAGCATCAGGGCAAATCGAGAAAAAGGGCTGTCGAGTTCGTCCATTTTGGTGTTGGGTGGTGGAGAGTTTGAAGGAGATTGAAATGGTGAGCTCGGGTTGATGACTGGTTGAGTAACGAACGAGCTAGGTGGAGTTGAAGATTCGGTTATGGCCATTGGGGTATGAGTGAGTTACGGGATTAAGCTGGAGAAGGAGATAACGAGTGGAGCAGTATACTTGGGTAGCTGGGCATGTTGGGTAGTTGGGCTTATGAAGAAAAGGGTGAGAGCCCAATTTAAATAAATAGATTAAGTTTTGTTTAAATGTACGTAAATTTAAACTGTTACAACTTTGTCATATGTAAACGAAATCCAACAAAACAGGTCACGTTGGAATCGTATCGGAAAGTACTACACATTCAAACCAGTTTGGGATGATACTGAGCTCGTCTCAAATTACGGTGGAACTAAACAATTGAACTGAATCAAGCGATGGTTATCGTTATTAACGATGATCGTCCAATGTGAGTAAATCTCACTAACTCTGAACAGTTTATAATTTCATGTTGTATTTTTAGAACTGTTAAATATTGGCTGATTGACTGTGTGTTAACTGTTTGATTGAACTGCTAGTCAGTTAGTTGAATTTCTATATTGATTCTGTTTAATAGAATATATCATATGGAACTGAAAGTGACGTTGATTTTATTGTGTAACATCTGTGGATGCAGGGAAACAGGTTGGAGGAATCCGACTGGATTCCTCAACAGTTATTTTTATTGTTTTTCATATATTGTGATATATGATGTGATATATAATCTATGGTTGATTATATGTGTTTTGGACGATATTGGTCATCGTGATTTGATGTGTTAAATACCACAACATACTGGAATGGTGAAAAGGGAATTTTCAAAATGAATATTGAAAATAGATTATTTATAAAATCAAAGGATTTTATAAAAGAGATAATATTTATAACAATCAAAGGAGATTTTATAAAAAGGAAATATTTAGAAAATAAATAGAGTTATAACAAGGAAATTTGTTTATAACCGAATAGGATGTTATTAAAAGGAAAATGTTACTAAAAAAGAAATCATTTGTAAAGTGAAGAACCGTTACTAAAAGTAAATCTTTATAAATGAATAGTTTATTCGAAAAGGAGTTAATCGAATTTAGTTATTCGAATAGAGTCAAATCGAATATGGTTCGAAGGGAGTCAATTGAATAAGGTATTCGAAAGTTAGTAAATCGAATATGTTATTCGAAAAGGGGTTAGTCGAGTCGAGTTAGCTGAATAGAGTTAATCGAATATTTGTTATTCGAATAAGAGTTAACCAGTTGGAATTAATCGAATAGAGTTAAAATAAAGGAGTTAATCGAATATAGTTTATTCGAATCGAATCAATTGAGTTAATCTAATATTAGTAATTCAAATAAAGTAAAATGAGTTATTGAATATTAGTTATTCGAAGAAGAGTTAAATAGAGTTATCGAATATTAGTTATTCGAATAGAGTTAAATGGAGTTAAAGGAATGAATCGAATATAGTTTATTCGAATGGAGTTAAAGGAATAAATCGAATATAGTTTATTCGATTGGAATTAAAGGCGTTAATCGGATTTGGTTTATTCGAATAGAGTTAAAGGAGTTATCGACTAGAGTTAAATCAAATAGAGTTAATCCAATAGTGTTAGTCCAATAGAGTAAATTGAATAGAGTTATCGAATATACCTTATTCGAAGGAAAGGATTATCGAATAGAGATGATTCGAAAGAGAGTTACATTAGGAAGTTAGTTAAAGAAATATAAAGTGAACTTTTCCTATTTCAAAGTTAGAAATGTTGTTCAGTTAAGGTCTGAGAGGTAGTTCTACCCCAACTTGATTGGCTTCGTTTTTAACTAAGGAATGGTTAAGGTTCGACAGTAAAGGATGGTTAAGTGAATTTAGTAATTAAAGGAAATGGTTTGAGTTGGCATAGCGATGTTTTATCTAAACATCTGTTTAATCCAAACGTAGGAGTTTTGGTAATGCTTTCCAAATAAGAACTAGAAATGTTTTCTGATATAGAAAACAAGAAATGGAAATGTTTTTCCAATAGTAATAACATATATTTTCTAAATTTAGAAAATAAGAAATGTTGAATATAGGGAAACAGGAGATGAAAAATGAACTAAGGAAATGTTTTCCAGTGTTAACGTATATTTTCTAAACATAGAAAATAAGGAAATAGGAATATATATATATATATATATATATATATATATATATATATATATGATTGATGATTGATTGATAGAACTTCCATCTGGAAGTAATATCGTTGTTTGCACACGTGTTTTTCTTTGATAGTTAACTCACAGACTATCATTGTTTTGACCATTTTAACGTTGTTAATATGAAGAGACCGGTTGGATTATTATCCAAAGAACTACTCTGTATTGGCATAAGTGTTGCGAATCATATATGCCAAAGATAATTGAAGACGGAGTAAAGTGCAAGGGCTGTTGTATATGTATTAGATAACAGTAACTAAGATGGATGTATTGAATAATGCATTCGGTTCATCCTGTTCCTGGGTGACTTGTATGGATGAATGTCTGACAGAGTATGTCCAGACGATCACGTATATTGATTTCTCCAACCGTACCAAGAGTGGAAGCGGAGAAGGAAACTTCTTTTAGCTAACACGTAATGTATGGTTGAGGATGTCAATCGGTGATTTGATGGATTTGACGATGTGGCATTCAAAGTGAATCTGGTGTGATGATAAAGCGTAGCTTCTAGCCTCACATCCGGTAAATGACAGAAATCGGGCAGGCAGCATGGCTAAGTCGGTCGCTACGAAGTAGGGTGTATAATCACCTGATCTAGAGTTTCATTTATTTCTAAAAATCTATTGTTGATGTTGTCCTATTCGGGAAATGGTTGCTGATCCCAACCGTTGGTGATATACATTCGATACACTCAAGCGAAATGAGTGGTCGGTCATGTGTGGCCGGGTTGCAAGATGTTCTTATTGAACCGAGTGTATTCCTTTCTAGAGGTACACTAGCGAAAGGTGGTTCCATACCTTGTCATAGTTGGAAATCCATTACCCAATACGTGCTTGCGGTTTTGATTGTATACTATATATGTAGAACGTGAGATGAAAGCATTTCTGCTAGATGATTATTATATTATGGTTGATAGACATTATCATAATATCAAAAGTTTTTTTTGATATAAAGATATTTGGATTCTCATTAGGGAAAAACCCGTTCCGTTATACGGCGTGGTCTTATGAGTTATCGTTTACTTGTTCGAACTGTTTTAAACTGTTTTATTCATACCAGTCCCATGACTGATCCGGAGTTTATTTTGTTTTGTTTTCCCTAAATCTTGGGTGCCCAATTTTGTACGGGCAGTCAAGTAGTCGGGATTTACAGATATACTGGAAGAGCTGGAGCAGGAGGCTTCAGGGTCATATAGCTATAGTTTATTTCGCTGTGTTGTAAGTGTTGTACTTTGATAATGATGTATATTCAAGTACAAATGTATATTTCAAAGTTATGTTATATATTATATGTTATTCGTTCCGCTGTGAGGTTCGTGTTACTCTGATGTTGTGTTCTTCTTCTTATTCTATTCTAAGTTTCTATCTTATGTATCCTCACCCTCTATCTTCTTTCATTAATGACCGGTATTTTCGATCCTTGGATTTTCGATATGTGTTGTATATCGGATAACCAAGATCGCCAAAAACCCAGGTCATTACAGGCACACACGGTATTGGCTGAGGCAATAGTGTGCTAGTTCATAACTGCTCGACATAGTGCAATAAGAGTAGCAAGGAAGTAATCTAAGTAGTAAAGGAAATAAGGCAGCTTGAACTCAAAATTAACCAATTGTAACAAAGTTCCAAAGTTAAAACCAAACAAGCAAAAGGCAGTTCAAATGGTTTTGAATATATACAAGGCTAGGCAATACAAGCATGATGTATGCTCTTAAGCAAGTAAAGCAACCACCAGTGGTGTAACAAATAGTACAATAAGAAAAATAGGGTAGGAGCTATTATCAAGCATGACAAATGCAAAGGAAGTTCAAGTTTTTTTAAGCATGGTGACAAAATACACAAATGAATCTCTTGGTAGAGCTGTTTTAAAAGTGGACATAGCAACTAACAACCAAGCCAATAAACATGGGTTAACAACCTGATTAAGCAACTATCCATAGAACAATATATAGGAAGTGCCAAAGTTTATGGGTCATAGCAGTTCAAAGATGAGACAAATAAAGTATAACATTAGTCTAAATTTGTGGCAACGCATCTGTTCCTAGGCAAGACGATATCAGTTTGAATGAGAATGTATATATCAAAGGAGAATTAAAGTTTCAAACCAATAGACATGAACCCAGTATATTCGGTTTCCAGAAAAAGCCACGAATACGAGAAATCAGGGATATATGTTAGAAAAATAATTCTATACAGACAAGCTCAGATCAATACTTTTCAAGAGAACTCAAATTGCTGAACTATTCTCAGGGAGGACCAATTCAAAATATAAGATTACAAGCCCAAAAATTATTCAAATATTAAACCAATTCTCAGCATCGAAATCAGAGAAAATATCGGATTTTTAATCCTATTTAAACACCTATTCTTATCGGTAGAAAACCATCCACGTTCAAGCACAAATCAAAGAAAATTCTGATCTAAAATTCATACCAGAAAAAGAGATTGCTTGTATCCAAATCAACGTTCATAAATCAATAAAAGAAGAGATTGCAACTGGAATTGATACTCGACATCGTGCAAGCTTTAATTAAAAGAGATGGTAAACCCTAGGAGCAAAGCCTCCACCGTTTTTTATTTTCAGAGACCAAAAAGGAGATCGGGCAAGAATGAGAAGGGATTAAACAAAGAAGGCCGGCCAAGTTATTAAAAGGGGACAAGGACTTAAATAAATAAATTAAAACTAGGGTTTTTATATTTGTTTTTAAGGGTTATTTATTGTTTGTTTTTATTCGTTTTAGAAGTCAAATTTATAGTTTTCTAGTTTGTCTCTAAAACTAGGGAGACGAATTACGGGGTTTGTAATTCGGGGAAATCTGGTTTCGGGGATAGAAACCAGTGTAGGGTTTTAAGCGTAGGGTTAAGAATAGTTGGGAGCGAGTGTTGTGAGTTTACAAGGGATTATAAGCGTAGAGTTTGTTTTAACTCCTAATAGAAACCTTGGGGAATGCCACAGTAAGCAGGGTTTTGTCGAAGCTGGGCATATCTGTGTGTTATTTATTTTCCACATTTACTCTGATTATTATCTGTGATTGATATTATTTAATTACTCTGCGAAAATCTGTGATAAACCCTAATTACCACCCTCTAGGGTTAATGTAGATCCTACACTTACCCGACCTCCCTCCAGGAGGTGCCTTATCTTGGCCATCGTAGGCGGTGATAAGGGCTTAGATGCTTTACCCTGACCATCACAGGCATGGATAAAGGCTTACCCTTTTGATGCTCTCCCCTAGCCATTGATAGAGGCTTACACATCACCCCCTCCAAGGGGTGCCTTGACCTAACCATCGTAGGTGTGGATAAGGGTTTTCGATGCTTTACCCTGGCCCTATCTGATTTAGACGCGAGAAAAGGCTTACACTCACCCCCTCTGAGTGGTGCCTTACCTAGGCCATCGTTGGCGGGAGTAAGGGTTTTAAATGCTCTGCTGCGGGGATGGAGGGTTACTCTTTTTATACTTTAGCCTAGCCCTTTCTGAATTGGATGCGGCTAAAGGCTTACATATTTCCTTTCTACAGGAGACGCCTTGCCCTGGCCATCTTGGTGCGGACAAGGGTTTTCAACCATCATAGGTAGCTTCACCCATTTTAGGTGGTTCCTAATTTTAAGGAGTTTCTCATACTCCTGTCCATGTAAACATTCTTTCTTCTAGGAATCCTTTGTTATAACTAGTTTGGTCCTTTTACAAATCTTTGCAATTGGCCTTGATTAAAGAAATTAATGATCATTCCTTTAAGAACTTTGTAGTGATTGGTTTCATGTCCATTCATTATATGGTAGTGGCAGTATGGCTTTCCTAATTTCCTTTCATACTTGGGTTTCTTCTTTAATGGTAGCCAAAAGTCAAGCTCATGTTTAGTTAGGAAGTAGATATTCTCAATTGATGTGGTAAGTTTGCATTCTTCATGTAATCTTGACTCAAAGGCTCTCTTTTGACGTTAAAACTTAGCCCTTTTGTTACTCAGCTTTTTTACTTCTTCTTTATCCTTAAGTTTACTTTTCACTGTATCTTGAGACTGAGGTGCAATTGTCCTAGACCATCCTGAGGTAAAGTAGTTGAAATCTTCCATTATTCCCTGCTCGAATATAGTTCCGTTGGCCTGTGCATGGATGTCCTCTTTTACAATAGTGAATAGGTTATATTCCTTTGGTGTAGGACCACTTAAAGCAAAAATGGGGGTTGTTCCTATATGGAAAGGGTTAATGCTCCAACGGTCGGGGTCTCATTGCTCTACTTCCCTTTTCCTACATATAATTCGCAAAGCTTCCATTCTTAACCTTTGTTCTTCAATAACTCATGGGTCAATAATATCTTATGTAGCCATTTGAGATTTGGTAGATCCTTGTTGATACCCTTTATCCATGGTCTATTTCTTCAATGTTAAACCAATCGGTTGGAACAACTAGGGACGTGGTATGTTATCCAAAGGACCAGAGGTTCAAGCCCTCCTTCTTGCGCCAAAATATTAACATTATTTTTCATCAACACTGGAATATAGGGTATGGTTGTGGACCGAGGGAAATTTAAGGACTATCTATTTCCTTTAAGCTCGACTTAATTTGCTGTTTCCTAGATATCAAGGTCCTAAGCCTGAAGATTAGTAACTCATCCTTCAAGAGGACGAGAGTCTCATGCTTACGAGACTCAAGAGCCAACAGTTACCTTGGGATAAGGGCTTTATAAGCTTGATACGGGTTTAAAGCTAGACGACTTGTAAGGGTTATTTCGGTAGTTATGTCCAAGTAGGAGTCCGGATTCAAAATTGCATGAAAGACAAATATACTTGGTTGAAATTGCTAAGTGTTTCTCTTTATTGCTGTAACAACTAGGAATTTCGCTCGATCCGAATCGATCGCTAAACCGACCAAGACCATTCGAAACCCCTGATTTTTTTGAGAACATGACAAATTGGAACGCAAATAGAAGAACATTTCATTGTTTATTACAACAATCCCATCAGAATACAAGAATATACAGAGTATGAATAAATATTACACATTTGATAAATATCAGAGATTTAAATTATATTTAAATACATAGCAGCGGAAAAATAATACAAAGCACAACTGAAGGAGATATACGGATACAGAGCTTTCTAAAAATCATTCCAGCTGTAAACCAGGATCTTGTGAATATAAATCTGCAAAACCAAAACAACTAGCTGCCCGTGTGGAAATAGGGGCACCCAGAGTTTAGGTTAAAACAATAAACTCTAGGTCAATCATGTGACTGGTGTGAGAACTAAAAAAATTATTAATCTTTATTTTTAAAGTTTGGTAAATCAAGGGACCATGCCGTATAACACGGAACGGGTTTCCTCCCAAGAATACCAGTGCATAAAACAAACATCGCAATGCTAAATAAAGAAAAATGAAGCTATTATAAGACCCAGGTCCCATCACACAATGCAACACAAGCCGGAGGATAGGGTTTTCCCTTATAATAGCCAAATAATGCTTGATACGTTTAAAACAAATCATTTATTATTACTATAAGTGTATAGTGTCAAAACAATTTCAATCATAAGTATCAATCACAGACGGCATAGCATGCCATGCTACTATGTCGCCAATACTAGGCTCTACAAATAAAACCGAAATGTCACGTATTGGAAATTGGATTTCCGTCATGAGTCGAGGCAAGGGGAAAGCTCCTCTCCGTTCGAGACACTCTAGCAAATGTCTCAGGACAACACACAACGATCCTGGATCTTCAGGGACGGTCCTCTCTTATTTTTTAGGATTGGCAATTCCTGAACACACGTTTCTCAGTCCTTTCAGACCTATATCCGAGGTGCCTCGCATCCAACAACCACATAGGTAAAGAGTATATAAATGTCAGGGTTGGTAGGTCATTGACATCACCCATAGCTAGAAAGAAACGTTGTGCTCTCCCTGCAGTCATTATCCTATTTTTGACTCATACCGAGGTGTGAGGCTCGCGAATTAACACTATACACAAAGCTGTGCCACATATGCCATGCTTTGATCATCGACCACAAGACTTTGCTTTTCAACAAAAGCCTTGATCCTTTGCCACTTAGGCATGCCACATAGGCAATTCACTCCATGCGATTGATATCCATCAATATATAACCTGTGAGCTCGTACGTCTCAGAGAAGGGCGTTGAGCAAGAGAATAAATTCTCCACTGCCAAACAGATATATATTTAATAGAAATCAATCACACAGAATAAAATCCAGTGTCATATGCACAGTCCATTTACAAGTTTGTTCTGGGTCTGAACGAAACCGAAGGAACCTTATTCCTCGCATATCCATCGATCTCCAAGTACGTCTGGACGATCACCAACTGATTCCCTCCTCTTGGGTGTATAGCCCAATCAAGATCATCAGTAATCATCCAAACGATGTGAAGACCTACGGTCTTCAACCACCGTCTTCATCTTCGACTTATCGTCGAATCGGTTATTCAGAATGGGTATAAACCCGGCCTTTTCGAATAACCCGCGTATATAATAAACAAGTGTTACACAAACACAACATACGCCTCATTCCAATTCAGAATATTCTTTTATTCAAAAATCTACATTCTTAGGGAAAGGTTCCCATTAATTTTATCAAAGATAAATTCTTCTAAATTTATTCTTTAATCTTCCTTTGGATATCATTTCAAACCATGTTAAGGTTTTCCAAACTAGTCAAGATTAGCGAACCACACCGAAGTAATTATTTATTTTATTTCCCAATCCCAACCTATTCATCCCATGGAGCAAAACTGGTAATACTCCTTATCTAACATCACGGTGTTATCGGTAAATATTAATTACCCTTTCACGTTCAAATCTAATTAAAGATTTAACTATCGCTTGGAGCAAAACTGGTGATACTCCATCCTCGATCACTTTAATCTAATTAAAGATTCATTAAAACTCCACTTTTTTTAATCTTCCCAAAAATCAATATCCTGTCTTTAACTGGGTTAAAGAACCAATGTCATCTAAAACACGGTTCACGATAAACCCAAAATCACTTTCCATTGTTAATCGGGTTAAAGAACAGGTGTTATTCAAAACACCGCTCACGATAAACCCCAAAAACCAATTTAAATTCAATTCCAATTAAATCCTAATTAACTAGACAATTTCACTATATCTTAATTAAATGATTTTTTTTCTAAACTGGGTTCAAGAATAGTGTTATTTAAGACACCATTCACGACGAACCCAAAATCCCATTTGATATTAAATACAAGGCTCTGAATAGAAAATATATCGGCTTATATTCAACATCAAATTCTGAAACCAACAAATATCGTATTGGAAATAACGATATAAATATATCTTTCAAATTTCCACAACCATATCTGTATAATCACAAAATCCAACATTTCCGAAGATAATTTCGATTCAAATCCATTCCAGTTCGTATATTGGAAATTCTGATTATTTTTTAAACCACTTCAAGTCCAATTTATTTATTCAAAAATATTGGATAATAATTCTAGTTCATAACTAGTTCATTTCGATAAAAATATATTTTTATCCTTTTTAAATATGGAATTTTTCACCTTAATTCTTTCTAAATCATTTATTATGATTTTACACAAATTATTGATATTTTTAATAATTTTATCAAGGCTCGTACAGTCGATTTCCAATAACGGTCGTCGAATTGCACTTACAGCGACCTTTTCCAAATTTGATTTGGACATAATTCCAAATCCAACCATTAGATTTCAAATCTCTTATATTCATTGGAAAGTTCTTTTTGATACGAACCCAAGCCGGTTTCAGGAGAATCCGACGGTCGGATCTCCCGTAACCTATATTCGAAGTCAATGGCCGAAATTTGCGAACTATCGCGGCGCGGCGCGTTCTATTTAAGCCATTTAATATATATATATATATTATATACTTCGTTGATTTCAATTCTAAACGTATTTTATAAATCGTTTAAATTCGTTTTAAAAACGATTTCAACTTCATATTCAATTTTAAATCAAAATTGAATATTTCATATCATTAATATATAAATGATAATATTTTCAAAACGTTATATTTTGAAATCACTTCCTTTTCTATATTCATTATAAAAACGAATATAATCGATATAAATATCGTTCACGTCAAAATGGCTCATATCTAATCAACACGGCTTTATATATTTCAATAACTTCGTTATTCTATTCAACAAATGAATATTTTCTTCAACACATGAATATATATTTCTTTCAACTCCTGAATATTTATTATTTCTTACTTATAATAAAAATGTGAATTTTATTGTCAAAATATTTCGCTCAACACATGAATTTATGTACTTTATTAAACACATGAATATATATTTCCATCTATTCCACATCACAATCAATTTTCACCACACAACAAAATCAAACAAGTTGTCCATGGTCTGTGGACAACGGGTGTCAGGTGCTGCTAAGCACAGTCTGCATCCTAGTATATATTTTTAACTAGAAAACAAGAATTAAAGTGAGAATTTCTCACCGAGGGTTCCACTCCGCCATTCTATTCTGACTTTCTGATCGATTGGATTTGCCCGAAATTTCCACGACATTCTTTTCACGTTGTTTATATTAAAAATCACATTTTTAATATAATGTTTATATATTTCTAAAAACCTCGTCTTTCTATTTTTAAAAGATCTAACTTTTCACTTATAAAAATATAATCAACTTGAGCATGGGAACCAGGCAAGGCTTCAGTACTTTCCTGAGTGGTTCCAATAGTACTTAAGGAATGTGCAAGAAGTTCTCGTTGCACCTCCAACCCCAGTGGAAATACTAGCTCAACCCATTGATATAGCTCTCTGCTTTCCTCATCTCTGTAAGGATTTCGTTAATCTAACAGGAAAGCATTTTATCATAAATGAAGGCTTTTTAGAAGCTAAGAAATGGATATCCGAGTGTGATTATGTCTTCGAAGCTATTGGATGGGAGGTATGACGACCACCCTATAATTCCTGCACTGGACTAAGGAAAAAGGTTCGTTATATGACGTGCCAAGCCGATATGGGATGATAATCAAGGAAGAATAACTCGAAATAAAACATGTTGTATAACTCACTGCACATGGATAACATATAATAGTAACTATACAACAAGATATAGTAGTGAAGCACAATTGAATGGAAAATCAGATCTCATAACATCTCAGAGTTAACTATACAAAACTGCTAAAAATGAAGATCCATACATCAAGCCTCACTACGTATCACTCAGAATATCAATATCCTCAAAATACAGTGGAAAACAAAGGAATATCTATATCTCATAGTAGTAGTATGACTACCTCTTGCTCGTAACCGCACAACATCATCGACACCAAAACCTGCAACCTGTTATCTCAATCTACTCACCAATACATTCGATGAGAAGCCCAAGGTAATAATAAGGAAACATAAAACCTTGAGTCAGAAAATACTTTTAGTGAGCGATAAAATAACTAACAATAGTTACACAGGATATATGAGTATAGAATGTTCAATCATCTGATATGTCTAGCAACACAAGGATTGACATATAATAATTATCTATCGTATGCCACTCCAGAATAGGAAAGGACATCCCCAATTCCACTAATCCTCGATGAACTACAGTGATAGCCTACCATATAAAGGGGGAAGGGAACACAAAATCAACCATAGCATCCAAAGCAACCAATATCCTACTTATCACTGACTAAAGCCTTGAATACATTAACCATCGAATGACCTGTTGTTGCCATTCATCGTGGGATAATGGAAAACCCCGATTCTAGTCATACTACCATACATCCGTCTTGTGTATGTTTGCATCCATTTGAGACAACTAGATCACTTCCAGAGCTCTATCCAGGGTACACGATCCTTCCTGATCCTAATGGGCGTCCACACGATACCCTTTCTTTGAGTCTGCAAGAACCTTTGATAACCAATAGTTCCTTGGCACTTCAAATCTGTCGAGCCTTTCTTCTTGGCATTCAAATCTTTAGTTTGAGCGACTTCTAAAACCAATCCCTTTATCATCCTCGATCAACTCCCACATGAGTCAATCTATCATCATATTAAATCATATCATCCCACGACCAGTATCATATCAGTCCCGCTTCGACCACTCCTACTTGAGTCCATAATCGAAGCACTATCCATATTTGGGTTGCAGATCGATTATTTGAAGTCCATTCGCCACCAAACTTCATCAGGAAACCCTAGAAGCCATTATATTCAAGACCCCAAAACCTCGACCCTCCATCTTGCTTCCTGATGGATCGGTACTGGTCCATCATTGATGGACCAAAACCAGTCCTCACAGTTAGCCAATTATGGCTAAGTGTGTCGACCTCTCTGCTACCCTCCTCAAATTCTTCCTACCAGTCCAATTTCATTGCTAAATTCCTATCATGCTAAAAATCTTGCCAGTCCATTTAATGCACCCAAGTAACCAACCTTCGACCCATCCAAAATTGCGTCCAATTTTTCTGAAAACTTGCATGCAGGTTCGAAGTCATGTCTTAAGCCTATGCTCCAATTTTCGAGCAATCCAAAGGTCACTGATGGATGGGTACCAATCCATTAGCTATGGACCGGTATCGGTCCATGTGCTTAGAAAATTTCGAGATGAAATTTTATGATTGTCATCCCGGTGTCCTCTAGAGCTCTCTGCCAAGTTTCGTCTGAATCTGATTATTTAATCCTTCAATTTGCTATATACTTCAATCCTAAGATCTATGACAAACAATTCAAGCAACAAATTCAACTCAAACGAAACAATCAACAATTCATTAAATCTTCATCATACAAACATGCATATATCATAAACGTAACAAAAACCAATGACTTATATGATTAAACGTAACAAACATGCATATAACATAAGAATAAGATAAATCTAACAATTATCTGGTTCATATGATTAAATCAGGTTTTCCTAGGGCGTCTAAATATGAATTAAACATATATGATCAAATCTAGGGTAATTTAACATATATGATGTGAATCGATCCTAATTTATCCATATAATTTATAGTTTCCATGTCAGAGTTATCTATCACACATCAATACTAAGACTCAATGCAATACCATTGAGACCAGATCTGGATAAGATTGAAAAACTCCAAAATTTATGCAATTTGATGTGATTTAATCTTCCTTGATGATGATCTAGCCTCTAATGCAATCTATGACGAATTAGAATGAACAGGATGAAGAAATAAGGAATAGGTTGAACTAGAGAATCACAAAGCCCACCCTAATGTTTGAATGAAGAGAGAAACCATAATTCTCTCCCTAAACCCTTATATATATAGCTGTAGTTAATTAGTCTAATAGGCTTGACTAATCAACCTATTAACAACTAATTAGTGCGCCTAATAGAAACTAAAACTTAAAACAACGATTCCTCACAAACAGCTAAACTAAATCTTTCGTGTGACCACTTTATGGAATCGTAAACCACAATTCTGATCCAATGAGGCATATTTCAGTGCCTGATTTGATACCCATCAAAAGTTACAGAAAAAAAATATTTATAAGGGGAAAATGGTCATAAGTCGATTCAGTAAAAATTATGAACATGTCTCACATCCCTATGAACAACTTATTAAAATCCTAGAATGATCCGACCACTAAGGAATAAGATATATTTATTTTACGATCCTCCAATACGTAATATACAGGTTGTTACACTGTCTCCCCTTTAGGAATTTTGCCCTCGAAATTTCAAGTAAACATAACCAAACATAGTATTATGCATGCCTATTATTCATGAGTGTCCAATATATCATCTAATCTTGCATCCAACTGTCCATGCAACTAAAATCCTACCCTAGCATGTGGAACTCAATGATACAAGACACAATGGTACAGGTAAGATACGGTATACCACTTAAAGAGTTCTGGATGGGTCGACCTCTTACTCTCTTTTGTTTCCCATGTGCAATCATAATCGTTGTCTCTCATTGTACCTAGACTAGCTTAGTGACCTTCCTCCTAAGTTGTTTCTTGTCACTAACTACGACGTGAAGCGGCTTACGAGGCTTAGAAACTTCAGGCTCAACCACTTAATCTTCAGTCTGATTAGGAGATACCATAACAATCGAGTCGTGCATATACTTCCGTAGATACGATACATGAAACACATTGTGCACACCTTCCATCTTCTCTAGTAAATCCACTCTATAAGCGAGCTTCCTAATTTGATCAATAATCGAAAATGGGCCTAAAAACCCTGGCGCTAACTTTCCTTCACTTCCAAAATGAACCACATTCTTTAAAGGCAAAACTTTGACAAACGCTAAATATCCGACTGAGAATTCCAAGTCCTTCTTTCTCTTATCGGCATAACTCTTCTGATGATTTTGGGCGACCTTTATTCATTGCCAAATTATCTTAATATTATACATCGTTTCTCTTATCATCTCAGGTCTAAGTACCAACTTCTCTCCAGTTTTAACCAATAAGATGGAGAATTGCACGGTCTACCATACAATGCCTCATGCAGTGTCGTTCCAATAATAGACCGGTAGTTGTTGTTATAGGAAAACTCGACTAAATATAGATTGTATTCCCACGATCCTCCAAAATCCAATACACAAATCCCTTAGGAGGTTTTCCATTACTCAATTAAACCTCTCGGTTTGATCATCTGTTTTGGGATGATAAGTCATACTAAAAAGTAGATTAGTTTCCAATGTCTCTTGAAAATTATTTTTGAATCCACTAATGAACATTGGATCTCGATCACTAACAATACTCTTCAAAATTCCATGGAATCGAACTATCCACTTAAGATATTCTCAACAAATTTTGATACCGTCCTAGTTGATCTAATAGGAATAAACTTTGCGCTTTTGGTCAAGTGATCCACGATGACCTAAATACAATCATTCCCTACCCTTGTCCTAGGTAGTCCATTGATAAAATCTATCGACACTTGCTCCCATTTCCACGTAGGAAGTCCTAATGGCTGTAACAATCCATTCAACTTTTTTTTGCTCTGCTTTAACCAACTGACAATTCATACACTTCGAGATAAACTTTTTGACATCTCCCTTAATACTTCCCAGTGGCAAACTCGCTCCATATCATGATACATGTTATTACTACGAGGATGTATTGTCAATTTGGAGTGATAACATTCTTCTTAAAACTTCATTCCTCAATCCAACCAAATTAGGAACAACCAGTCATCCATTCTTACGAAGCCAACCATCTCGATCAACTTCAACATCCTTAATTTCCTCGAGTATGAACCCCATCTCTAATCTCTGCATGATTTCCATGAGTTGATCGTCTCGTTTCTGTCTTTCGCCAATCTTTTCGATGAGAGTTGGTATAATCTATATGCTTGCTAACATCTTGGGCTCTAACTCACAGCGAGGTCTAAAATCAAATCCATCCAAATACCCGAGATGTTTACATTCAATAAACATGGCTCCCAAACTTGCATGTCCACGACTTAACGCGTTGGCCACTGCATTACATTTCCCTAGAGTACATGCTATACCAAAATCATAAGATGCCAAAAACTCTAATCACAGCTACTGCCGAAGATTTAAATTCTTTTGGGAGAAAAGATACTTCAACAAATTATGATCCATAAACAACTCCAATCTAACTCCCAACAAATAATGGCTCCAAATCGTCAGAGAAAACACTATCACCGCAAACTCCAAATCGTGTGTGGCTTCAGTTGTCGACTCGCATAAACCACAACGCTAACAATTTGCATTAGCACCGCTACAATTCCGACTCTACAAAAATCGGTGTAAGCCACCAAATCTTCATTCCCACTTGGAATGTCAATGTAGGAGCACTAGTAAACCTCCCTTTCAAATTTCCAAAAGCTTGCTCAGACTTCGCGTTCCACACGAAGACCTATTTGTTTTTCGTTAATCCAGTTAGTAGTGCAGCTATCTTCGAGAAATCCTTGATAAATTATCGATAATATCGAGCTAAACTAAGGAAACGCCTAACACTCATCGCATTCTTGGGTTGATCACAATCCTGGATTGCAGCTATCTTAGCGGGATCCACCTCTATTTCTTTTCCCACTACAGCATGACCCAAGTACCTCACTTCTTCCTTCTAGAAATGACACTTCGAAAACTTATAATTCAACTTATGTTTCAATAAGGTTTCCAAAACAATTCTAAGGTGCGTATAAAATTCCTTTTCGGTCTTGGAATAAACCAATATATCATCCACAAACTTGAGCACAAACTTGTTCAACCAATCTCTGAAAACTCGATTCATAAGACCCACAAAATATGCTAGCATGTTAGTCAATCCAAATGGCATCACCAGGCACTCATAGGTACCGGATGGTGTCCTAAAAGTAGTCCTCGGCACACTATCCCTAGCCAATCTCAATTGGTGAAATCCTATCGCCAAATCCATTTAGGAAAACACCTTGGTCTTGTGAAGCTGGTCAAACAAGTCATCTATTCTCAACAATTGGATACTAGTTCTTATTAGTTACCTTATTCAGCTCACAATAATCCACACACAATTGCAACGATCCATCGGCCTTGGTCACAAACACAACTGGTGCACTCCACTCAGATATGCTTCTTCGAATGAATCCCTTACTCTAAAGATCATTCACTTGCACTCTAACTCTCATTGTTCCGCAGGCGCCATCCTTCTATGAGGCATAACAACAGGTCTGGATCCATCCACTAAATCGATATGAAACTCAATCTCTAGATGAGGCGACAATCCTCCGACCTCATCAAAAACTTCAGAAAACTCTCGAACAACTGGCACAGATGACAATCCATTCCGTGGAATCTCAAGCAAATATAAAAAGTTAATCAGAACCCCATCCTTTGGTAAACAACGTATCAACATCATTCATCCTTCCACATTCCCAACTGTCACATCAAGCCTCTCGCAGTCCAGTATAGCCGCATACCTCCTGAGCCGATCCATACTCAAAATAATCTTAAACCCAACTAAGTTCAAACAAAGCAATCACACACAAATGAGAAATTACGACTCAATAAAACTAGACCATGATAAAGCACATAATGACTAGACAAACCGTACTGGGTTAGTCACAACCACTGGTCTATCAAAAACCTCAGTTTCTAAACCTAACTTGCAAACAAGCTCAATACTGATAAAATAATGCAATGCGCCAATACCAAATAGATCTCGAACTGAAACAACTCTGTTGGAAAGCGTACCTTGCACAACAACACTCTTTCCCTTGTCCGCAGCAGTCGAACCCATCGAGTAAGATGACATAGCATCCAAATTGTACGCTCTCACAACATGCTTCAGTGGTTCTGGGCAATTCTTCTTTATATGCCCAAGCTTATCACATTTAAAGCACTTCCTTTACATTAGTGTTCTTACAATCCTTTGATTAATGACCCTTTTTTTGACAGTTACAGCAAGCAATCTCACCCTTTGGTTTCTTTTGGTTATTTCCCCCTTGTTGTTGTTGTTGTTATTATTTACCATTCCACTTTTTCATTTTACTAACACCTTGTTGTGGCTTCGACACCTCCTTACTCCCAAAAACAGCCTCATCCTTTTGCGGAAACAAGCTTTTCTTCCTTAAAGACTTCTCAACTAGCTTCTCATAAGGATCATCAATGTGGTCAATCAATTGTATTTCAAGTCCCTCATCCAGACCTAATATAAAATTCTCGTTCTTCTGATAAGGAGTCTCAATATACGAAAGAGCATATTAAGGTAGAGATTCGAACACAACCATGTACTCAAACACGGTTCTATCTCCATGCTTAAGCTAAACAAACTTCTTAAAGAGTATCGACTTCTGGACTGTTGAAATGAACTTCTCTTCGAACTTAGTTCTAAACTAATTCCAAGTTATCTGGTCCTCTAGAGTCTCTAAAGTAATAGAGTTCCATCAATCCATCGCTCACCTTGCATTTCCTCAATGCAAGCTTTGTCTTAATTGCATCGTCAATTTCAGATCTCTAAAAATCCAAACATAAGTATCCAACCAATTCGGAATCTCAACGGCAGAATTTGTACCAACAAATGGCTTGCCACCCAGAGAAATATAGTCCTTACAGGGCTTAGAAAAATCAACAACTCTAGGTAACTGAATAAGAACACCATGCTCTACTACCACTTCAAGAATGGGCATCCCTCTTATGATCGTTGTCATCATGGCCTCGAACATAGTAGGTTAATCGAAAATAGCAGCTGCAACTCCCAACTAACTACCTTCGTCTACCCCTCTAGTAGTAGGCTCATTCCTAGCAGCGTGTCTCAAAGTCCATCGACTCATTCTCTATCTGAAACGAGAATGATCAACCCATATTAGAGAAAGGCCGTATTGGTGTTCAAGTACTTACTAACCTATTAAACTATATATTATAATATAGTAGTCATCCATTAAAAATTACAAGTGTGTCCCTCATACGCTTTTATGCTCGAGAACTTTTGGTGAAATCGATTAACCTGGCTCTGATACCAAATGTGAGAACCGCCCTATAACTCTTGCACCAAACTAAGGAAAAAGGAGCACTACATGACATGCTATGCCGATATGGGACGATCATCAAGGAAGTATTACTCAAAACAAAACATGTTGTATAACTCACAGCGCATAGATAACATATAATAATTATAATACAACGGGACATATAGTGAAGTATAACTAAACGAAAAATCAGATCTCATAATGTCTTAGAGTTAACGATACAAAACTGCTGAAATGAATATCCATACATCAAGAGTCACTACATATCACTCAAGGAATTAATAACCTTCAACATGTAGCGGAAAACAAAGGAATATCTATATAGCATAGTATTAGCAAGCCAGCCTCTTGATCGTCGCCGCACTGCATCATCGGCATCTGTAACACCCCATAAAATTCAAAATTATTATTAATATTAAATAATCAAAATTAAGCAATTAAATAACATGGCTGGAAAATGAGATTTTACAACTTAAGAATTTGGCTACGAAATTCTTTTATTTGGATTCATGGAGAAATTCTACATCGTTTTCATATATAATATGTTGAAAACGGTCAATGTATGAAGAAGTTATGAACAAATGAATTTGGACAATGAACGCAGAAATATATATATATATATATATATACACACAAAATTATATGAATATTATATATATTGTCTAAATTGTAAATTAAAGATTAAGAGGGAATTTCAAATTTTGAGATAAGATTAGGGGACAAAATATTTTGTAAATATGGAATAACATAAAAAGAATTAGAAACATGTTAATAAAAATAAACAGCTCAGCAACGCATGTTTATTGGGCGTTCCAGCCCCGCAGGGGACGACCACCACCCCTTAAGGGGGGTCGACTGTTCGACGGTTGGACAACCCAATAAAGCTATGTGGTTAGGGTTTTATTTGAGGGATTTATGAAAATGAAAGGCTTGGATTAAGTTTAATTGATCCAACGGTTCATGCTCACACGAGAAAGAATAAAGAACCCCTTATACCACACACTTGAAACCCTAATTATTCTCCATCTCTGCCTCCATGCTACCGCTCCACCAATGCTAAGTTCCATAGAAAAATAAGAGAATAGAGTAAAGGTTTCTTACACTTCTCTAACTCCATTCTAAATGTCTCTCTATTCCAATTTATATAAATTCAGGATTTTGGAAACATATATGTATATGATTCTAACATATGTTTCTTATATGTATATTGTTAAGAGGATTATTGGAGCTCGCTTAAATGTAAAGATTGCGACAGATCTGGACCTACCAAAGAATTTTCTCTATTCCGTCTGTAGTTTGTGAGTGGAATGTGATGTAGTTAAGGCAAATTCATGTTTTTAATAGTTTGTCATGTAAATAGATATGCCTAGGAATATTTGGATATTCGATAATGTAAACATGAAAACCCCCAAATCTTCTATCTTGTAATTTTTAATGAATTGTCATGAATTATTAGGTTTTGTGGATTTTTGGTTTTTGTGCAAGATTAAAATGAGTATGAGTATTGCCATCATTTTACCTATTTCATGTAATTCACTTTTATTTACCATTGAAAGTAACCTAAAAAGATTAAGATTTGATTATTTCATGATTTGGTTTGGGTTCGGATCATGTTTCGAATCCAAACGCATTAAAAATGAAATAGGTCAAATGTAAGTATTTTTATGTGCATAACGCCAAGAGTGGTGAATTAGGTGAAATAGGATAATAAAAATATAAGTGGAAGCGTATGTAATACTCTATTTTAATATAATATTGAAATCATTCCAACAAGCCTAGGATGCAAGTTGAGTATATTTTCCATTCACTGCTATTTGTTGCATTGTCATTATGCCATCATGCTTATGTTGTAGTGGTAAAAATATGGAAAAATCTAACTTGTATGCCTTGAACTGGGAAAACTAACAATTGTCGTTTCTTTATAACGTTTCCCCATTTATACAATTATTACAGTAATTAGTTGTTACTATTATTTTACTTATATAAACGTAATCAACGTAATTAATGTTGTATTAGTGTAATAAATGTGATTATGTTAGAATTCGAATTTGAAAGTGAAAATGTCCCCTTAACAAACATATATTTGTTTGCTTGTGTGTGCATATATAGGATGGCTTTAAATATATGTAGATAAGTGACACATAGACAAGAGATTTGTTGCCATTTTTGGTAGAAGCCTGCTCGGAACCGACCGACAAATCTAACAACCACAAGTAGGACCAACTAGTGTGAGATGTCTAGGTGGCATGGGCCATTCAAAAACTTAGTACACTAGATATGAGGTTAAACCAAATTGTAGTAGAAGTTTTCTCAGAACCGATCGGCGTATCCAGCATGTACAAGTTTATGGTTTAATGTGAGAGGTCTAGTGTATATAACTATATATATATATATAAGTCTATAGTGTGTGAAAATGAATAGGTTTACTACACCTTGAGAAGGTCTTAAGTGGATGACTCTCTTTTTATCTAGTTTGGGTCTTAAGTGGTTAGAACTAGGATTCCTCCGTAGGTTTATTCCTTAGAGAGGAACCAAAGTTATAGGACCCACCGTTACTAGATTTGAAGCAGGTCTTTGGGTCCTCCTATTCTAAAAGTGGTTAGGCATAAAACTATAACAAAGTATGTGTAGTTCACAAAGATGTCCACTTCCTCTAGAATCTTGTAAGGGCTTAACTGGGGATGGATTGATAATCGAAAGGATATGTGGTCATTTCATGTTCACCAACTGTCTAAGAGAAGTCTTAAGCGACATAGGTGTCCTACCAGGTAATATCAGTTAAGTGGTAACATTTGCAATTCTGCTTCTCATATTACAAATGATATAATAGACTTAAGAATGGTAACATACTAGGATGGGGGCAAAAAGGGCTAGGGGCCCGCCTTAGGTTTATAAGAGATCATAAGAATCCACCTTTAATAAGGCCACAAGTGACCAAAAATGCCACCTCGTTGGGTCTTTACCCTAAAAACACTAATGGGAGATTAACTTGGATATCCACGCCATTGGTTAGATATTTATGTTTGTGTGAATCTTGTGTGCTGCACAGACATACCTTGACATATGTAACCTGCTGAAAATATAGGGTATGGACATTAAGTCACACCATATTTCAGTCTCATGGAACTTTATGTTCTGACCCCTCTTCTTAACATCCAACAGGTTAGTAGATGGGGTAAAAGCATGGATGAAGTCATGATTGAAGCCGATGGAGAAGACAAAGTTATTATGATATTATTAGCGGTTAACACTTTACATTTTTTGGAATCTTATGAGATTGAGCTATCTGAAGTACCTTTTGAATAAATGTAACTGTGACTGTTGTATTTCTGAGATTTTGAAATAATGGTACATCTTATTTGAATGTTATATTTTATTTTTTCGCTGTATGCGATTCCCATTCGAAGTATATGTTATTATTATCTGTGAAAATGTAATTCTTACAGGAACCTACAACCTTTTAGAGTGGCTCTATATTTCGATGGGCCTTTTCTGGATCGAAATTTAGGCCCATTCTGGACGGGTTGTTACATTTGGTATTGGAGCATAGGTTACCCGATTATAAGGGAGATATACGTATGAGAGACATGTTTGTATTTTGAAAAGGTTTTTCAAACTATATATATAGTGTGTAAATATATATTTACCCCAATAAGCATACACATTTATATTAGGCACCTTTATCATATTTTTCCTCTTTCAGCTTAAATACTATCTCAGGAGTACCCACCAAAGGATACTTCCTTTTCTTTATAGATAGTAGAATGGCTAAAAATCCAGCTGAACAGGGTAACTAAGCAAGACCTCGCTACTTTCCCAAATGGGTTCAATAACATCTTCGTACTGTTGAATAAGTCCCTATTGCCAATCCTTCCCTAGTGGCTCCTGCAGCTCTTACCGCTGAAGTGGCTTTTGACATTCCTGCTTTTGTAAGACCTTTATAAATCTTGGAGGGAAACAGTTTTATGGAAAGGAAGGCTTTGCTAGTGTTCAATCTTGGGTCATGGTTTGTGAAAGAATTTTTGAGGCTACTGCCTGGCCCGACGAAGTAAAAAGAAGGATAGTGGCCTGGCATTTGAAGGATGAGACCCTTGAATGGTGGAACTTAATATCAATGGAGAAAGCGGGCCGGACCTTCACATGGGCCGAGTTCAAGTCCCATTTTGGAGCGAAGTTTCTACCATGGGCCGAGATGAATATTCAACTAGAGAAATTCTTCCACCTCAAGTAAGGAAACTTGATCCTGCAAGAATATATATCCTAATTCACCAAGTTATGTAAGTTTGGGAGAGGTTTGGTAGAGACCCCCATGAACAAATCCCTTAGGTTTGTTAAAGGACCGAACTCCCATTGAAGGAGACCCTATTAACCCAAGTGATGTTTGTGGCAACTTTTGAGACTCGGGTTGAAACAACTACCCTTTGCATGGCCGAAAGCTCCAAGGAAGATAAAGAGGGTAAGAAAGGAGAAAGCTCCAATAAAGATAAGAAGGAATGGTGGGAGAACAAGAAGAAGAACAAAATCAAAAAGGATGCAAAGACTTGTACGAGGTGCAACCACAAGGGCCATGCGGCCGAGGATTGTAGGACCTCGTTAGCGAAAAGGAGTTCAAGGCAAAATGTTACAACTGCCATGAAGAAGGGCACATGTCCAAAGACATCCCAAATCCTAAAGATGCCAAGAGTGATCAAAACTAAGAAATGGAAGCAGCACCAGTTCAAAGCCGACCCCCAAGGGACCAAAGGCAGCCCGCGCATGGAGGTATAATCTCTGTTTTAGGAAATTCTGTATATACCTTATTTGATTCCAGAGAGACCCAATCTTTTATCTCCAAGCAATTAAATCTGTTGAACCTTTCCATGTCTATCTCGGATATTCCGATAGAGGTGACTAACCCTGTTATAGGATCTAAGTATCTTGAGCTGTTGTGTAAAGACCTAGTGTTGGAGGTCAATAATGTCGAGTTTCATTGCGAATCATATGTGTTGGACTTTATGGGGTACGACCTTATCCTAGGTATGGACTAGCTATCGTGTTATGGGGCCATCCTAAATTGTGACAAGAAAAATGTTCGTCTTAGGAGTCGAGGAGGATGTAACCTAAGTGGTCCTTGTAATGTTAGAAACAAGGATAAAGCTTTCTTATATTCCTTGTCTCCTAGTTTTGAAGGACCATCTTCGTTCCCTATAGTCAGTGAGTTCTTGGATGTCTTCGAGGAAGTAACGGGACTTCCACCCCATAGAGAAATCTCCTTTCGTATTGACCTAGAGAAGGATACTAGACCTGTAGCACCGCCCTTGAGGCATATATCGCCCAAAGAAAGAAGGGAGTTAGATAAGCAGATAGCAGAGTTGTTGCAAAAAGGTTTATAAGTCGAAGCACCTCAGAATGAGGTGCACCTGTTGTATTTTCCATCAAAGTAGACGAATCTGTGAGACTTTGTGTGGACTATACGGAACTTGATAAATTGACTAAGAAGAATAGGTACCTTTTACCAAGAATCGATGACCTTTTTGACCACTCGGGAGGAGCTCGAGTATTTTTTTTGTTAGACTTTCTACTGGATTTCACCAGTTAAGAATTACGGAGGACAACAAGGACAAAACTGAATTTAGGATGCTAGAAGAATTGTTCCAATAGGAAGTTATGCCCTTCAAATTAACGAACACACCTGCCTTCTTTGTTGACCTCATGAGTAGAGTGTTTAGGGGCATTCTAAATAAAAATGTGGTAGTCTTCGTAGATTATATCCTTATATTTTCAAAAGATCTTGAAGAGCTTGAGAAACACTTGAGACAAGTGTTAGGGATATTAAGAAGATAGAACCAGTTAAAAGAAAAATTCTCGAAGTGCCGGAGGGAAGAAGTAAAATTTTTAGGACATATTGTATCGAGTGAAGGCTTGGCCATAGACCCCGCAAAGATTGAGGCAATAAAGGAATGGAGGACACCTCGAAATGCTATAAAGGAAAGCAGTTTCCATGGATTGGCCGATTATTAAAGGAAATTCATTAAAGACTTCGCAAAGATTGCTACTCCTTTAACCCAATTAACGAGAAAGAATTTGGTATTCGTTTGGAGTAATAAATGTAAAATAGCCTTTAAGAAATTAAAGGAAGCATTAACTAGCACCATTCTAATTTATACCTGACAGTTCAAAGTTTTCCACTGTATGCACCGATGCATGTGGGACCGGTTTAGGAGCAGTCCTTATGCAAGAAGGAAGAGTAGTTGCCTATACTAGTAGACAACTCAAGGATCCAAAGAAAAGATATCCCATGCATGACCTTGATTTAGCCGCAGTGGTGTTCGCCCTTCAGATGTGGAGGCATTAGCTTTTAGGGGAGAAATTTGATCTCTTTACTGACAATAAATTCCTTAATTATTTATTTTCTCAATGTGACTTGAACTTAAGACAACAAAGGTGGATGGAGTAGATTGCCTCATTTGACTTTACGGTTCAGTATACCCCAGGCAAGGAGAATGTTGTGGTGGATGCTTTAAGTAGGAAACATGTGACATTGAATGTAATGATAGAATGGAAACAATTAGAGTTCCTCACTAATTTTAATTTTCAACCCTCACCAACCACTTCCAATGGTTTTCTTGGGGCAATGGTAATTAGACCTACCCTAAGAGAAAGAATCCAAAGTGCACAAGACCTAGACGAGGAATTAAGAGGCATAAAGGAGAAAGTGGGAAAGAAAGAGACCCTCCCTTACTCGGTTAGGTATTCGATCAGCAATGATGGGAATTTACTTTGGGATGGACGACTTTATGTCCCTAAGGATGAAGGGTTGAAGAAAGAAATTCTAGAAGAATGTCATAAGTCGAAACCGACCATACAACTCGGTGGGGATAAAATGTACAAGGATATGAAGAGGAATCTCCATTGGAAAGGAATGAAAAGAGACGTAGCAAAATACGTGGCCAAATGATTGACGTGCCAAAAAGTCAAGGCGGAGACCTTTAGAGATCCCCACGTGGAAGTGGTAAGGGATGTACTTCCTAGAAGCAAAAAGGGGAATGAGGCCCTTTGGGTTGTGGTAGATCATTTAACCAAAAGCGCCCATTTTATTTCAGTCAAGAAGACAAGGACTACAGCCTTGTTAGCCAAACAATATATTAAAGAGATAGTCAGACTCCATGGTATTCCATCAAGTATTGTAAGTGACAGAGACCCCTTGTTCACAAGGGAATTTTGAAGAAGCCTACAAACAACATTGGGGACGACCCTTAACTTAAGCACAACTTATCAACTACAAACGGACAGGTGGACAGAGAGAGTTAATGGAATCTTGGCAGACTTGCTTAGAGCTTGCATCATCGACTTGGAGGAGTTTGGGAGCAGCACCTACCGCTTACGAATTTCACACATAATAATAGTTTTCAAGTGACGATTGGTATGGCTCCTTTTGAATCGCTATACGGGAGGCCATGCAAATCGCCAAGTTGTTGGTGGGAAACTACATATAAGGTTATGTTCGGACCAGACTTTGTCCGTGAATCCATGTAGAAGATATCTTTGATTAGGCAGAGAATGAAAGCAGCACAAAACTGTCAGAAAATGTATGCCGATAAGTGAAGGACGGAACTTGAGTTTAATGTTGGGGACTTGGTATTCGTAATAATATCCCCTCTTAAGAAGACTGTTCGGTTTGGGAAGACTGGGAAGTTGAATCCTAGATTTATTGTGCCTTTTGGTGTCATCGAGAAGACAGGATCTTTGGCTTATCGAGTGGATCTCCCAGAGCGTCTATCGGGAATCCATAATGTTTTTCATATATCTCATATAAGAAAATGCCTTCATGACTCTACTGTCAGACTTGAGCTAGATGAAATTGTAGACATAGAAAAACCCGAGTTAGAGTCCAGAGTACGCCTTGCAACTGCTAGGATTGTAGAGCATGGAATCAATAGACTTCACAACAAAATCTTTTGCCTCGTCCGAGTATAATAGGGAAACGACCCTCCGAAAAGCACATGGGAGACCGAGAATAAGACAGACCCACCCAGAGCTTTTCACGGGTAACTTTTCCTAAAAATATCGTTTATGGATGCATCATGGTTGCTAGATTGGATGCTAGGAAATTGATGCAACACCATTGCACCGAGCATTCATATAGAAATATATACAAATTTAGGTTGTTTGCATGCATATTGTATCACTTATTACACCTACATGCTAGGGTAGAGCTCCCTTTAGTTAGTCTGCAGTTCATAATTACTGCGAGCCATGGATGCTTATGGATGAATAACATGGGTGTACAACATGGATGTTTCGAGCGAGTTGTATTTTCCGTCCCTTACGCCCCTTAAGCAGATTTCAGGACGAAATCTATTTTACGGAGGGAGTGGCAGAATGTAACACCCTGTAAAATTCATAAGTATTAATAATAATTAAATAATTAAAATTAAGCAATTAAATCATATGGATGGAAAATGAGATTTTGCAGCTTTAGGAATTTGGCCGAAATTCTTTTATTTGGATTCATGGTGAAATTCTAAATTGTTTTCATATATAATATGCTGAAAACATTCGATGTACGAAGAAGTTATGAACAAATGAATTAGGACAACGTACACAGAAATATATATATATATAATTATAATTATATGAAATAATATATATTGTCCAAATTGTAAATTAAAGATCAAGATGGAATTTCAAATTTTGAATTTTGAGATAAAATCAAGGGGACAACATATCTTGTAAATATGGAATAACATAAAAAGAATTGGAAATGTATTAATAAAAATAAACAGCTCAACGGTGCACGTTTATTGGGTATTCTAGCCCAGAAGGGGTCGACCTCCCCCCTTAAGGGGTGTCGACCACCGGTCGACCACTAAGGACCGACCGCTTTACAACTGGACAGCCTAATAAAGCTATGTGGTTAGGATTTATTTGAGGGATTTATAAAAATGAAATACTTGAATTAATTTTAATTGATCTAACGGTTCATACTCACACAAGAAAGTATAAATAACCACTCATGCCATACATTAGAAACTCTAATTATTCTCTATCTCTGCCTCCATGTTGATGCTCCACCATTGCTAAGTTCCTTACAAAAATAAGAAAATGGGGGTAAAGGTTTCTTCTACTTCTTGAACTCCATTCTAAATATCTCTTTATTCCAATTTATATAAGTTCAGGATTTTGGAATTTAGCATAAACATATATGTATAAGATTCTAATGTATGTTTCTTATATGTATATTGTTAGGAGGATTATTGGAGCAAGCTTAAACGTAAAAATTGCGACATATCTAGACCTACTAAAGAATTTTCTCTATTCTGCCGACAGTTTGTAAGTGGAATGTGATGTGCTTATGGCATATTCATGTTTTTAATAGTTTTTCGTGTAAATAGATATGTCGAGGAAGATTTGAATATTCGATAATGTAAACATGAAAACCCCCAAATCTTCTATCTTGTAATTTCGTATGAACTGTCATGAATTATTAGGTTTTGTGGATTTTTGGTTTTTGTATTGGATTAAAATGACTATGAGTATTGTCATCATTTTACCTATTTCATGTAATTCACTTTTGTTTACTATTGAATGTAACCTAAAAATATTTAGATTTGATTATTTCATGATTTGATTTGGATTTGGATCATATTTCGAATCCAAACGCATTCAAAATGAAATAGGTCAAATGTAAGTATTTTTATGTGCATAACGCCAAAAGTGGTGAATTAGGTTAAATAGGGATAATAAAAATATAAGTGGAAGCTTATGTAATAGTCTATTTTAATCTAATATTGAAATTATTCCAACAAGCCTAGGATGCAAGTTGAAATTGTCATGTATGTTTATTTTCCATTCACTGCTATTTGTTGTATTGTCATTATGCCATCATGCCTATGTTGTAGCGGTAAAAATATGGAAAAAAAAATATAACTTGTATGCCTTGAATTGGGAAAACTGACAATTGCCATCTCTTTAGAACGTTTCCCCATTTATACGATTATTACGTTAATTAGGCGTTATTATTATTTTACTTATATAAACGTAATCAACGTAATTAACGTTGTATTAGTGTAATTAATGCGATTAGGTTAAAATTTGAATTTGAAAGTGAAATGTCCCCTTAACAAATATATATTTGTTTGCTTGTGTGTACGTATATAGAATGGATTTAAATATACGTAGATACGTGACACATAGACACGAGATTAATTTTCCAGTTGTGGTGGAAGCCTGCCCTGAACTGATCGGCAAATCCAGCAACCGCAAGTAGGCCCAACTAATGTGAGATGTCCAGGTGGCAAGGGCCATTCAAAAACTTAGTACACTATACACGAGGTTAAACCAACTTGTAGCAGAAGTCTTCCCGGAACTGACCGGCATCTCCAGCATCTACAAGTATACGGTTTAATGTGAGAGGTCTAGTGCATGTATATATAACTATATATATATATCACGTGTGAAAATGAATAGGTTTACTACACCTTGAGAAGATCTTAAGTGGATGAATCTATTTTTATCTAGTTTGGGTTTTAAGTGGTTGGGACTTGGATCCTTCCGAAGTTTTATTCCTTAGAGAGGAACCAATGTCATGGGACCCACCCTTACTAGATTTGAAGTAGGTCTTTAGGTCCTTCTTCTCTAAAAGTGGTTAGGCATAAAACAGTATAAGAGCAGGCTAGTTCAAGGTGACGTCCACTTCCTCTGGAAGCTTGTAAGGGGTTCGATAGGGACGAATTGGAAATTGAAAGGATATGTGGCCATTTCGTGCTCACCAACTATCTAAGGTAAGTCTTAAGCGACATAAGTGTCCTGCCAGGTAATATCGGTTAAGTATTAACGTTCGAAATACTACTTCTCATATTAAAAATGAGAGAATAGACTTAGGTACGTTAACGTACTAGCACGGGGTCAAAAAGGGTTAGGGGTCCGTGTTAGGGTTATAAGAGATCATAAGAATCCACCTTTAATAAGGTCATAAGTGACCGAGAATGCCACCTTGTTGGGTCTTTACCCTAAAAACACTAATGAGCAATTGACTAGGATATCCACCCCATTAGTTAGATATTTATGTTTGTGTGAATCTTGTGTGCTGCATAGACATACTTTGACATATGTAACCTACTAAAAATATAGGGTATGGACATTAAGTAACACCATATTTCAGTCACGTGGAACTTTATGTTCTGACCCCTCTCCTTAACATCAAACCGGTCAGTAGATGGGGTAAAAGCATGGATGAATTCAAGCTTGAAGCCAACGGAGAAGATGAAGTTATTATGATATTATTAGCAGTTATTACTTTAATTCTTTTGGAATATTATGAGATTGAACTATCTTAAGTACCTTTCGAATAAATGTAACTGTGACTGTTGTATTTCTGAGATTTTGAAATAATGGTACATCTTATTTGAATATTATATTTTCTTTTTTCGCTGTATGTTATTCCCATTCGAAGTATATGTTATTATTATATGTGCAAATGTAATCCTTATAGGAATCTACAACCTTTTAGAGTGGCTCTAAGTTTCGAAGGGTCTTTTCTAGATCGAAATTTTGGGCCCATTCTGGGTGAGTTGTTAGAAAACCCTGATACTTGCTATCTCAGTCTACTTACCAACAAAATTGATGAGCAGACAAAGATAATAACAGGGAAACATAAAACCTTGAGTTAGACAACAGTTTTAGTGGGCGATAAAATAACTAACAATAGTTACATAAGATATATGAGTACACACAGTTCAATCATCTGATATGTCCAGTAACACAAGATTAGCATAGGCTAATTATATATCGTATGCCACTCCAGAATAGGAATGGATATCTCCTATCCCACTTCTCCTCGATGACCTATAGTAGTAGCCTACCCATAGAAATAGAGAAGAAAGCACACAATCAATCATAGCATCAATGGAAATCAATATCCTAGCTATCACCGACTAAAGCCTTGAATGCATCAATCTCAAATGACTGGTCGTTTCAGTCCATCAAAGGCTAATGAAAAACCATGTTCTAGTCAGACTACCATACATCCGTATTGCAGATGTTTTCCTCCACCCGTGACAACTAGATCAATCCTAGAGCTCGATCCAGGGTACACGATCCTTCCTAATCCTAATAGGCATCCCCATGATACACCTTCTTTGATTCCGCTAGAACCTTCGATAACCAACAATTCCTTGGCACTACAAATATGTTGAGAATTTCTTCTCGACGGTTACATCTTTAGTTCGAGCGACTTCTAAATCCAATTCCATTATCACCCTCGATCAACTCCTACCTGAGTATATCTATCATCATATGGAATCGTGTATCACCCCACGACTAGTATCATATCTATCCCGCTCCGACCACTCCTACTTGAGTTCAGAATCGAAGCACTATCCATCTTTGAGTTGCACATCAATCATCTGAAGTCCACTCATGCCCAAACTTCATTAGCAACCCCTAGAAACCATCACAATCAAGTCCCCAGAGTCTTGGCCCTCCATCTTGCTTCCTAATGGATCAATACTGATCCATCACATGTGGACCGGTAACGGTCCTCACACTTAGCCAATAGTGGCTAAGTGTCTTGACTTCTCTTCTTCCATCCGCAAGTGCTTCCTACCGATCTAATTTGTAGCAAAATTCCAATCATGCTAGAACTCCTACTGGTCCATCTCTTGCACTCGAGTAACCAGTCTTCGACCCATCTAAAATTACATCCAATTCTCCTAACAATTTGCATGCAGCTTCGAACTCCTGTCTTAAGCCGACGCTCCAATCTAACATAATTTGGATCTAAACATACATAATTACGTGATAAATCTAACAATTATTTGGTTTATATGATTAAATTAGGTTTTCCTAGGGTGTATAAATTTGAATTAAACATATATGATTGGATCTGGGGTGAATTTAATGCATAACATGTGAATTTGATCAAAATTTACCCATATAACCCATATTTTCTGTATGAGAGATATCTGTCACTCACCAAATCTAAAATCCAATGTAAATCTAATGAATTTAGATCTACACAGTAATGAACAACCTTGAAATTGATGCAATGTGATGTGATCTAATCTTACTTGACGATGATCTAACCTCTAGATGCAATCAATGATGAATTAGAATGAACAGGATGAAGACATTAGGGATCAGATTAAACCGGAGAATCACAAGCGGCCAACCTAATGTATAAATGAAGAGAGGAATATTAATTCTCTGCCCAATCCTATCTATTTATAGATGCAGTTCATTATCCTAATGGTCTTGACTAATCTTCCCATTAGCAGCTAATTAGTCTTCCTAATAGAACTTGAAACTTAAAAAAGTGATTCCTCCCAAACCGCTAAATCAAATCTTTCATGTAACCACTTTACATAATCGTAAACCACAATTCCGATCCAACAAGATCATTTTAGCACTTCATGCAATCCCTATCAAAAGTTATAGCCAAAACAATACTCACAAGGGTAAAATGGTCACAAGTAGATCTAGAAAAAATCATGGACTTGTCTTACCTCCCCATGAACAACATATTTAAATCTGAGAATGATCCAACCACTAGGTAAAATAATTATTTTATGATTTTCTAATATGTAAAACGTAGGGTAGCTGCTTGGCATCTTAAAGGCGAAGCGTTAGGATGGTCGAATCTGATTTCCAAAGAGAGCGTGGGAAAGGTATTTACTTGGAATGATTTTAAGGCCTGAGTTAAAGTCAAGTTTTTACCTAACATTAAGATGAGTTTGCAAATGGAGAAGTTTATCCAATTAAAACAAGGAAAGTTTGGTATCAGGGAGTACATTGCAAAGTTTACAGAATTGTCTAAATTTGGAAGCAGTCTTATGGATATTCCCATGAACAAGGCGTTAAACTCGTAAAAGTAATTAATCCCCCTTTGGACATAGCCCAGATTTTTACCGAACATTTTTTGCAATAGTTTTACCCCTTAAGGACCTTGTTTTGACCATAACTTTTAATATATTTCAAGATAGGTTCTCTACTTGGTCTCGTTGTTTTGGGATGGTGGAAGATCGCTCCGTAGAGTGGTCACATTAAGAAAAAAGTTCAGTGATTTAGGAGAAATTACACTTTAAAGTTTTCATTTCTACTAGATAGACTAAGGGACAACTAATGTTCTAAGATTAGCAAGCTCATTAGACTAATGACCTGTTATTATAAATAGGGGATGTAGGGAGAGAATAGAAGCTTTCTCCCTCATTCTCAATATTAGATTGGACTACGACCTAATCTTGTTCATCCTAATTCTCCTAAATAAAATCCCTATTTTTCATCAAATTAATTATATTCTTTATCTACATGCTAGATCTACATCAGGGAAAATTAAATCTCATCATCTCGTTATCAAGTTGTGCATTTTCACTGCTTTCCAAATAAGATCTACATCATATTAAATTGAATTGAAGTTTGGGTGAGTGATAGTGGTCTTTCATATGATTATATTAGATTATTGTAATGACCCAGGTTTTTGTCGACTTTGGTCATCGCCATAAACTCAAACGATGACTAACCAAACATCGAAAAAACCGGATGATTAATGAAAGAAAACAAAGGATGAGAATAGATAAGATAGAAACTTAGAATAGAAGAAGAAGAACACAACATCAGAGTAACACGAACCTCACAGCGGAACGAATAACATATAATATATATAACATAACTTGAAATATACATCTGTACTTGAATATACATCATTATCAAAGTACAACACTTACAACACAGCGGAAATAACTATAGCTATATGATCCTGAAGCCTCGTGCTCCAAGCTCTTCCAGTATATTTGTAAATCTCGACTACTTGACTGCCCGTACAAATTTAGGCACCCAAGAGTTTAGGGAAAACAAAACAAAATAAACTCCGGGTCAGTCATGGGACTGGTATGAGTAAAACAGTTTAAAACAGTTCAAGCAGATAATCGATATCTCATAAGACCACGCCGTATAACGGAACGGGTTTTTCCCTTATGAGAATCCAAATTATCTTTATATCAAAAACCTTTTGATAGTATAATAATGTCTATCAACTACAATAATAATAATCATCTAGCAGAATGCTTTCATCTCACGTTCTACATATATAATATACAATCAAAACCGCAAGCACGTATTGGGTAATGGATTTTCAACTATGACAAGGTATGGAACCACCTTTTTCTAGTGTACCTCTAGAGAGGAATACACTGGGTTCAACAAGAACATCTTGCAACCCGGCCACACATGACCGACCGCTCATTTCGCTTAAGTGTATCGAATGTATATCACCAACGGTTGGGATCAACAACCATTTCCCAAATGGACAGCATCAACAATAGATTTTTAGAAGTAAATGGAACTCTAGATCAGGTGATTATACACCCTACTTCGGTGCGACCGACTTAGCCATGCTGCCAGCCCGATTTCTGTCATTTACCGGATGTGAGGCTAGAAGCTACGCTTTATCATCACACCAAATTCACTTTGAATGCCACATCATCAAATCCATCAAATCACCGATTTGACGTCCTCAACCATACATTATGTGTTAGCTAAAAGAAGTTTCCTTCTCCGCTTCCACTCTTGGTACGGTCGGAGAATTAATATACGTGATCATCTGGAAATACTCAGTCAGACATCCGTCCATACAAGTCATCCAAGAACAGGATGAACCGAAGGCACTATTCTGTAAACAGGATAGCCCTTGCATAACTCCGTCTTCAATTTCCTTTGGCATATATGATTCGCAACGCTTATGCCAATACAGAGTGGTTCTTTGGATAATAATCCAACCGGTCTCTCCATATTAACAACGTTAAAATGGTCAAAAACTTCGATAGTCTGTGATTTAACTATCGAAGAAAAACAGGTGTGCAAACAACGATATTATTTCCAAATGGAAATTTATATCGATCAAACATCATTCAACATTTATCTCTTTATTTCATTAATTTACTTATCTCCGGTTTCCCTATATTCAATATTTCTTATTTCTAACTTTGGAAAATATACGTTATTAACAATGGAAAACATTTCCATTTCTTGTTTTCTTTATTAGAAAATATTTCTGGTTTCTTATTTGGAAAACATTTCCAAAGCTATTTCATTGGACTTAGACAGATGTTTAAACAAACCATCGCGATGCCAACTCAAACCATTTCCTTTAATTACTAAATTCACTTAACCATCCTTTACTATCGAACCTTAACCATTCCTTAGTTAAAAATGAAGTCAATCAAGTTGGGGTAATACTACCTCTCAGACCTTAACTGAACAACGTTTCTAACCTTGAAATAGACAAAGTTCACCCTTCTAATTCTTTAACAACTTAATTACGTAACTCTCCTTTGAATTATCTCTTATTCGATAATTCTTTCCTTCGAATAAGGTATATTCGATAACTCTATTCAATTTATTCTATTCACTTAACTCTTTTGATTTAACTCTAACTCTATTCACTTAACTCCTATCGAATAAACTATATTTGATAACTCTTTTAATTCTATTTGAATAAACTATATATTCGATTAACTCCTTTTACTCTATTCGAATAAACTATATTCGGTTAACTCCTTTATTCTATTCTAATCGATTAACTCCAACTGGTTTAACTCTAATTGGTTAACTCTAATTGATTAACTCCATCTGGTTAACTCTAACTGGTTAACTCTAACCGGTTTAACTCTGATTCGAATAACAAATATTCGATTACTCTATTCAACTGACTCGACTCGACTAACCCCTTTCGAATAACTAATTCAATTTACTACTTTCGAATACCATATTCAATTTAACTCCTTTCGAATACCTTATTCGATTTAACTCCTTTATTCGCTTTATAAAGATTTCCTTTTAACAACATTTATTTATTTTAAATATTAACTTTTAGTAACGGTTCTCCACTTTAAAAATGATTTCCTTCTTATAACAGTTTCCTTTATAACGTTTTCCCTTTTTCTAAATATCTCCTACTTATAAATATTCCAATTTATAAATATTTCTTATTTATAAATATTCCATTTATAAATATTCTATTTCAAATATCACTTTGAAAATATTCCCTTATCAACATTTCAGTATGTTATGGTATTCGACATATCAAATCACGATGATCAGTATCGTCCAAACACACATAATCGACAACAGATTATATATCACATCATATATCACAATATATGAAAAACAGTAAAATAAATGTTGAGGAATCCAGTTGGATTCCTCCAAACTGTTTCCCTGCATCACAGATGTTAAACAATATAGATAACATCACTTTCAGTTCCATACGATATATTCTGTTCAACAGAATCAAACATAGAAATTTAACTAACTTACTAGCAGTTCAATCAAACAGTCAACACACAGTCAATCAGCCAATATTTAACAGTTCTAAAAATACAACATGAAATTATAAACTGTTCAGAGTTAGTGAGATTTACTCACATTGGACGATCATCGTTAATAACGATAACCATCGCTTGATTCAGCGTTGTTTTTATTTAATTTCAAACAGGTGTTTGAAATTAAATAAAATTCCGAACTCTTCAGAATAATACCAATCCACAACGTACACGAAGTACTCGACGATACGAACCCAACGCAACTGATGGTTCATCAATCCGATTCCGTATGAGCTGGATACGATGGTCATAAGTTAAACGAGATTAAAAGTTAATTAAATTTAAACAAAATTTAAAACCCTTGGGCCTTTACCCTTCCTTCTTGGACCATTCCCCTTGAATTAAATAACCGAACCCGTTTTACAACCTTCCTTTCCCAATTGAAAATATTGAACCCATTTGGTAAAATAAATCCCCCGTTGACCTTCCATTTGACCGCCGTTTCCGTCCACCTCGGCCACCAATCTCCGGCGCCGACGCCACCACTAACCTCGCCACCCTAAACCGCACCTGGCCATCGCCATTTCACCCCACTCGCACACCCCGACATGAATCCGACCTGTAGCCCTAACGCTCCCTCAACCTATAAATGATCGACTTCTTTGCATTCGGAACTCCTCCCAACTCTGGCCATCAGTGTGCCTTGGCACTAGAAACCCGCCTGCGACGTTAACTTCCCCTCTGGCCTCGCCTCCTATACCTACGCCTCAACCCTAGCTCGCTGCCACAAATGTCGAGCCCAACCAAAGTTCATCGCACCAAAATTTGGAGGTACGAGCTTGAAGCTCTCCATTAGCCGAGTTCAACGGATCCAAGAACGATTGATTTTATGGAGGAAAGAAGTGGATTTAATTGAATGAAGGATTCAAGAAAGTGGTGGCTTAATTTTATCGTTAGCTGTAGATGGAAATTAGGTTATAAGGACTTATAGTGGGGGTACTTATAAGGAGATTTGTTAGATATTTATTCAGATATTTGTTAGGATATTTATTCATATATTTTCAACTTATATTCGCTTGAGCGTTACAAGCTCGCGTGACCTTTAAACAAATTCCAAATGCGACGAAATTTTGCAGTCTACTATAATACTCTATTCCGAACTCAAAAAATCTAGTTTTGCCGAATTCCGAAACCGTTTGCAAAAATGGCTATTTTAAAGCTCTAAATAACCCATTTAAATATATAAATATATTTAAATATAATTAAATTAAATATAAATAAATTTGTATTATCGTATATGTATTCACAGTGGAATACCATACAGCTATAGAATATTCCTCTATGAATTTCTAACTCGATATTCACTTCTGGGTCAACCCGATATTCGATTTATATTGAAATTCCTTTTTAAAATATAAATAATCCCTTTATAAATTATAAAGGAATTCCATAACGACTTTTTCTGAAATTTGATTTGGATGTAAATCAAAATCTACATGACGAAATCCCGATTTTTCTCTTCCACTAGAAAGATATACTCCACCAGCTCCATACGTTTCTTGTTTCAAAGAAATCCGGGTTAATACGTATCCTGTACATTCAGTTGAAGTTCGAATCGCCAATTTACGAACTGCATAACCATTTCAAGCTCGATTTTAATTATATTATAATTCTATGTTCAAACTATCGTTCAAATAATATATTCGTTATTCTAATTCAAATTCAGAACTGAATTAAATATCACAGATGATCCGGTTCACACCATATCGTCATTTCAGCCAATTCTGATTATTTCAGAATTAAATATATTATTTAATTATTATTTTAATTAAATATTCTCCATTATTTAATTCCACGACCATTAAATTCACTATATCACTATTTATATAACTAAATAAATTAATTATAATACCTCTGCAAATGCGGGTCATTACATTCTTCCCCACTTAAAATAATTTTGTCCTCGAAATTGCTAAAAGGTAGAGGACGACTCTATCGACTGGTTAGAACATATTTGTTTACTTCTTAACTTTAGTTTCAACTGAACCAATTTAATTTCAATTAAAATATTTATCAATTCTTATCAACGAAAATTTTCAAGAATCCTGAAAATTTTCTAACACCTTAACTTTTCGAAAAATTTCGCCAGCACCTCCTTTGTACTGGTCAATAACTCAAACTCCAACTCGCCTCTCTGGGCCATCTCCAACCCAAAAGAAAATCAAACAGCCAAGCGGCTTGCCGATTCGGCTCATAAATCTTATATCCAATAGAAATATAAACTTTTACCTTTTGTCGGCATATCATTATATCCTTTCCACTTGTTATCAATTCAGCATATACAAGGGTCATCCCAATCAAATTCCAATCTGCGTTTATCCACAACACAACCATTCGCTTATATCTGAGCCAAATATCATTTCAACTTGAGTTTCTTCTCGATTCCCAACTCTTTACTTGATTATCGCATTACACTTCAAATTTGAATCTCACAATCCAATTTGTCTTGATATCATTCTAATTCAATCTCAGTTACCACTTTACTGGCTTTACTTTAATTCAAATTTGCTTTCACAAATTTCTGTTAAATTTGTTTTTAATTCAAACAGTCTTTCCTTGGGAGTTTTCAAACAGTTTACTCCTGTCAAAGAAAACAAATTTTCCTTTTGAACATGTCACTGAGCCCTTAATTAATATTCCATTAGTTAAATCACTTCTCTATTTCTTTATCAATATTTGTTAACCAAATATTTTCAATAATCATATTGGCCTTTTATGTTATTTGGAAAATATTTCCGAATATCGCCTTCCTTTATTTTCTAAACTTTAGAAAATATATGCTATTTATAATTGGAAAATATTCCAATTACTTATCTCTTTTCCGATCTCGTTTATTTCTATACAGGAAATATTCTTTATTATATTTCCAAGCTTACACTTATTCGGGTTAAAACGGATGTTATGTAAAACATCGTTACGACAACCCAAATACTATATTCAACTAACTCTTATTCAATATTGATCTTCGAGCCTGAAATCTTGCTATTTATTTGTTAATAATGAAACAATCAAGTTGGGGTATAACTACCTCTCAGACCTTGACTGAATAACATTTATAACGTCAAAACAGATATGACTACTTACTCGAATAATACCATACAACTACTTATTCACTTTTAAACATGTATACACTTTCTCTTTCTCTTTCTATTCTTACTAGATTTTATTTTTAGTCTTCCTTTTTTATTATACTATTCTATTTCTAAGTTAATTTCCTTATCGACTTCTATATATATATCGATACGTTGATTTCTAACTATCAAATTATCTTAAAAATATTCTAACTCCTTAAATTCCCGAAAAAATTCTCCATAACCTCCTTTGTACCAGGAGCATTGGGATATTTCAAATAGCCTCTCATGGCCCTCACCAATCCAAAAGAAAAAGAAAAAGCCAAGCGGCTAGCCGATACGGCACATAAAATCTCATATATGAATTAAATACATACCTTTTCATCGAGCATTCTATTTATATACCTTCATACCTTATCCATACCTATCTCATGTATATTTATACCTGCCCAATCTATTTTAACTATACCCGATCGTTTCAACTCAATTCGTTAATTAATTTGTGTGACGATCTCAAAACCCCGTGACACGGTGTTAAGGATAATCATTGGAATATAACACATTAATCATCATTAGCAGATCACAGATAATAGCATAAACAGAAAATAGAATAATTTACACACATATGGCAGCGGAATCATATAGATATCATCACATCAGAGAAGCACAGTACAGGATACAACTTAGTGCATAATGATACATAAACAGTCACCATCGCCTGAGGTGGAATCATACATAAAGAGTACACAAAAGAAATATTAGTCTACATCGCCAATGGCGGAATCATAATATAGATACAATAATGGCGGAGAAAATCCAAGTCAGCACGGTGTAGTCAAGCCTCGCCATGAGCCAAAAGGTGCGTCAGAAACCTGTAACTAGGCTGCCCTGTGAAAATGAGGGCACCCGAGTTTGCAAGGTGAAACAAACTACGAGTCAGTCATGGGACTGGTATGAGAAATCTACTTAACTTATTAACAACAATAATAAGGCAAATCAAAGGACCACGCCACTTTCGCGGAACGGGTTTACTCCAATGAGTGCTAGTGCATGAAATAAAGTAAATGATTAAATCATCGCAATGCTTTTTATAAAATGAAGCCATTATAAGACTCAGGTCCCATCACACAATGCAACGCAAGCCGGAGGATAGAGTTTTTATCTTATAATGGCCAAAAATGCTTCATACGAATAAAAAAAAGTGCTTGATATTATTACTAGTGTATATATGTTTCAAAAGCAAATTCAATCATAAATATCAATCCTAGGCGGCATAGCTACCATCTACTATGTCGCCATACTAATAATACAATCACGTCCGCATATTTCGTATTGGAAATTGGATTCCTTCATGAGTCGAGGCAAGGGGCAAGCTCCTCTCCGATTCGAGACACTCTAGCAAATGTCCAGGACCCCACTATGATCCTTGGATCTTCAGGGCCGGTCCTCTCTTACTTTTGAGGATTGGCAATTCCTGAACACACGTTTCCCGGTCCTTACAGACCTATATCGAGGCGCCTCATATTCCAACAACCACATAGGTGAAAAGTATATATAATGTCAGGGCTGGTAGGTCACTGACACCACCTTAGCTAGAAAGAAACGTCGTGCTCTCCCTGCAGTCACACTCCCGTTTTTGACTCATACCGAGGTGTGAGGCTTGCGAATTCACGTTATACACAAAGCTACGTCACACAGACCATGCTTTGATCATCAACCACAAGACTTTGCTTTGCAACAGAAGCCTTGATCATATGCCACTCAGGCGTTCCACACAGGCAATCCACTCCATGCGACTGATTTCTATCAATACATAACCTCTGAGCTCGTACGTCTCAGAGAAGGGCGTTAAGCAAGAGAATAAATTCTCCGCCGCCAAACAGATATATATTTAACAGAGATCAATCAACACAGAACAAAATCCAATGTCAGACACATAGTCCATTTACAAGTCCGTTCTGGGTCTGAACGAAACCGGAGGCACCAATTCCTCGCATATCCGTACAATCAACAGTATGTTTGAACGGCTACTACTTCAGTTCCTTCATGGTAGCTACTCCAATCACGAGCATCAGTAGCGCCCATCCATCCAATGTGGAGATCGTCGGTCTTCAACCGTCTTCGACTCTTCGACTTCTCAATGTTGATCGATTATTTGAAATGAGATAAACTCGGCCTTTTCAAATAACCCACGTATATTTAGATTTTCAAATCAATTAATCACATGGTTGAACTATTCAACATTCACATTTTAGTTCTTTAGTTATAATTCTCATGTTAAATACATTCAACCATCACATATCAAGCAAACACAACAAAATGGGATTATTTTCACTCTATATCGTCTATAGTATTTTATAACGATATATCGCCATTTTTATTTAATTTAAAACGGCCAAATTTAATTAAACGACGCTTCAGGTCGTATCGATGCACTGGTGCTGCTTTTCACTAATTTTTTTTTACACATATCTGAAAATCTAACCGTTGGATCTTCACAAATTTTATATAATTAGGAAGGTCATTTCAAAACGAATCCAACGGTTTTAGTTTTGGGAAAATCCGACAGTCGGATTTCCTGCACTAGTTATTTGAAGTTACGATTTCAATTTACGAACTACAGCGTCGTTATTCGATTTAATTTAATTATATATATATATATATATATATATATATATAATCGTTTCTGGCGCTGTTTTTCTTCAGATTTGAATTAAACATTCCAGACAATCCAACCGTCGGATCTTCACAAAGTTGGTGCCATTGGAAAGATAATTCCAAGGCGAACCCAACGGTTGCAGTTTCGGGAAAATCCAATGGTCGGATTCCCCGCACTAGTCGTTTGAAATCACGGTTTCAAAACACGAACTGCACGGCCACGTTTCGTTTTAATTTTATTTATATTTAGATATTTATATAAATATAGTTCATTCAAAAATTCCTATATCGTTTTCACTTCAATTATTTCACTAACGCCTTTAAATTTTGGAAAATTTCGTCATAACCTCCTTTGTACGGGAGGGGCTGGGAAAATTCCCAAATAGCCACACGGACATCTCATATCAAAAAGAAAAGAAAAAGCCAAGCGGCTAGCCAACAACTCATAAAATCATCACCCAAACAAAACAGTAAATGTGTACCTATTTGTCGAGCACAAAATTTTATTCCTCTTCTCTAGCCCCTTTGCTATAACCTGTTCAATAGATATGCATGTACATATATATAATTTCTATCACTTATCATTTTCCATTCAACTTCATATTTGATTTACTTTGGTTTAAAAACACCATTCATTCTAATGTTGCATGCATAGGCTAAAATCATATCATTAGCTAATTAATGTATATTTCAACTCATGCATATTTTATTTGAACAAGTGGCTATTTTTAACACATCACATTTCAAAGATGATAATTTTGGCGAACTAAAATAGACTTCAACACATGACTATTTTATTTAGTTCCTATGCATGTTAAAAAGAATATTTCTTCACAAATATTTATTTCAGCATCCGCATATCTTTAGCATATCACATATATGATAAAAATGACATTTTTATCATTTACAATATTTATTTGACAAATGGATGTTTTCAACACTTCATAGTTTCAATAAAAATGTAATTTTTATTGTTCGGTATCTTTATTCAACACATGAACTTTTTCACTACACACACATCTCAACACGTGAGCATTTCCACACATGGATATTTTATTTATGTTGTTCATATTAGAAAGATGGAATTTTTATTGTTGAAACTATTTATATAAGGCAAATATTTTTCATACTTCATATATATTATAAAAATGTGATTTTTATTGTTTAAACACTTCATTCATTCACAAATGAATTTATTTTCACACAACACTTTTCAACACATGAACATTTCCACACATGGATATAGTTTCAATATATGACTTTAATTTCAACGCATGAAAATAATTTCAATATATGAAAATTATTCTAACACCTAAAGATTATTCAAAATTTCGGCAGCATAACGGTAGGTAGTTAAAACCGGCACCGTCCCTAGTATGGCTCCTCGCGCTACCTTAAAACCTCGCGGTTTTTGACAATGGGGATTCATGCATCTAATTCACACGCAGGCGGCATGTTTTATTTTTATTTCCACAAATATTTCCAATTCATTTCAATCACCAATGGGTATTTTTCAACCACAACCAACCAATATCAACCACAAACAATTATTCAACCATTCGCATTTTTCATCCAATATTTCACACCAATTCACAACTATAAATATCGTCCATGGTTTGTGGACGAGGGGAGTATATATATATATATAATATATTTCACTTGCATTTCAACACATATATCAATTATTCTATGCATGTATAATTCATACTTCGCTCATATAGCTTACACCACGCATGTACGTGAAGCATACAACACGTATGTAATTTATATTTCGCTAATATAATTTATACACGACATTTTCCTTTCAAATTCATGTTAATTTAGATTTCTCACATTGGTTTTCGGAGTGCTAAAAATCGTAGATGACTCAGAAAAATCCACGGCTTCTTCTATTTGGTAGAGAGCTTCCTTGCGGTCCCGATGTTTCCTGTTTCATCAATTTCGTCAACACACCAAAAAGATATGATTTTTCAAAGTGTAAACATCAAAAAGAACTCACCTTTCACGATGGTTCAAAACTAGGTTTGAGGTTTTCGCGAAATCAGTGGCACGTGGGGACGATCGGGGGTGTTGACGTGGAAGAGGACGGCGAGGGCTTCACGGCGCTGGTGGTTTGAGGGGGTGGAATGGCGGATCGGAGCGGCGGCAGCGCTGGGAAGTCGATGACTTCCTGGCTTCGATTCAGGCGGAGGAGGCGTCGAGCGGGGAGGTGGTGTGGTCGGATCTGACGAGGGGAGGGAGGCGCGTCGAGGGGTGGCGGTGGCGGCGTCGGTAGGTGGCTGAGGCGGCGGGATTTTGGAGGAGAAGGATCGAACGGTTTTTGCCGTCGGTCGATGGGGGTACGAGGGTTTTTAGTTTTTTTTTTCAATTATGAAAGAAAAATTCTGATTGGTCGGAATATATATATTTCAGAAAATTAGGGTTTTCACCAACGAACTCCTTTTCAAGCCAAACGACTGTCGCCCCTAGCTAAATACCCCCATTCCGGACACAATGGGATATGTTTCGTTAGCCAATTCGAATGTTACAGTCAGTTAATTTTCAAATTAAAGTATAAAACATTTAATTTTTAACTTTGAACGTACATTTCAATTTGCCAGGGCCACAAACTGATTCGAAAAATTCCAGAAAAATAAATCTAGCTATGTTTTGACGCTACGGTCCCAACAAAATTAGTTTCGTCGAATTCTGAGATCGTTTGAAAAATGGCCATTTTCTGGTCGATCCAATTTAACAGAAATTGACCAAACGCATTTTCTTTTGCCACGCTCACATACTAGCTTCAAAAATTATGAAATTTGAAACCTAGCAATAGTTTGACATCCCGGACCCAACAAAAGTGGTTTCGTTGAATTCCGAGGCCGTATGCAAAATATCAATTTTCCAGGGCTATGTATTCTATATAGCGACCATTCTGAAAATTCATTCGGCCATAACTTTTGATTCCCGTTATGAAACTTCGATTTTTCAGATTCGTTAGAAAGGTATTGACTAAAAGATTTAAATATTTTTGGTTTCGCTAAAATCCGTTATATTTTCCACCCTGCACGGTCAGTCAAAGTTTGAATTCAAATTTTCAAACTGACTCACTATTTCTAATTCACTATTTTATTGAAATATTCTATTTCAATTGTTCAAATTCCTTTGAAATGACCAATTTAAAAATTTTAAATTGGCCCATATTTTCCGGGTTATTACAATCTCCCCCACTTAAAACTTTTCGTCCTCGAAAAGGAAACAACAGTAAAGTAGGAAACAAAATGTAAATGCAAAGTATAGTAAAGGTACCTTGCACCGGAGTTAGTCAGAGATATCCACTCTGCATTTGGGGTAAGCTTGCTTAATGCTTTCCTCAGTTTCCCAAGTACAGTCTCTAGGATCACTACTCCACTGCACTTTAACTAAATGAACCTTTTTGCTTCTTTGTTCTCTAGTTTCTTTGCCAACACTCTTTAATGGCTCTCTTCTGAGTGTTAATTCTGGAGTTATGTCTACATCATGTTGCGCTGCTTCTTCCACAACAAGATCCGGATCATGCACATGTCTTCTAAGTTGAGATATGTGAAATACATCATGAACTCCAGGCAACCAATCAGGTAATTGAACCCTATTAGCAAGAGGTCCAATTCGTTCAATTATAGGAAAGGGACCAATAAATCTCGGTGCCAACTTCCCAGTTTTGCCAAATCTAATTACCCCTCTCATCGGAGAAACCTTCAAATAAACATGGTCACCAACAGCAAATGCCAAATCTCTTCTTCTCGAATCTGCATAACTTCTCTGTCGGCTTTGGGCGGTTCTCAAATGCTTTTTGATGAAGTCGACTTTATCAGATGCTTCTCTAATCATATCGGGCCCTAACACAAGTCTATTACCAGGTTCTACCCAACATGCTGGAGATCTGCAGGGTCTGCCATATAATGCTTCAAATGGTGACATTCCCAAACTTGCTTGATAGCTATTGTTATATGAGAATTTTGCCAAATGCAAATGATCTTCCCATGATCCACCAAAATCAATTATACAAGCCCGTAATAAATCTTCTAGTATTCTATTCACCCGCTCAGTTTGGCCATCTGTTTGAGGGTGATAAGCGGTGCTCATATTCAGTTTCGTTCCCAATTATGTCTGGAAAGCCTCCCAGAATTTGCTAGCAAATATCGGGTCTCTATCACTGACTATGCTAATGGGAATTCCATGCAGCTTAACAATTTCTTTGAAATATATCAGTGCTAGACTTTGAGCGGTTCTATTGGATCTGACAGGTATAAAATGGGCAGTCTTCGTGAAGCGATCTACGATTACCCAAATGTTGTCATTACCTTTCCCGGTTCGCGGCAAACCATCTATGAAATCCATGGAAATCTGTTCCCATTTCCAACCTGGGACTTCCAACGGTTGCAACAATCCAGCTAGCTTCTGTTGGTCGCTCTTGACCAATTGAAAAGTAGGACATCTACTAACATACAAAGAAATATCCCTTTTCATTGCCTTCCACCAGAAAGTGTGTTTGATATCGTTGTACATTTTACTCCCCCCAGGATGGATGCAAAATTTGGATTTATGGCATTCGTCTAACACTTCTCTTCGAAGGCCTGGAATATTTGGAATGCAAATCCTATTATTTAACCTGAGAACCCCCTTATTATCAATACGAAAACTCGTGGTTTCACCTTCCTTGATCCTTTGACTGATTCTCTGGATGAGTTCATCATCTTTTTGAAGGGCTGAAATCCTATCAATCAATCCAGGTGTAATTATAAGATTGGCAATGATTGCGGTTTTCCTACTAAGCGCATCCGCTACAACGTTAGCCTTCCCTGGCGTATACAGGATATCAAGATCATACGCTACAAGAAATTGTAGCCAACGCTGCTGTCTCAAATTCAGATTTTCTGGGTGTGTAAATACTTCAATGATTGGTGATCTATGTACAGTATAAATTTCTCGCCCAATAAATAATGCCTCCAGATTTTCAAGGCAAAAACGATGGCTAGCAACTCAAGATCATGGGTCACATAATTCTTCTCATGCGGTTTCAGTTGGCGGCTTGCATAAGCGACTACTTGGCCTCTTTGCATTAACACTGCACCAAGACCTCTAATAGAAGCATCTGTCCAAACCGTTAAATCCTGAATGCCATCAATAATAGTTAACACTGGAGCAGTGGTTAGTTTCGATTTCAATTCCTGGAAAGCTTCTTCACAGTCGGAAGTCCACTTAAATTTCTCATGCTTCTTAGTGAGCTTCGTTAACGGACCGGATATCTTCGAAAAATCCTTAACAACTTTCGATAATAACTAGCCAATCCCATAAAACTTCTAACTTCTGTGGGAGTAGTGGGTTGTTTCCAGTCTTGAATCGCTGTTATTTTGCTTGGATCTACAGAAATCCCTTTCTTTGACACGACATGGCCAAGAAACTTCACTTCTTCTTGCCAGAAGACACATTTAGAGAATTTGGCTTTGAAGACGTTCTTTCTTAGAATCTCCAATACTTGTTCTAAGTGTTTTTCATGCTCGGGTTTTGATTTGGAGTAGATTAAAATATCATCGATGAATACGAGGACAAATTTATTCAGCACTCCCCGGAACACTCTATTCAGTAGATTGACAAAGTATGCTGGAGCGTTACACAGGCCAAACGGCATTACTAACCATTCATAAAATATGTTTGGACCTCTGAAAGCTGTCAAAGGAAAACACTCTTCTGCTATTCTCAATTGATGAAAACCTGTAGCTAGGTCCATTCGGGAAAATACTTTTGCCCCATTCAATTGGTCTAGCAAATCATCGATGCGGGGTAATGGATACTTATTTTTGAGCATCTGTTTGTTGAGGTCTCGGTAATCAACGCATAATCGAAGAGTACCGTCTGACTTTGGGACAAACACAACTGCTGCACCCCAATTAGAAAAACTAGGACTGATTAGACCCTTCCACAACAGTTGACGAGTTTGATCGCCTAATTCTTCTTTTTCCATCGGCGTCATTCTGCGAATTGGATGTACCACTGGTCTGGCATTGGGAATTAGATCGATTCGGAATTCTATTTCTCTTTGCGGGGGTAAGTTTTCAACTTCTTCAAACACATCCGCATAGTTTCTAACAATCGGAATCTTTTCTATGGAAGTGGGGATAAGTTCTAATGCTGACCAAAATTCTTTTCTATTCGGATTCGAACCATGACAGGGTACCGTAATATATCCAAGCTTCGTTCGAATTTTAACGATTCTTTCTACACAATTTACCTCAGCTTCGTATTTCGTTAACCAATCTAGCCCGAGAATGATATCGAATTCGGGAAAATCCATAACAATTAAATCAAAGGGAAACTTGTAGGAAGAATAAGAGACTGGCACTCTACAATATGAACTGAGAGTAATAGGACCCCCTATCGGGTTATGAACTTCCACTGATTCCTTGAGCTTTCGCTGTTTTAACTTTAGTTTGTGCACTATGTTTTTAGCAATAAAACTACGCGGCGCACCCGTGTCAAACAATACAGAAACAGGAATATTTTTAATTGTAAGGGTACCTCCCAAAACATCAGGTTTACCTGCCCCGTCGGAAGCAGCTGGCGGGCTCGACCCGTCATAGACGTGAGCTACTGTAGCTTTCTTCAGCAAAGGACAGTCTTTGACCAGATGATCGGTCTTGCGACAGTTGAAGCACGAGCGAGGGTTCTGGGAGCCTTGGCTCGAGCCTTGAGAATTTGTCTTCTGCCTCTTCGGAGCTTTGCAGACGTTTGAGTAGTGCCCCGGCTTACCACAGTTAAAGCAGTTTCCTCTTGGCGGCTTGCCAGTCTGAGGTTTTGAAGATGCTGCTTGGCTTGACTCGCCTTGATTTACAGCAGGCTTGCGCTTGTTTCCGGCTTGGCTTCTAGCGCGATCCTGATCCAGATGCCTTTGATCAAGGTCTTCGTAGTTGCATGTCATTTCCACCAGTTCGTTGAATTCCAGCTTGACATGGGCCATGGCTCTATCATGATATTGTCGTCTTAGCCCAAGGATAAACATCTTATTTTTGGATTTCGCAGTGGCGACGAGCTCCGGAGCATAGGGAGACAACAGTGTAAATTTATTCAGATAATCCTGCACAGAAAGATCCCCCTGCTGGAGATTGGTGAAGTCATTGTGCATTCGTTCTAAAGCTTGTTCTGGGACATATTTCTCCTTGAAGAGTTCTTTGAATCCGTCCCATGTTCTTCCAGCTTCTCTATTCCCGGCGGTGAGAGATTCCCACCATAGTTCAGCTTGTTCCTGCATAAGCCAGGCGCCCATAATAGCTCTGTCTTCGTCTCCAAGCCTTAGGCCTTCAAAAATTTTCTCGCATGTTTTGAGCCATGCAAGGGCCTCTATTACTGTGCCAGTTCCCGAGAAGGTCTTGCCTCCTAAGTTTTTGTATCTCTTGGCTACGCGGTCTAGCTCGAAGTATTGAGCAGCCGGAGGTTGTATCAAAGGTCCTTCTTGAGATGGGACTTCTCCCCTTCCTCGGCCTCGGCCGGCACGGCCTCCTCTAGCGGCGGCTGCTCTGGTAGCCATTTTTCAAATTCTGTATAAGCAACGAAAAAGTCAGCTAACAGAAATGATAGTCTATTGCATAGTTAAGCAGAAAATTACGGAAAGATAACGATGGACTGATCAAATTGTTTTTGCTATTCTGCTCGGCTCATTCTAGGACTTTACTAGTCCTATCTCTAATGAGCGACTCGCCTTAGAATACTACTGATTCTATTTTGACGAAGTGTTTAATGTGTTAGACTCCAGAACTAAGATTAACCAAAGCTCCGATACCAGCTGTGACGATCCCAAAACCCCGTGACACGGTGTTAAGGATAATCATTGGAATATAACACATTAATCATCATTAGCAGATCACAGATAATAGCATAAACAGAAAATAGAATAATTTACACACATATGATAGCGGATTCATATAGATATCATCACATCAGAGAAGCACAGTACAGGATACAACTTAGTGCATAATGATACATAATCAGTCACCATCGCCTGAGGCGGAATCATACATAAAGAGTACACAAAAGAAATATCAGTCTACATCGCCAATGGCGGAATCATAATATAGATACAATAATGGCGGAGAAAATCCAAGTCAGCACGGTGTAGTCAAGCCTCGCCATGAGCCAAAAGGTGCGTCAGAAACCTGTAACTAGGCTGCCCGTGTGAAAATGAGGGCACCCGAGTTTGCAAGGTGAAACAAACTACGAGTCAGTCATGGGACTGGTATGAGAAATCTACTTAACTTATTAACAACAATAATAAGGCAAATCAAAGGACCACGCCACTTTCGCGGAACGGGTATACTCCAATGAGTGCTAGTGCATGAAATAAAGCAAATGATTAAATCATCGCAATGCTTTTTATAAAATGAAGCCATTATAAGACTCAGGTCCCCTCACACAATGCAACGCAAGCCGGAGGATAGATTTTTTATCTTATAATGGCCAAAAATGCTTCATACGAATAAATAAAAGTGCTTGATATTATTACTAGTGTATATATGTTTCAAAAGCAAATTCAATCATAAATATCAATCCTAGGCGGCATAGCTACCATCTACTATGTCGCCATACTAGTAATACAATCACGTCCGCATATTTCGTATTGGAAATTGGATTCCTTCATGAGTCGAGGCAAGGGGCAAGCTCCTCTCCGATTCGAGACACTCTAGCAAATGTCCCAGGACCCCACTATGATCCTTGGATCTTCAGGGCCGGTCCTCTCTTACTTTTGAGGATTGGCAATTCCTGAACACACGTTTCCCGGTCCTTACAGACCTATATCGAGGCGCCTCATATTCCAACAACCACATAGGTAAAAAGTATATATAATGTCAGGGCTGGTAGGTCACTGACACCACCTTAGCTAGAAAGAAACGTCGTGCTCTCCCTGCAGTCACTCTCCCGTTTTTGACTCATACCGAGGTGTGAGGCTTGCGAATTCACGTTATACACAAAACTACGTCACACAGACCATGCTTTGATCATCAACCACAAGACTTTGCTTTGCAATAGAAGCCTTGATCATATGCCACTCAGGCGTTCCACACAGGCAATCCACTCCATGCGACTGATTTCTATCAATACATAACCTCTGAGCTCGTACGTCTCAGAGAAGGGCATTAAGCAAGAGAATAAATTCTCCGCCGCCAAACAGATATATATTTAACAGAGATCAATTAACACAGAACAAAATCCAATGTCAGACACATAGTCCATTTACAAGTCCGTTCTGGGTCTGAACGAAACCGGAGGCACCAATTCCTCGCATATCCGTACAATCAACAGTATGTTTGAATGGCTACTACTTCAGTTCCTTCATGGTAGCTACTCCAATCACGAGCATCAGTAGCGCCCATCCATCCAATGTGGAGATCGTAGGTCTTCAACCGTCTTCGACTCTTCGACCTCTCAATGTCGATCGATTATTTGAAATGAGATAAACTCGGCCTTTTGAAATAACCCACGTATATTTAGATTTTCAAATCAATTAATCACATGGTTGAACTATTCAACATTCACATTTTAGTTCTTTAGTTATAATTCTCATGTTAAATACATTCAACCATCACATATCAAGCAAACACAACAAAATGGGATTATTTTCACTCTATATCGTCTATAGTATTTTATAACGATATATCGCCATTTTTATTTAATTTAAAACGGCCAAATTTAATTAAACGACGCTTCAGGTCGTATCGATGCACTGGCGCTGCTTTTCACTAATTTTGTTTTACACATATCTGAAAATCTAACCGTTGGATCTTCACAAATTTTATATCATTAGGAAGGTCATTTCAAAACGAATCCAACGGTTTCAGTTTTGGGAAAATCCGACAGTCGGATTTCCCGCACTAGTTATTTGAAGTTACGATTTCAATTTACGAGCTGCAGCGTCGTTATTCGATTTAATTTAATTATATATATATATATATATATAATCATTTCTGGCGCTGTTTTTCTTCAGATTTGAATTAAACATTCCAGACAATCCAACCGTCGGATCTTCACAAAGTTGGTGCCGTTGGAAAGATATTTCCAAGGCGAACCCAACGGTTGCGGTTTCGGGAAAATTCAATGGTTGGATTTCCCGCACTAGTCATTTGAAATCGCGGTTTCAAAACACGAACTGCATGGCCACGTTTCGTTTTAATTTTATTTATATTTAGGTATTTATATAAATATAGTTCATTCAAAAATTCCTATATCGTTTTCACTTCAATTATTTCACTAACGCCTTTAAATTTTGGAAATTTTCGCCATAACCTCCTTTGTACGGGAGGGGCTGGGAAAATTCCCAAATAGCCACACGGGCGTCTCATATCAAAAAGAAAAGAAAAAGCCAAGCGGCTAGCCAACAAGCTCATAAAATCATCACCCAAACAAAACAATAAATGTGTACCTATTTGTCGGGCACAAAATTTTATTCCTCTTCTCTAGCCCCTTTGTTATAACCTGTTCAATAGACATGCATGTACATATATACAATTTCTATCACTTATCATTTTCCATTCAACTTCATATTTGATTTACTTTGGTTTAAAAACACCATTCATTCTAATGTTGCATGCATAGGCTAAAATCATATCATTAGCTAATTAATGTATATTTCAACTCATGCATATTTTATTTGAACAAGTGGCTATTTTTAACACATCACATTTCAAAGATGATAATTTTGGCGAACTAAAATAGACTTCAACACATGACTATTTTATTTAGTTCCTATGCATGTTAAAAAGAATATTTCTTCACAAATATTTATTTCAACATCCGCATATCTTTAGCATATCACATATATGATAAAACTGACATTTTTATCATTTACAATATTTATTTGACAAATGGATGTTTTCAACACTTCATAGTTTCAATAAAAATGTAATTTTTACTGTTCGTTCTCTTTATTCAACACATGAACTTTTTCGCTACACACACATCTCAACACGTGAGCATTTCCACACATGGATATTTTATTTATGTTGTTCATATTAGAAAGATGGAATTTTTATTGTTGAAACTATTTATATAAGGCGAATATTTTTCATACTTCATATATATTATAAAAATGTGATTTTTATTGTTTAAACACTTCATTCATTCACAAATGAATTTAATTTTCACACAACACTTTTCAACACATGAACATTTCCACACATTGATATAGTTTCAATATATGACTTTAATTTCAACGCATGAAAATAATTTCAACATATGAAAATTATTCTAACACCTAAAGATTATTCAAAATTTCGGCAGCATAACGGTTGGTAGTTAAAACCGGCACCGTCCCTAGTACGGCTCCTCGCTCTACCTTAAAACCTCGCGGTTTTTGACAATGGGGATTCATGCATCTAATTTGCACGCAGGCGGCATGTTTTATTTTTATTTCCACAAATATTTCCAATTCATTTCAATCACCAATGGGTATTTTTCAACCACAACCAACCAATATCAACCACAAACAATTATTCAACCATTCGCATTTTTCATCCAATATTTCACACCAATTCACAACTATAAATATCGTCCATGGTTTGTGGACGAGGGGAGTATATATATATATATATATATATATATATATATATATATATATATATATATAACATTTCACTTGCATTTCAACACATATAACAATTATTCTATGCATGTATAATTCATACTTCGCTCATATAGCTTACACCACGCATGTACGTGAAGCATACAACACGTATGTAATTTATATTTCGCTAATATAATTTATACACGACATTTTCCTTTCAAATTCATGTTAATTTAGATTTCTCACATTGGTTTTCGGAGTGCTAAAAATCGTAGATGACTCAGAAAAATCCACGGCTTCTTCTATTTGGTAGAGAGCTTCCTTGCGGTCCCGATGTTTCCTGTTTCATCAATTTCGTCAACACACCAAAAAGATATGATTTTTCAAAGTGTAAACATCAAAAAGAACTCACCTTTCACGATGGTTCAAAACTAGGTTTGAGGTTTTCGCGAAATCAGTGGCACGTGGGGACGATCGGGGGTGTTGACGTGGAAGAGGACGGCGAGGGCTTCACGGCGCTGGTGGTTTGAGGGGGTGGTGTGGCGGATCGGAGCGGCGGCAGCGCTGGGAAGTCGATGACTTCCTGGCTTCGATTCAGGCGGAGGAGGCATCGAGCGGGGAGGTGGTGTGGTCGGATCTAATGAGGGGAGGGAGGCGCGTCGAGGGGTGGCGGTGGCGGCGTCGGTAGGTGGCTGAGGCGGCGGGATTTTGGAGGAGAAGGATCGAAAGGTTTTCGCCGTCGGTCGATGGGGGTACGAGGGTTTTTAGTTTTTTTTTGTTTTTTTAATTATGAAAGAAAAATTCTGATTGGCCGGAATATATATATATATTTCAGAAAATTAGGGTTTTCACCAACGAACTCCTTTTCAAGCATAACGACTGTCGCCCCTAGCTAAATACCTCCATTCCGGACACAATGGGATATGTTTCGTTAGCCAATTCGACTGTTACAGTCAGTTATTTTTCAAATTAAAGTATAAAACATTTAATTTTTAACTTTGAACGTACATTTCAATTTGCCAGGGCCACAAACTGATTCGAAAAATTCCAGAAAAATAAATCTAGCTATGTTTTGACGCTACGGTCCCAACAAAACTAGTTTCGTCGAATTCTGAGATCGTTTGAAAAATGGCCATTTTCTGGTCGATCCAATTTAACAGAAATTGACCAAACGCATTTTCTTTTGCCACGCTCACATACTAACTTCAAAAATTATGAAATTTGAAACCTAGCAATAGTTTGACATCCCGGACCCAACAAAAGTGGTTTTGTCGAATTCCGAGGTCGTACGCAAAATATCAATTTTCCAGGGCTATATATTCTATATAGCGACCATTCTGAAAATTCATTCGGCCATAACTTTTGATTCCCGTTATGAAACTTCGATTTTTCAGATTCGTTAGAAAGGTATTGACTAACAGATTTAAATATTTTTGGTTTCTCTAAAATCAGTTATATTTTCCACACTGCACGGTCAGTCAAAGTTTGAATTCAAATTTTCAAACTGACTCACTATTTCTAATTCACTATTTTATTGAAATATTCTATTTCAATTGTTCAAATTCCTTTGAAATGACCAATTAAAATTTTTTAATTTGGCCCATATTTTCCGGGTTATTACAATTTGTTAATTAATTCTTTAGTCTATTTCACTTTTATATATTGAACATGACATGTTCAAATATATTTTAACTTGCTTATTAACTAATTTGAATCGAAATTTCAAATTTAAGTTCTATATTCGATTTCGAATATCCATTTACAAATCCAATTCACCTTTCAAAGTTCAACTTCAAATTCAAAACTCGATTAACTATTTCCTCTTCGACTTAGTTAATCTTATTCAATTTCTATTCAAATTTTATATCACTTCTATTATTCAAATTCTATATATCAAATTCTATTCAAATTCTACATATTCAAATTTTATATTCAAATTCTATAGTTTAAATTCCATTTGAATTCTATATATTCAAATTTCATTTGAATTTCTATATTCAAACTCTATTTCAATTCCATTGAATTTCATATATTCAAACTCCCTTTGAATTTCTATATTCAATTTCTATTACAATTCCATTGAATTTCATATATTCAAAATCTATTTGAATTTCTATATTCAAACTCTATTTCAGTTCCATTGAATTTCATATATTCAAACTCCCTTTGAATTTCTATATTCAATTATACTTAAATTCTATATTCAAATCTATTTGAACTCTCTTTATTCAAATTCTATATTCAAATCTATTTGAATTCTCTTTATTCAAATTCTACATTCAAATCTATTTGAATTCTCTTTATTCAAATTCTATATTCAAATCTATATTATAAATCCCATTTTGAAATTCAACGCAACTTGTCTTTCCCAAAACAAATTCAAAACAGTATCTCTGGTAGTAAATCGTCACTTACAACTCGAAAATGAATACTGATGATGCAGCTGTCATCATCGGAATCTATTTTGCAGCGATCGAAGTGAGTTTAATACTATAAAACCATTTTTTTAACATTTCCACTTTGAAATTCATTTCAAAATATAATTCACACTGCTTGTAAAACAATTTAAAATCTCCCAAGATCTTAAATTTTCCTTATTTTTAATCCAAATCCATTTACAAACACTTATCAAATTCTCCAGAGTTTTAACTCAATTTCTGGTTTTAAATTTCAGATTTAACTCATCTGATTTCACGTATTTCACATATATGAATTCTGATTGGTTATTTACATAACCATTTAATTTATAATCTTACTCGATTATAATCACAACCAATATATCCAATATATTAAAATTTATATATATATATATATATATCTTCTTATATCAAGATATACCTTGGGTAAACTTATTTTAATTTACCCTCTTTTCAAAACATATCGTGTCGACCCATCGTAGTCGAGTGTTTATGAACTCCTACCGACACAGTGGATCAAACTGATCGACCCGAACTCATAAACAACTCAGCCAATAAATCTCCACAATATAAAACCATTTTTATATCAATAACAAATACGTTCACTCGTATATATACACTCAACTCAATCTAGGGTATTACTAACCTATCTCTACTGAGTCATGCCACAGAGCCAAGTAATTCTTAACATGGCTCTGATACCAACTGTAATGACCCGGGTTTTCGTCGACTTTGGTTATCGCCATAAACTCAATCGATGACTAACCAAACATCGAAAAAACCGGATGATTAATGAAAGAAAATAGAGGGTGAGAATAGATAATATAGAAACTTAGAATAGAAGAAGAAGAACACAACATCAGAGTAACACGAACCTCACAGCGGAACGAATAACATATAATATATATAACATAACTTGAAATATACATCTGTACTTGAATATACATCATTATCAAAGTACAACACATACAACACAGCGAAAATAACTATAGCTATATGATCCTGAAGCCTCCTGCTCCAAGCTTTTCCAGTATATCTGTAAATCCCGACTACTTGACTGCCCGTACAAATTTAGGCACCCAAGAGTTTAGGGAAAACAAAACAAAATAAACTCTGGGTCAGTCATGGGATTGGTGTGAGTAAAACAGTTTAAAAAAGTTCAAGCAGATAATCGATATCTCATAAGACCAAGCCGTATAACGGAATGGGTTTTCTCTTATGAGAATCCAAATTATCTTTATATCAAAAACCTTTTGATATTATAATAATGTCTATCAACCACAATAATAATAATCATCAAGCAGAACGCTTTCATCTCTCGTTCTACATATATAATATACAATCAAAACCGCAAGCAAGTATTGGGTATTGGATTTCCAACTATGACAAGGTATGGAACCACCTTTCGCTAGTGTACCTCTAGAGAGGAATACACTGGGTTCAACAAGAACATCTTGTAACTCGGTCACACATGACCGACCACTCATTTTGCTTGAGTGGATCGAATGTATATCACCAACGGTTGGGATCAGCAACCGTTTCCCGAATGGGACAGCATCAACAATAGATTTTTAGAAGTAAATGAAACTCTAGATCAGGTGATTATACACGCTACTTCGATGCGACCGACTTAGCCATGCTGCCTGCCCGATTTCTATCATTTACCGGATGTGAGGCTAGAAGCTACGCTTTATCATCACACCAGATTCACTTTGAATGCCACATCATCAAATCCATCAAATCACCGATTTGACGTCCTCAACCATACATTATGTGTTATCTAAAAAAGTTTCCTTCTTCGCTTCCACTCTTGGTACGGTTGGAGAAATCAATATACGTGATCGTCTGGAAATACTCTGTCAGACATCCGTCCATACAAGTCATCCAGGAACAGGATGAACCGAAGGCACTATTCTGTAAACAGGATAGCCCTTGCATAACTCCGTCTTCAATTTCCTTTGGCATATATGATTCGCAGCGCTTATGCCAATACAGAGTGGTTCTTTGGATAATAATCCAACCGGTCTCTCCATATTAACAACGTTAAAGTGGTCAAAAACTTCGATAGTCTGTGATTTAACTATCGAAGAAAAACAAGTGTGTAAACAACGATATTATTTCCAAATGGAAATTTATATCGATCAAACATCATTCAACATTTATCTCTTTATTTCATTAATTTACTTATCTCCGGTTTCCCTATATTCAATATTTCTTATTTCTAAATTTGGAAAATATACGTTATTAACAATGAAAAACATTTCCATTTCTTGTTTTCTTTATTAGAAAACATTTCTGGTTTCTTATTTGGAAAACATTTCCAAAGCTTCTTCACTGGACTTAGACAGATGTTTAAACAAACCATCGCGATGCCAACTCAAACCATTTCCTTTAATTACTAAATTCACTTAACCATCCTTTACTATTGAACCTTAACCATTCCTTAGTTAAAAATGAAGTCAATCAAGTTGGGGTAATACTACCTCTCAGACCTTAATTGAACAACGTTTCTAACCTTGAAATAGACAAAGTTCACCCTTCTAATTCTTTAACAACTTCCTTACGTAACTCTCCTTCGAATTATCTCTTATTTGATAATTCTTTCCTTCGAATAAGGTATATTCGATAACTCTATTCAATTTATTCTATTCACTTAACTCTTTTGATTTAACTCTAACTCTATTCACTTAACTCCTATCGAATAAACTATATTCGACAACTCTTTTAATTATATTTGAATAAACTATATATTCGATTAACTCCTTTTACTCTATTCGAATAAACTATATTCGGTTAACTCCTTTATTCTATTCTAATCGATTAACTCCAACTGGTTTAACTCTAACTGGTTAACTCTAATTGATTAACTCCATCTAGTTAACTCTAACTGGTTTAACTCTGATTCGAATAACAAATATTCGATTACTCTATTCAACTGACTCGACTCGACTAACCCCTTTCGAATAACTAATTCGATTTACTACTTTCGAATACCATATTCGATTTAGCTCCTTTCGAATACCATATTCGATTTAACTCCTTTATTGGCTTTATAAAGATTTCCTTTTAACAACATTTATTTATTTTAAAGATTTACTTTTAGTAACGGTTCTCCACTTTAAAAATGATTTCCTTCTTATAACAGTTTCCTTTATAACGTTTTGCCTTTTTCTAAATATCTCCTATTTATAAATATTCCAATTTATAAATATTTTTTATTTATAAATATTCCATTTATAAATATTCTATTTCAAATATCACTTTGAAAATATTCCCTTATCAACATTTCGGTATGTTATGGTATTCAACATATCAAATCACGATGATCAGTATCGTCCAAAAAAATATAATCGACAACAGATTATATATCACATCATATATCACAATATATGAAAAATAGTAAAATAAATGTTGAGGAATCCAGCTGGATTCCTCCAACCTGTTTCCCTGCATCACAGATGTTAAACAATATAGATAACATCACTTTCAGTTCCATATGATATATTCTGTTGAACAGAATCAAATATAGAAATTTAACTAACTGACTAGCAGTTCAATCAAACAGTCAACACACAGTCAATCAGCCAATATTTAACAGTTCTAAAAATACAACATGAAATTATAAACTGTTCAGAGTTAGTGAGATTTACTCACATTGGACGATCATCGTTAATAACGATAACCATCGCTTGATTCAGCGTTGTTTTTATTTAATTTCAAACAGGTGTTTGAAATTAAATAAAATTCCGAACTCTTCAGAATAATACCAATCCACAACGTACACGAAGTACTCGACGATACGAACCCAATGCAACTGACAGTTCGTCAATCCGATTCCATATGAGCTGGATACGATGATCACAAGTTAAACGAGATTAAAAGTTAATTAAATTTAAACAAAATTTAAAACCCTTGGGCCTTAACCCTTCCTTCTTGGCATATTCCCCATGAATTAAATAACCGAACCCGTTTTACAACCTTCCTCTCCCAATTGAAAATATTGAACCCGTCTGGTAAAATAAATCCCCCGTTGACCTTCCATTTGACCGACATTTCTGTCCACCTCGGCCACCAATCTCCGGCGCCGACGCCACCACTGACCTCGCCACCCTAAACCGCACCTGGCCATCGCCATTTCACCCCGCTCGCACACCCCGACATGAATCCGACCTGTAGCCCTAACGCTCCCTCAATCTATAGATGATTGTCTTCTTTGTATTCGGAACTCCTCCCAACTCTGGCCATCAGTGTGCCTTGGCACCAGAAACCCGCCTGCGATGTTAACTTCCCCTCCGGCCTCGCTTCCCATACCTACGCCTCAACCCTAGCTCGCTGCCACAAATGTCGAGCCCAACCAAAGTTCATCGCACCAAAATTTGGAGGTATGAGCTTGAAGCTCTCCATTAGCCGAGTTCAACGAATCCAAGAACGATTGATTTCATGGAGGAAAGAAGTGGATTTAATTGAATGAAGGATTCAAGAAAGTGGCGGCTTAATTTTATCGTTTGCTGTAGATGGAAATTAGGTTATAAGGACTTATGGTGGGGGTACTTATAAGGAGATTTGTTAGATATTTATTCAGATATTTGTTAGGATATTTATTCAGATATTTTCAACTTATATTCGCTTGAGCGTTACAAGCTCGCCTGACCTTTAAATAAATTCCAAATGCGACTAAATTTTGCAGTCTACTATAATACTCTATTCCAGACTCAAAAAATCTAGTTTTGCCGAATTCCGAAACCGTTTGCAAAAATGGCTATTTTTAAAGCTCTAAATAACCCATTTAAATATATAAATATAATTAAATTAAATATAAATAAATTTTTATTATCATATATATATTCACATTGGAATACCATACAGCTCTAGAATATTCCTCTATGAATTTCTAACTCGATATTCACTTCTGGGTCAACCCGATATTCGATTTATATTGAAATTCCTTTTTAAAATATAAATAATCCCTTTATAAATTAAAAAGGAATTCCATAGCGACTTTTTCTGAAATTTGATTTGGACGTAAATCAAAATCTACATGACGAAATCCTGATTTTTCTCTTCCACTAGAAAGATATACTCCACCAGCTCCACACATTTCTTGTTTCACAGAAATCCGGCTTAAAACGAATCCAGTACATTCAGTTGAAGTTCGAATCACCAATTTATGAACTATAGCGCCATTTCAAGCTCGATTTTAATTATATTATAATTCTATGTTCAAACTGTCGTTCAAATAATATATTCGTTATTCTAATTCAAATTCTGAACTGAATTAAATATCATAGATGATCCGGTTCACACCATATCGTCATTTCAGCCAATTCTGATTATTTCAGAATTAAATATATTATTTAATTATTATATTAATTAAATATTCACCATTATTTAATTCCACGACCATTAAATTCACTATATCACTATTTATATAATTAAATAAATTAATTATAATACCTCTGCAAATGCGGGTCATTAGAATTATATTTTATAATTTGATATTTTAACCATCTTTTATGTTAATTTAACCCTAAAATCTGATTATACATGTTAATTTCGATCAATTTCCCTAGAATAACCTAACTATGATATATGCTTGTTAGGCCATGATTAGCGTGTATTAGTCTTTAGTTGTGTTATATCTATGATTGTTATTGATTGATTCATGTTTATATGCGAATATATGTTTGTATATGAATGGGATTGGATGTAGTTGTTTTTTGAATGTGTGAATTGCTTGTTATTCTTGATTTGGCTGCTAGAATTACTAGAATTGGGACTTAGGATTGAATATCATGGCATACCGAGATCAAAATTTGTCAGAATCAGATGAAACTTAAAGGATGGGCTCTAGAGGACATTAGGAAGGCATTCTTAAATTTCAAAGTAAAAAAGTTTCTAAATATAGGCACTAATCCATAGGCCCTGGATCAATACTGAGCCTAAGGGCATGGATTGCCACCGATCAATGATGGGGTGTCATATGGACTTACAACTTCTATAGTGGCATGGTGGGACCCTATTGAAGCTACCATGGAAGTTTAGTGAAGATTGGATAGGCTAAGGTTGGATTATTGAGTGGACCAGCTATAAGTTGAATGGAAGGTCAGATTTGTACATGGGTTGAAGAGACTTGACCAAGAGGCACTGCAAGGAGGTAGAATGAGATCCATGAAGTAACTTAGCCAGAAATGTATAAGTATATGGACTAATGTCGATCCATAGGGTATGGATCGATACTAATTGATCAGTGTAAGTCAGAATGTGGTGCGATTCATATTGGTGAATGAGAACTATTTCAGAAGTGTGCTGGAGATTGTAATTTGTCGATTACTTCTACAAGGTGGATGTTTTGACTTGATGAAGTTATAGCTCTTCCATTGTGAATTTGGGCGAGAGTGGCCGAAATAGTTCATGGTGAGTAGCTCGAGATTGAATGAGGATGATAGATAATGGAATGTTTTAAATGGGATCCTAACCTAAAGATGGAGTTGTGGATGGCTCATATATTTGGGAGTGCCAAGGAATCGTTGATAGCTCGGAGTGTTCTAGATGCGGACTTAAAGCCGGGGTATCGCGAGACGTATGGCACCAATGATCATGTAACTTGGATTTCTTGCGAAGTGATCTAATTGTCTTAAAAGGCAAACATACTTGGTAAGTTTGGTAGTTCGAATAGAATTGGGGTTTTCCATTAGCCTTTGACATAAGCGAGGATGGTCATATAGGTTATAAATGTATTCAAGCCTCTAGAAGGAGACGACTTGGACATTGTTTGATGGATGCTATGGTTGCTCTGAATGATCTCTTTGTTCGTTCTCTAGGTAAGTTATCACCTTAGGATACTGAAGTGAAGAGAGGATTGGAATTCCTGTATGTGTAGTATTTATTTCTACTGTTACTAGAGTAGCATGTATTATTTAGTTATTATGAGCTAACTCTTTGATTGGAGGGACAGTTCAGGTGAGAGTTCAAATGTCTAGTTTCATATTTTGCAATATAGCCGCTGATAGTCATTTTTCATGCATGTCGAACTGTTGTCTTACTCATGGTTTTATGTTTCCTCTTATTACTTTGGGATGCTCATCGACGACGTTTCTGAGTAGACTAAGTTGCAGGTTTGGTGATGAGGATGTGGATCTATGGTGATCTAAAGGCTGACTTATTATTCTATGTTAGCTATTTGTTTCCGTTGTTATGATTAATGTATCTCAGAAGGATTGCAGAGAGGCTTGATGTACTTAGATTGTTGACATGTTATATCAGATTCTGATATTTCATTTGAAAATGAGACTTTTTCTTTATCATACTTCACTATTACTCTGTCATATATTTCTCTGTAATATATTATTCATGCACTGTGAGATATATGATGGGTTTTGTTAAGGTTTATTTTCCTTGATGATCATCCCATGTTGGCTAAGCATGGTCTATGGAGCATCTTTCTTATAGTTTGTTGCATAAGCTATGGGGCGGTTGTCACAGTACTGTAATGAAGGGGTGGTCAGAGCAATAGTTTCTAGTGAATGGAAAATCAAACTATTGTCTAAATACATATTTATCTTAATTGATTTCCAGCTAATGGTTGTTCCCATTTTCTAGGATATTCGAACCTACTATTCATCTCATATGATTAACTACCCTTGATATCAAAAGATAGTGTTCTGATAAAGCCTGTCAACCACCTGATACTTACAATCTATCACCAATTTAATACTTCCAATATAAGTGTGCTCTTTGACACATTCTTAAAATAGGCAAACCCACCGCCATTTAGTACATACCATGCTGGACTCTAATGATTATCATTATCTTTATTATCTATTTAAAGAGGCGGGCTCGTTAGTCATTTAATATCTATCATGGTGGTTTCTAAATAAACACTGTTACTAATTATAGGGAACTAACTACTAATATCTTTGATTGTTATTTAAGGCTTCCAATGTTAATACATATCCCAATCCATAAACATGTAATGTGAAAGATAGCAGTGGCCGCACCTACACAACATGTAGGTCCAATGTCCATTTAAGACCTTTTCTAAGCACATTCTCCACCATTATCTAGTTGGCATTATCACGGTAATCCCTAGCAACTAATACTTCTATTAGGATAAGCAGATCTAGTGGCCATTTAACACCTACCTTAGGTGGAATCTAACCCTGTTACTTAATACCTAATAAGAAGTGGAGCCTTCCATGTATAACATTAATCGAGCACATTTGACCATTTAATACTTCGTATAGGAAAAAGGCAGATCATTAAATCACTTAATACCTAATTAGAGAGGATCTTTTGACCACTACACATACTCCATAGGGTAAAATCCTAAGTAAAGGGGTAGGTCACAATAATTTAATGCCTTCAAAGGCAGATCTAGACACTTAATACTTTAATCCTAAAGAAGTCCCTTTCACCACTCAAGGACCTGTACCATTACTGTATTTCCCAAGTTACTTATCATGGAATATTTCATTTGCCTAACTCATTTTAAATAATTAAAATCTCAATAGGTTTAATCTTTCAATAGGGAGGTGGACCCTACAATCACTTGATATCTGAACACTTGAATTAAACATTTTCGGAGATACACACTACTCTCTAGACCATTCAATACCTTAGTGAAGGTAGTCGTCTTCACATGTAGTTATAAGTTATTGGTTAGTGATACCCCATATCAATAACAAGTACACCAAACAATTGGTAACCTCAAAGTAAAGGGCAGACTTCTATCGAATGACTCTACCGATCTTGCATCACTAAACTATTAAGCCCAATTAATCAACCTTAGATGGATTATTGTATTTTAATTTAGTGTCAGATGCAGTCAAATATTAATTACCCATTGATCTCCACTAAGTTTCATACCATAAAAGTCAACCTAAGAAATCTAGGTAAGTTACTAATATTCGGTTAGCAGATAATATTATTTAATTTATAATCACTCCCATTAGTCCACTAATCCATAATTATTTAATCTTTCAAATTCGATCTTATTCATTACTTTCCCTTTTAATTTTCATATTACATTAATTTAATTTATTAGATTGCAACCTTTTAGATTCAAATCTCATGCACCACCAATTAACTGTGATCATAATATTTCCTTTTCTATAATTTATTTTTCCCTTGCCAATTAATAGGAGGTTAGCCCACTAAATCCTAAGGTTACCTTATAATTAACATTTTATTACCTAAATGTGAGTTATGCACATATAGTTTTTATTTTATTTATTTAACACGATTTACATTCTGTATTCAATTAATTTATTCTTCTTTCCTTTATTTTATTTATTATTCATATTATTTACTTATTCGGTTTTCTTTCTTTTTATTATGCAATATTATCCATTAAATTTCAATTTTATCCAAATTTACATACTTTAGTTATGATTAAACCACATGAATATGATTCAGTGTTTTATTTGTTGAAACAACATTTCTTAGGAAGACTTTACATTTGATTTCCATAACTTTTTGTAACAAAAGTTATTTACTTCATTCTAAATTATAAGAATTATGTGTTTTCTTTTTATTTTGAATAGATAATGTAAAATACAGAGAAAATCTTGTACTTTACAAATCTCTTCCTTTATACTTGTATGTATTGCTTGCCAAACTAAACATCGTATTTTAAAAGAAGAATATGAACAAATTTATAACAATCAATGGATATTCTGTCCACAAATTAAACTATGAGAAATTCAAATATAACAATTTAGGGTAGCAATCTTAAATTAGCTACTGCTATTATTTCACCCTATGTTATAGATTCTGATTAAAATAATAAACATTACAAACTACTATCTTTAGGATTAGTTTCCAGACCCTGGTGAAAAATAATAATTTGAAAAAGTATATAAATAAGTATGTAGGAAAAGATTAATCATAACAAAAAGGTAAACCTAAAATTCAGAAGAATAATAAATCTTAGCCACAAAAATTAGATAAAGTGAACGCAATGAATTTATATTGTAAAAAATATACATAGTTTCCCACAACCTCAAAAGAGTGCCTACGAATTCTCGATCTGAACTATAATTTTGTATCAAACTCCAATCTGTGTTAAATAAAACAAATACATCTAAGAAGGGAATTTATATGTTAGGACTACAAAGCTGAAGGAAGATTTAGGATTGCGAGAGACAATAAAAAGATCGGATTATGTCTGAAAATTATTACCTCACTGCACAAATTGTAATTTCTTAATCTTTACCAATTTGAATGAATTTGATATACTTAGACTAGTGTGACGGAAGGGAATTTCGCCCGGTCCGAACCAGTCGCTTGACCGACCCAGACCATTCGAAACGCCCTATCGTTGAGAACAGGACAAATCAGAACACAAACAGAAGAACATTTCATTGTATATTACAACAATGCATCAGATTACAAGAATATACAGAGTATAAATGAATATTACACAGAAATATCAGAGATTTAAATTACATTTAAATACATAGCAGCGGAAAATAATACAATACACAACTAGAAGGAGATATACGGATACAAAGCTTTCCGGATATCGTTCCAGCTGTAAACCAGGTTCCTGTGAATATAAATCTGCAAAACCAAAACTACTAGCTGCCCGTGTCAAAATAGGGGCACCCAGAGTTTAGGTTAAAACAATAAACTCCAGGTCAGTCATGGGACTGGTGTGAGAACTAAAACAGTTATTAATCTTTATTTTAAATCATTAGGTAAATCAAGGGACCACGCCGTATAACACGGAACGGGTTTCCTCCCAAGAATACCAGTGCATAAAACAACAGCGCAATGCTAAATAAAGAAAAATGAAGCTGTTATAAGACCCAGGTCCTATCACACAATGCAACGCAAGCCGGGGGATAGGGTTTTTACCTTATAACAGCCAAAGAATGCTTGATACGTTTAAAACAAATCATTTGATACTATTGTAAGTGCATAGTGTATAAAACAACTTCAAATCATAAGTATCAATCATAGGCGGCATGAGCGTCCCATGCCACTATGTCGCCATATATAGGTTTACAAATAAAACCGCAAAGTTACGTATTTGGAAATTGGATTTCCGTCTATGAACCGAGGCAAAAGATAGTCCTCAACCGATTCGAGACAATCTAGCCCATGTCTCCGGAGCAGCCGCAACTGCCCCTTGGATCGTCAGGGCCGGTCCACCGATGTGGATTATAGTGCCTGAACAATACGTTTCTCCGCCCTATGGGGCGTAAACGAGCCAACAAATGACTCCATCGGTTCGAGAACGACCGATCAATCCGAGGCGCCTCGCAACAGCAACAACCACATAAGTCAAACTCGTCAGGGCGTGTAAAACCACTGACGCCACTTCTAGCTAGAAAGAAACGCAAGTCCTCCCTGAGGTCCGTCTCCCGTTTTTGGTTCATACCGGGTGTGAAACACGCGAGGTATACGTTACACAAAGCTACGCCACAAAGGCCGTGCTTTGATCATCACCACAAGACTTTGCTTTTCAACAGAAGCCTCGATCAATTGCCACTCAGGCATGCCACACAGGCAATTCACTCCATGCGTTTGATATCCACCAATATATAACCCCTGAGCTCGTACGTCTCAGAGAAGGGCGTTAAGCAAGAGAATAAATTCTCCGCCGCCAAACAGATATATATTTAATAGAAATCAATCACACGGACTAAAATCCAATGTCAGACACACAGTCCATTTACAAGTCCGTTCTGGGTCTGAACGAAACCGGAGGCACCTAGTACCCCGCATATCCATCGATCTCCAAGTACGTCTGGACGATCACCAACTGTTTCCATCTTCTTGGGTGTACAGCCCAATCAAGATCATCAGTTATCACCCAAACGACGTGAAGACCTCCGGTCTTCGACCATCGTCTTCATCTTCGACTTATCGTCGTATCAGTTATTCAGAATGGGATAAACCCGGTCTTTCCGAATAACTCTCGTATATATTATAAAAGTGTTACACAAACACAACATACGCCTCATTCCAATTCATTAGTCACTAACCGTAAATTAATCAAGAGAATAATTCCCCAAATATTAACCCCGAAGGCCGAAACCAACATCAGATCAATATCCAGAAAACCATTCTGCTTGGCCAACCGACAGTTAGTTTCTAAATTTCACATCCATAGGGAAAGATTCCCATTAATTTTATCAAAGATAAATTCCTTGAATTTATTCTTTAGTCCATTTTTGAATATCAATTCAAACTAGTCGGGATTAGCGAACCTTACCGAAGTAATCATTTGTTTTAATTTCCCAATCCCAACCTATTCATCCCATGAAGTAAAACTGGTAATACTTCATATCTAACACCACAGTGTTATCGGTAAATTCAATTACCATTTCACGTTCAAATCTAATTAAAGATTTAACTATCGCCTGGAGCAAAACTGGTGATACTCCATTTTCGATCATTTCAATCTAATTAAAGATTCATTAAAACTCCACTTAGTTTTAATCGTTAACTGGGTTAAAGAATCAGTGTCATTTAAAACACGGTTCACGATAAACCCAAAATCACATTCCATTAATTATCGGGTTAAAGAACAAGTGTTATTTAAAACACTGTTCACGATAAACCCAAAAATCAATATCCATTCAATTCCAATTAAATATTATTTAATTGGTACACTTCATTAAATCTAAATAAAAAGATTTAATCTTTTCTCAACTGGGTTCAAGAACAGTGTTAGTGAAGACACCATTCACGACAAACCCAAATCACATTCATTAATTATCGGGTTAAAGAACAAGTGTTATTTAAAACACTGTTCACGATAAACCCAAAAATCAATATCAATTCAATTCCAATTAAATATTATTTAATTAGTACACTTCATTAAATCTAAATAAAAAGATTTAATCTTTTCTCAACTGGGTTCAAGAACAATGTTAGTGAAGACACCATTCACGACAAACCCAAATCACATTCATTAATTATCGGGTTAAAGAACAAGTGTTATTTAAAACACTGTTCACGATAAACCCAAAAATCAATATCAATTCAATTCCAATTAAATATTATTTAATTGGTACACTTCATTAAATCTAAATAAAAAGATTTAATCTTTTCTCAACTGGGTTCAAGAACAGTGTTAGTGAAGACACCATTCACGACAAACCCAAATCACATTTGATATTCAATATAAGGCTCTGAATAGAAAATATATCGGCTTATATTCAATATCAAATCCTACGATTAACAAATGTCGTATTGAAAATAATGATATTAATATATCTTTCAAATTTCCATAACAACACCTGTATAATCACGAATTCCAACATCGAAATATTCCGAAGACAATTTCGATTCAAATCCACTCCAATGCAATCATTGGAAATTCTGGTTACTTTTAAAACCCTTTTCAAATTCAGTTTATTTATTTAAAAATAAATAGAATTATAATTCTAGTTCAAAACTAGTCTATTTCGATAAAAATCTATTGTTATCTTTTCAAATATGGAGTTTTTCATCCCAATTCTTTCTAAATCATTTCTTATGATTTTACACAAATTATTACTATTTTTAATAATTTTATCAAGGCCCGTACAGTCGATTTCCATCAATGGCCATCGAACTGCACTTACAGCGACCTTTTTCAAATTTGATTTGGACATAATTCCAAATCCAACCGTTAGATTTCAAATTTCTAACATTCGTTAGAAAGCTCTTTTCGATACGAACCCAACGGTTCCGGTTTTAGGAGAATCCGACGGTCGGATCTCCCGCAATGTCCGTTTGAAATAAATGGTCGAAATTCACGAACTGCCGCGGCGCGGCGCGTTCTATTCAGGCCATTATATTATATATATAATATATATAATATATACTTCGTCGATTTCTATTTAAAACGAATTATATAAATAGTTTTAAATTCGTTTCAAAAGTAATTTCAACTTCCTTTTCAATTCAAATCAAAATTGAATTCTTCTTTATAAATTCGTTTCAAAATTCATTTCTATTCAATTCAAATTTCAATTCAATTTGAATTCATTTCAATTCGTTTTCAATTCAATTTGAATTCGTTTTCAATTCATTTCGAAATCGTTTTCAATTCAATTCATTTCGAAATCGTTTTCAATTCAATTCATTTCGAAATCGTTTTCAATTCAATTCATTTCGAAATCGTTTTCAATTCAATTCATTTCGAAATCGTTTTCAATTCAATTCATTTCGAAATCGTTTTCAATTCAATTCATTTCGAAATCGTTTTCAATTCAATTCAAAATATTCGATTTCGAAATCACTTTTCAATATTCATTTTTAAGATGAATAAAATCGATATAAATATCGTTCACGTCAAAATGGCATTCAATCTAATCAATACGGCTTCTTAAATTTCTATTTTTAAATATTCTATTTCAAATATTTCTTTTTCAAAATAGTTGTCAGTACTAAAATATTTCGTTCAACACATGACCAATCTCAATGGATGAGTACTGTCAACATATGAACTTTTATTTTATATTGATAAAGATATAAATTTTATTACTAAAATATTTCGTTCAACACATGACCAATCTCAATGGATGAGTACTGTCAACACATGAACTTTTATTTTATAATATTCTTTATTTTTCAAATTGGAATGAGGCCCAATCAATTACCATATAAAGTTAATTATATGGATTTTCATACAACACATGTATATATAATAACATTGAAAATAATCAACCATCAACCAAAGTGCACTACACTGTAAAAGCATCAAATATAGATATTCAACGCTTATAACAGCCTGTCAATCAATCGATCGACATATTTAATCAATCAGGATGAGTGAACTTCAAATTTCATCCCAACACCCGTGTGGGGTTTCAAACAATCAAACACAAATTTTATTTGTGCTGTTGGGCGATGTGTAAAATTTATCGACCCAATCAATGTCAGTCAAATAGGTGTACATAAACAAACCGTCTGGTTTGTAAATGAATATTTATTTATTCACATTCACGTTAAAATTTATATTTTTAACGATAAAACATTTTATTCAACCTATGAATTTCTATTCAGTTCATTCTTTAAATAAAATGATATTTTTATTTTTCTAACATATTTTAGAAAATTTCGGCGGCATAACGGCACGATACTAGAAACGGGACAAGGCCCAGCCTTATCCCCGGTCTAGTGAAGGCCCACGCCATTCACACATCAATCAAATCCATTTCAATTCACCAAACAATTCAATTCAAACCAAATCATCTAACTAATCTATGCAACCAAAACAAACAAGTCCATGGTTTGTGGACGATTGTGTCGGGTGCTACTAAGCACCGTCTGCATCCTAGTATATATATATAACTAGAAAAAGAGAATTTGAGTGAGAAGTTCTCACATATAGCTATCCTAGCTCCACGGCACTTCGAATGCAGGAAATCTTCACCGCTATCGCATCTTCGTCATCTTCGTTGCCCGTAGCCACTACATACATAAAAATCGAATTTTTACTTCGCTATTCAATATTTAAAAATCAAATTTTTAGTTCAAAGTTCAATATATAAAAATCGAATTTTTAGTTCAAAGTTCAATATATAAAAATCGAATTTTTAGTTCAAAGTTCAATATATAAAAATCGAATTTTTAGTTCAAAGTTCAATATATAAAAATCGAATTTTTATTTATATAGATTCCTCCTTTTCCATTTCAAAGATCTAATCTTTTCTTTTACTTTTCAAAGTTTAAATCTTTTACCTTTTAAAAATTCAAATATTTTAAAACCTTTTTAAAATTCAAATCTTTTAAAACCTTTTTAAAATAAAGAATCAGTTTTAAACATTTAGAAAAAAAAAACTGTTTTAACCTTTTAATTAAAATCAGTTTTAAAAATCTAATTAAAATCACAGTTTTTAAATTATTAAAATAACAAAATACTTACAGATGGGGGCTGGTTTCACCGATCGTCGGAGGTGCCTCGAGGTGGCGGCGCTCGGGGTTCGAACGGGGGAGGCTCGATTGGATTTGACGGGGAGGGGCTCGCGATTGGTTCAGGGGGGCGGCAGGGTTCGTCGGCGTCGGGCCTCGAGGGGGGGGGGGGCGCGATGCTTCGTCGGCGTCGAGACGAGGGGGGCGGATCGAATCGATTTAGGTTTTGTTGTTTTTTTTTTCTCTTTTCTGGTAAATGAAGTCGGGGGGGGGGGGGGGCCAGGCAGGAGATAAGGAGGGAGGGAAATTAAACATTATATTTTTTTTATTATTTTATTATTTAAATTTGCAAAATGGTTGACTTTTACATATGACCTCGAAACGAGGCCCACCGCCTGTCGCCCATAGCGTTTCACCCCCATTCCGAACACAATGGGATATGTATCGCAAGCTGATTTGATCGTTACAATCAGTTTCCTTTTGAATTTTCATTTAAATCACTATATTGAATTTTAAACGCGCATTTCAAATAACCGGGGTCACATACTAACTCTATAAATTGCAGAAAAATATTTTCTAGCTTCGTATTGACGATACGGTCCTAACAAAACTAGTTTCGTCAAATTCTGAGATCGTTTGAAAAATGGCCAATTTCCAGTCGATTAAAATCAACTGAAACTGGTCAAACGCGTTTTCCTTTGCCACGCTCACATATTGATTCGAAAAATTATGAAACTTGGAACCTAGCAATAACTTAACATCACGGACCCAACAAAACTGGTTTCGTCGAAATCCGAGGTCGTTTGCAAAATGTCCATTTTTTAAGGGCCTGAATTCCATAGCGACTATTCAGAATTTTCAACTGGACATATCTTTTGATTCCCGCTATGAAATCTTGATTATTCGGATTCGATAGAAATATATTATCAATTAGATCCTATCATTTTTGGTTTCACTAAAATCCGGATTGTTTTCACCCGGTACATTCAATTGAAGTTTGAAATCGAATTATCGAACTACCGCGCCATTTTCAATTCTATTTATAATTATATATATAAATATTTATATTCTAACGATGACGCGTATAATATATACGATCGAATTATATTCAAAATAAATTTCTCGTCGATATTATTTAAAATAATTCATTTTAAATAATCAAAATTCGCTAAAATTGCCAAAATAAAAATTTCAAACTGGCTCGCATTTTACGGGTTGTTACAATCTCCCCCACTTAAAACTTTTCGTCCCCGAAAAGGAACAAAGTCGAAAGTGGTTTGATTAATAAGCTCTACATTCGATCTGGCTTCCATTCTCTAACTTTTTAGTTTCTGAGAATTTTCAAAACTTCAAAAATTTGGCTAACACCCTAAATTTTTGAAAAATTTCGCCATAACCTCCCCTGCACCGGGAGCATCGGGGAATTTCAAATAGCTTCCCCGGTCCTTCAGATCTCAAAAAGAAAAAGAAAAAGAAAAAGCCAAGCGGCTAGCCAATAGGCTCACAAAATCATCATCACCCAAACAAAACAAGAAATTATGTAGTAAACATGTACCTATTTGTCGGGCAAACAAATTTTATTCTTCGGCTCTAGCCTCCTTGCTATGACCTGCTCAATGATATATATGTATATGCAAGCAAATGCGACCAATTTCAATACAGTTCAATATTCGGTTCAATTAGGCTAAATGGCTAAAAATTAGCAAACAAATAAACTAACAACACAAACATCAATCAATTAGTGAATTTAACGTTTCAAATTCATAATTTTGGTATATATACAAAAATCATGTTTTTGATGCCAAATCACAACAATAGGCCTTATCTAATTTTTGGTTCTCACACCAGTCAATAGGAAATATATAGAAATCTCACCTTCGTCACTCGAATATAAACACTGATGATGAGGCCTCATCATCTGAATCATCTCCGGGCGACTAGAGTGTGATTCTATATCTATCCAGTATATTAAAATTTCGAATACACGCGGATCAGACGTATACGCAAAATCTATATATACTGGATTGTCCACATCAATATAAATAGATAATCAAATACGAATAATTGATTTAAATTTTCAAAACAAAAATTGTTTTCATTTTAAAAATTTACTCTTCACACTCGTTCTAGGATACTACTGATCCCATCTCTAACGAGTCATTCTAATTGGATATTACTAATCCAATATCTGATGAATTCTTTCGTATGGTTCTAATGTGCCTTGTTCTCTAAGCTTTGTAAACCAAAGCTCTGATACCAACTGTGACGGCAGGGAATTTCGCCCGGTCCGAACCAGTCGCTTGACCGACCCAGACCATTCGAAACGCCCTATCGTTGAGAACAGGACAAATCAGAACACAAACAGAAGAACATTTCATTGTATATTACAACAATGCATCAGATTACAAGAATATACAGAGTATAAATGAATATTACACAGAAATATCAGAGATTTAAATTACATTTAAATACATAGCAGCGGAAAATAATACAATACACAACTAGAAGGAGATATACGGATACAAAGCTTTCCGGATATCGTTCCAGCTGTAAACCAGGTTCCTGTGAATATAAATCTGCAAAACCAAAACTACTAGCTGCCCGTGTCAAAATAGGGGCACCCAGAGTTTAGGTTAAAACAATAAACTCCAGGTCAGTCATGGGACTGGTGTGAGAACTAAAACAGTTATTAATCTTTATTTTAAATCATTAGGTAAATCAAGGGACCACGCCGTATAACACGGAACGGGTTTCCTCCCAAGAATACCAGTGCATAAAACAACAGCGCAATGCTAAATAAAGAAAAATGAAGCTGTTATAAGACCCAGGTCCTATCACACAATGCAACGCAAGCCGGGGGATAGGGTTTTTACCTTATAACAGCCAAAGAATGCTTGATACGTTTAAAACAAATCATTTGATACTATTGTAAGTGCATAGTGTATAAAACAACTTTAAATCATAAGTATCAATCATAGGCGGCATGAGCGTCCCATGCCACTATGTCGCCATATATAGGTTTACAAATAAAACCGCAAAGTCACGTATTTGGAAATTGGATTTCCGTCTATGAACCGAGGCAAAAGATAGTCCTCAACCGATTCGAGACAATCTAGCCCATGTCTCCGGAGCAGCCGCAACTGCCCCTTGGATCGTCAGGGCCGGTCCACCGATGTGGATTATAGTGCCTGAACAATACGTTTCTCCGCCCTATGGGGCGTAAACGAGCCAACAAATGACTCCATCGGTTCGAGAACGACCGATCAATCCGAGGCGCCTCGCAACAGCAACAACCACATAAGTCAAACTCGTCAGGGCGTGTAAAACCACTGACGCCACTTCTAGCTAGAAAGAAACGCAAGTCCTCCCTGAGGTCCGTCTCCCGTTTTTGGTTCATACCGGGTGTGAAACACGCGAGGTATACGTTACACAAAGCTACGCCACAAAGGCCGTGCTTTGATCATCACCACAAGACTTTGCTTTTCAACAGAAGCCTCGATCAATTGCCACTCAGGCATGCCACACAGGCAATTCACTCCATGCGTTTGATATCCACCAATATATAACCCCTGAGCTCGTACGTCTCAGAGAAGGGCGTTAAGCAAGAGAATAAATTCTCCGCCGCCAAACAGATATATATTTAATAGAAATCAATCACACGGACTAAAATCCAATGTCAGACACACAGTCCATTTACAAGTCCGTTCTGGGTCTGAACGAAACCGGAGGCACCTAGTACCCCGCATATCCATCGATCTCCAAGTACGTCTGGACGATCACCAACTGTTTCCATCTTCTTGGGTGTACAGCCCAATCAAGATCATCAGTTATCACCCAAACGACGTGAAGACCTCCGGTCTTCGACCATCGTCTTCATCTTCGACTTATCGTCGTATCAGTTATTCAGAATGGGATAAACCCGGTCTTTCCGAATAACTCTCGTATATATTATAAAAGTGTTACACAAACACAACATACGCCTCATTCCAATTCATTAGTCACTAACCGTAAATTAATCAAGAGAATAATTCCCCAAATATTAACCCCGAAGGCCGAAACCAACATCAGATCAATATCCAGAAAACCATTCTGCTTGGCCAACCGACAGTTAGTTTCTAAATTTCACATCCATAGGGAAAGATTCCCATTAATTTTATCAAAGATAAATTCCTTGAATTTATTCTTTAGTCCATTTTTGAATATCAATTCAAACTAGTCGGGATTAGCGAACCTTACCGAAGTAATCATTTGTTTTAATTTCCCAATCCCAACCTATTCATCCCATGAAGTAAAACTGGTAATACTTCATATCTAACACCACAGTGTTATCGGTAAATTCAATTACCATTTCACGTTCAAATCTAATTAAAGATTTAACTATCGCCTGGAGCAAAACTGGTGATACTCCATTTTCGATCTTTTCAATCTAATTAAAGATTCATTAAAACTCCACTTAGTTTTAATCGTTAACTGGGTTAAAGAATCAGTGTCATTTAAAACACGGTTCACGATAAACCCAAAATCACATTCCATTAATTATCGGGTTAAAGAACAAGTGTTATTTAAAACACTGTTCACGATAAACCCAAAAATCAATATCCATTCAATTCCAATTAAATATTATTTAATTGGTACACTTCATTAAATCTAAATAAAAAGATTTAATCTTTTCTCAACTGGGTTCAAGAACAGTGTTAGTGAAGACACCATTCACGACAAACCCAAATCACATTCATTAATTATCGGGTTAAAGAACAAGTGTTATTTAAAACACTGTTCACGATAAACCCAAAAATCAATATCAATTCAATTCCAATTAAATATTATTTAATTGGTACACTTCATTAAATCTAAATAAAAAGATTTAATCTTTTCTCAACTGGGTTCAAGAACAGTGTTAGTGAAGACACCATTCACGACAAACCCAAATCACATTCATTAATTATCGGGTTAAAGAACAAGTGTTATTTAAAACACTGTTCACGATAAACCCAAAAATCAATATCAATTCAATTCCAATTAAATATTATTTAATTGGTACACTTCATTAAATCTAAATAAAAAGATTTAATCTTTTCTCAACTGGGTTCAAGAACAGTGTTAGTGAAGACACCATTCACGACAAACCCAAATCACATTTGATATTCAATATAAGGCTCTGAATAGAAAATATATCGGCTTATATTCAATATCAAATCCTACGATTAACAAATGTCGTATTGAAAATAACGATATTAATATATCTTTCAAATTTCCATAACAACACCTGTATAATCACGAATTCCAACATCGAAATATTCCGAAGACAATTTCGATTCAAATCCACTCCAATGCAATCATTGGAAATTCTGGTTACTTTTAAAACCCTTTTCAAATTCAGTTTATTTATTTAAAAATAAATAGAATTATAATTCTAGTTCAAAACTAGTCTATTTCGATAAAAATCTATTTTTATCTTTTCAAATATGGAGTTTTTCATCCCAATTCTTTCTAAATCATTTCTTATGATTTTACACAAATTATTACTATTTTTAATAATTTTATCAAGGCCCGTACAGTCGATTTCCATCAATGGCCATCGAACTGCACTTACAGCGACCTTTTTCAAATTTGATTTTGACATAATTCCAAATCCAACCGTTAGATTTCAAATTTCTAACATTCGTTAGAAAGCTCTTTTCGATACGAACCCAACGGTTCCGGTTTTAGGAGAATCCGACGGTCGGATCTCCCGCAATGTCCGTTTGAAATAAATGGTCGAAATTCACGAACTGCCGCGGCGCGGCGCGTTCTATTCAGGCCATTATATTATATATATAATATATATAATATATACTTCGTCGATTTCTATTTAAAACGAATTATATAAATAGTTTTAAATTCGTTTCAAAAGCAATTTCAACTTCCTTTTCAATTCAAATCAAAATTGAATTCTTCTTTATAAATTCGTTTCAAAATTCATTTCTATTCAATTCAAATTTCAATTCAATTTGAATTCATTTCAATTCGTTTTCAATTCAATTTGAATTCGTTTTCAATTCATTTCGAAATCGTTTTCAATTCAATTCATTTCGAAATCGTTTTCAATTCAATTCATTTCGAAATCGTTTTCAATTCAATTCATTTCGAAATCGTTTTCAATTCAATTCATTTCGAAATCGTTTTCAATTCAATTCATTTCGAAATCGTTTTCAATTCAATTCATTTCGAAATCGTTTTCAATTCAATTCAAAATATTCGATTTCGAAATCACTTTTCAATATTCATTTTTAAGATGAATAAAATCGATATAAATATCGTTCACGTCAAAATGGCGTTCAATCTAATCAATACGGCTTCTTAAATTTCTATTTTTAAATATTCTATTTCAAATATTTCTTTTTCAAAATAGTTGTCAGTACTAAAATATTTCGTTCAACACATGACCAATCTCAATGAATGAGTACTGTCAACATATGAACTTTTATTTTATATTGATAAAGATATAAATTTTATTACTAAAATATTTCGTTCAACACATGACCAATCTCAATGGATGAGTACTGTCAACACATGAACTTTTATTTTATAATATTCTTTATTTTTCAAATTGGAATGAGGCCCAATCAATTACCATATAAAGTTAATTATATGGATTTTCATACAACACATGTATATATAATAACATTGAAAATAATCAACCATCAACCAAAGTGCACTACACTGTAAAAGCATCAAATATAGATATTCAACGCTTATAACAGCCTGTCAATCAATCGATCGACATATTTAATCAATCAGGATGAGTGAACTTCAAATTTCATCCCAACACCCGTGTGGGGTTTCAAACAATCAAACACATATTTTATTTGTGCTGTTGGGCGATGTGTAAAATTTATCGACCCAATCAATGTCAGTCAAATAGGTGTACATAAACAAACCGTCTGGTTTGTAAATGAATATTTATTTATTCACATTCACGTTAAAATTTATATTTTTAACGATAAAACATTTTATTCAACCTATGAATTTCTATTCAGTTCATTCTTTAAATAAAATGATATTTTTATTTTTCTAACATATTTTAGAAAATTTCGGCGGCATAACGGCACGATACTAGAAACGGGACAAGGCCCAGCCTTATCCCCGGTCTAGTGAAGGCCCACGCCATTCACACATCAATCAAATCCATTTCAATTCACCAAACAATTCAATTCAAACCAAATCATCTAACTAATCTATGCAACCAAAACAAACAAGTCCATGGTTTGTGGACGATTGTGTCGGGTGCTACTAAGCACCGTCTGCATCCTAGTATATATATATAACTAGAAAAAGAGAATTTGAGTGAGAAGTTCTCACATATAGCTATCCTAGCTCCACGGCACTTCCAATGCAGGAAATCTTCACCGCTATCGCATCTTCGTCATCTTCGTTGCCCGTAGCCACTACATACATAAAAATCGAATTTTTACTTCGCTATTCAATATTTAAAAATCAAATTTTTAGTTCAAAGTTCAATATATAAAAATCGAATTTTTAGTTCAAAGTTCAATATATAAAAATCGAATTTTTAGTTCAAAGTTCAATATATAAAAATCGAATTTTTAGTTCAAAGTTCAATATATAAAAATCGAATTTTTAGTTCAAAGTTCAATATATAAAAATCGAATTTTTATTTATATAGATTCCGCCTTTTCCATTTCAAAGATCTAATCTTTTCTTTTACTTTTCAAAGTTTAAATCTTTTACCTTTTAAAAATTCAAATCTTTTAAAACCTTTTTAAAATTCAAATCTTTTAAAACCTTTTTAAAATAAAGAATCAGTTTTAAACATTTAGAAAGAAAAAAAAAACTGTTTTAACCTTTTAATTAAAATCAGTTTTAAAAATCTAATTAAAATCACAGTTTTTAAATTATTAAAATAACAAAATACTTACAGATGGGGGCTGGTTTCACCGATCGTCGGAGGTGCCTCGAGGTGGCGGCGCTCGGGGTTCGAACGGGGGAGGCTCGATTGGATTTGATGGGGAGGGGCTCGCGATTGGTTCAGGGGGGCGGCAGGGTTCGTCGGCGTCGGGCCTCGAGGGGGGGGCGGCGCGATGCTTCGTCGGCGTCGAGACGAGGGGGGCGGATCGAATCGATTTAGGTTTTGTTGTTTTTTTTTTCTCTTTTCTGGTAAATGAAGTCGGGGGGGGGGGGGGGGGCAGGCAGGAGATAAGGAGGGAGGGAAATTAAAAATTATATTTTTTTTATTTTTATTATTTTATTATTTAAATTTGCAAAATGGTTGACTTTTACATACGACCTCGAAACGAGGCCCACGGCCTGTCGCCCATAGCGTTTCACCCCCATTCCGAACACAATGGGATATGTATCGCAAGCTGATTTGATCGTTACAATCAGTTTCCTTTTGAATTTTCATTTAAATCACTATATTGAATTTTAAACGCGCATTTCAAATAACCGGGGTCACATACTAACTCTATAAATTGCAGAAAAATATTTTCTAGCTTCGTATTGACGATACGGTCCTAACAAAACTAGTTTCGTCAAATTCTGAGATCGTTTGAAAAATGGCCAATTTCCAGTCGATTAAAATCAACTGAAACTGGTCAAACGCGTTTTCCTTTGCCACGCTCACATATTGATTCGAAAAATTATGAAACTTGGAACCTAGCAATAACTTAACATCACGGACCCAACAAAACTGGTTTCGTCGAAATCCGAGGTCGTTTGCAAAATGTCCATTTTTTAAGGGCCTGAATTCCATAGCGACTATTCAGAATTTTCAACTGGACATATCTTTTGATTCCCGCTATGAAATCTTGATTATTCGGATTCGATAGAAATATATTATCAATTAGATCCTATCATTTTTGGTTTCACTAAAATCCGGATTGTTTTGCACCCGGTACATTCAATTGAAGTTTGAAATCGAATTATCGAACTACCGCGCCATTTTCAATTCTATTTATAATTATATATATAAATATTTATATTCTAACGATGACGCGTATAATATATACGATCGAATTATATTCAAAATAAATTTCTCGTCGATATTATTTAAAATAATTCATTTTAAATAATCAAAATTCGCTAAAATTGCCAAAATAAAAATTTCAAACTGGCTCGCATTTTACGGGTTGTTACAATCTCCCCCACTTAAAACTTTTCGTCCCCGAAAAGGAACAAAGTCGAAAGTGGTTTGATTAATAAGCTCTACATTCGATCTGGCTTCCATTCTCTAACTTTTTAGTTTCTGAGAATTTTCAAAACTTCAAAAATTTGGCTAACACCCTAAATTTTTGAAAAATTTCGCCATAACCTCCCCTGCACCGGGAGCATCGGGGAATTTCAAATAGCTTCCCCGGTCCTTCAGATCTCAAAAAGAAAAAGAAAAAGCCAAGCGGCTAGCCAATAGGCTCACAAAATCATCATCACCCAAACAAAACAAGAAATTATGTAGTAAACATGTACCTATTTGTCGGGCAAACAAATTTTATTCTTCGGCTCTAGCCTCCTTGCTATGACCTGCTCAATGATATATATGTATATGCAAGCAAATGCGACCAATTTCAATACAGTTCAATATTCGGTTCAATTAGGCTAAATGGCTAAAAATTAGCAAACAAATAAACTAACAACACAAACATCAATCAATTAGTGAATTTAACGTTTCAAATTCATAATTTTGGTATATATACAAAAATCATGTTTTTGATGCCAAATCACAACAATAGGCCTTATCTAATTTTTGGTTCTCACACCAGTCAATAGGAAATATATAGAAATCTCACCTTCGTCACTCGAATATAAACACTGATGATGAGGCCTCATCATCTGAATCATCTCCGGGCGACTAGAGTGTGATTCTATATCTATCCAGTATATTAAAATTTCGAATACACGCGGATCAGACGTATACGCAAAATCTATATATACTGGATTGTCCACATCAATATAAATAGATAATCAAATACGAATAATTGATTTAAATTTTCAAAACAAAAATTGTTTTCATTTTAAAAATTTACTCTTCACACTCGTTCTAGGATACTACTGATCCCATCTCTAACGAGTCATTCTAATTGGATATTACTAATCCAATATCTGATGAATTCTTTCGTATGGTTCTAATGTCCCTTGTTCTCTAAGCTTTGTAAACCAAAGCTCTGATACCAACTGTGACGGCAGGGAATTTCGCCCGGTCCGAACCAGTCGCTTGACCGACCCAGACCATTCGAAACGCCCTATCGTTGAGAACAGGACAAATCAGAACACAAACAGAAGAACATTTCATTGTATATTACAACAATGCATCAGATTACAAGAATATACAGAGTATAAATGAATATTACACAGAAATATCAGAGATTTAAATTACATTTAAATACATAGCAGCGGAAAATAATACAATACACAACTAGAAGGAGATATACGGATACAAAGCTTTCCGGATATCGTTCCAGCTGTAAACCAGGTTCCTGTGAATATAAATCTGCAAAACCAAAACTACTAGCTGCCCGTGTCAAAATAGGGGCACCCAGAGTTTAGGTTAAAACAATAAACTCCAGGTCAGTCATGGGACTGGTGTGAGAACTAAAACAGTTATTAATCTTTATTTTAAATCATTAGGTAAATCAAGGGACCACGCCGTATAACACGGAACGGGTTTCCTCCCAAGAATACCAGTGCATAAAACAACAGCGCAATGCTAAATAAAGAAAAATGAAGCTGTTATAAGACCCAGGTCCTATCACACAATGCAACGCAAGCCGGGGGATAGGGTTTTTACCTTATAACAGCCAAAGAATGCTTGATACGTTTAAAACAAATCATTTGATACTATTGTAAATGCATAGTGTATAAAACAACTTCAAATCATAAGTATCAATCATAGGCGGCATGAGCGTCCCATGCCACTATGTCGCCATATATAGGTTTACAAATAAAACCGCAAAGTCACGTATTTGGAAATTGGATTTCCGTCTATGAACCGAGGCAAAAGATAGTCCTCAACCGATTCGAGACAATCTAGCCCATGTCTCCGGAGCAGCCGCAACTGCCCCTTGGATCGTCAGGGCCGGTCCACCGATGTGGATTATAGTGCCTGAACAATACGTTTCTCCGCCCTATGGGGCGTAAACGAGCCAACAAATGACTCCATCGGTTCGAGAACGACCGATCAATCCGAGGCGCCTCGCAACAGCAACAACCACATAAGTCAAACTCGTCAGGGCGTGTAAAACCACTGACGCCACTTCTAGCTAGAAAGAAACGCAAGTCCTCCCTGAGGTCCGTCTCCCGTTTTTGGTTCATACCGGGTGTGAAACACGCGAGGTATACGTTACACAAAGCTACGCCACAAAGGCCGTGCTTTGATCATCACCACAAGACTTTGCTTTTCAACAGAAGCCTCGATCAATTGCCACTCAGGCATGCCACACAGGCAATTCACTCCATGCGTTTGATATCCACCAATATATAACCCCTGAGCTCGTACGTCTCAGAGAAGGGCGTTAAGCAAGAGAATAAATTCTCCGCCGCCAAACAGATATATATTTAATAGAAATCAATCACACGGACTAAAATCCAATGTCAGACACACAGTCCATTTACAAGTCCGTTCTGGGTCTGAACGAAACCGGAGGCACCTAGTACCCCGCATATCCATCGATCTCCAAGTACGTCTGGACGATCACCAACTGTTTCCATCTTCTTGGGTGTACAGCCCAATCAAGATCATCAGTTATCACCCAAACGACGTGAAGACCTCCGGTCTTCGACCATCGTCTTCATCTTCGACTTATCGTCGTATCAGTTATTCAGAATGGGATAAACCCGGTCTTTCCGAATAACTCTCGTATATATTATAAAAGTGTTACACAAACACAACATACGCCTCATTCCAATTCATTAGTCACTAACCGTAAATTAATCAAGAGAATAATTCCCCAAATATTAACCCCGAAGGCCGAAACCAACATCAGATCAATATCCAGAAAACCATTCTGCTTGGCCAACCGACAGTTAGTTTCTAAATTTCACATCCATAGGGAAAGATTCCCATTAATTTTATCAAAGATAAATTCCTTGAATTTATTCTTTAGTCCATTTTTGAATATCAATTCAAACTAGTCGGGATTAGCGAACCTTACCGAAGTAATCATTTGTTTTAATTTCCCAATCCCAACCTATTCATCCCATGAAGTAAAACTGGTAATACTTCATATCTAACACCACAGTGTTATCGGTAAATTCAATTACCATTTCACGTTCAAATCTAATTAAAGATTTAACTATCGCCTGGAGCAAAACTGGTGATACTCCATTTTCGATCTTTTCAATCTAATTAAAGATTCATTAAAACTCCACTTAGTTTTAATCGTTAACTGGGTTAAAGAATCAGTGTCATTTAAAACACGGTTCACGATAAACCCAAAATCACATTCCATTAATTATCGGGTTAAAGAACAAGTGTTATTTAAAACACTGTTCACGATAAACCCAAAAATCAATATCCATTCAATTCCAATTAAATATTATTTAATTGGTACACTTCATTAAATCTAAATAAAAAGATTTAATCTTTTCTCAACTGGGTTCAAGAACAGTGTTAGTGAAGACACCATTCACGACAAACCCAAATCACATTCATTAATTATCGGGTTAAAGAACAAGTGTTATTTAAAACACTGTTCACGATAAACCCAAAAATCAATATCAATTCAATTCCAATTAAATATTATTTAATTGGTACACTTCATTAAATCTAAATAAAAAGATTTAATCTTTTCTCAACTGGGTTCAAGAACAGTGTTAGTGAAGACACCATTCACGACAAACCCAAATCACATTCATTAATTATCGGGTTAAAGAACAAGTGTTATTTAAAACACTGTTCACGATAAACCCAAAAATCAATATCAATTCAATTCCAATTAAATATTATTTAATTGGTACACTTCATTAAATCTAAATAAAAAGATTTAATCTTTTCTCAACTGGGTTCAAGAACAGTGTTAGTGAAGACACCATTCACGACAAACCCAAATCACATTTGATATTCAATATAAGGCTCTGAATAGAAAATATATCGGCTTATATTCAATATCAAATCCTACGATTAACAAATGTCGTATTGAAAATAACGATATTAATATATCTTTCAAATTTCCATAACAACACCTGTATAATCACGAATTCCAACATCGAAATATTCCGAAGACAATTTCGATTCAAATCCACTCCAATGCAATCATTGGAAATTCTGGTTACTTTTAAAACCCTTTTCAAATTCAGTTTATTTATTTAAAAATAAATAGAATTATAATTCTAGTTCAAAACTAGTCTATTTCGATAAAAATCTATTTTTATCTTTTCAAATATGGAGTTTTTCATCCCAATTCTTTCTAAATCATTTCTTATGATTTTACACAAATTATTACTATTTTTAATAATTTTATCAAGGCCCGTACAGTCGATTTCCATCAATGGCCATCGAACTGCACTTACAGCGACCTTTTTCAAATTTGATTTGGACATAATTCCAAATCCAACCGTTAGATTTCAAATTTCTAACATTCGTTAGAAAGCTCTTTTCGATACGAACCCAACGGTTCCGGTTTTAGGAGAATCCGACGGTCGGATCTCCCGCAATGTCCGTTTGAAATAAATGGTCGAAATTCACGAACTGCCGCGGCGCGGCGCGTTCTATTCAGGCCATTATATTATATATATAATATATATAATATATACTTCGTCGATTTCTATTTAAAACGAATTATATAAATAGTTTTAAATTCGTTTCAAAAGCAATTTCAACTTCCTTTTCAATTCAAATCAAAATTGAATTCTTCTTTATAAATTCGTTTCAAAATTCATTTCTATTCAATTCAAATTTCAATTCAATTTGAATTCATTTCAATTCGTTTTCAATTCAATTTGAATTCGTTTTCAATTCATTTCGAAATCGTTTTCAATTCAATTCATTTCGAAATCGTTTTCAATTCAATTCATTTCGAAATCGTTTTCAATTCAATTCATTTCGAAATCGTTTTCAATTCAATTCATTTCGAAATCGTTTTCAATTCAATTCATTTCGAAATCGTTTTCAATTCAATTCATTTCGAAATCGTTTTCAATTCAATTCATTTCGAAATCGTTTTCAATTCAATTCAAAATATTCGATTTCGAAATCACTTTTCAATATTCATTTTTAAGATGAATAAAATCGATATAAATATCGTTCACGTCAAAATGGCGTTCAATCTAATCAATACGGCTTCTTAAATTTCTATTTTTAAATATTCTATTTCAAATATTTCTTTTTCAAAATAGTTGTCAGTACTAAAATATTTCGTTCAACACATGACTAATCTCAATGAATGAGTACTATCAACATATGAACTTTTATTTTATATTGATAAAGATATAAATTTTATTACTAAAATATTTCGTTCAACACATGACCAATCTCAATGGATGAGTACTGTCAACACATGAACTTTTATTTTATAATATTCTTTATTTTTCAAATTGGAATGAGGCCCAATCAATTACCATATAATGTTAATTATATGGATTTTCATACAACACATGTATATATAATAACATTGAAAATAATCAACCATCAACCAAAGTGCACTACACTGTAAAAGCATCAAATATAGATATTCAACGCTTATAACAGCCTGTCAATCAATCGATCGACATATTTAATCAATCAGGATGAGTGAACTTCAAATTTCATCCCAACACCCGTGTGGGGTTTCAAACAATCAAACACATATTTTATTTGTGCTGTTGGGCGATGTGTAAAATTTATCGACCCAATCAATGTCAGTCAAATAGGTGTACATAAACAAACCGTCTGGTTTGTAAATGAATATTTATTTATTCACATTCACGTTAAAATTTATATTTTTAACGATAAAACATTTTATTCAACCTATGAATTTCTATTCAGTTCATTCTTTAAATAAAATGATATTTTTATTTTTCTAACATATTTTAGAAAATTTCGGCGGCATAACGGCACGATACTAGAAACGGGACAAGGCCCAGCCTTATCCCCGGTCTAGTGAAGGCCCACGCCATTCACACATCAATCAAATCCATTTCAATTCACCAAACAATTCAATTCAAACCAAATCATCTAACTAATCTATGCAACCAAAACAAACAAGTCCATGGTTTGTGGACGATTGTGTCGGGTGCTACTAAGCACCGTCTGCATCCTAGTATATATATATAACTAGAAAAAGAGAATTTGAGTGAGAAGTTCTCACATATAGCTATCCTAGCTCCACGGCACATCCAATGCAGGAAATCTTCACCGCTATCGCATCTTCGTCATCTTCGTTGCCCGTAGCCACTACATACATAAAAATCGAATTTTTACTTCGCTATTCAATATTTAAAAATCAAATTTTTAGTTCAAAGTTCAATATATAAAAATCGAATTTTTAGTTCAAAGTTCAATATATAAAAATCGAATTTTTAGTTCAAAGTTCAATATATAAAAATTGAATTTTTAGTTCAAAGTTCAATATATAAAAATCGAATTTTTAGTTCAAAGTTCAATATATAAAAATCGAATTTTTATTTATATAGATTCCGCCTTTTCCATTTCAAAGATCTAATCTTTTCTTTTACTTTTCAAAGTTTAAATCTTTTACCTTTTAAAAATTCAAATCTTTTAAAACCTTTTTAAAATTCAAATCTTTTAAAACCTTTTTAAAATAAAGAATCAGTTTTAAACATTTAGAAAAAAAAACTGTTTTAACCTTTTAATTAAAATCAGTTTTAAAATCTAATTAAAATCACAGTTTTTAAATTATTAAAATAACAAAATACTTACAGATGGGGGCTGGTTTCACCGATCGTCGGAGGTGCCTCGAGGTGGCGGCGCTCGGGGTTCGAACGGGGGAGGCTCGATTGGATTTGACGGGGAGGGGCTCGCGATTGGTTCAGGGGGGCGGCAGGGTTCGTCGGCGTCGGGCCTCGAGAGGGGGGGGGGGGGGGGCGGCGCGATGCTTCGTCGGCGTCGAGACGAGGGGGGGCGGATCGAATCGATTTAGGTTTTGTTTTTTTTTTTTCTCTTTTCTGGTAAATGAAGTCGGGGGGGGGGGGGGGGGCAGGCAGGAGATAAGGAGGGAGGGAAATTAAAAATTATATTTTTTTTTATTTTTATTATTTAAATTTGCAAAATGGTTGACTTTTACATACGACCTCGAAACGAGGCCCACCGCTTGTCGCCCATAGCGTTTCACCCCCATTCCAAACACAATGGGATATGTATCGCAAGCTGATTTGATCGTTACAATCAGTTCCCTTTTGAATTTTCATTTAAATCACTATATTGAATTTTAAACGCGCATTTCAAATAACCGGGGTCACATACTAACTCTATAAATTGCAGAAAAATATTTTCTAGCTTCGTATTGACGATACGGTCCTAACAAAACTAGTTTCGTCAAATTCTGAGATCGTTTGAAAAATGGCCAATTTCCAGTCGATTAAAATCAACTGAAACTGGTCAAACGCGTTTTCCTTTGCCACGCTCACATATTGATTCGAAAAATTATGAAACTTGGAACCTAGCAATAACTTAACATCACGGACCCAACAAAACTGGTTTCGTCGAAATCCGAGGTCGTTTGCAAAATGTCCATTTTTAAGGGCCTGAATTCCATAGCGACTATTCAGAATTTTCAACTGGACATATCTTTTGATTCCCGCTATGAAATCTTGATTATTCAGATTCGATAGAAATATATTATCAATTAGATCCTATCATTTTTGGTTTCACTAAAATCCGGATTGTTTTGCACCCGGTACATTCAATTAAAGTTTGAAATCGAATTATCGAACTACCGCGCCATTTTCAATTCTATTTATAATTATATATATAAATATTTATATTCTAACGACGACGCGTATAATATATACGATCGAATTATATTCAAAATAAATTTCTCGTCGATATTATTTAAAATAATTCATTTTAAATAATCAAAATTCGCTAAAATTGCCAAAATAAAAATTTCAAACTGGCTCGCATTTTACGGGTTGTTACAACTAGATTTGTAACATTTTAAAAGAAAGCGGAGAAGAAGAAATGGAAGAGCTTCATTCTTGCTTCCTGAGAATAGAAGGAAGGGCTGGACCTTAATTTATATGAATAACAATCAACCACATCCCCCTGATCTATTGTATTAAATCTAGGTCATTTAGGCCATGCAAAATTAGAGTTTTTGGCCCAAAGTGGGTTGACTGCACCCCTACCGAGGGGTCGACTAGTTGATAAAGGCGAATTGACTGTTGGATCTTGATAATTAATTATATATTTTAATTTACAACCATTTTATTATTTTTTCTTTGTCTTTTTTCTTTGTTCGTGAACATTGAATCTGTAGCAACCCGGAGTTTCTGAACCAATTTAATTTTTTTATTTTAGCTATTTTATTGGATTTGGAATTTTTAACATGATTCATTTTAAATAATAATGATTTAAAATTTATTTAAATTGAAGTTAGAACGTATAAATTTATTTTAATTATAAAAGGAGTTTGAAATGGCGTGGTAGTTTGAAAATTCGATTTTAAACTTCAATTAAATGTACATAATTCAAAATAAATCGGATTTCAGTAAAACAAGAAACATTTGAATCTGTTTAATTATATCTTTCTAGTGAATGTGAAAAATTCAGATTCATAATATTAATTGAAAGTTATGTCCAGTTTAAAAATCAAAATAGTCGCTATGGAATTTATATATATATATATATATAATAATGTGAAAATTAGGCACACATCCCTAAAAGCAAACTTAATTAGGTTCACATCCGGTCATAGTTTAAAATATAAACGCGCCCCCTATTTTTGAATTGCCGCCTCCTTTTTTGTAGGATCCGCTTCCTACTTTTATTCATTCGCCTTTTGCTTTTTTGGTTACGCCTCCTTCATTTTGTGCCAGGAAAAAATGCGGCACTGAGTAATTTTTTTTTTCTAAAATCTGAAAATAATAGCAGAAGTCCACGCAAGAAAAAAAAAGGTGCATATATGTATGCAAGTATTGCCAATACATGCATACATATATGCACTTAATGCATAAAGGAAATTATGCTAACGGTTTGCCTGCAGATATATTGCACTCATGTGTACATGTTTCAGATTTACTTGCACACTTGAATTTAAATAAAAATGAACTGAGTTGCACTTCTATGAAATACTGCATATTTTTATGCAAGAATGATGTAATACTTGCACAGAAATATGCAAAAAATCAAACGCGGATGCAACACTGGAGTACTTGCACACATATATGCAAGAAATTGGAATTCATGCATAAAATTATGCATTTTTTTGCTGTTTTTTTGGGTTTTTTTGCGTGTTTTTTTGAGTGATTTTTTTGTCAAATGCATAATTTATTTAAATATTAATAGGGACCTAATTTATAATAAGTTTATGACCGGATGCGAGCCTAATTTTGAAACTTAATAGGGACCTGTAAAAAATGCACCCTATTATAATATATAGCCCTTAAAAATAGCCATTTTGCAAACGACCTCCGTTTTTGATGAAACCACTTTTTTTTTTATCCGTATTGTCAAATTATTGCTAGATTTTAAATTTCATAATTTTTGAAATCAATATGTGAGCGTGGTGAATTTAAACGTGTTTTGTCAATTCAGTTTAAATCTAATCAACTGGAAAATAGCCATTTTTAACTGGTCTTCAAATTCGATTAAATTAGTTTTGTTAGGACTGTATCATCAAAACATAGCTAGATTAATTTTTTTGCAATTTTTGGAGCCAATATGTGACCCCGGAAAATTAAAATGTATGTTGAAATTCAATATTGATAGTTATATTAATTTATATTTTAATTTTGACGAAAATTGATTGAAACATTCGAATTGGCATACAAAACATATCTGATTGTGTCTGGAATGGGGGTATTTAGGTAGGGACGATAGTTATTGGGTCTGATTTGGAGTTAGGAACGATAAACAATTATTATTGAAATTAAATATAATAAAATAAAGGGTATATATAAAAAAATTTCCACCCAAAACCCTAATCACAATTCAGAAATTTGAGCCTCCGTTGTTCTCCAATGGATAAATGAAATCATCCCGATTTCTCTTGCCAAATTACATTAATACTTGCATCGAAATTATCCCATAGCAAAAATATTCAGCGTGTCGATCTCTTGCAAATCAACGGTTGAAATGGGATTTTATTTGGTAAATCGCAAGAAATTTGTGACAACCCCAAACCCCCGTTCCATGGTGGTAAGGGTAATCTTTGGAGTATAACACATAAGCAAATAACAACTGAACAGAAATAAATAAATACACCAGATAATTTACAACAGAATACACTGGATAAACATAATCATCAGAGTTACACAGTATACAGGATCATACTTAGTACAAAATACAGTTCAGTTTTACATAAAATGTCTACAGCGAAATCACAACATAATATGTACAATAGGAGCTGAACAACATAAAAAGAAAGAAGTGATAGAATCCCTCTTTAGCTCCATAACTATCCATATAGAGTCTGCTAAAACCTGAATACAAGGCTGCCTGTATAGAAAATAGGGCACCCGAGTTTGCAAGTGAAACAAACTACGAGTCAGTCATGGGACTGGTATGAGAAATCTACTTAACTTATGTTATAATAAGGCCTATCATAGGACCACGCCGCTAACGTGGAACGGGTATACTCCATTTAATTGCCAGTGCTAAAAACAAGTGAATCATTAAAACATCGCAATGCTTTTTATAGAAATGAAGCCATTACAAGACTCAGTTCCCATCACACAATGCAACGCAAATCGGAGGATAGAGTTTTACCTTATAATGGCCAATATATGCTTGATACGAATAAAAAAATCATTTAATAATATTACTAGTGTTTATATGTTTCAAAAACAATTTCAATCATATGTATCAATCATAGACGGCATGGGTACCATATATCATGTTGCCAAATATAGGTTTACAATCAAAACCGCGCGATGTCGTATTTGGAAATTGGATTTCCGTCATGAACCAAGGCAAGGGATCGTGCATACCGCTTCGAGACGCTCTAGCCCGCCCCTCAGGATCAGAACGCATCGACCTTGGATCTCTTGGCCGATCCACACGGAGTGGATTAAAATGCTAGAACACTGCGTTTCCCCGCCCTATGGGGCGTCACTGGTCATATACCGACCAAACCATCGGCCCTATAGCTACCAATATAACCGAGGCGCCTCGCTATCCATCATCCACATAAGTAAAATGCCCGGGCATGTAAAACCCAAAATCCCACTCCTAGCTGGAAGGAAATGCATGTCCTCCCTGAAGTCCTCTCCCGTTTTTGGTTCATATCGGGGTGTGAGGCCCGCGAATCAATGCTAAACACAAAGCTAGCTATTTAAAGTCGTTCTTTGATCATCAACCACAAGGCTCTGTTTTCAACAAAATCCTTGATCAAAGCATCTCTGTATGCCACGTTGTCAATCTACAACGTCAGACACACATCCGTTTACAAGTCCATTTTGGGTCTGAACGAAACCAGAGGCACCTTATTCCTCTCCCGTATGTCCAATACAAGAGAGAGGCCCTTACACATCCGAACGATCAACAAGTACGTCCGGACGACCACCACTGTAGCACCTTCAGGGCAACAACTCCCATCAAAGGAATCATTAGCCATCCATTCGATGTGAAGATCCTCAGTCTTGCACCATCTTCATATCTTCGACTTCTAACTGTCGACCAATTATTTGAAATGAGAATTAACTCAGCCTTTTCAAATAATTCACGTATATTTAGAATTTCAAATCAATTCATTTCATTGGTTAAATTATCTGACATCCATAATTCAGTTCATTAATGTAATTTTCATCAAACACATTCAACCATCAAATATCCTATAAACCGAGTAAATTCAGTTTATATCCATTCCATATCATTTATAATATTTTATAATGATTTATCGCTATTTTAATTTATTTTAATATAGCCAATTTATTCAAGCGACGCTTCAGGCCGTAACGTGGCTATGGCGCCGTTTTTCTCTAGATTGGATTTACACATACCTGAAAATCTAACCGTTAGATCTTTACATATTTTATATCATTGGAAAGATCTTTTCCAAGCGGACCCAACGGTTCCAGTTTTGGGAAAATCCGATGGTCGGATCTCCCGGTTCAATCATTTGAAGTTACGATTTCAAAATATGAACTACAGCGTCGTTATTCGATTTAATTTAATTATATTTATATATATTAATATAATCCATTCTGGCGCTGTTTTCATTCAGACTTGAATTTAACATTTCACAAAATCTAACCATTGGATCTTTACAAATTTGGTATCGTTGGAAAGATATTTCCAAAGCGGACCCAACAGTTTCGGTTTCCGGAAAATCTGATGGTCGGATCTCCCGCAATAATCGTTTAAAATCACAGTTTCAAAATACAAACTACAGCTTCGTTATTTGATTTATTTTAATTATATATATATATAATCCGTTCTTCGATTTCCACACCATTTCATTTCATACATGTGATAAAAATAATATTTTTATCCAACAAATATCTATTTCAACATGACTATTTTTAATACTTCGTATCTATATAAAAATGTGATTTTTATTGTTAAAATGATTTATTTAAAACATGTATATTTTTAGAAATTCCTATATATAATAATAATGTGCTTTTTATTGTTAAAGCAATTTATTTCAAACATGGATATTTTTAGCGATTCGTATATGTAATACAAATGTGATTTTTATTGTTAAAACAATTTATTTCAAACATGGATATTTTTAGTGATTCGTATATGTAATAAAAATGTGATTTTTATTATTAAAACTATTTATTTCAAACATGAATATTTTTAGCGATTCGTATATGTAATAAAAATGTGATTTTTATTGTTAAAACAATTTATTTCAAACATGAATATTTTATATACCTCACATACAGGATAAAAATGTGATTTTTATTGTTCAACCATTTTATTCGTCATATAAATATTTTTCCAACACATGAATATATTTCCATACATGAATATAAATCAAACACAAGAATATTTCAGAAAATTTCGGCAGCATAACGGCAGGGGGTTCAAAACCGGCACCGTCCCGAGCACGGCTCCTCACACTACCTTACGCCTCATAGTGTTCCCTAAGTGGCTTATCCTTATAATCTAAATATTTCGATCATTTTCATATCACAATGAATATTTCCACAAACAATTCCAATTTTGTTTCAACCAAAAACAATCATTATTAACCATTCGCATTTATCAACCAAGTTTCACGTCAACCAAAATCCAAACAATCACAACCAATATATATATCATCCATGGTCTGTGGACGAAGGGAGTATATATATATATAGATATACGTATATAAATATATTTCTATTTCATTTCAATATCATTTCAATTCCATTTAATGCACATATGATTTTTACAACGTATATATAACTTATGCATCACACATACAACTTATACAACGCTTATACAAGAGGTGTACAACGCTTATATAACTTATATATCAATGTATAACTTATACATCGCCATTCCATATCGTTAATAATTTAGAAATCTCACATTGGGTTCCACTCATCCAAAAATTGTAGGAAGCTCCAAAAATTCTCTGGTCTCTCCTAGAATGTAGAAGACGTCCACACGAGTCCAATGTCTCTTGTTTCACTGGATTTCGACCACATAGTAAAAAGATGTGTTTTTTAGAAGTTAATTGAATTTTGCAACAGTTTTAAACTGTGGTAATTAATTAAAAAAATCACCTTCAGTTATCTGGCCGTTAACTTCCGAGTTGTTCAAAACTAGGTCTTGGATTTCTGTCTAAACATTGAAGTTATACCACAATCGAATTACACAGCGTCGGAGAGTTACGAGAGGCGCAACTGGCGGTCCCACACTCTTCGAGCTAGAAGTTGATCGGAGGGGGAAAATCTGGCATGAGCTTCGAGACTTCAGGAGGCCAATTCTCGAGAATGACGCGATGATAGAGGGAGCGGCTTATATGATTTGAAGAGGAGAGAGTGCTCTTCAAAAAATTCCAAAGGGGCAAGGGCTAATGATGGATGGTTTCGCCGAAAATTGGCCGGAAGGTCAGAAAGCAATTCCGCCGTCAGTCACGAGATTACGGGGGGAGAGAAAATTATTTTGGGGAAAATAAAATTATAAAATAAAATTTTCAATTGGCCGTTATTTATATTTATTCGTAAATTAGGATTTTCTTTGACGAGCACCAAATCAAACCCAACGACTATCATTCCTCGCTAAATACCCCCATTCCGAACACAATGGAATATGTTTCGTAGGCCCACTCGACTGTTTTAGCTAGTTATTCTTCAAATTAAAATATAAAACATTCAAATATGGATTTGAATGTACATTTCAATTTGCCGGGGCCACATACTGATCATAAAAATTCTAGACAAATAAATCTGGCTATGTCTGGACGATATGGTCCCAGTAAAACTAGTTTCATCGAATTTGGAGACCGTTTGAAAAATGGCCATTTTCTGCTCGATCCAATTTGACTGAAATCAACCAAACACATTTTCCTTTGCCACGCTCACATATTAACTTCAAAAATTATGGAATTTGAAATCTAGCAATAATTTGACGTTCCAGATCCAACAAAAGTGGTTTCGTCGAAAACGGAGGTCGTTTGCAAAATATCTATTTTCACGGCCTATATTAACTCCAAAGCGACCTTTCTGAAAATTCATTTAGCCATAACTTTTGATTCCTGCTATGAAATTTCAATTTTTCAGATTCGTTAGAAAGATATTTATAAACATATTTACATATTTTTGGTTTCACTAATTTTTTTTTTATTTTGCATCCTGTACAATAATTTAAAGTTCGAATTCAAATTTTCAAACTACCGCGCCATTTCAGGCCTTGTTTTATAATTAAAATAAATATATTCGCTATAACTTTGATCCAAATAGATTTTTGGTTGTTGTTATTTCAAATAATTTATTTTAAATATTCAAAATTCACTAAAATAGCCAAATTAAAAATTTTTAAATTGGTTCTGATTTTCCGGGTTGTTACAAAATTGAGCCACCAAGGGCTGACGGTTGGCACTGTTTTCGAGGCATGTGGAGGCGTCGGCCACATAGTGGCGAGTGATGGTGGCTCAGACCAAGGGGTTCAAAGAGATGATGTTCGATCGGGTCTTGGACCTTCCAACCGGCGTGCGGTTTTGATGAAGGGGAGAGAAGTTGGGTACGACGAGGTATTGGAGTTTAACGATGAAGAAGGGAAAAGGTGCGGCCCGAATCTGTTTGGATGGTAGTCAGTAAATTAATTATATTATATTTAGTTAATTATTTTAATTGTGTAATGAAATGTAAAAATTATCATATCTTTGTCGTACAAGGTCCAAATTCGATGATTTCAGTCACGTTGGAATCGTACTGACAAAGTCTACATTTCAAAACTGACCAGAACGGAAACAGAGCAAGTGAAATTTTTAGCTAAATTAAACATGTGTTTAATTTAGTTTAAAAAGCAGAAATTCAGAAATAAAGAATGACAAAGTGGAACCCAATGTGAGAACTTCCAAATAAAATTTTGTAAAGTTATTTATTTTATAACTGCTTATATGAACTGTTAGTATTGATTTTTATCAGTTTTAATCATTATAAATTGTATATGGTGCCTGTTAGCTAACTCCCTTTCATCCACCGACCATGGACGATTTAAATTAATTGTATTATGTTGTGATTGTGATGTGAAATGGAAAATAAAAATATATATGTGATGTATAAAAATATATATGCTATGTGAGAAATATATATGCGATGTATAAAATATATATATATGCGATATATAATTTGGTCATGAAATTGAATAAATATTTGTTCGCTAAAAATATTATTTTTAGCTTACATATGCGATATATAAAATGGTCATGTAATGGAATGAATTTGCTCGCTAAAAATATTATTTTAACGTATATATGGAATATATAAAATGGTCATGTATTGAAATAAAAAAATTGGTTTGTTAAAAATATAATTTTTAACGTATATATGAACTGTGTAAAATTATCAGGTAACGGAATATTCAATTTTGATTTAAAATTGAAATGGAAGTTGGAATCGTTTTTAAAACGAATTTATAATTGATTTATAAAATACATTTTGAAAAGAAATTGACGATATATATATATACACACACACACACGGCCTGAATAGAACGCGCCGCGCAACGACCGTTCGCGAATTTCAACCATTAACTTCAAATTGGCGTAACTGGAGATCCGACCGTCGGATTCTCCTAAAACTGGAACCGTTGGGTTTGTATCAAAAAGAATTTTTCATTGAATATAAGAGATTTAAATTTGAATGGTTGGATTTAAAATTATGTCCAAATAAGTTTCAAAAAAGGTCGTTATGAATGTAGTTCGGTGGCTGTTGTTGGGAACCGACTGTAAGGGCATTAATAAAATTATGAAAAATATGGAAAAATTGCTTAAAATCACATAAATGATTTGGATGAAAAATTCCAAGTTTGAAAAGATAATTTTTTTTAATCCAAATGAACTAGTTATTAACTAGAATAATAATCCAATGTTTTTAAATAAATAAATTAGATTGAAAATAGGTTTTAAAATTACCAGGATTTTCTAATGAATAAATTGGAATGGATTTGAATGGAAATAATCTTCAGAATATTACAATATTGGATTCCTTATTATATGGACATTGTTGAGGAATTTGGAAGATATAGATATCGTTATTCCCAACACGATATTTGTTGGTTTCAGAATTTGATATTGAATATAAGTCGATATAATTTCTATTCAGAGCCTTGTATTTAATATCAAATCAGATTTAAGGTTTATCGTGAACGATGTTTTAAATAACATGAGTTCTTTAACCCGATTAACAGTGAAGTTATGATTTGGAATTTATAAATCTTTTAATTAAGATTTATGGAATTTTCCAAAGTAAAGTTTTCTAATTTAATATATTAAATTGGAATTGAGTGGAATTCAATTTAGTGATAATCGAGATAAGCTTTTATGAAGGAAGACCGTTACTATTTATAAAATTTAAAAGGCTTTGCCGCTATTCCACTTATAGTATTAGTTTGATATGGAAATTTGTATTGATTATATACGATTATGATTTCTGTGAAGATTCCATTTTAAATGGAAGATGATTTTGGGTTTATCATGAACTTTGTTTTAAAGGACATTGGTCCTTTAACCCAGTTAAAGGAAGGATTAATTTCCTAAAGTTGAATAATCATTAAGTAATGATTTTTTAAGATTCAAACTAAGAAGAGTTTTAATAAATCTTTAATTAGATTTGAATGAATGAATGGTAATTAAATTTACCAAAACGTGAGATGTTGTATAAACCAAATATTTTTGATTGTTGATATTGATTGTGATTAATTTATTGTTTGGATTGTGCTCGACTAGTTTATGATAAAATATGCTATTACATTTAGCACTGGGTTAGGTAGAAATATTTGTGTGCTAACATCTTATGAAATACTTCACGATTTGACTATGAGATATGTAGCGATGTTGTTGAGTTCATTTCAAATTCAATGAATAATTTTGAAATGATATTTTTCTTGAGTGAAAAGAAATGTATTCCCGATTTTGGACAGGGAATGCTTTGCAAAAATGTTTTATAAAGCAGAAAGGATTTCGACGACTAACCCGATGTTGAGAAATGATTTAAAAATGTATTATGTGTTACATTGTAGTTCATCACATAATCGATTAGTTTCTATTGATGATATATCTTTTTGGTGGTGGAGAATGTATTCTCTTGCTTAACACCCTTCTTTGAGACGTACGAGCTCAAAGGCCTGATCATATATGTGAATTGCTGATGTAAAGTACTATAGTTTGAAAGTACTTGTGATTATTATGTTGTGAAATGATTTGCCCTACTTTGGGAAATAAAAATGATTTAGTATGTGGCTAAAGATTCTGGTAACCCGGATGACTAAAAGTATGGGTGAGATGGTAGTGTGGTCCCCGAGGGCGTGGGATTGTGCATCGTCAGTGTAGCTTGCTCCATCGTAGGAGGTGCACATATATATAGATATATATCGAGTTGGTAAGGTAGTACCCTTTGCCTTGTCTAAGGGGAGCTAGATATTTGGTTGCATACTTGTTTGTATGCGTTGTGATGTTTTGGAATTCATATTTCCAAATGATTCTGATTTGGGATCCTGAAGTGAAATCTACTTTATTATGAAAGCTCGCTACGTATTTCAAATTATTTGAAATAAGAGTTCGAGAATAAAATCCCAAGAAATAATTTCTTTAAAGAGAATTGGATTTCAAAAATCTATGTTGGGATTAAGCATAAATGGGTAGATTGGAAAATTGCATGTTGTATGATGCATTATAGAACCATATATCTATTATTGGTTATTGTTTAGGCACTGGTATTCATGGGGGTAAATCTATTCTGTGACATGTGGCGTGGTCCCATGATTTACAATACTTTAAAATAAAAAGATAATAACTGTTTTTCTTCTCACACCAGTCCCATGACTGACTCGGAGTTTATTGTTTCTACCAAAACTCTGGTTTCCCATATTTTCCACACGGGCTGCTTGTAGTTTTGGTTTTGCAAATATTTCTTTACACAGGATCCTGGATTTACAACTGGAGCTATATTCGGAAAGCTTTGTATCCGTATATTTCTTTCAGTTGTATCAGTTGTTATTTTCCACTGTGCATTATATTTATGTATATATTTTCCATTTCTTTGTAAATTAAATCTCTGATATTATTTTCCACTGTATATTATTTACTGGAACTCTGTAATATTCTTGTACTCTGATGTAAATTGTTGTAATAGCAATGAAATGTTCTGTTGCTTGTGTTCTGATGTGTTGTATTCTCAAAGCAATCCGATGTTTTCCATCTCTTCGGAGATCGGGGGATTTTAGGTCGTTTCGTCATGGTATCAGAGCTTTGGTTTACAAAGCTAGAGAACAAGGCACCTTAGAACCAAACGAAAGATTTCATTAAAGATAGGATTAGTAACATCCTATAAGAAGGACTCGTTAGAGATAGGGTTAGTAATACCTTAGAATGAGTCTGAAGAGTATTATATATATAGAGAAAAAAATGAATTCAGTTTTGAAAATCATATCTTATTATACGTATTTGATTATTTTATTTTAAATTGATTTTGGACTATCGAGTATAGACAGATTTTGCATATACGTGTCACGAACGTATATTCGAAGTCTCAAATATACTGGGTAGAATGGAATCACACTCTAATCGTCTGGGGATAATTCTGGTGATGCCGCGACATTATTATCATTTATGTTCGAGTTTCGAAAGTGAGATATTTATATATTTCCAATTGACTAGCGTGAAAACTTAAACTTAGATAAGGTTTATTGTTTGTGTTTTGGCATTGAAATACGATTTTTTAGTATATTAAAAATTATATATTTGAAAAGTTAATCAATTAATTGATTGCGGGTTGTGATGTGTGATTATTGGTTTAACTAATAAAACTATTGGAATGATAATTAATTTAACCAATATGAGAATGAAAAGTAAATTTAGCCAAATCGTATCAAATATTGAATTGAATTGAAATTGACTGAAATTGTATATATGTACATGTATATATAATGAACTTGTCATAACATGGACGCTAAGAAAAGGAATAAAATTGTATGTCCGACAAATAGGTACATGCTTACTATATTCATTGGGTTTGATGATTTTATGAGCCGATTGGCAAGTCGCTTGACTTTTTCTTTTTCATTTTGGATTGACCGAGAAGGAGGGTCGCTATAGAATCCATTTGCAGAATCCATATGCAAAAATTGCTCTGAATTTCATTATGAACACAATGGTATAAGTTTCGTAGTTAAATTTTAGTATCTACAAAAATTCCATATGAGAAACCCAATTAATTAACTAGAATAACTAATGCCAAAATTATATAGTGTTATATTTCTTCGCCTTTCAGAAGGATTTTATCCTAGATATTAGACCAACGACAAAGTTATGGCTATGGCATAGAATTTATCCTGACTAAGAACCAGTTAGCGCACAATCACTTTGCAAGCAGATGTGCACAAGTGCATTATGCATCAAGTATCATAACACTAATAAATAAAAACATGTATGCAAAATCATTCTAAATCTGTTTATTTCTATATGAATGCATTACTTTTGAAAGCGTGATTCAAACAATCTTAAAATTTATTGGAAATTCAAAAAGCATGCAACTTTCGAAAACATTTTCGACCATAACCCTCATTCAGCTACGAAGAAAAGTAAATAACAACTAAATTTTCATTTGAATTCTAGCATCTAAAATAAAAAAGCATCCAAAAATTGCTTCCTAAGTATTACTCCTATGCCAAAAAGTGAAATTTAATGGAGAATTTAATATTTGTGCAACTTTGAAAATATCTAATTTATGTTCTATGGTGACATTTACCTCCTCCCTTAGATTATCTAATTTTCCACTTATAAAATGCCTATGGAAGCTTATTTTTAAGCTCTAAAATGGAATTAAAACTAAAAAAATAGACTCATATACGTTGTCCACAAGGTATGAAACACAAATTCCAAAATTAAACAGCCTTTTCCTTGTCATCGTAACATTTTTAACACATCGTTGATTCTAGTGCACTTTTGTATTCGCAATTCCAATCTTTTATATCTTCCATACAGTGAACATGTGGCCTTTAAATCAATTTTTTATGGAAGCCATCTTCAATTTTCAACATTGCACGTCTATTTTGAAGAATAGGTTAAAAATGTTGGATGCCTACTTATTTTTTAAATTAAATTTTAGAATAAGACTTGAAAGATATTTTATGTCAAGTTCTTTTTTTAAGAAAAAAGAGCTTTCAAAAAATATTTTTCTTTTAAAGACTTTAACAAATCAGACCATATTTCAAACCTGCCAATTATATGTCGGCTATGCGCAAAGCGTGTAAAACAAAATTTAACTAACCATATCATAAGATCTTGACATTTTATAGAAATTTCCTATTTCATCTTCGGAGGACAAACAAAATGTGAACCCATGACTAAAACCCTTAAATTGTCATTAGTAAAGACTCATGAGACCGTCGCTATTGGATCCATTGATGGATCCACTGATGTTACTGCTGGATTAAATCATGATAAAAAGTCCTGCGAAGTCTCGTGCTCATCTGAGCCATAAAATTCTTTGGCATGCAATGTGAACCCATAATTGGCTCATGGATCTATCTGTTAGCTCCATCCATGTCACGACTCATTCTCTAACTGACTGAACGATAAAAACATTATGTCCGCTAAGAAGAGCAGGAAACACTTAATCATGACCTCCTCAGATGCCCATATCACTTCTATGTGTCTTGTCAGATGAATGCTAGGATCCGTTCTTTCAGTGTAGGCTTTCAGCACTGGAAATTTGAAGTCTGATGGATTCCTCACATTCTTGATATTAGTGGTGAAGGGACTTCTGTATGGACAACGTATTCCACATCCTGATTTACCGAACCACCTCTCGTAGCTCATCGAGTGATGTCTGCTAACCTACAATCATTGACCTACAACATCTTCTAGTCATTAGCACCAACTCCTACAACGTGAGTACCAAGATTTTTCAAGCAATGGTGTCCTTCTGCAATGATCACACTACCGATCTGAGGGTTCGATTCAGTTAGGTATCAACATGAAGTCCCTGACCAGGGTTTACCTTCGGTTGTTACAAGATAGTACCAGCGTTCATCTCCAAAGGACCCAAGGTGTGTCCCTATATGAACCAGAAATACTGATTACGGGCTGCCATAGTGTTATGTGTGGTTGCCTCTTACTTCCTAGCTCCAAATCCAATGCATTGGTTCTGAATTCCATCTTCCCTACTTGTCCGATTTATTGGAGGAAAGTGACTATCATCTCCTTCTTCCTTTTTAGTATATCCTCTTGCATAAACAAGCTTGGCTGCAGTTGATTCACTATAGTATTTGTATCTTCTCTAGAAAGGTATATGGAAGGGTTTCCACCAAAAAAACCTCCAGACTTACTTCACGTCCAGTTCCTACAGCTTGAACTCCAATTTTCTTCCTCTTAGTTATTATTCATTCTCTTTCAAGTTTCCTCAAATCCAAACTATAAGCTTAATTCCGCTTAACCGATGGGCTAAAATGTTAGCGTCAGGTTTGGTCACTAGTTATAAATCGCAAGAGAAGTAAAGAAGACACCTGATTTTATAGTGATTCGACAAACTCTGGCCTACATCCACTTAGATCAATCTCTTATTAATGTTGTTCGACTACAAATAGAGTAGTTTGGATTAAGAATGAAGAGGCAAAAAAATTTCAGCGGTTGTAAAAAGGTAGAGCTTCCACATTCAAAGAGAAGAACTTCTTTTCAAGTGTCATAGATGGTCTATTTATTGTCGCATTTCAATCTGAATTGACCAAAAAATCAGTTGAGAAAGTCGAGGCGACGAAGTCCACGAAGTATGAGCCAAGTCGCATGTAACACCCCGTATTTTCTGAGAATATTAAAAAAAAAAAGAAAAATGGTTAATTATGAAGAAGTTATTAAGCCTTGAAGTTTATATGCATATGAGATATATATATATATAATTAAATAAATAAACATGCAAAAAAGGTTCAAAACAGCGAATTGGGATGGGGAATAACCGAACCGGCCCATTTTTGAGGTCGACCCAAGCCCCGCTGGGTCGACTAGGGGTTAATCCAGGGTGTTTGGCTGTCATCCCGTGGGCCGATTCGCTCAAATGCAGATTTTGCATTTGAATGGTTCTCATGATTCAGGGTTAATCTAATGGTCCTAAATAACTTCCTACACCTATATATACGTCCCTAACCTAAACCTAAATCTCATATACAATTCTCTAGCCTCCATTGCTCTCTTCCTCTCTAAAAATAAATAAATTAATGGCGTCTCTACTCTGCTGAAACCTAAGCTAGGACTTGTGCTTCTTCTTCCTCCAATTCTGATTAGGATTAAAAGAGAACAGCTACAACACCTTTTTCTTTTAGAATCCAACCAAGGCAAGTGCAGTTATTTTCCGATATAAACTTTAATTATAATTGTGACATGATTGTAAATCTGAATTTGAGATTGCGTATGTTCTGTTCTGATCTATTTTATTCTATATCACTTTCTTCTTTCTGTTCTATAGCCAGGTTACCCCGAGCCTGGGCCAAATCTCATAAGAGATTAACGCACGAACGTTAAACTTTGGGATAAATAATGAATGATGGCATAATTGGACATGGCTAATCTGTGACTAAAACGACATAGGTTGCAAACTAGATTTAGATCTGTGCATATTCTATGAATTGGAAGAAGAGGAACCATTGTATATTAACATGTGACTTGAGACATTGGACATAACGCATATTTTTGAATTAAAGATCTGTTATAATTTAAATTTCTAGATTGTTGGGCATATTGTTTATATAGAAATTCATGATTTGGGATAAAAAGGGAATATGACTTAGGTGTGAAGATTTATGTTAAGATTTGATAACTGTTAAATGTGAATAACATCTAAGTGGGAGATTTTTGAATATATGACATGCATTGAAATCGATGGCTATATTTGGTATAATTTATATGTAAATCTTTTGTACTAGGCAAGTTTAACTAAATTTGAGACGTGTGTTATATGGTAAATTATGACCATAATCTGTGCCATGTAAATTCAATGCAAACGTGGGGTATATGATCATAATGTGAATCATGACAACTATTTAGGCATGCAAACTTAGGCCAAATTTATAATTAGGCAAGATATGTTTATGAAACTTTAAGGAATGATTAAATCTGTTATATGGCCTAATCTGCTAGTTCTGTTATATTGCGTAATTTGCTAGTTCTGTTATATTGCCTAATCTGCTAGTTCTGCTATAATCTGCTATATCTGTTCATATACCAAATCTGTCATCTGCTAAGTCTGCTGAAGATGCCTAAACTGTTTGATCTGCTAGTTTGCTTAATCTGCTAAATCCGTTAAGTCGCCTAATCTGAAAAATCTGTTATCTGCAATATCTGTTGAGTTGATATAATTAGTCCGCTATTGACATAATATGAATTGGCTATAGTTATGAATAATTGACATGTATATTAGGTGTGGGTATAAATGGTGAATCATTAATTAATTGGCCACAAAGATAAACATGGCTAACTCAAGGTTAGAATGAGTTTGCGGCGTAATTCTGCCCGGAACCGCCCGGCATATTCCAGTGGTCGCAAACAATAGGTTCTAATGTGAGAAGTTAGTCATAACGTGCTTGAAACCCGAGGTTAGACTCAGTTTGCGACAGAAACCTGCCCGGAACCAACCGGCATAACCAGTAGCCGCAAACTGTCAGTCTAATGTGAGAGGTTTGGGCATTAATATTTAATTAATGAAAATCTGAGATAATTATGATGTCTTAAACATGTTGGGTAAGGCTAAACCAATTGGACCAATGAATCTGATAAACCCGTTTCGTGAATCCGTAGACCCAATACAAAGTTAGATAATCTTTAACCAGTTAATCTATAAGTCTGTTAATCTATAACCAGTTAATCTGTAAGCCTGTTAATCCGAACATCTGATCCGTTAGTCTGAAAACCTGTTAACTTGATTGTCTGATCTGTGAACTAGTTAATCTAAATTTTGTATGTCTGAAACTTGTAGACAAGTTAAGCTAAAATCTGTTAGTCTGGGGACACAAGGTTAGGAGGGGAATTACTTGTGTCATCTGTTGTTTGGGACCCATATTAGTCAGTAACCCTTTATGGTATCAAAACTTTGACCCAACAGTAAGTAGGGTCCAGGCACGCTTACTGAACTAATTATAAGCGGTTCATTCTGATAATGGCGAGGGGTGTTGATGGTGCGTTCCAACCGGGTCATGTGCTTGCATGGATCTCGGTCTGCCTCTGAGGATGTAAGACGCCGTGACATCTGTAAATAGGTCTGTTCCAATTGGTTGTCACTTTAGGGAGTGATACACCCTACTGTGGGGCCGACACAGGATATTTATGTATCAAGAAGCCGATCGCTTGGGGTAGGGTTTTAGGGTACACTTAGTTCTGTCTATTTCTGTTGGTACCGTCTGTTTCTGTTGGGTGGTAACCCTGTCTGTTTCTGCGTGGTACCGTCTGTTCGGGTGGTAAAGGCCCAATTACTAGTGTACACCTTATGCTACATTCTGCTTCTGTCTGTTTCTGATCGGGTGGTAAAGGCCCATTACTAGCGTGGAAATTATTCTGTACCTGTTTCTGTTTCAGTTTAGACATTAGGGTGACACCTAATTCTGTTATACTAGTATTAGTACAGAGAAATGTAAAGCAATAGCTTATATCATTCTGTTCTTCTGTTATATCTGCTACATCTGTTACAGTTATCTCTCATCCAGTTTTATTTTCATGTCATGTTATTATTATCTGTTCATAACTGAAAATCACTGGACTTGCCAGACTTTTGTCTGACCCTTGTTGTTTCGCCTCCTTTCTTCCGTTTCCCCCCATGTTTTGTAGAAGGGAATACTCTAGCTTGATCCAGATTTCTTCCGCTTGCAGTGCTTAAAGTATAGCTTGTCTTCTTCTGTGGGGATTATGATTTTAAACTATGCATTCTGAAGGCTTTTGTACAAGATTGATATTTTGTACTTGAATTCTGATATTGTGATTTGAAAGGATGTAACCAAGCTTCTGTTTGAAATAAAGTTATATTTTTTCAAGTACTGTTTATCTGTCTTGTAGTATTCTGTTTCTGTTTACTAAAATGCTCCACCAAAGTTAAGGCATTCCCTTTGTGAGTGACCTTAGCAGAGGTGGGGTGTTACACTTGGTATCAGAGCTGAAGGTTACCAGATTTGATAAAAAGTTTTTGAAAACTATGTTTTAAAAAGGAATTATTTTCAAAAGTAAAGCTTATTTTGAAAAAAAACATAATCCCCAAAAGCCATATATCTTTCTTTCGATTCTTTGTTTCGAGTTCCTTCCTCTTTCCCTTTTGAATCTCTTCCTCCGCGTATAGATGCTTTTCTAAGATATGTAAGAACTTCCGTGCGATGGGCGGAAAACCGCTTTATGGGACTGAGACGTTGTCGAGGCTAGAAGTTGGCTCAACGGAGTAGAGGACTTGTTGGTACCTTTGAGATAGACGATGAGAGGAAGGTTCAACCAACTGCTTGGTTAATGAAAGATGAAGCTTCATTTTGGTGGAAGGTCACGAATGGAGAGCGTACATGGGAGATATGGATAGGACACACGATAAGAAAGTGGATCCAAAGAAGGCCGCTTGCTTCGACTGTGGTGAGATGCGACACTTCACTAGGGACTGCCCGAAGAAACGAGGGGAAGGGCAGAAGATAGGACCTACTTCTGGAGGGCAGGCGAACACTCTAGAGGCTAGTGGATAGGATAGAATTAGGAAAACTTTCTGTAAGTGGTTTAATTTCTTCATCTGATTGTTGAGTTAAAACTCTTTCTGATTCTGGCATTTTGATTATGTAATCGATACTCTGCACTTTAATACTAGTATTGTTTCTGATTCCGCTGTAGACTCAAACCCATAAGGGTTATGACTCATCTGCTTGTGATAAATTGGGGTTTGAGAGATATCTGTGTTAGGCGTCAAGTAGGACGCATACATTCTGGGTTTTATCATGCTTAGTTTTCTAAGAATCATTTGGTAATCTGATCTGTACTAGTAGTTTGTAAATATCTGAATATCTCTGATAAGGTTAAGATTTCCAGTTTTGACATTGTCTAAAGAGGGTAATCCTCTGAGTGTCAATCTGATATTGATTTCGGTCTTTGGGGTGGATACTTAGGGGAATTATTCTCTCAACCAATGTCTAATGGAAACTAAGTTTTTGTTTTATCTGTACTCGCTTCCATCGTTCGATTGTATCCTATCGATCGAATCTTCGAACTTTAGGTAGAAACTAATGGGTGTAAACATGTGTTTGAGACATGTTATGTTTGATGGTTGCAAGTGGATGCAAGTGGTTGCTAGTGGTTTCTCGTGGATGCATATACACACACTAGGCACTAGATCGGCTCAAAAACACTCTCATACTGCATATGGATGTGTGTGCATTTTTCAATTTTTGTGGATGCAGAATGATTGACTCCTCACATGGATGTTGCATTTGGATGAATGGTTATGCACTCATATAGAAATGATGTGTATCAAATAGGATTTCTTGCATACATATTTGGACTCATGACACTAACATGATTCGCATTAAGGAGGTCAACTGGATCAGTAGACCGCCTGATTTTGCATTAGATAAGAAACATGTATACACACTTTGCATATGTTCATACGGCATTAGAAACCTTTTAAGGACAATGGATGCCTGTGATTGAATGGTTGAGTAGATGGATGTTGGATGTTAGGATACATTCTTCTTAACTTGAAGATTTCGGGGACGAAATCCTTTAAGGAGGGGAGAATGTAACACCCCGTATTTTCTGAGAATATTAAAAAAAAAGAAAAATGGTTAATTATGAAGAAGTTATTAAGCCTTGAAGTTTATATGCATATGAGAGAAATATATAGATATATATATATATAAATTAAATAAATAAACATGCAAAAAAGGTTCAAAACAGCGAATTGGGAGGGGGAATAACCGAACCGGCCCATTTTTGAGGTCGACCCAAGCCCCGCTGGGTCGACTAGGGGTTAATCCAGGGTGTTTGGCTGTCATCTCGTGGGCCGATTCGCTCAAATGCAGATTTTGCATTTGAATGGTTCTCATGATTCAGGGTTAATCTAATGGTCCTAAATAACTTCCTACACCTATATATACATCCCTAACCTAAACCTAAATCTAATATGCAATTCTCTAGCCTCCATTGCTCTCTTCCTCTCTAAAAATAAATAAATCAATGGTGTCTCTACTCTGCTGAAACCTAGGCTAGGACTTGTGCTTCTTCTTCCTCCAATTCTGATTAGGATTAAAATAGAACAGCTACCACACCTTTTTCTTTTAGAATCCAGCCAAGGCAAGTGCAGTTATTTTCCGATATAAACTTTAATTATAATTGTGACATGATTGTAAATCTGAATTTGAGATTGTGTATGTTCTGTTCTGATCTATTTTATTCTATATCTCTTTCTTCTTTCTGTTCTATAGCCAGGCTACCCCGAGCCTGCGCCAAATCTCATAAGAGATTAACGCACGAACGTTAAACTTTAGGATAAATAATGAATGATGGCATAATTGGACATGGCTAATCTGTGACTAAAACGACATAGGTCGTAAACTAGATTTAGATCTGTGCATATTCTGTGAATTGGAAGAAGAGGAACCATTGTATATTAACATGTGACTTGAGACATTGGACATAACGCATATTTTTGAATTAAAGATCTGTTATAATTTAAAGTTCTAGATTGTTGGGCATATTGTTTATATAGAAATTCATGATTTGGGATAAAAAGGGAATATGACTTAGGTGTGAAGATTTATGTTAAGATTTGATAACTATTAAATGTGAATAACACCTAAGTGGGAGATTTTTGAATATATGACATGCGTTGAAATCGATGGCTATATTTGGTATAATTTATATGTGAATCTTTTGTACTAGGCAAGTTTAACTAAATTTGAGACGTGTGTTATATGGTAAATTATGACCATAATCTATGCCATGTAAATTCAATGCAAACGTGGGGTATATGATCATAATGTGAATCATGACAACTATTTAGGCATGCAAACTTAGGCCAAATTTATAATTAGGCAAGATATGTTTATGAAACTTTAAGGAATGATTAAATCTGTTATATGGCCTAATCTGCTAGTTCTGTTATATTGCCTAATTTGCTAGTTCTGTTATATTTCCTAATCTGCTAGTTCTGCTATAATCTGCTATATCTGTTCATATACCAAATCTGTCATCTGCTAAGTCTGCTGAAGATGCCTAAACTGTTATATGCTTGATCTGCTAGTTTGCTTAATCTGCTAAATCCATTAAGTCGCCTAATCTGAAAAATTTGTTATCTGCAATATCTGTTGAGTTGATATAATTAGTCCGCTATTGACATAATCTGAATTGGCTATAGTTATGAATAATTGACATGTATATTAGGCGTGGGTATAAATGGTGAATCATTAATTAATTGGCCGCAAAGATAAACATGGCTAACTCGAGGTTAGAATGAGTTTGCGGCATAATTCTGCCCGGAACCGCCCGGCATATTCCAGTGGTCGCAAACAATAGGTTCTAATGTGAGAAGTTAGTCATAACGTGCTTGAAACCCGAGGTTAGACTCAGTTTGCGACAGAAACCTGCCCGGAACCAACCGGCATAACCAGTAGCCGCAAACTGTCAGTCTAATGTGAGAGGTTTGGGCATTAATATTTAATTAATGAAAATCTGAGATAATTATGATGTCTAAAACGTGTTGGGTAAGGCTAAACCAATTGGACCAATGAATCTGATAAACCCGTTTCGTGAATCCGTAGGCCCAATACAAAGTTAGATAATCTGTAACCAGTTAATCTGTAAGTCTTTTAATCTGTAACTAGTTAATCTATAAGCCTGTTAATCCGAACATCTGATCCGTTAGTCTGAAAACCTGTTAACTTGATTGTCTGATCTGTGAACTAGTTAATCTAAATTTTGTATGTCTGAAACTTGTAGACAAGTTAAGCTGAAATCTGTTAGTCTGGGGACACAAGGTTAGGAGGGGAATTACTTGTGTCATCTGTTGTTTGGGACCCATATTAGTCAGTAACCCTTTATGGTATCAAAACTTTGACCCAACAGTAAGTAGGGTCCGGGCACGCTTACTGAACTAGTTATAAGCGGTTCATTCTGATAATGGCGAGGGGTGTTGATGGTGCGTTCCAACCGGGTCATGTGCGTGCATGGATCCCGATCTGCCTCTGAGGATGTAAGACGCCGGGACATCTGTAAATAGGTCTGTGCCAATTGGTTGTCACTTTAGGGAGTGATACACCCTACTGTGGGGTCGACACAGGATATTTATGTATTAGGGAGCCGATCGCTTGGGGTAGGGTTTTAGGGTACACTTAGTTCTATCTATTTCTGTTGGGTGGTAACACCTGTCTGTTTCTGCGTGGTACCATCTGTTCGGGTGGTAAAGGCCCAATTACTAGTGTACACCTTATGCTACATTCTGCTTCTGTCTGTTTCTGATCGGGTAGTAAAGGCCCATTACTAGCGTGGAAATTATTCTGTACCTGTTTCTGTTTCAGTTTAGACATTAGGGTGACACCTAATTCTGTTATACTAGTATTAGTACAGAGAAGTGTAAAGCAATAGCTTATATCATTCTGTTCTTCTGTTATATCTGCTACATCTGTTACAGTTATCTCTCATCCAGTTTTATTTTCATGTCATGTTATTATTATCTGTTCATAATTGAAAATCACTGGACTTGCCAGACTTTTGTCCGACCCTTGTTGTTTCGCCTCCTTTCTTCCGTTCCCCCCCCCAGGTTTTGTAGAAGGGAATACTCTAGCTTGATCCAGATTTCTTCCGCTTGCAGTGCTTAAAGTATGGCTTGTCTTCTTCTGTGGGGATTATGATTTTAAACTATGCATTCTGAAGGCTTTTGTACAAGACTGATATTTTGTACTTGAATTCTGATATTGTGATTTGAAAGGATGTAACCAAGCTTCTGTTTGAAATAAAGTTATAATTTTTCAAGTACTGTTTATTTGTCTTGTAGTATTCTGTTTCTGTTTACTAAAATGCTCCACCAAAGTTAAGGCATTCCCTTTGTGAGTGACCTTAACGGAGGTGGGGTGTTACATCAACCACCTCTAGGTTTTAGACCAATATTGATCCAAGCAATCAAGATATGTACCATTATATATTAAACATTAGGTGATTTGGTTCAATCCAAATTTTGGTTTATCTATTACCTTATTTCCTAGATGACTCTCTGATCTGGTTTCCACCTTTCGTGTCGATTCGAATTTCAAGCGCTGCACGCCAACCTTTCTTGATCCAATTTCATTACACCAATCTGATCATCCTTTGAATTGTTCAATTTGTTCGGACTGACCCGCCTTGTACTGATTTGGGTTGTTCTGAATAGTATCCTTAAGTCCCTAAAGATCTTCGGATCATCGCCGGTTTGGATTCCATCCTGATATGTTTTCACACTTTGTCAATTACAGTGTTCTGTTTGAATGGATCTTCTCATTTTCAGCTCTATATCTTTGTCTATACTTGATTTCTAATCCATCTAATCATCTTTAGGGGCTATCCATCACGATGATTAAGTAATTCATGAATCCAATTCTGATATGTAATGGGCTTGCAAAAAGGCGGGTTAATAGAAAGTGCCATGGAATTTCTTTATTACCATTCGATTTTCATTTGTTTAATAGGCTTTGTGCACATAGTTTGCTACATATCTTACTATATACCTATATAATTATTCTAGCGATTTTAGAAATGACCAAGTTTATATTATTGATATTAGTCTTGCAAAAATTCTATTCATTCTTTTTTCGTGAAAATATAACTTTACATTTTATTTTGAAATGATTATTATTCTGTGTGGTATGTTCCATGTGTTATACAAGAGTGCTCATATCATTTGGATTAACATTTTGGTTCTATTTAATTTGGTCATCTAGCTAATTTCATAAATTTCAATATTGTTTAAATTACTTCTATTTTTTCTTTTTGGTATATAAATATTATTTAAATGCTATTTGGTTTGATTATTTAGTATTTAACATTTATAGCTTATTGATTTGTCTAATCACCCAGCTTATATATATATATATATGCTGGTCATTACTCTACATGATTATGCATTACAATTTACATACTTAAACCAAAAATTAATTTACTACATAGTTTATTTAGTGTTAGTAAAGTCATTATGGTTATTAATATATAGTTGTAAATATTGATCTCTCTTCATTCTCCTCTTCTTCTTTTTTACTTTATGTTGTTAATGCAACACTAATATCCTCTGCTACCTAGAAAAATCAATTTATTAAATTTTATAATTTGAAGATCTTATAGGCAAGCCTACCAGGGAAGTGGGATTCCCTTTAATCCTAAAAAGGTAATAGTTATTTTTGTAAAACTAATCAATTGTAAGTAATCATTTAAGGAACAATTTAGCTAAGGTCCGTGTCAGTTTCAAAATACACAAGACATCCTTTTTAGAGAAGCATATGTGAATTAGCTCTCTCTTTTTTGAAATCATCAAAAACCAATGTAAAACACTACCAAATTTTAAATCTTAATTCAACTTATAATTGCCTTCATATTTATCTAAGAAAAGCAAAAAAATGCTTCAAAAAAAAAATTTGTTTCAGCCAAACTTGCAAGAAAAAATGCAGTTTTTAGAAACTGCAAACATTAACGCAATTATAACTAATAATTGCATACATTTACATATTTTTTCATGAATGCTTCAAAAATTCAAATTAGTTGCATATAGTTACTCAACATCTCAATCACCGCAGAAAAATCATTAAAAACATGATATGAATTGAATACAAATCAAAATGGTTCACTTTTAGAAAAAAATTGCCGATAAGAACGCAATTATATAGAATAATGTAGACATGTTTGCAAATATTAAATCAATATTTACAGATATGTCTACACATTGTCACAATAAGTGCTGACATTTCAAAAATGCATTTTATTAAGTTTTCTCGTATTAATATTTTTAATTTTATGATTTTTTTAAGCACTGCAAAAAAAATCATGAAAACATGTTTCCTACATTAAAGTAAAAACAGGGACCCGTTTTACATTGAAACTTATACAGGGATCCACATTACATAAAGCCATATTTTAAGGATGCTTTAGTAGTTTTCACTTAAAATTAATGTATTAGTTTCGTAATAAGATTATTAGTTTTTTTCTCACAACATAGTGTGAGACTGTTAGAGCATCTCTAATAAAAAGAAATTTAGCTTTTATATCCAGGAAAAATAAAACATGTTGGCCAGTAGTCTGAATAACCTTTAATATTAAGAGTAATATTTTAGGGGCCAATTTAGTATTCTAAATTGGCTTGGGTGCCTATTAAATAGGCATCCAAGACTGAACACCTATTAAGTAGATGCTAAAGTACTGAACGCCTATAAAATAGATGCCCGGCTAAACTATTTAATATAAAAAATGTGTGATGTTTCACATGTTAAGTCCACCTGTCCATCTTAATTTGCTCAGCAAATAAATTAATGTAAGTTGGATGTCGAAGTACTTGTTAAGATTTTGATTAGAAAATAAAATATAATGCGTACATAATAAAACACAATATAGTAAGCTACCTGATTCAAACGCCTATTAAATTGGCATGCAAACTCAGATATATATTAAATAGAACCTTAATTGTTGGCTTTTAAAAAAAATTAAAAGGTTAATATTCATGATATGTACATTAACTTCTTAATTTATCGGGTATGAAAAACTCATATATGTTTCACATTTACCACTATATTCAAAAAAATGATGTTCCTACTAAATCTTTGTCATGCAACTACTGTGGAATGTTAACCGATGTATGGTAATTATTGTCTTGTTAATACTTTTCTTCTTAGGATTTTTAGGTAATTATCTTCATTAGTTTCTACATTCACACATACAGAGCTATGTAGTTCCTATTAAATTTGTGTCATGTAAGAATTGTGGAAAGTTAACTGATGTATGGTGATAATTTTTTTTTAAAAACTTTTTTGAGCATTTCTTTATTGGATTTTTAAGCATTGGACTTTATTTCTTTCTACATACAAATGTGTGTATGTGTCTATATATATACATATATATATATATATATATATACATACATACATGCATACATACATATAGATATATATTATGTCACACACTAGGACACCCCTATCTGGTAGTACTCTCTTACACCACATTTTAGGTCACTCATTTCTAATTTAATAAGTTACTAGGAAGATAGAGGGTTATTGGAAAGAGAAAGAAATAGAAAATATGTGGTGGAAAACAAAGGTGTTGCACTATTTTACGTGCTCCTGATCCTATCTCATATATATATATATATATATATATATATATATATATATATATATATACACATACACACACACACACATATATATATATATATATCACTTAAGTTTAATTAGTTTTCCTCCTACTTTTTCATAGAGCTTATGACGTTGATAAAATATTTTTGAAGAAGGCTAGTGTAACCTTGGACACTGGTTACATCGAGGATGACATATAAATAAGCTATTTCAAATTGTGTGTTTCTCTTTTTTAATTATTATATTTAATTCATGTTGAGGGGACAATTTTTGAAGAGGAGCAGTATATTAGTCCCACATCAAAAAAGTTTCTTCAATGTTGATTACATATGTGATCACATGTTCTATTAATTGAAATAACTAAGGGAGAAGGAGCACTGTCATAGCACGCACGCATGCAAAGAGATTAGCACTTTGCACGTGCGCTGTGTGAGAGGGGGTTCAGATTGGGTGTGGTTGTTGCCTACCAACAGTCGTATTTTTTTAAATTTTGTTTTTTGCCTCTTGGAGATGAACTATTGGTTACACCTCTTTTCAAATGGTTGCATCCCTTCGCATAGCATCTATCACTACAACAAAAGAACCATATTATAACTTTAATTTTACAACTATGGGAAAAGCATAGTTGTAATAAATGTTTTTACAACTGTTAATTCCCTAAAGTTGTAATAAACATATTTTTGCAACTTTTCATTTTGTTAGTTGTAATAGATGCCTGTTACAAAGTTCATGTTTATAATATGTCTATATTTAATAGCTAATTATATTAATATTTAGTAATAATTAATAACAAACTTAGGAATCAATAATATTTATTAGTTATTATTAAATAATTAATATTTAATAAGTAGTAATTTATTTTTAATATTTAATGCTTATAATAATTATTAATCGATTATAACTAAGTAGAAATAAGTAAAAGTTAAATAATAACTATTATTAATAAGAAATATTTGATTTGGTAGTAACTATTTCAGCAGTTTTAATAAATATAATTTTGGCAACTTGTTTGTTCAGCAGTTAACAATCGCTTGTTTTGTGCTTTTGACAGATTTTTTTAAATTTAAATAAGTAATTAATAATAGTAACTATTAATTAAAAAATTGTTTGAAAATAAACAATAACTAAACAAATAGAAAATTCTATTCATCCATTGTGTATGTTTGTTATATATACATGGTATTACAAATTTTATTTGAGAATTATATTTTAGTATTTTGAATACCTTATTTTTTTGTATATACATGGTATGACAAATGATTTACTTAAAAATATATTTGTTATTTGGTTTTACACTTGTTTAACTTGAAAGAAGTGGGTTGCAATCTGTCCGTTTGGTTATGAGATTGTTTAACGCGTGTCTTCGTTGTTTTGATCCTCACCGCGTCCGTCCTTTTATTTTCGTCGTATGCCATTCATTTATTTCTCCCCAATTCATTTGTTTTCCAAATCAGTTTTTTCTCAAATCTTTTTTCTTCTCTTCCTCTCGAAATAATCACCATCCCCAAATCGATCAGCATCTCCATCGCTCCACCACCGTCCACTGACACAACCATCAGCGCGTCGTCACCATACTCAATGCCATACGCTCTCTCCACTTCTTTCCCGCAAACCGGAAAAACTATTTTCCCAAATCCCTAAATTTCTCCATTGTTTCATCATCTGACCGGAAGCCACCGCTTTGCCTCGTGGTCGCCACCATAAACCCTCTCCGCCTCGCCCTGTTCTGTTGAATTCCCGCGATTAAGTTCAGAAGTCACAAACTCTGGCCATTCTAATTTAGCCCTCACATCCTTCTTCTCAGACCAACTCGAAGCTGCCTTGGCTCCGCATCGCTACCCACGAGAGCACCGGTACCCATTGCCTCCTGCGCCTTCAACTATTTTAAGGTGAGCATTTTTTTTACTCATGAGTAATCCTCGTTCAAGGAAATTGATTTCAATAATAATAATAATGTTGATGATGATGATAATAATATATGTATATATACATATATAATGGCCGTGTTGATTTGTTCATGGTATTTGGGCTGTTTTATTTTGAAATCTAGTGTTCCTATTCACTATCTTGTGCTGCTAGGTATTTGGTTGTTGACCTGGCACTGGTGTGTTCTCCCAGCTGTGTGCTGCACCTTTATTTGTAGTTTTAGGAATGTCCTATATTCATTTCCAAATTCCATGATTAGTATACTGCCTTGTGTCGTTCATTTTATGCTGTGAGGCTTGAGTGATGCAATTTGCTTGCTTTGTTGTTGCACCACCGTTTATTTATGTGGCAAAAAAATATTTACCTGAGAGACCATTTGAATACTTTTAGGTAAATACCCATCCTTCATGTTTCTGGTCATCCTATGATTGTTAATTTGCTATGTCCGCACCTAATAGAACAACGTAAAAGCTATCAGTTAAAGGGTGCTATAAGAAATTGGTCTCTTGTGATCATACTGACATATTCTCCCTGCGATATAATGCTACAGTTATTATCACATTCCTGAATTTGTATATAAATTTGAATAAAAACAGAGAATTTTAAATTCAATATCCATGATGATGTTTGCATCAAAATTTTATGCAGTTGTTTTTTGATGTCCTACGGGATTGAACTTAACAATTGCGATGTCCAACAGACCAAAACTCAGATCTGAACTTTGTAGTCGAGTCATTGTCTCTGCTTGCATATATACAAAGGGAAATGGAGGTCCCATGCATTTTAACAGGGATGTGAGTGAAAATTCTAGTGCATATCCCATATTGAACACCATTGCATATCTCGCTTGATCCATTATACTTGCTACCAAATAAATCCTCCAAAATAATTTACATAATTTAGCACTAACGGTTGAATGCAAAATTGTGCGGATAAGTATCAAACATGCAAAAATAAAAATCTTCGAACTTTCATAGGCTGCCAAAATAAATATCCACCAAATCCGATAAACAACTATGCTCTGGATGTTTTGATATATTTTTTCTACCAAAAAAATATATATATATATTGACTGCTCTGGACTCTCTTTCAAGGTTTATATCTGTACTAAGTCTCTTCATTGCATGTATGATAAGTTTGTATTGCTGGTAAAAATGCAACTGGTATTTTGAACTTGCAGGCTTTCATGGGAAGACAACTATCACCTGGAAAAGCCATCTTATAACTATATTTCTTGATATTCTATCATTTCGGATTTAATTCAAGAAGTCTTACTTTTAGTATGCAGTTAAGCTCATTTCTTACCTAAATTCCTATAAATTATTTCTCAGGTAGGGCTAAAAGATATCTGGAAATGAGGGTGTAGATGGAGGTACTTGCAGAAGGTTATGTTCTTTGCCAGCATTTTGGGTATTGCACTATATTTTTTTAGATACTTACAGTATAAATTAATATGGCAAAATCATGTTACAAATAAGTATTCATTTTCTTGAATTTCTAATTTGCTTGATTTACTAAAGCTTGGATAAATATTTTTTTTACATCTAGCATCCATTTTCAGTTTGTGATGGATTCCCTATTTCCAAATGTAATTTTTTTCATTTTGTCATTGGGATTTTATCAATCATATATCCATCATCACAATAGAGGATTTGATCTATCTGATTTTGCAATTTTCTTTTGCGCTCTACTACAACTGTTCTTTGACACTTCAATTCTTTAGAAACTCAACTTAGCAAGAGAGACTTTCAAGCGGTCATTTTAGTTATCACAAGAATTTGAAAATGTAGTGTCCTTGCAAATTTCAAATGGTAATTGGAATTATAAGGCTTGCACTGATCGAAATTACATGTGCTTATCTTGTTTCAAAATTTGTTGTTGTCATTGTAGTGAGCTTGGGAAGAATGTTTGTTGCTTGGGGTTAACATCACTCTCCTTGAAGAGCCACTGCCTAAAGAAGCTTTTGGACGTTGTTAGCCCAAATTTCATGCTACTTTCAAGGGCCAAATTACATGATAGTTTTGTTTATTTTATTATTTCTTTCACCTCTAATGCTTTTGAACGTGATCCCTATATGATGGGTGCATGAAAACCTTTTCATCTCCGATTTACAAATCACTATAGTTTCCTTCTCCTTCTTACTTTTGTCATAATAACAATATATATGAGCTTGCAGCTCTAATGAATTTTTTTTTGCAGTCCCACCGTGTACCGTGAAAGTCTATGCTAGGATCATGTGAATGTGAGATATAGCAAGTACTTGATATAAACGTGTAAACAATTAATAAAAGCAAAGTAAAAACTATGCACACCAATATTTTATCCTGGTTCAGACCTCCCTTCCTACGTCCAACCCCGAAGCACCTCTTCGGCTTTTCTTTAACCACAGAAAAACTTCCCTCGCTTCGCCCGGAGGAATAGGCTTATAGTAAGAATATACTTTGACAAGCTTGTGTCCTTTACAAACACTGATTTTTTTTTCTTTGCACAAATTGCTCCTATAGTCTCCTTGAGTAGATATGATTGTTTGAAGAACTGAGAGAATATAGAAGGATTTTGAAATGCTTGAATAGAAAATTTTAAGCAATAAAAGTAGAGAGCTTTTCAGAGATATAGATTATAGATCTAAAAGGAAGAATAGGTAGTTTTAGATCTTAATCTTAGATGTATTTATAATAGATAAAGAGCTGTTATCAAGAGTTGTGAATTTTGAGCAAAAAGGAAAGTGAACTTTCCATTTTGAAAGAAGATATCTTTTGAAAACCTGATTTAGAGAAGATACGACAGTTTGAAAAAGTGCCTATTTGTAATGCATCTGTCTCCACTCAGACGTCTGTGTAGGACAGACGTCTGTATGTGTATTTTGAAAGTTCAAAATGCTCGTACAGACGTCTGTCGAGTAATGAGACAGACATCTCTGTAAGGTAGATTTTCAACCCGAAGCCTCAGACAGACGTCTGTCTTGAATATGGCAGACGTCTGTGCTGAGTTAGGAAGAAATCTTATTTTATAGTCAGACGTCTGTCTATTCATAAGACAGACGTCTGTTCTTGTCCAGACACACTAAATTTTTATATTTAATCAAGGAGACTTTACATTTAATCTATCTAACTATATGAGAAAAATGTATACTCTTTATGACTAAGTATCCTTGTAATCTTGATTCTTCCCTTGTGTGTCTCCTCCTTGTATAGTTCCTGCATTAAACATATGATATATGTATATATTGTTTGTTGCCATCAAAACTTAGGATCTGACATTTTCCCCCTTTTTGATGATGACAAACATATACGTGTACAGCTCCCCCTGAGTTGATGATACCCCTTTTTCTCCCCCTTTTGGCATGATCCAAAATATATAAAGACACATTGATAGCAAACAGAATGTAGATGTCAACATATAATATTAAACAGAAGTCGTAGTGCGCCAAATGAAAATAAAGTTAAATTACAAACCATAGTGCATAGTTAAAAAATAAATAAAGTGCCTAAGCATCCGTAAAGTATCCCCATAGTTCAGTGGACTAATTTCCGTAATAGTCCCATTGAGATTCGTCATTATAACTTATATTCTCATGAGTAGAAAGTCCATGAAAAGTATGCTGAGTAGTACTGAGATCAACGTAAGGAGGCAAGTCATCATCTCCCTCGTCGTCGGAAGCAGTTGTTGTTTCCTTACCAGGAGCATGTTCAAGAGGAGATTGTTGTCGAGTGCTGGATTCTGGCGGTATGTCTCTGATAACGGGTATAGATAGTGGAGGAATAGGCGACGCTGACGATAAGCGGGAGGAGGATGAACGACCACGAATTTTACGATAAAATTTGACAAGGGATTGCACAACTTTATCCAAAGTGTTTTCAACTTTTGTCATATGTGTGGAGAAAGAACGTTCTAACCTTGTCACTTTCATACCAATTTTTTTTTGATTTAACGAAAGTAATCGTTGATTCTGCAAAGTAACATCTTGTATACTTTCCCCATGTCCTATATCTAGTCTTGCTTCCTGGATATCAGGATCAGAGTGATATTTGGTTGGGTCGCTGGTTTCGAGTCATTGTCATTGTCGCCTTTGAGGTGGTACCGGTTGTTGAGGTTGGTTTTGTTGTGCTTGCCATTGTTCAAAGGGAATGATTCGGGGAGGGCGATCAGGTAAATGCATTAAAGCAGCAAACCGTATGCCACTCTTCTCTACTTCTTTTTTTGGATATGTGGAGAGATAAAGATTTATTCCTTATGACCTGAAAATTCTCATAAGATATGCACCATAAGGTATAGTTCATTTGGTTGGGGTCCAAAAGTCTCTAATTTGCTTGAAAATAAATCGTGCCCAATTTACTCGAGTGTTTCCAAAAATAGCATACAAAGCTTTATGATCAATAGGATACACTTGCTTATGGCTTCGAAGATGTGGCATGACTATGTTAATTAGCATACGATTTATGATGCGTGGCCTAGGACGAAAATTAGATGGACCCATATTTGGGCAATGATCTTTCCATATTAGATGGGTAATTCTATCCCTAGGTTTATACCGCATGTCAGGAATCTCTTGCAAAGGAGTACCAGTAGATGATGTTCCCAAAATTTGACCGATCATTTCAATATTGATTGTAATTAGTTGGCCATAAACTAAAGACCAATTCCAGTTTTCAGGATTTGGTGGAGACCAAAGTGAAGGCAAGCACAGGTTGATGAAAAATAAGTATAGTGCTAGAGAATCAATCATACCTTGATTGGAATCATAATTCACAATTTGAGTTAGATTTGCACGAGACAAAGTGTCGTTAACATCATAATGAGTTAATTGTCTCAAAGGATAGAAAGGCCCTGTGTGAATTGATTTCTTCTTAAGTGATTCCAAGATCTGTTGGCTATCGGAAGCTTTCATCCAATCTTTTATTTGCTTATCAGTTGCATAATTTGGAGTTTCTTGTTGAGAAGAGGAATCTTCAGTAGCCTTCTTGCGTTTATTAGAAGCCTTTTTTGGAGCCATGGATTTGAGTTGTTAAAGGAGTTGAATTTGGGGATTTAGGGTTTGGGTTGAGAAAATGGTAAAAGTGAAAATGAAGAGTGAATGTGTAACAGATAATATATAGGTGGAGGGGTAAGAAATGGTTGCAGTGGAGATCAGACGTCTGTTTAATTATGAGACAGACGTCTATGGGTAGGAAAATGATTTCTCGAGGGGTCGTTCAGACGTTTGTTAATTTATTGACAGATGTTTGACCTGAGATATAATAAGAATGAGTGTAATCAGGTATTCGAATGTCTGTGAGACTAGAGACAGACGTCTATTCTAGTTATTTTTGAAACCCGAGAGTGTTAACAGACGTCTGACATAATTTTAGCAGACGTCTGTGCTGAGGCATATTTGTAGGATTTGTTTAATTTATGAACAGACGTCTGTTCATCTATTTGTCAGACATCTGTTTTATGTTTATTCAGAAAAATTGTTTATTTTCATACTAAATAATTACAAACAAAAATAAAGTAAATTGTAATACTAATGCATCATGACAATGCATGTTATTCATAACATAAAAGAAATATATGTTATCGATTAGATTGAGCTAGCGATTCGATGAGAAAGATGGTTTTGTTGGAAAAGTCCACGGGTTGACTGGATCGTGTGACGTACGATAAGAGGATGATGGATCCAGTGGATTAACCGGTCATGGAAGAGGTTCGGAAACATCTTTTAGTTTAGAACTACAAAATTTCAAAGCAACTTGTCGTAGGTAACTTAGTATAGTTGAAGCACTTTTTTGTTCGAGATACAGCTCTCGTTGAAGTCGTAGTTGTTCCTGTTAATAATGATGAATGTCATCAATCTTTCGCTTAGTATCTGGTGAAGTGAATAAAGCTCTTTTAGTTCTTTTGGAATCTGGTGTGGAGCCAGTTCGATAGTCTTTCCATTTGTATACCGGTTCATGCTTCGACGTTGGGGTTGGATCATGAGGTGTTTCTGTCGAGCTATTGGTGGTAAAGGTAATATCAAGAGAAGAAGATTTATTTGACATTGTATTTGTTTTACAAATTTATTTTACGTAGACGAAGTTATTTATAGGTAGGCATTTACTATTTATCATTCCTTAAAATATGCACTAATTGAAATAAAAACCAATCAAAAATAATGGTAAGAAGAAATATATGGGGAGAAAACAAATTTATATATCAGAGAGAGAGAGAGTATATACCTAATTCTCTACGTAAATTAATAAAAGTAGTTTCATTTAATGGTCTAGTAAAAATATCTGCAATTTGTTTGTTAGTATTTACAAATTCCAAAGAAATATTACCTTTTTCAACATGATCACATAGGAAATGATGTCGAATGTCAATATGTTTAGTTCCAGAGTGGTTGATTGGATTTTTTGATAAGTTTATGGAACTTGTGTTGTCACAGAAAATTGTTGAATTGTTAATAAGTTTTCCAAAATCCCTTAATGTTTGTTGCATATAAATTACTTGAGCACATGCTAAGGCCGTAGATATATATTCTGCTTCACAAGTTGAAAGTGAAATAGAATTTTGTTTTTTACTGAACCATGACACTAGAGACTGAACTATAAAGTGACACGTACCACTGGTGCTTTTTCTATCAAACTTACATCCTCCGAAATCTGCATCACTATATGACACTAGTTCAAAAGAACTACCTGTTGGATAAAATATTCCATAATCTTTTGATTTAGTTAAGTATCTTGAAACACCCCACCTCCGTTAGGGTCACTCTCAAAGGGAATGCCCTAATTTTGGTGGAGGTTTATAAGTATAAGTCACAGATATACAAGACAGATATAAGAACACATATTTTTGAACAGCGGAAAACAACAACTTTTATTTCATTAAAATACGTGTTACACCAACCATACCATAATTGTCTTACAATACTTCCAAAATCATAACTGTCTTGATTACATTATTTAAAGAAGCATAAAGAAAACATAAATAAACTGCAAAAGTCCCATAATTTCTGTCCCAAGCCATAGTCCAAAACGGAAAAGATCCAAGCAATACATTCTTCTCTTCAAGCTGGATGCGGAAACTGGTCAAGCTGCGGTCTATGAATAAAGAACTGGGTATGATAAGCATAAACTGGAAATGAGAAAGCATTATAAACTAAGTTAAGTGGTCAAGGGTTGAATACTATCGTACCCCATATTAATCTCTGTACCCATATAAACTAGTTCCCAACAGGCACCCCATAATCAGGGTGAAGTGATCCATTTCTAATGATCGGCTCCTACTCGTATAGTTACATGTGTCTTACGGCCCCCGATGTTGTAGTTAACTATGCTGGTCCCACCATGGGGTGTATCAAGTCCCATGGTGGCGGCCCGACACAGTCCTAGAATGCACAGGTATGCTACTGGTGCCCAGTGCCTTATTTTTCTGCGCCGGAGTGTGTGCACGCCCGCACCCCGTTAGAACCTACACTGCTGCACCACCGCCGTCGATTTGACCGCTTACAATCATCCCAGTAATCGTGCCCCACCCTGCCTAGTTTCAGGGTATCATGATACCTTGTAGGGTTACTGCTGAAAAGGGTCCCCCGCTACTAGGTTTTTTATTTCTAGCCAACATGCTAAGTTGGTTAAGTGTTTTATAAACCTAACCTCCAATCAGTCTGTTTAGTTTAGCATGTTCCATTTTGATTAAGTATTAATATAATTTACTTAATCCTATCAATCCTGACTCAGCCTTAATTGTCTTATTAAAGCCTTGACCTCTCACATTAGACAGGTATTGTTGTGGCTGCCTGTTGCCGGTTGGGTCCGGGCAGTCTTACGCCACAACTCAGTCTAACCTCGGGTCCTTATTGGGCTCCGTGTTTAACCACCCACATTGGATAGGTATTGTTGTGACTACTGGACAGCCGGGCGGTTCCGGGCAGGTTTACATCACAACTCAATCCAACCTCGGGTTAAACACATCGTATTTTCTACATTTACATATTTTGTCTCTCTTCTTTTTATATGTAAATATTTGCGGCCCATTATTCAAATTCATCTTTATTGGTTAAATTTCATTTATGCCACTTAATTGTTCTTTCAAGGTTGTTGGCATGCGTCAAACACGCCAACACATATGTTCTAAATTTCAAACCCATCATCATTACCCCCGTTTTACACGTTCGCTACAATATAAGGTGTGTTGGGTTTAATACTTAAACCCAATTTAGCCAAATGAAAGGGGAGGCTTATAACATGGTGTTTATAAGGTAACATGAAAAAGGTGAGTGTGAACGCATGAGCTTGCAACGAACGATTCAATTAACATAAAATAGGCACATGTGAACTGGCAATTGTAACATCATATAATCATGGCATAACATGAATCATTATATCCATATAATCATAGCATAAACAATATTTAAACATAAATCATTCTATTCATATAATTATGGCATAGAAAATACTTAAACATGAATCATTCTATTCATATTATTATGGCATAAACAATACTTAAACATGAATCATAGGTTCAACTAACCATGTGAACTTGAAATTAAGAATCTAACTAAATTAGATATCATTATTATTGGCACATGGTCTTGACTAGAAATATAAGCCTATATTTTTATTTAGGCATAATATAAACTAATCATGTTCATAAAATCACTACATGCTAACAAAATGGTACTTACTTTTGTCACTAATACAAAAGTATGGTTCAACTAGAATTATCCCAACCTAATTCTTATATGAATCATGGTTTTTAACCCATTTATAGAATTATAGCATAAACATACCTAAACTTAAAATCATTGTTTTTATTCTATTCATAGAATTATAGCATAAACATACCTAAACTTAAATCATGGTTTTTATTCTATCTATGTAAACTTGCAAGTGGAATGTAATTCTAATGTAATTCTAATGTAACTTATGTGTCATATATATTATCATATGATTATGATAACAACATAAGCCTAAAAACATGTTTTTCAATTGGGCATAATAACAAACATAGTTTAGTCATGTTCATAAAATTAATACAAGTTCACAAAGATGCTTGCTTTTGTCATTACCACAAAAGCATGATTTTTATACTTGAACTATGATGCCAATTCCAACATAACTTCATATGAATCATAATACTCAAATGGATCAAATTACACTAAAGATGACCATAGAATTATACCTCATTTTGGCATAACAGTAAATCATATACTTGCATGAATCTCAAATAAACTATTACAACATATAGTTGTTACTTTCAACATGAATCATATACTTGCAATTATCAAATGGGTGTTGTAAATAACTACCACAAACATGTAGTTTTCAATATGAATCATATGCTTGCATGAATCCCAATTAAAATTCCACAACATGTGGTTGTCAACATAAATCATATACTTGTATGAATCCAATCGTACACCATAGCATTGCCAAATCGTTTAGAATCAAAATAACATACAAATATAGATTATTATCGCCACAATTTCATTTCGTTGTTAACTTCCAACGCAAATCACGTACTTGCAAATATCCAATCGTATACCATAATATTCCCAAATCGTTTAGAATCAAAATAACATATAAATATATATATTGTTATCGCCACAATTCCATTTCGCATCTTGCACAAATCAAACACAATTAATTATTCACATCGGAATAGCACTCTACTTACAATGTATGATGAATCTTCAATTCAGGAATCTGAGTTCTGAATTTGGAGATGCTATCCTTTGTTGTAGGCGTTGCTTTGATTCAATTAACGTTGCTTTAAGCTTTTGATTTATCTCTTAATTGTCTCTCTATTTCTGACGGCTATCCTTAGTCTCTCCTCAGCAACATGACGGTCCCATCTCCATTTTAGTTTGTGTGAATTAGGGTTAGTCTTAGGTCCTTTTTATATAGTTTGTGAGTTGATTTAGACCGTCGATGGAGCTTGGTTCAATAATAGATGTTCGTTTGAAGGGGAGACCAACCAGGAGCTGACACCTAGCCCTAGTGACAAGGCAAGGCTCAGAAAATCGACCAAACACAGACCTGGCCAGCCAAGACTTGACCAGCAGGTCATTCTGACCTGGGCGCACTTGGCAGGTGCGCCAGGCTAAAAATGTACTGGCGCACTTCCCAAGTGCACCAGTTCATTTTTGTTCTGGCGCACTTCCCAAGTGCGCCAGTGCATTCTGACCCATTTTCTGGTTTTTCGCCCAACTTCGTCCGTCCATATCTTCTTCATACGATATCCGTTTTACGCAAACTCAGACTCTATCTCAAGCAGAATTCCGAGACGAACGCAATGGCGTATCCCGTTTCCCTTAATTCTTTGATTTGAAATTAGTTATACTTTAATTTGTGAATCTCACTGTTATAGAATACACGGGGTGTTACATTCTCCCCCACTTAAAAGGATTTCGTCCCCGAAATCTTCAAGTTCAGGAAGAATGTACATCCTAACATCCAAACATCCATCTACTCATCCATCAAACACGAGTATCAATTGTCCTTAAAAGACTTCTAATGCTTCATGATCATATGCGAAGTTTGTGTTCATGTACTTATCTAATGCAAAATCAGGCGGTCTACTGATTCAGTTGACCTCCTTAATGCGAATTATGTAAGTGCCATGAATCCATTATGTATGCAAATTCTCCTATTCATGATTCTATATGACTGCGCAATCATTCATACAAATGCAACATCCGTATGACAACACATTAAAGTTCAACCATATACTAATGCAAACATATATGCATATGCAATATGAAGTGATTGAGCCAATCTAAAACCTAGATTGTGTGTGTATATGCAACCACGAGCAACCACTAGAAATCACTTGCAACCACTTGCAACCATCAATCATAACATGTCTCAAACACATGTTTACACCCAATTGTTCCTATCTAAAGGTATAGTCGAATGATAGAAGCAAGTAAAAACTTTGTGCCCATTAGGCAATGTCAAAACTGGAAATCTTTGCCATATATATATATATTGATTAGGAGAAGAACTCTCTAAGCATCAGCCCCGAAGACCGAAATCAACATCAGACTGACACCCAAAGAATTACTCAACCCAACCACTATATATGATTATAGGAAACTAAGCATGATGGACTCCTTTTAGGTCACAAGGGAGTCCCTCCCTAAAACCCAAAAAGTTTAGTCAAACCAACGAACACCCTCGAGCCCCAACATGTGTTACTAACAGATGAGTCTTACTCCCTATGGGGTTTGCAACAGAAATTGGATTGAGAATGGGACCGAGAGGATATATACAAAAGATAGCATGCAAGCAAGCTCTACAGGAAGAGAGGGATCAAGGATATACTCTTAAGAAGAGATATGATGCACAAATCTAGTCTTCAATCTTCTAAGTCGCATTTCCCTGAGCTTAACTCCATTATGCTTTGTCCGTCTTTAACTTCGCAATTTCGTAGCTTCTTAATTCTTGTTTCCAAAATATGAGTTGGAACCTATTTCACTGTTGCCTCTCGTTCCTCTTTCATTTACTCTACTTCTAGTATACTCGGCTCAATCATAACGGCGTACTCATGGTTTCATGCAAGCTCTCCAAAATTCACTAGTGAATCTTAGATCTCGTCCACTTACTATTAGGTATTCCACGTAGAAGAACTCTCTCTTGGAAATAAATGCCAACCATGTTGCCAAATGTACTTACTAAGGTGATTCTCCACAACTCATGCATAAGCGAAATGAACCTTCTGCCTTAGTGGAGAACACTACTCGATCGGATTACAAATTACCAATAAATGTGTCAAGAGATTCTAGGAAACAAATCATGATAGAACCCTAAAGGTTACCTGCGACTTCGAGGGTATTACCGAGGCAAGTCAAGAGTCTAACTACCCTCTTTTCGAAACCGAGATGGTCACCCTTACTGGATAACCACTCCATCGCTATAATCAACCAATGGCCCAAAACAAAGGCACTACATTTAAATTCTACGCTTAGAATAGAAATTTTTAATCCCACACAGCTCATAGACAAATGAGCTGGGCCCCCAATTGGGTCTGAAACAATTAAGGGGTCCTCTACCATACTAGTTTTTAGGTACAGAGATTCTACTAAAGCAGACGAGATAAAGGAGTGTGATTCGCCGGAATCAAATAAAGTGCGAACGGGGTTATCATAAAGATAAACTACACTTTCTACAGAAGTATTTATACCTCGCTGTTGCAGAGGTGGCGCTTCTAGCACATGAACCTGCGCCCCCGAGGTGGATCCAGCCCTCTGCCCCTGTCCTCGTTTCTTTGGGCAGTCCTTAGCCAAGTGGCCTGTCTCACCGCAAGAAAAGCACCCACCATTCATCTTGGCCTTCTTTTTCCGGCAATCTTTCACTAAGTGCCCCACTTTGCCACAGAATTTACACTTCCTCTTCTCTTGGGACTTGTTGTCTTTCCCGCCCTTCTTAAAGTCTGTCTTCTCAGGGCAGTCTTTGCTGATGTGTCCAGTCTCCCCACAATGAAAACATTCTCCTTGTTTTCTTTTCCTCTTTCAACAATCCTTGGCTATGTGCCCTTCCGTACCACAAAAAATGCATTTCCTTTTTTCTCGTTTCTTGTTATTACTGTTACGATCCTTTCTTGTTTGACTATTATTCGTCTTCCTACTCTGGGACTCTTCCGCTTACTGGTTCACGTGGAGGAGGAGGAGTGAAAGCGTCAGCAGCTGGGGAGTAAGGTCTCCAGACATGCTGAAACAGAAAGGATAGATTCAAAACGAAGGATAGAAGACAGTACCTATGGCTTTGGGGGACTTTGCCTTTAAAATAAAATAATATTTTATCTTTTAAAAATGCTTCTTTAAATTTCCTTTTTGAAAATAAATTTTCAATACTTTTTATCTTATCTGGTAAACCTATGCTCTGATACCGAGTGAAACACCCCACCTCCGTTAGGGTCACTCTCAAAGGGAATGCCCTAATTTTGGTGGAGGTTTATAAGTATAAGTCACAGATATACAAGACAGATATAAGAACACATATTTTTGAACAACGGAAAACAACAACTTTTATTTCATTAAAATACGTGTTACACCAACCATACCATAATTGTCTTACAATACTTCCAAAATCATAACTGTCTTGATTACATTATTTAAAGAAGCATAAAGAAAACATAAATAAACTGCAAAAGTCCCATAATTGCTTTCCCAAGCCATAGTCCAAAATGGAAAAGATCCAAGCAATACATTCTTCTCTTCAAGCTGGATGCGGAAACTGGTCAAGCTGCGGTATTCCCTCCCTGTGGACCTGGGGGGGGGGGGGGAACGAAAGAAAAGTAGAGTCAGACATAAAGCCTGAGTAAGTCTAGGACAATTCAGTCTATGAATAAAGAACTGGGTATGATAAGCATAAACTGGAAATGGGAAAGCATTATAAACTAAGTTAAGTGGTCTAGGGTTGAATACTATCGTACCCCATATTAATCTCTGTACCCATATAAACTAGTTCCCAACAGGCACCCCATAATCAAGGTGAAGTGATCTATTTCTAATGATCGGATCCTACTCGTATAGTTACATGTGTCTTACGGCCCCCGATGTTGTAGTTACCTATGCTAGTCCCACCATGGGGTGTATCAAGTCCCATGGTGGCGGCCCGACACAGTCCTAGAATGCACAGGTATGCTACTGGTGCCCAGTGCCTTATTTTTCTGCGCCGGAGTGTGTGCACGCCCGCACCCTGTTAGAACCTACACTGCTGCACCACCGCCGTCGATTTGACCTCTTACAATCATCCCAGTAATCGTGCCCCACCCTGCCTAGTTTCAGGGTATCATGATACCTTGTAGGGTTACTACTGAAAAGGGTCCCCCGCTACTAGGTTTTCTATTTCTAGCCAACATGCTGAGTTGGTTAAGTGTTTTATAAACCTAACCTCCAATCAGTCTGTTTAGTTTAGCATGTTCCATTTTGATTAAGTATTAATATAATTTACTTAATCCTATCAATCCTGACTCAGCCTTAATTGTCTTATTAAAGCCTTGACCTCTTACATTAGACAGGTATTGTTGTGGCTTCCTGTTGCCGGTTGGGTCCGGGCAGTCTTACGCCACAACTTAGTCTAATCTCGGGTCCTTATTGGGCTCCGTGTTTAACAACCCACATTGGATAGGTATTGTTGTGACTACTGGATAGCCGCGCGGTTCCGGGCAGGTTTACATCACAACTCAATCCAACCTCAGGTTAAACACATCGTATTTTCTACATTTACATATTTTGTCTCTCTTCTTTTTATATGTAAATATTTGCGGCCCATTATTCAAATTCATCTTTATTGGTTAAATTTCATTTATGCCACTTAATTGTTCTTTCAAGGTTGTTGGCATGCGTCAAACACGCCAACACATATGTTCTAAATTTCAAACCTATCGTCATTACCCCCGTTTTACACGTTCGCTACAATATAAGGTGTGTAGGGTTTAATACTTAAGCCCAATTTAGCCAAATGAAAAGGGGAGGCTTATAACATGGTGTTTATAAGGTAACATGAAAAAGGGGAGTGTGAACGCATGAGCTTGCAACGAACGATTCAATTAACATAAAATAGGCACATGTGAACTTGCAATTGTAACATCATATAATCATGGCATAACATGAATCATTTTATCCATATAATCATAGCATAAACAATATTTAAACATAAATCATTCTATTCATCTAATTATGGCATAGAAAATACTTAAATATGAATCATTCTATTCATATTATTATGGCATAAACAATACTTAAACATGAATCATAGGTTCAACTAACCATGTAAACTTGAAATTAAGAATCTAACTAAATTAGATATCATTATTATTGGCACATGGTCTTGACTAGAAATATAAGCCTATATTTTTATTTAGGAATAATATAAACTAATCATGTTCATAAAATCACTACATGCTAACAAAAAGGTACTTACTTTTGTCACTAATACAAAAGTATGGTTCAACTAGAATTATCCCAACCTAATTCTTATATGAATCATGGTTTTTAACCCATTTATAGAATTATAGCATAAACATACCTAAAATTAAATCATGGTTTTTATTATATTCATAGAATTATAGCATAAACATACCTAAACTTAAATCATGGTTTTTATTCTATCTATGTAAACTTGCAAGTGGAATGTAATTCTAGTGTAATTCTAATGTAACTTATGTGTCATATATATTATCATATGATTATGATAACAACATAAGCCTAAAAACATGTTTTTCAATTGGGCATAATAACAAACATAGTTTAGTCATGTTCATAAAATTAATACAAGTTCACAAAGATGCTTGCTTTTGTCATTACCACAAAAGCATGATTTTTATACTTGAACTATGATGCCAATTCCAACATAACTTCATATGAATCATAATACTCAAATGGATCAAATTACACTAAAGATGACCATAGAATTATACCTCATTTTGGCATAACAGTAAATCATATACTTGCATGAATCTCAAATAAACTATTACAACATATAGTTGTTACTTTCAACATGAATCATATACTTGCAATTATCAAATGGGTGTTGTAAATAACTACCACAAACATGTAGTTTTCAATATGAATCATATGCTTGCATGAATCCCAATTAAAATTCCACAACATGTGGTTGTCAACATAAATCATATACTTGTATGAATCCAATCGTACACCATAGCATTGCCAAATCGTTTAGAATCAAAATAACATACAAATATAGATTATTATCGCCACAATTTCATTTCGTTGTTAACTTCCAACGCAAATCACGTACTTGCAAATATCCAATTGTATACCATAATATTCCCAAATCGTTTAGAATCAAAATAACATATAAATATATATATTGTTATTGCCACAATTCCATTTCGCATCTTGCACAAATCAAACACAATTAATTATTCACATCGGAATAGCACTCTACTTACAATGTATGATGAATCTTCAATTCAGGAATCTGAGTTCTGAATTTGGAGATGCTATCCTTTGTTGTAGGCGTTGCTTTGATTCAATTAACGTTGCTTTAAGCTTTTGATTTATCTCTTAATTGTCTCTCTATTTCTGACGGCTATCCTTAGTCTCTCCTCAGCAACATGACGGTCTCATCTCCATTTTAGTTTGTGTGAATTAGGGTTAGTCTTAGGTCCTTTTTACAGAGTTTGTGAGTTGATTTAGACCGTCGATGGAGCTTGGTTCAATAATAGCCGTTCGTTTGAAGGGGAGACCAACCAGGAGCTGATACCTAGCCCTAGTGACAAGGCAAGGCTCATAAAATTGACCAAACACAGACCTGGCTAGCCAAGACTTGACCAGCAGGTCATTCTGACCTGGGCGCACTTGGCATGTGCGCCAGGCTAAAAATGTACTGGCGCACTTCCCAAGTGCGCCAGTTCATTTTTGTTCTGGTGCACTTCCCAAGTGCGCCAGTGCATTCTGACCCGTTTTCTGGTTTTTCGCCCAACTTCGTCCGTCCATATCTTCTTCATACGATATCCGTTTTACGCAAACTCGGACTCCATCTCAAGCAGAATTCCGAGACGAACGCAATGACGTATCCCGTTTCCCTTAATTCTTTGATTTGAAATTTGTTATATTTTAATTTGTGAATCTCACTGTTATAGAATACACGGGGTGTTACATATCTTAAGATTCGTTTTACTGCTTTATAGTGCGATTCTTTTGGTTGAGCTTGAAAACATGCGCAAAGGCAGAAACTCATCATGTTGTCTGGTCTACTTGCAGTGAGATATAAAAGTGAGCCAATAATACTACGATATAATTTTTGATCAAAATCTTTTCCATTTTCATCTTTTTCTAAAGGAGCAGTTGTGCTCATAGGTGTTGGTTTTCCTGAAGTACCTTCCATGTTAAATCTTTTTAAGAGATTGTTACAATATTTTTCTTGGCTTAGAAAAATTCCGTTTTTGAGTTGTTTAATTTGTAACCCTAAGAAAAAAATTAGTTCTCCCATGTGTGATATTTCAAATTCATTTTTCGTTATTTCTGAAAATTCATTACATAAAAGTTCATTTGTTGATCCGAAGATGATGTCATCAAAATAAATTTGAATAATTAAAATGTCATTTTAAATTCATTTAATAAAAAGGGTTGTGTCTACTTTTCCAATTTCAAATCCAGAATTTATTAAATGTGATTTTAACCTTTCATACCAAGCACGAGGTGCTTGTTTTAAACCATATAAAGCCTTTTTTAATTCGTAAACATGGTTAGGGAATTGTACGTGTATAAAAAGTGTGGGTTGTTCAACATATACTTGTTCTTTAATATATCCATTTAAAAATGCACTTTTGACATCCATTTGAAATAATTTTATATTATGATGAACTGCAAAAGCTAATAAGATACGAATTGCTTCAAGACGTGCTACATGTGCGAAGGTTTCTTCATAATCAATTCCTTCTTCTTGGTTGTATCCTTGTGCAACAAGATGAGCTTTATTTCGAATTATATTTCCATTTTCATCAGATTTATTTTTATAGTTCCATTTTGCTCCAACTACTGATTGTTCTGTTGGTCGAGGGACTAATTCCCATACTTCATTTCTTTCGAATTGATTAAGTTCTTCTTGCATTGCTAAAATCCATGATTCATCATTGGCTGCTTCCTTATAGATTTTAGGTTCAAACGATGGAATAAAAGCAACATGACTCATTTAGCTAAGTTGATGTCTAGTGGAAACTCTTGAATTTAAGTCTCCAATAATATTATTTGTCGGATGATCTTTTAGAATATGAGGAGGTGATCTTAAAATATTATTAGTTTCTGGATCATTAATGTTAGTGTTATTTTGTAATTCGTTTTCATCTTCATCAGAGATTTTATTATTTTGAACGTTTTCATCAAAGGATATATGTAAACTTTCTTCAATAGAATTAGTTCTTTTATTAAAAATTCTGTACGCTTTACTTCTATAAGAATATCCAATAAAAATTCCTTCATCAGCTTTTTGATCAAAATTTTCAAGATTATCTTTTGTGTTTAAAATAAAAAATTTTGATCCAAAGGTTTTGAAATATAAGACATTTGGTTTCTTTCCATAAAGTATTCCATAACATGTATTTTTCGTTGATGGACGAAGGGTTACTCTATTTAGAACATAGCAAGTTGTAGCTACTGCTTCAGCCCAGAATGATTTAGGTAAATTTCTACTATGTTAAAGGGTTTTGGCACATTCTTGTAAAGTTCGATTTTTTCTTTCTACAACACCATTTTGTTATGGTGTCTGTGGAATTGAAAAATTATGATTAATTCCTTTCTTGTTACAAAAATCTTTAAATAGTTCAATTTCAAATTCTCCTCCATGATCAGTTCGAATCTTTTTAATTTTTAAATCAAATAAATTCATTATTCGTTTAGCAAAAATTTTAAATATCCCAAAAGTATCACTTTTGTGTTTTAAGAAGAGAGTCCATGTAAATCTTGAAAAATCATCAACAATAACAAAAACATATTTATTATGATTTAATGAACGAGTTTGAGTAGGACTAAAAAGATATAGATGTAGTAATTCTAAATGTTGTCTCGTAGAAATTTTATTTTTAAATTTGAAAGAACTCTTTTTAAGTTTACCAATTTGACAATCATCACATAGATTTTTTAACTTAAAATTGATTTTTGGTAGACCTTTAACTAATTCCTTTTTGGATAGTTTATTAATATTTTTAAAATTTATGTGGAAAAATCTTTTATGCCACAACCATGGATCTTCATCGTTAACGGTTAGACAAAAATTAGTCTTTTGTTTTGATTTCATGTTTAAGATGTATATGTTTCTATTTCTAATTCCTTCAAAAATTAAATTTTTATACTCATCAAAGATGTTACATTTATCTTTTTCATAACTTATTTGAATTTTTTTATCACATAGTTGACTTATGCTTAAAAGATTATGTTTCAAATTTTTAACTAATAACACATTAGAAATGATAGGAGAGTCAGATATACCAGTATTTATGACTTCACCAATGCCAATGACATAGCCTTTTGAATTGTCTCTGAAAGTGACAGTCCCACCATACATGTATACTATATTTGATAGCATGTTTTCATTTCCTGTCATATGCTTGGAGCAGCCACTATCCAAGATCCATTTCTCCTTTTGTCTTGATTTGGGTACCTGCAAGATAGAAAGAATATATTGGTACCCACTTCTTCCGTTAGGGTCCTAAATGTTAGGTGAAGAAGGTAGCCATACCCATGTGGGTTTGGGACCTTTAAAAACATAATTTAAATTGTATATAACACTTTGTAATAAATTTTTAATATATTTTTTCCTAATAAGCTGTTTATTAGTTTTAGGAATCCATATTTTTACTTCTTTAGGTATCTTAGTCTCTTTAGGACTTATTTCTTTTCCTTATGTATTTCGTTCTTTTTCTTAATTTTTCTATATTGAAAACTATGATTTTTAGGGTTACCATCCTTTCTAAAGCCTAAACCATTTATATTTCCTGATGGTTTTGAAAATTTGATTAAATTTTCTAAATTTTGCTTACCCTTGTTGAGTTTTGAAACATTAGTAGTGATTTTTTTCTAATTCACTTTTGAGTTTTAAATTTTCAGAAAGTGAATCTTTTAAATCACTACATATTTTATTATATTTTTTTGAAAGATCTATTTTTTCTAATTTGATATTCCTCAATTTGTTAGACAAAGAAATATTTTCCAAAGATAATTTATTATTGTTAGATTGAGAATTTTCTAATTCTTCTTCTAGAATGGTTTTCTCATCTTTTAAAAGTCCAATCTCTATTTCCATTCTATTTATCTTAGAAATAAGTTCCTTATTTAACTTCTTTTATTCTCTAAATTTATCATCTAGTTCCATACTAATTTCTAAGATTTTATTATATGTGAGTTCAGGACATACCTCATCCATATCTGCCATAAAGCATAGATTTGCTTGTTCTGAGTCACTGTCACTATCACTTTTTGATGAGGATGAATCTGAATCATCCCATGTGACTTAAAAGGCTCTTCTTCTCTTTTTAAATTTCTAAATCTTTTGTTTCTTCTTATCATTCTTTGGACAATCCTTCTTTATGTGTCCATACTTATCACAATTAAAGCATTTGACTAAGGTCTGATTTGTTGAATTTGGTTTCTCATTTTTCTGAAACCTTGTCATTTTTCAAAATTTCTTGAATTTGTTATAATTTTTTGCTATGAACACTACCTCCTCTTCATCCAAGTCTGAATCTTCTTTATTTGCTTGAAAAGCTATATTTTTCTTTTCAACATTTTGTTCTTTTCTAACCTGCAAGTTAGCTTCATAGGACAAATGATTTCCTATCAACTCTTCAACTTTGAGATGAGAAAGATCATTAGACTCTTATATGGCTAAGACTTTTCTTTCCCACTCATTTGTCAATGAGTTTAAAATACGAGTAACTAAATCAAAATCAGTAAATTTAACTCCAAGAGCCATTAAATCATGTTGAATAGTTTGAAATCTAGTATACTTATCACTAATAGTTTCACATGTCTTCTGTAACACCCCACTCCCGCTATGATCACTCACTAAGGGAATTCCATAACATCGGTGGAGTATTTATAGTGAATATAGAACAGAGAAATTACAGCAAGACAGATATAAGTAATACTTGAAAATCTAAAACATCATTTCATTGCAGCGGAAAGTAAAACATATTTGGTTACATTACAAACCATAATAAGAGTCAAGTACAAAATATCCATCCTGATAAATAAAAATAAATAATCCCAATACATGAACTGATAGCCATAAAAGAAAAGGGTAAGCTGAACTCTACATCTAGTGTCCAAGCCCCAAGAGAGTAATAAAAGCATCCTGATCAAAGCCCACTCGTGCTGGGCCCACTCTGAGAACCTGAGGGTTGGAAAAAAGATAAAAACAACGGGGTCAGACATAAGTCTAAGCGAGTCCTATAACTTTAACAAGACAATCATTAAAGTAACCAGAGAAGACATAAGTTGATATACGGTAATGACTGGGGATGAATGGCTACACTAAGTAGCCCACTAGACTTAGGATAGACTAAGATACCCGTGAAGACACATCTACCCACCCAAGGGTAATTACTAAACTGCACCACACCAGTCATTCCTAATTAAAGGTTGATCCCACTAAGTGTACTTAGTAATCTTAACAGTAGTCCCGTGTACCCCTAGCTGACTACATAGGTGCCGTCTGCCCCTATCTCCACTAGGTGTACCCACTACTCCCATTTGATCGGCTCCCTAACGTAGATATCCGTGCTGGTCCCACAGTGGGGTGTATCATTCCCCAAAGTGGCAACCTGATGACAACACTGATGCACGGTTTATACCTACACGATGCAACAACGTCTTAGCTACCAGCCCGGGCCCACACACGCATATGAAACCCGTTGGACTTGCGTTGCCACCGCTAACCCGTTTTGGCCTCTTATAGACAAACCCAGTACGCGTGTCCCGTCCTCGGCATGGGCCGAGCTCACAAAGATACGTATGGGATACCGGTTGTAATGGGCCCCCACAAGCTACCCACCTAAGCTTGTCTCTCTATCTAGTGTATCCCACTTAACCCATTTAGTTATCATGTCCACTTACATGTTTAAAATTTGGTTAAGTCATCTAATCGTATTTCAATTGCCACACAAGGCACCCACTAGATTTCCTCATGCCCCCCCAAGGCACCCACTTAACCCCTCATGTCCATCTACATGCTAATATGGTTAAGTGTTTCTTAATTAATTAAGACCGTGATCCTCATAAAGACCTCTCACATTAGACTATCTTTTATGACCGCTGGTTAAGCCGGTTGGGTCCGGGCAGCCTTATGTCATAACCAAGTCTAACCTCGTGTCTTTACATTAATCACATATTTAGTTTGTGCCTAAGACCTCTCACATTGGGCTAACATTTGTAGCAACTGGTTAAGTCGGTTGGGTCCGGGCAGTTTTACGCTACAACTGAGTCCAACCTCGTGTCTTAGTCGATTAATTACACCTAATTAATCACCCTCATAATTTATATTAATTATCCCTAATTAATATTCAAGTTTTCAAGAATATGGGTAGACCTAACTCAATAGGTAAATTCCCAATTCCATAGTATGGGTAGACCTAACTCAATAGGTAAATTCCCAATTCCATAATACGGGTAGACCTAACTTAATAGGTAAATTCCCAATTATGTTAACCCACTTAATGGTATTTTTACACAATTTTATTAAGTGTATATTAACCCCATCGCTTCCCCACGTACTATGCTAACATGAAATATTTTATAAGGGAAGATTCATCAAAAATATCATGGGTTTCACTTAGCATACTTTAGCGTTAACATGGGTTTAAGGGGTGTCAACTTGCATCATGATATTAAACCCAACTAGCATCATTAAATAACCCAACTTGCATGAATACACATATGTCATATAAAGGTAACTTGCATAAGTGTTCATAGGTTATACGAAGGGTGAACTTGCATATGTGACTTGCATCATAAATAGGGTAAACATGCATATGTATGCATAGCATACAAAGGTGTCATCTTGCATATGTATGCATCTTATTTTAAAAAGGGTAAACTTGCATGTCATAATGTATGCATAAAACCAAACACTTAGCATGCATAAAATTAAACACTTAGCATGCACAAAACCAAACACTTAGCATGCATAAAATCAAATACTTAGCATGAATAAAACCAAACACTTAGCATGCATAAAATCAAATACTTAGCATGCATAAAACCAAACACTTAGCATGCATAAAATCAAATACTTAGCATGCATAAAACCCAATACTTAGCATGCATAAAACCCACCACTTAACTTGCATAAACCCACATACTTAACTTGCATAAACCCATATACTTAACTTGCATAAACCCATATACTTAACTTGCATAAACCCATATACTTAACTTGCATAAACCCATATACTTAACTTGCATAAACATAGGGTTAACATTAAACATAGATTAGCAAACTAACATCATATCATATGACTTAAAACCCATTTATCCACAAGCAAGACCATAGATCTCATCATACCTCATCTACTTAATTTAGCAATTGGTTATTAAAGTGATAGAAACTCACCAAAACCAAGATTAGCAAACTTATGAAGTAGAACTAGTTGCTATATTTGAAGAAGATGATGATTAGAGGTTGATTAGCTTGCAACTTTCTTCATAAACTAGTGGAGGCTCCTCTAAGTTTGATTTTGGCGGCATGATGGCATCAATTCTATTTTTAGTATGGATTAGGCTTGCATTAGGGTGTATTTATAGGATTAGGGTGTGTTTTAGACCATAGGATTAACCCTAGGTTAGATTAGGTCCGTCAGATTTAGGAAGTTTCCAGAACACAGCCCAAACCAGGCAGAAAAACCAGACCTGGTGCACCCAGGCCAATTGGCCCGACACCCTGTGTCGACAGGCAAGTCGACAGGGCAGTCGACTTATCCTGGCCCAAGTCGACAGGCCTGTCGACAGCCCTGTCGACATGGCTAGGGAGGGAAATTTCCCACCTGACCCCCGCTGGCTCCAATTTCGACATCTGAATTTGAATTTTAAATCTGTTTTGAACTTTGAATTTTCCGTAAACTTCATTGGGCCATAACCGTGCCATACGGACTCCGATTCTCGAAAACTCGGACTCTATTTCGCGTATTTTTCCGAGACGAACGCAATGACACAGCTCGTTTCCCCCAATTCTCACATCTGAGATTATTTATTCTGTAATTAGTGAATTTTAGCATTAACCGAAATTCGGGGTGTTACATTCTCCCCTTCTTAAAGGATTTCGTCCCCGAAATCTCTAAGCTAAGGAGAATGCATATCCTACCATCCAAACAATCATCTACTCATCCATCAAACACGGGCATCCATTGTCCTTAAAACAATTTCTAATGATGTATGAGCATATGCAAAAAGTGTGTGTACATGTTCCCTATCTAATGTATGAACATATGCAAACCATGATAGTGCCATGCATCCAATATGTATGCGAGAGAACCCTATTGACACATACAATATCTACATGAGTGCACAATCATTCACCAAAATGCATCATCCATATGATAACACAATCATTATACATCCATAAATATAGCTACCTACACACAATTATATGCAATATGTAATATGAAGTGACTGAGCCGATCTAGTGTCTAGAGTGTGTGTATATGCATCCACGAGCAACCACTAGCAAACATTTGCATCCACTTGCATCCATCAATCATAACATGCCTCAAACACATGTTTCAACCATAGGTTTACCCTATCTAAAGGTCAAAAGTACTAACGAGAGGACATACTAAAGATAAGATAAGTACTAGACAAACGATAAAGGAGAAGTTAAAAGACATACCCTCAAAAAGGAATGGGTATAATGAAAGCATCTTCGCTTCTGTCTCCCAAGTAGCATTGCCCTCATCTTCTCCCCATTGTACTTTGACTAGTTGAACCTCTCGATTCCTCAATTTCCTAGTCTCTGACCCAAGGATGCGAGTAGGAGCTCGTCGAATAGTCGCATCACGCTCTACTTGCACTTCTCTAAGCAAGCTCGGCTCTACCACCTCTGCGGTCTCATGTAGGCATTTCCTCAAATGTGACACATGGAATACATCATGTACACCGCTAAGTCTGTCGGGCAACTCCACTCTATATGTCATTCGTCCAATCCTTTCCTTAATAGGAAACGGCCTTACGAACCTTGGTGCTAACTTCCCAACAGATCCAAAGCGAACCACATTTCGTAACGGAGACACTTTGACAAAGACCATGTCCCCAACTTCAAACTCAAGATCCGTCCTCCTCTTGTCCTCATAAGATTTTTGCCTATCCTGCGCTGCTTTCATCCTTCTTCGAATCAAGTCAATCTTCTCAGAAGTCTCCCTAACCATATCAGGCCCAAGCAAGATCTTATCCGTAGATTCCCACCAACATGTAGGTGATCGACAAGGCCTTCCATAAAGAGCTTCGAAAGGAGCCATACCAATACTGGACTGAAAGCTGTTATTATATGCGAACTCCACCAATGGAAGATGCTCTTCCCATGTACCTCCAAAATCTAAGATACAAAGCCTCAAAAGGTCTTCTAGGACACGATTCACCCTCTCAGTCTGGTCGTCCGTCTGAGGATGATATGCGGTGCTCAGACATAATTGAGTCCCCACTGCTTCTTGCAAACTTTTCCAGAACTCGCTAGTGAAGATAGGATCTCGATCACTCACTATGCTAGAGGGTACCCCATGCAATCGAACTATCTCTCGAAGATATACTGAAGCTAGCCATGGAGCAGTCCTCTTGCTCTTCACAGGTATGAAATGGGCGCTCTTAGTAAGTCTGTCTACCACAACCCAAATTCCCGTATTACCCTTTCTTGATCTGGGTAACCCGTCAATAAAATCCATCGAGACGCTATCCCACTTCCATTGCGGAAATTCCAATGGGTGAAGCAACCCACCTGGTTTCTTTTGCTCCGCTTTCACCTGTTGGCACACCAAGCATCGAGCGACATACTCGGCCACATCTTTCTTCATACCGGCCCAGAAGAAAACCCGCTTCATGTCTTGGTACATCTTGTCCCCACCGGGATGAATGGTCATTCTAGAACGGTGTGCATCATCAAGAATAGCCTTCCTCAAACCCTCGTCTTGCGGTACACAAAGTCTACCGTCTCTACGCAAGCACCCCCTATCGTCTAGGGTGTACCTACTCAAATGGCTGGACGACTCCCCCCTTATGAGCTTCTCTACCAACTCAACCAACTGTGGGTCGTCCCTCTGTGCTTCTCCAATCCGCCCCAAAAGAGTAGGTCTGATCTCCAAGGATGCTAGCAAACCGGGTATATAGTCAATGGAAGGCCTGAAATCAAACATCGAGATAAATTCCAAGCTTCGTTGTTCCACGAACAATGGACTCAAGGACAACCTTTTTCTGCTCAAGGCGTCCTCCACCACGTTACCCTTGCCAGGGGTATACGCTATCTCGAAATCATAGGATGCTAAGAACTCCATCCACCTTTGCTATCTCAAATTCAAATCCTTCTGAGAAAACAAGTACTTCAATGATTTGTGGTCAGTGAACAATTCGAATCTCTCACCAAGAAGATAATGGCGCCATGACTTAAGCGCAAAAACAATAGCAGCCAACTCTAGATCATGGGTAGGGTAATTTTTCTCATGTACCCTCAACTGCCTTCCACCATAGGCTATTACCCTTCCCTCTTGCATTAAGACTGCGCCCAGTCCTGTCCCACAAGCATCGGTATAGACAACAAATGGCTTACTCCCATCTGGCAACACTAAAACTGGAGCAGTGGTTAAAGCTCTCTTTAACCGTCGGAACGCATCATCACAATCTACGTCCCATGCGAAAACAAGATTCTTCTTCGTTAAGCGGGTTAATGGGGCTGATATCTTCGTGAAGTCTTTGATAAACTTCCTATAGTAACCCGCCAACCCCAAGAAACTTCTTACTTCGGTAGCATTTCTAGGAACCTTCCAATCTTGAATTGATACTACCTTCGCGGGATCCACAGCTATCCCTTCCTTAGAGACCACGTGCCCCAAGAACCGCACTTCCTTCCTCCAGAAGTGACATTTAGAGAATTTAGCCTTAAGGCTATGTGCTCGAAGAGTCTCCAACACCTCCCCAAGATGTAGGGCATGCTCTTCTCCACTCTTAGAAAATACTAAGATATCATCCACAAAGACCACCACGAACTTATTAAGGAACTCCCTGAACACCCTACTCATCAAATCAACAAAGTATGCAGGGGCGTTCGTCAACCCAAATGGCATCACCAGCCACTCATAGAAACCATCCGGAGTCCTAAAGGCAGTCTTGTCTATGCTATCCTCAGCCACCCTCAACTGATGAAACCCCGTGGCTAAGTCCAACTGAGAAAATACTGAAGCGCCAACCAACTGATCGAAAAGATCATCAATCCTCGGCAGTGGGTGTCTATTCTTCTTTGTGAGTTTGTTGAGTTCTCTATAGTCTACACAAAGTCTGAGGGACCCATCCGCCTTTGTAGCAAAAACTACTGGAGCACCCCACTCCGATATACTTCGTCTTATGAACCCCTTCTCAAGCAACTCCCCTACTTGCTTATGGAGTTCCCTCCTCTCACGAGGAGCCATGTGGCGCACTGGTAAAGATACAGGTTTAGCATTATCCACCAGATATATTCGGAAGTCAATCTCCCGCTTTGGAGGTAAGCCCTTCACCTCCTCAAACACATCCGAGAATTCCCGGACCACTTTAACAGATTGCAAACTTTCGACCGAAGCGTCAAGCGATTCAAGATAACTTAGCATAACCGAATCCATGGGATTACAAGAGATCTCGAGAGTGTTACCCAAGCGGGTCATGAGCCTAACAACTCTCCTTTCGCAATCTAGAACGACACCATTACTGGATAACCAGTCCATGCCCAAAATCAACCCATAGCCCGTGAAGCCCAAAACAAAAGCATCACATCTAAACTCAATGCTAAGTATAGAAATCTTCAAACCCAAACATATCATGGACAAATAAGTGGAGCCCCCAATTGGGTTTGAAACAACCAAGGGATCATCTACCAGACTGGTGTCTAAGTGCAGTGACTCAACTAATGACGATGAGATAAACGAATGCGATGCGCCAGAGTCAAATAAAGTACGGACAGGATGATCAAACAGAAAAACTAGACTTTCCACAGAAATAGTTCTACCTCTTTCTCGAATCGGTGGAGCTGCTAGAGCCTGAACTTGCCCCCTTGCCTGAGCTGGTGCCACAAGAGCTTGCACCTGTCCTCCTGAGGTAGACCCCGTCCTTTGCCCTTTCTTAGGATAGTCTTTCACTAGATGTCCTGCTTCGCCACAGTGGAAGCAGCCAGTCTTCTTATTCTTGCGACACTCCTTGCTTAGGTGGCCAGGTGTCCCACAATTGAAACACTTCTTCTTCCCCTTGCCACCGTTGCCTTTCCCACCTTTGTTTTGCTGTTGTTGCTGAGGTCTCTTTTGATCTCCCTTCTTCTCGGTTGCCTTATTAGCATTGGGACCCTTCTCTTCTTCATGCATGAGTGCCATGTCAACTAGCTTCTCAAATGTGGCCCCCATAGGGATATGAGTCATAGCCAATCCATGCATCGGTTCATTCAAACCTTTCACGAACCTCAAAGCCTTCTTCTCCGGTGTATTCACCATGTCTAGGCCAAACCTTGCCAATTGATTAAACTTGTTGACATATTCCTTCACTGAGAGATTTCCTTGCTTTAGAGTCAAGAATCTTTCCATATACAAGTTTTCCTCCGCCCTTGAGAGAAACTTTGCCACAAATCTTTTCCTAAAATCCGCCCAAGAGTCAACGGGGCGTTCTCCGTTAGTGACCTCCCACCAGAATGAGGCCTCTCCCTTCATTAACCAAGCAGCTAACTTGACTTTCTTTCCTTCTTCCATCTCAAAGATATCTATCAACTCTTCCACCTCCTTAAGCCAATCTCTAGCCTCCACAAAAGTTTCTGATCCTTGAAAAGGTTTCCCTCCCATAGCTTTAAATTCCTTGCAAGTCTTAGCAAAAGTATCTGTGCGAGGAGGAGGGGGAGGAGGAAGATCGGGTGCTACGGTTGGTGGAGGAACATTTGATGGACCCGCAGTGGTGGCCCTAGCCTCCATCAATCTCCTATACCATACTGGTATCGTCACACCCTCCGGAAAGTTAAGATCCTCAGCCATGCTGAAACGAAAAAAAGGAAAGATTCAAAACGGAGAATTCGAAAGATAAAGATATGGCTATTGGGGATTATGCTTTTCTTTCAAAAACTTTTCTCTCAAAAGACATGTTTTTGAAAATATCTCTTCCAAAAATGTTTTTAGAAAAATAGTTTTCTAAAAATTTTATTTGTTCCGGTAACCTTTGCTCTGATACCACGTGTAACACCCCACTCCCGCTATGATCACTCACTAAGGGAATGCCATAACATCGGTGGAGTATTTATAGTGAATATAGAACAGAGAAATTACAGCAAGACAGATATAAGTAATACTTGAAAATCTAAAACATCATTTCATTGCAGCGGAAAGTAAAACATATTTGGTTACATTACAAACCATAATAAGAGTCAAGTACAAAATATCCATCCTGATAAATAAAAATACATAATCCCAATACATGAACTGATAGCCATAAAAGAAAAGGGTAAGCTGAACTCTACATCTAGTGTCCAAGTCCCAAGAGAGTAATAAAAGCAGCCTGATCAAAGCCCACTCGTGCTGGGCCCACTCTGAGAACCTGAGGGTTGGAAAAAAGATAAAAACAACGGGGTCAGACATAAGTCTGAGCGAGTCCTATAACTTTAACAAGACAATCATTAAAGTAACCAGAGAAGACATAAGTTGATATACGGTAACGACTGGGGATGAATGGCTACACTAAGTAGCCCACTAGACTTAGGATAGACTAAGATATCCGTGAAGACGCATCTACCCACCCAAGGGTAATTACTAAACTGCACCACACCAGTCATTCCTAATTAAAGGTTGATCCCACTAAGTGTACTTAGTAATCTTAACAGTAGTCCCGTGTACCCCTAGCTGACTACATAGGTGCCGTCTGCCCCTATCTCCACTAGGTGTACCCACTACTCCCATTTGATCGGCTCCCTAACGTAGATATCCGTGCTGGTCCCACAGTGGGGTGTATCATTCCCCAAAGTGGCAACCTGATGACAACACTGATGCACGGTTTATACCTACACGATGCAACAACGTCTTAGCTACTAGCCCGGGCCCACACACGCATATGAAACCCGTTGGACTTGCATTGCCACCGCTAACCCGTTTTGGCCTCTTATAGACAAACCCAGTACGCGTGTCCCGTCCTCGGCATGGGCCGAGCTCACAAAGATACGTATGGGATACCGGTTGTAATGGGCCCCCACAAGCTACCCACCTAAGCTTGTCTCTCTATCTAGTGTATCCCACTTAACCCATTTAGTTATCATGTCCACTTACATGTTTAAAATTTGGTTAAGTCATCTAATCGTATTTCAATTGCCACACAAGGCACCCACTAGATTTCCTCATGCCCCCCAAGGCACCCACTTAACCCCTCATGTCCATCTACATGCTAATATGGTTAAGTGTTTCTTAATTAATTAAGACCGTGATCCTCATAAAGACCTCTCACATTAGACTATCTTTTATGACCGCTGGTTAAGCCGGTTGGGTCCGGGCAGCCTTATGTCATAACCGAGTCTAACCTCGTGTCTTTACATTAATCACGTATTTAGTTTGTGCCTAAGACCTCTCACATTGGGCTAACATTTGTAGCAACTGGTTAAGCCGGTTGGGTCCGGGCAGTTTTACGCTACAACTGAGTCCAACCTCGTGTCTTAGTCGATTAATTACACCTAATTAATCACCCTTATAATTTATATTAATTATCCCTAATTAATATTCAAGTTTTCAAGAATATGGGTAGACCTAACTCAATAGGTAAATTCCCAATTCCGTAGTATGGGTAGACCTAACTCAATAGGTAAATTCCCAATTCCATAATACGGGTAGACCTAACTTAATAGGTAAATTCCCAATTATGTTAATCCACTTAATGGTATTTTTACACAATTTTATTAAGTGTATATTAACCCCATCGTTCCCCACGTGCTATGCTAACATGACATATTTTATAAGGGAAGCTTCATCACAAATATCATGGGTTTCACTTAGCATACTTTAGCGTTAACATGGGTTTAAGGGGTGTCAACTTGCATCATGATATTAAACCCAACTAGCATCATTAAATAACCCAACTTGCATGAATACACATATGTCATATAAAGGTAACTTGCATAAGTGTTCATAGGTTATACGAAGGGTGAACTTGCATATGTGACTTGCATCATAAATAGGGTAAACATGCATATGTATGCATAGCATACAAAGGTGTCATCTTGCATATGTATGCATCTTATTTTAAAAAGGGTAAACTTGCATGTCATAATGTATGCATAAAACCAAACACTTAGCATGCTTAAAATCAAATACTTAGCATGCATAAAACCAAACACTTAACATGCATAAAATCAAATACTTAGCATGCATAAAACCAAACACTTAGCATGCATAAAATCAAATACTTAGCATGCATAAAACCAAACACTTAGCATGCATAAAATCAAATACTTAGCATGCATAAAACCCAATACTTAGCATGCATAAAACCCACCACTTAACTTGCATAAACCCACATACTTAACTTGCATAAACCCATATACTTAACTTGCATAAACCCATATACTTAACTTGCATAAACCCATATACTTAACTTGCATAAACCCATATACTTAACTTGCATAAACCCATATACTTAACTTGCATAAACATAGGGTTAACATTAAACATAGATTAGCAAACTAACATCATATCATATGACTTAAAACCCATTTATCCACAAGCAAGACCATAGATCTCATCATACCTCATCTACTTAATTTAGCAATTGGTTATTAAAGTGATAGAAACTCACCAAAACCAAGATTAGCAAACTTATGAAGTAGAACTAGTTGCTATATTTTAAGAAGATGATGATTAGAGGTTGATTAGCTTGCAACTTTCTTCATAAACTAGTGGAGGCTCCTCTAAGTTTGATTTTGGCGGCATGATGGCATCAATTCTATTTTTAGTATGGATTAGGCTTGCATTAGGGTGTATTTATAGGATTAGGGTGTGTTTTAGACCATAGGATTAACCCTAGGTTAGATTAGGTCCGTCAGATTTAGGAAGTTTCCAGAACACAGCCCAAACCAGGCAGAAAAACCAGACCTGGTGCACCCAGGCCAATTGGCCCGACACCCTGTGTCGACAGGCAAGTCGACAGGGCAGTCGACTTGTCCTGGCCCAAGTCGATAGGCCTGTCGACAGCCCTGTCGACATGGCTAGGGCGGGAAATTTCCCGCCTGACCCCCGCTGGCTCCAATTTCGACATCTGAATTTGAATTTTAAATCTGTTTTGAACTTTGAATTTTCCGTAAACTTCATTGGGCCATAACCGGGCCATACGGACTCCGATTCTCGAAAACTCGGACTCTATTTCGCGTATTTTTCCGAGACAAACGCAATGACGCAGCCCGTTTCCCCCAATTCTCACATCTGAGATTATTTATTCTATAATTAGTGAATTTTAGCATTAACCGAAATTCGGGGTGTTACATCTTCATTTTAAATGATTACAATTGATTTCATAAAATCGATATTTTGGTTTGTTTGACTTTTGTGGTACCTTCATGAGTGATTTGTAAGGTTCTCCATATGTCATAAGCAGTAGTTTACATCATAACACGTGAAAACTCATTTTTATCTAATGCACAAAATAATACATTCATGGCTTTTGAATTATTAGATGTTGTCGCTTTTTGAATATCAGTCCAAACACTTAATCCAGTTATTGGTGGTTCATATTTCTTTTGAGTAGTAGCCCATATTTCTAAACCATTAGCTTCCATAAAAATTCTCATAAGTGTTGACCAATAAGCATAATTAGACCCATTAAATAATGGTGGTCTTTGTGTAGATTGTCCTTCTTGAAAAATTCTACTAACAATATTACTTGCCATTTAAACACAATGAAACAAACATAAATTACTATTATTTGTTGAAACCGAGCTCTGATACTAATTGAAAGTCTATGCTAGGATCGTGTGAATGTGAGATATAGCAAGTACTTGATATAAATGTGTAAACAAATAATAAAAGTAAAGTAAAAACTATATACACCAATATTTTATCCTGGTTCGGACCTTCCGTCCTACTTCCAGTCCCGAAGCATCTCTTCGGCTTTTCTTTAACCACAGAAAAGCTTCCCTCGCTTCGCCCGGAGGAATAGGCTTACAGTAAGAATATACTTTGACCAGCTTGTGTCCTTTACAAACACTGATTTTTGTCTTCTTTGCACAAATTGCTACTATAGTCTCCTTGAGTAGATATGATTGTTTGAAGAACTGAGAGAATATAGAAGGATTTTGAAATGCTTGAATAGAAAATTTTAAGCAATGAAAGTAGAGAGCTTTTCAGAGATATAGATTATAGATCTAAAAGGAAGAATAGGTAGTTTTAGATCTTAATCTTAGATGTATTTATAATAGATAAAGAGTTGTTATTAATAGTTGTGAATTTTGAGCAAAAAGGAAAGAGAACTCTTCATTTTGAAAGAAGATATCTTTTGAAAACCTAATTTAGAGAAGATAAGACAGTAGGACAGACGTCTGTATGTGTATTTTGAAAGTTCAAAATGCACGTACAAACGTCTGTCGAGTAATGAGACAGACATCTCTGTAAGATAGTTTTTCAACCCGAAGCCTCAAACAGACGTCTGTCTTGAATATGACAGCCGTCTGTGCTGAGTTAGGAAGAAATCTTATTTTATAGTCAGACGTCTGTCTATTCATAGGACAGACGTCTGTTCTTGTCCAGAAGTCCGTTCTTGTCCAGACACACTAAATTTTTATATTTAATCAAGGAGACTTTACATTTAATCTATCTAACTATATGAGAGAAATGTATACTCTTTATGACTAAGTATCCTTGTAATCTTTATTCTTCTCTTGTGTATCTCGTCCTTGTATAGTTCCTGCATTAAACATATGATATACGTGTATATTGTTTGTTGGCATCAAAACTTAGGCTCTGACAGACCGCAAGGTTGGAAAGATTGGATTGATGTGGCGGGGGATCCTGATGCTTTCTTGTGGAAGCCGAATTCTGAAATAACTACCATTGGAGAATCTGTTGGATCAACTGTGGCTTGGAATAAAAATTACGTTGCCTTCAGTTAGAGTGCTTCATAGGGTATGCTTATGTATCTTTTGTGGACAAAGCTTCTATTTTTCTTATGTTTTAGATTAATATATGTATTTTGAAACGGTTATGTTTTTTGTGATGGGTTTATTTGGTGATGCACTATGTGTATGTTGATTGAATATTATGTTAATTAATATATATGAATGATTCCATATAGTTATATTTGTTGCATTGGAATATGAATCATATTATTATTAATATATGTGAATTCATTATATTAGTAAGGTGTATATAAGTTACAACAGCAAAAAAAAAGTTGTAATAAAGCATTTTACAATGGTGTGAAAGAGTTGTAATAAAATTTATTACAATGGTGAGTAAAAGTTGTTAAATACCCTATTTCACAATGGTGTTGCAACGGTGCAGAAACGTTGTAAAAGATATAAGTATATTGCAACTTCTTAATACGCGACGGTGGCTCCACTGTTGTAATAACCTTTTATAATATTTTTGCACCGTTGTAATATGATATATTTGTTGTTGTGTATTCATACACTATATAAACATATTATGAACCAGTATTTAATTATCATTTGTTTTATCTTCTTCATACCAGTAAAGTCTCATTGAATCAACAAACAATGCTATATCTTTGCATTCAAGTTTTGTTGACTTTTGGGAAGAAATTTGCGATTTAGCCCATTAGCAAACTCAAGACGAGTATGAGGAAATATTGCTTTAAGGACAGCGATTACACGTCTTAAAAATAGATTTTCTCTAATTCTGCAAGTTCTTTAGAAAACTTAGTAATATTCGCTATGGAACATGTATCAGATTCTACATTGAAGCCGATGAATCAAGACCTTGTCAGGCTTGACAAAGTGGATGGAACTAACTTCACGTGCTGGAAGGGAAAAATGAAGTTCCTTCTTACCACCTTGAAGGTCTCTTATATGCATGAGGAAAATCTTTCAGTGCTTCCTCCTCCACTAGAGAAGGACACAGACAAGTTCAAGCAGGAGGACTAAAGCACGAGGAGAATGAACTGCTATGCTGAGGCCACATTCTTAATACCTTATCGGACAGTTTGTATGATCTTTACACTCTGATGAAGTTTCCTAAGGAAATCTAAGATGTACGAGAAACAAGACACAAGATCGAGAAAATTAGAGCAGATAAATTCCCTATGCTCTAATATTTTGAATTTCAAATGAAAGAAAATGTTTAAATCATGGATCAAATGCCTGACTTGGAAGTTCTAGTTAAAAAACTTGGTAATTAAAAGGTGGACATTGTGGAATCAGTCTAGGTTGGGTTATAATCGCAAAACTTCCACCAATCTGGAACAACGATCATAAAAAGCTCTTACGTATGACCGAGGAACTTATGTTAGAAAAGATTAGAAAACACATATGGACTGAGGAAGAAAATAGAATTCATGATGGTGTATATCCTACTTGTAATCTGAATGTTGTGACTTTTCGAAAGAAAAGTTAATCAAAAACCGAACTTCAAACCAAAAAAAAAAAAGAGCCAATAGGAAAGTAACTCAAAACCAAAAGATAAAACAAATAAGGGATACTTCAACTGTGGTTAAATCGAGAACTACTAGCGTGAGTATAGGGCTCCTATGAAATAAAAAAGTGGGAATTCTACAACTGCAGTTGATGTAGAGGAAATGGATAAAATAATTATTATGACTTCAGATTTGCAAATTCGCATGATAACTGACTTGCACTTTGCTATTGATGAATCAAAATTTTGGGCTGGTGGTTCGATTCTAGTGAAATGTTTCATGCTTGCAACAACAGAGGTCAATTCGAAAATCACACGGAGGTTGCATATCGAGAAGAAGTGCTAATGGGAAACGAAAATGGTGCAAAGGTATTGAAAGGGAAATGTGGAGATTCACTTCACTTCCAACAAGAAAACAACTCTCAATAGCATACTTCAAATACTTGATATTAAAATGAATCTTGGTTTTGCATCAATCTTATGCAAAATTGGTGTCAAAACAGTATTGAAGGATGATAATTTAATTCTATCCAATAATGACATGTTTGTGGGTAAAGGTTATGCATATAATGGAATGTTCAAACTCAATATTAACGAAATAAAAGAACAATATCTTATATTGTTGATTCTTTACCTTTGTGGCATGCACATTTAGGAATTTAAACTGTAAATCTTCACAGTGTATGGCAAAACATGGTTCAATTTCCACTAACAATGATAAGCATGATAAATACGAAATATGTATACAAGCCAAGAATACAAGGAAACCATTCCCAAGTATTGAAAAAAATTCTGAACTATTGGATTTAGTTCACTTTGATATATGTGAGTCAAAAAGAATATTAGCCAGAGGTGGAAAAGGTATTTCATTACCTTTATTTATGATTTTTATAAATACACAAGCGTGTATTTTCTTAGAAATAAGGACGAAGACTTTGGCATGTTTAAACATTATAAAACAGAAGTTGAAAATAAAAAATGTAAGAAAATAAAGGTCATACATAGCTGTAGAGAAGGAGAATATTTCTCACTGAGTTTTCTAACTTCTGTTAAGAACATGGGATTATTCATCCTTACATGGCCCTTTACACACTGTCATAAAATGGTTTGGTTGAAAGAAAAAATAGAACTTTGGTTGATATGGTAAACTATTTGTTATTATATGTTAAATTACCAATTAATTTATAGGGTGAAGTATTATTTTCTGCATGTCATTGCATAATAGGATAACTTCAAGAAAAGCTAAGGTTTCTCCTTATGGATTATGGAATGGTCGAAAACCAAATCTACGTTATCTAAAGATGTGGGGATGTATTGTCGTTTATAGAGTGACTGATCTGAAACAACTAAATTTGGTCCAAGAGCCATGAAAAGTTTATTTGTAGGATATGCTGAAAACTCCAAAGTATACAGACTACTAGATTTATCCTCATACATGATTACTGAATCGAGGGATGTTGAGTTTATGGAAAATAAATTTTATGGATGGTTCAACTGCAAATCAGTCATTAGACCCCAAATTCATTCAAACACCAATAGATGCTTCTATACCTTCTGCTAACAATAAAAGGAAGGTGATAGAAGAACAAATAAAAATAAAAAGGACATGAATAATTAGGAAAGAGAAATAGTTTAGTCCAGACTTTATATCTTATCAAGCTATAGCGTTTCTTATAGAAGGAACTAGAGACAAAGTCACTAACAAAATTCCTATAGTGCTGAAAATAAAAGATGATCCAAAAACATACAATGAAGCTATGACTTCCAAATACTTCTCTTTCTAGAAGGAGGAAATTAATAATGAAATGGACTTAATTTTATTAGAAAAATACCTGGGTATTGGTAGACCATCGTTAAGGGTCAAACTTATTGCTTGCAAATGGGTATTTCAAAGAAAACTTAACAATGATGGTGCATGCAAACTTTCAAGGCTAGATTAGTTGCTAAGAAATTTAGGCAAAAGGAAGGCCAAATGGATGTTAAAACATCCTTCCTAAATGGTGGACTTAATGAATAATTTTATATGGAACAACATGAGGGTTTTGTCCATCCAGGAAATGAAGAAAAGCTTGTAAACTAGAAAATCATTATACAAAATAATCAGTATTATTTACATAAGATACATTGATAACTTGGCAGATCCGTTTACAAAAGCTTAGACTAGAGAAATGGTAAGGTCTTCGTCGATTGGAATGAGATTTAAACCTTGTATTGATAATTAATCAATTATAGCAAAAACGTTAATATTAATTAACTTAATTTTAAGGTTTAATGGGAAATAAAAAACTGTCATATGGTTGGAAAAGAACTAATCAAATTAGTTCGAACTATTATAGATATGAAGAGGTTGAGTTGAAAAACTCTTAGTAAATTTCTATCTAGTATAGGAAAAGAGACATTGAAAAGGAAAAGAACTATACCTTTATGAACTTGGAATTAGTGCCACTTCTTAGCAAGAGTTTATAAGATTTTCACTTGCAAAAGTTCATTAAGCTAGGATGGAGCACATAGCCAAAACGATTCCCATAAAAGAAGAAATTATTAGTAGATTAAAGTTAAATGGGAAATATTTCTGGATATAAATCAAAGGTGACAATCTTAAATAAGACCGCCTACTCTTTTTTAAAGCCCTAAGATATCCATATTGGTATGTAGTTTAATCAAATTGATACTGTATATGATGCGCAATTTCAAGCTAAGATAAATGTAACAACCCGTGTTTGAAAACAAGAATATTTAAATAATTTAAATATTAAAACGATTAATTTTGGAATTTAATGAATCAAACTAAATTTAAATTGAGAATTTGACTATGGAATTAACTTGGAATATGAATTTTGAGTTTAAAATGAGATCAAATTTGATTTGATGCTTACGTAAAATTCTATTTGAATATAAATGATTATAATAAATTATTGTTAATTAATTTGAATTGTTCTAGAAACAATTTAATTATAACAAGATTTTGATTAAGACATAAAGATAGTAATTTTTGCAAAGTATCTCGGATATCCATGTAGCTAGTTTCATCAGATCCAACATAACAAATTAGTGTAAGATGCCAAGTTTAGCGTCAATCGAACTTATTATGTGATCATACGCAATACAAAAGTGTAACATTAAACAATTCGATTTATAGAGTTATAAATTGATCTTTAAGTAAGTAGTAGTGTTTTTGCGATTTTTCAAAATTCCAAAACTAGTATTATGTCAAATTTTCAAGAGCGATAATATTTTTTATTTTCAATACGGAGTCTGTCCGTGAATAAAATGTTGTGTAACAGAATGTTGGAAATTTGTGAATTTATATAATCTAACTCCATCCACACTTAAGACAAATAAGTATCTCACCACTTCGAAAATAAAAGGTAATTCAATTTACACCTCACTCACTCCATCAATTTTATTTAGCTTGTTCTTAAACCAAGCAAAAAAATGATTGAACCACATATTTCAAATTTCCAAATCAATTGAAATACCCTATTCTACTTAGTTTGTGTGGCCGAGCCCTTTTCAATGTTGTGCCCAATGTTGCTTATAATGGAAAACTAGGTGGCTAGGCCTAGTTACGCATGAATTAGGGTTAAGATTTGCGTGCGTTTGGATTATCTATTTGCGAATTGGAGGTCGGATTCAAGTTTGTAATTGAATTTATGTAGTAACCCTTCTTCTCGATCAATCCAAATCGATCGTTAAACCGACTTAAATCGAACCAAAAAGTCGAATATGCTAACTTTAGGCGCACAACACATCAGAACAAACAACTAGAAAACTTTTTTTTAAACATCATAATAATGTTACATCAGAGTACATAATACTAGAGTATCAAAAATAATATACAGCGGAAAATAAATTTACAATAAATGTAATACAATGCAGCGGAAACTAATAAACTAACACAGTGGAAGACTGTCAATGCTCTAGACATAGCTTTAAGATTCGATCCAGAATCCTGCTAAACGAAATAATTTGCAAAACCTAAACTACTAACTGCCCATGTGGAAAATACGGGCACCCAGAGTTTAGGTAAAAACAATAAACTCCGAGTTAGTCATGGGACTAGTGTGAGAACTCAAAACAGTCATTAAACTTTACTTTAAAATAAGATATATCATGGGACCACTCTGTATGTCATGGAACGGTTCACCCCCATGAATAACAGTGCATAAACAAACTACGCTAATGATAGACATATGGATCTACAATACATCATACAACATGCAATTTTCCAATCTACCCATTTAGGCTTAAACCCCAAACTTAGATTTTTGAAATCCAATTCTCTTTACAGAAATTATTCCTTTGGACTTTATTTCTCGATTCTTATTTCAAATCATTTGAAATACATAACTAGCTTTTATATCAAAGTAGATTTCACTTCGGGATCTCAAACCAAAATCTTTGGAAATATGGATTACAAACATCACAATGCATGCAAAAAGATATGCAACCAAATATCGGGCTTCCCTTAGACAAGGCAAAGGGTACTACCAGACCAACTCGATATATGTATGTATGTATATATATATATATATATGAACCTCCCACGATGGAGCAGGCTACACTGACGATACCCACGCCCTCGGGGACTACACTGCCATCTCACCCATACTTTTAGTCGTCCGGGTTATCAGAATCTTTAGTCACATACTAAATCATTTTTATATCCCGAAGTAGGTAAAATCATTTCACAGCATAATAATCACAAGTACTTTCCGAAATATAGTACTTTACATTAGAAATTCACACATATGATCAGTCACTATTAATCACATAACCTTTGAGCTCGTATATCTCAAAGAAGGGTGTTAAGCAAGAGAAAAAATTCTTCGCCACCAAAAAAATATATCATCAATAGCAACTAATCGGTTACGTGATGAACTACAATGTCAAACACATAATACATTTCAAAATCATTTTAACAACATTGGGTTTAAGCCTCGAAATCCTTTCTGTTTTATAAAACATTTTTATAAAACATTCCCTATCCAAAATCGGGAATACATTTCTTTTCACTTAAGAAAATCTCATTTCAAAATCATCCATTAAATTTGAAATGAACTCAACAACATCGCTACACATCTCGTAGTCAAATCGTGAAGTGTTTCACAAGATGTTAACATACAAAATATTTCTACCCAACCCAATGCTAAATGTAAAAGCATATTTTGCTCATAAACTGATCGAGCACAATCCAAACAATCAATAAATCACAATCAATATCAACAACCAAGTATATTTGGTTTATACTGCATATCATGTTTTGGTAAATTTAATTACCATCTATTCATTCAAATCTAATAAAGATTTATTAAAACTCTAGTTCAGTTTTAATTTCACAAATCCTTACTTAATGATTACTCAATTTCCTGGAAATTAATCCAGCTTTTAATTGGGTTAAAGAATCAATGTCATTTAAAGCACCATTCATGATAAACCCGAAATCATCGTCCATCAAAATGGAATCTACACGAAAATCATAACAGTATATAATCGATATAAATTCCCGTATCAGACTAATACTATAAACGAAATAACAATAAAGCCTTTTAAATTCCATAAATAGTAATGATCTTCCTTTTTCAGAAGATCATCTTGATTATTACTATATCGAATTCCATTCAATTCCAATTTAATGTATTAAATTGGAAAGCTTTACTTTGGATAATTTCCATTAAATCATAGAATAAAGATTTATGAATTCCAAATCATATCTTCACTGTTAATTGTGTTAAAGAACGACTGTTATTTGAAACATTGTTCACTATAAACACAAAAATCCGATTTGATATTAAATACAAGGCTCTGAGTAGAAATTATGTCGACTTATAATCAATATCAAATTATGAAACCAACAAATATCGTATTGGGAATAACGATATCTATATCTTCCAAATTCCTCAATAATATCTGTATAATCACGGAATCCAATATTGAAATATTCCAAAGATTATTTCCATTCCAATTTTATATTGGAAAATTCTGCTTATATCAAAACCATTTACAAATCCAATTTATTATTTAAAAACATTGGATTCTGATTCTACTTAAGTAGTTCATTCAGATAAAAATATCTTTTATCTTTTCAAATATGGAATTTTTCATCCAAAATCTTTTCAAATCATTTATTATGAATTTACACAATTTTTCAATATTTTTAATAATTTTATTAAGGCCCTTACAGTCGGTTTCCAATATCGGCCACCGAACTGCATTCATAGCGACCTTTTCTGAAATTGATTTGGACATAATTTAAAATACAACCATTCAAATTCAAATCTCTTATATTCATTGGAAAGATATTTTCGATACGAACTCCACGGTTCCATTTTTAGGAGATCCGACGGTTGGATCACCCGTCACATCAATTTGAATTTAATGGTTGAAATTCGCGAACGGCCACTGAGTGGAGCGTTCTATTCAAGCCATTATATATAATATATATATATATATATATATCATCGATTTCCATTTAAAACGTATTTTATAAATCATTTTTAAATTAGTTTTAAAAATGATTCCAACTTCCATTTCAATTTTATATCAAAGTTTAATATTCCATTACATGACAACTTTATGCAGTGCATATATATGTTAAAAATTATATTTTTAACAATCCAGTAATTATTCCATTACCTGACAACTTTGTATATCTTAGATATAAGCTAAAAATAATATTTTTAGCCAAAAATAATTATTTCAATACATGACCATTTTATAAATCTCATATATATGTTAAAAATAATATTTTTAGCCAACCAATATTTATTTCAATATATGACCATTTAATATATCTCATATATAAGTTAAAAATAATATTTTTAGCTGACCAATATTTGTTTCAATACATGACCATTTTATACATCTCATATATATGTTAAAAATAATATTTTTAGCCAACTAATATTTATTTCAATACATGACCATTTTATATATCTTATATATGTTAAAAATAATATTTTTAGCCAACTAATATTTATTTCAATACATGACCATTTTATATATCTTTCACACTGCATATATATTTTCACACAACGCATATATAATTTACACATCGCATATATTTTTTTCACAATGCATATATATTTTTTACAGTGCATATATATTTTATACATCGTATATATATTTTTATACAACATATATATATATTTCACAATGCGTATATATTTTATACATCATATATATATTTTATACAATGCATCTATATTTTATACCACATTTCAACAACCACAAAGTGTATCCACATTGTTTGAAATACGAATGTCGTATATTCAAACAATGCTTCTTGTGCAGATGAGTAGTGAATAGTTCATGTGTTGAACTCAAGCAATGTCACATATAATAGATAAAAATAAACACTTGCAATTTATATATATTTACAGTCATAAAATAAATAACTGTACAAATATTTTAGTGAGAGGGTTCTCACATTGGGTTCCACTCTACCATTCTTTATTTCTGAATTTCTATTTTATTTTTAATAAAATTAAACTGGATGCCTAATTTTATCAAAAACTATAACTTGCTCCATTTCTGTTCTTGTTAGTTCCAGGTTGTAGTGTTCGTTGAGATGATTCCAACGGACTCAGTTTCGCCAAATTCTGATTTAATATGAACGAGTTATGAATTTTATAAGATTTTAAAACAATTTAATATAATTTAATTATATAATTTCCACTAATTACCATCATTATCCTCTAATCCGTTGTCTTCTTCTTCAGGTAATCGTTCGAACCCATATCTTCAATTTTACGGTTCAACTGCGCACGATATTCGAGGTGCTATACCCCCATCAAATCACCTCACGACATTGCCCTCCGTCGCGCCTCCTCCCTTGGGCAACCCTAGCCCACTCGCACCCTAGTGGTGCCGTAGAAATCCCCTTGAACTGCGTGCGTTCGGGCACAAAATTCCCCACATTCGGTGAATGAAACTTCACAATACCCATATTAATTTAAAGCTAACGCAAATCTCTACAATATTGCTTTCAGAATCAAGATCTATTTCGTGGTATATTATAAGAAATTTAAGGATAAAATTTCAGGCATTTTCGGCCTTAGATTGGGAAGCGACGGTTGCCTGTGTAGAGGAATGGGCTAGGGTTAAAAGAGATGCATTTATACCATTTATATATTATTATTTAATTCCTAAAAGTAATATTTTCGTTCAAACTCCAAAATAAACCCAACGACTGTCTCCCCTTGCTAAATACCCCCATTTCGGACACTATGGAAAATGTTTCATAAGCCAATTCAACTGTTTTGATCAGTTTTTATCAAAATTAATAAATCAATATATATTGAATTTAAATGTACATTTTAATTTACCGAGACCACATACTGACTCCAAAAATTACAGAAAAATAAATCTAGCCATGTTTTGATGATACGGTCCTAACAAAACTAATTTTGTCGAATTTGGAGGCCATTTGAAAAATGGCCTTTTTCTGGTCGATTAAATTTAAACTGAAATTGCCAAACGCGTTTAAATTCACTACGCTCACATATTAATTCCATAAATCATGAAATTTTTAACTTGACTATAATTTGATATTCCAGATCCAACAAAAGTGGTTTCATCGAGAACGGATGTCATTAGCAAAATAGCTATTTTTAAGGGCTATATATTATATTAAAATATATATAAATTCCATAGCGACTATTAAATTTTCAATTGGAAATAACTTCGAATTTATATGAAATATGAATTTTTCACATTCATTAGAAAGATATAATTAAACAGATTCTAGCATTTCTGGTTTTACTAAAATCTGATCTATTTTGAATTATGTATATTCATTTGAAATTAAAAATCGAATTTTCAATCTACCGTGCCATTTCAGGCTCGTTTTATAATTAAAATAAATTTGTACATTTTAACATCGATTTAAATAAATTTTAAATCGTTCATTCTCAAAATAAATCATTTTAAATCTTTAAAATCCATTAAATCAGCTGAATTAAAATTTTTAAATTTGTCTAGAAATTCCGGGTTGTTACAATTTAGTACCTTTCTTTTGATTTTCGAGATGATTGGTTCATATTAGTATTGCGCGTGACACATCAAGCCGAAGGATAGGGAGCAGAATGCATTTTAAATAGGGAGGTCGAGTTACTTATTATGATGTCGGATGGAAAGAGTTTGTGAAGGAAAGACAAATAATGAAATCAGTTTCTGTTTTCATGGTTTAAAGCGGGAAAGGTATGGAAGGACATGATCGACCAGTGTTGTTGTTGTTTAGGCTTGTATAGGAAGCAGGTTTTTTTATCTTAAGGGAGAAGAATATTTAAATTGGGTAATTAGTTAATTCATGTGACTAGTAGTTAATATTTCAAACTAGTTTAATTTCTTAAATTATTTAATTTCTTACTCATATGAAATCAAATTTGAATGCCATCTATTCATGTAAACTCATATTATTGTATACTTTGCGTAGGAAATGGATTGGTCATTCTTGGAGCTAATTGGATTTTTGGCTAAAATTGAGCATGTGTCCAATTTTAAATCAAACTGGAACGCGAAAGTTAACGAGAATCTATGTGAGCAAAACTCACCTTTCTGATTTACTGTGAATTTTATATAGACTAAATTTTATGTTGTCTACGTAATTGTTGAAAATGACTGATTGTTGGGTTTGGATAAATTATTATATTATCAATAGCTTATCGAATTGATTAATTATTTAAATTAAATCTAGGATTGCAATATATCATCTTGAAATGCTATTTGTTTGTTTGAATATGAATTATTATCAAGATATAGCATTTCGAAATTCTATTAGACAAATTTGAGTTTGTTATATATTCTAATTTTATTTGCAAGTATTTAATTTTATATGAATGGTTGGATAAAATTTATTTGATTTTGTTATTTAATTATAACGTAGTTAATTTGAAACACATGCTTGATGTTATCTATTTGGCCAAATAAACACCATTTAGAAGTAGATTGACAATATTCTAACTTACATCATGTTAGCAGAATAAATCCCCTTTCTGTTATTTATATTAATTTGCACATTTTATTTGTACCAATTAATTCATATTGAACAAGTAATATATTAGCAGTTAACTGCTAATTGTTTAACACGTTAGTGGAAGATAAATTGAATACACGTTATCCTATTTAAATACCATTGTGATTGTTAAGCCCAATTTGAATAATTACCTAAACTTGTGGATTTTGGGCTACAATTGATTTTAGTTTCTTTGAAATAGAGAAGTGATCATCACTTAACGACAGTCATTAAATTCATTCGAAAATAAATGTTTTAAAAACATTATTTATCCATAGTTCATAATTTTTTAAAAGAATAATGAATATTTAATCATGATTAAAAAAATTATTTATTAATTGTGTTTTAAAGCTAATTATCACTTATTTAAAAGTGTTTTGAATTACTTTATAATAATGTTAAGTTAATAAACTTTTATTTAAACAAACATTCAATAGTTAATAATTGTTTGTTTAATATTTCATTTTTAATAAGGTTTGAATTTAAATTAACATTCTTTTAAGTATAATATTTGTTTATTAATAATGATTGTTAAATTTACAATTTATATTAGTATCATTATTTGAAAATAATTATTTTTTATTTGATTGATTTAAATGTAAAAATCATTTACCAATAATGGTTTGAAGACTTTTAATCATCCATTAAGGATGTTTTAAAATAAAGTAGTTTATTTATAAATATTAGTTTAAAATGAGAAATCATCTCTTTATATGGTTAAAAAAGAACTTTTATTATCTAATAATAGCGCTTTGAATATTGTTTTTTAAGGAAACATTTCCTACTTATATATATATATATATATATATATATATATTATACAGCAAATTAGTTTAAAGGAAAAAGTTTAATATTTAATAATATTTAAATTTAACGGACGTTAAGTTTTAACTTCCGTCTGAAGGACAGGCGGCAAATTCTCCATCGTGTTCATTAGTTTTATTTTCTTCTACAAAACTACTTTTTCAATCTTCACTAAAAATGGCAGCCCTAGTCTCGCTCTAAAATTCTTCTCTTATCAAAGTTCAGGTTCTCACGCAATTAATTCTAGCAATGGAAGAGAAATCGCCGTCTTCCTCAGATTTCGCACAAAAACACGAAGATTCAAATATCTCCAAAACTAGGATTTCTCCAAGAACTAGGTCTTCTCCACGAACGTCAAAACCAGTTTCTCCAAGCACTAGGTCTTCTCCCCGAATGTTAAAATAAGTCGATTCGAGTAATATTCAGGGGAAAAAAAGAAAATCGAGAAGATTATTCGCCGTTGAGACCGAGAAACAAGACCAACTAAAGCAACAAGAGTTGTGTGATGAAATATTCAATAGGAAAAGGAAATCAAAGGTATAACGTTAGATCTATATTTTTTATAGAAACATATCATGTTTAAATGATAGTTCAAAATATCATATTAGTTGAATACGTCAAATTGTTATATGTTATATGCATAGTTTTAGAATGATGCCTAAACATGGCATTAAAAAAATGATATACATATATATCATGGAAAAAGTTTAGTTGAATACGTCAAATTGTTTTGCTGTGTACTTTATGGGTAATGATAAATGATATACAAACATGTCATTGAATGTTTGGAAGCATTATACATATTATTAAGATGATAGTTCAAAATATCATATTAGTAGTTGCAAGCATTGTACAGAAATGTTATATGCATAGTTTTAGAATGATGCTTACACATGGCATTAAAAAAATGATATACATATATGTCATGGAAAAAGTTTAGTTGAATACATCAAATTGTTTTGCTGTGTGCTTTATGGGGAATGATAAATGATATACAAACATGTCATTGAATGTTTGGAATCATTATACATATTATTAAAATGATAGTTCAAAATATCATATTAGTAGCTGCAAGCATTGAACAGAAATTTTATATGCATAGTTTTAGAATGATGCCTAAACATGGCATTAAAAAAATGATATACATATATGTCATGGAAGAAGTTTAGTTGAATACGTCAAATTGTTTTGCTGTGCGCTTTATAGGGAATGGTAAATGATATACAAACGTATCATTTAGAGTTTGGAAGCATTATACATATCATTTAAAATGATAGTTCAAAATATCATATTATTAGTTGCAAGCGTTATGCAGAAATGTTATATGTTTACTTGTAGAATGATACCTAAACATACCATTAAAAAATGATATACAAACATATCATGGAAATTTTTTAGTATTCACGTATACACATATATCTTGGAAAAATGATATACAAATATATCATGGAAAAACCTGATTAATGATGGAAAATGAAAATCAGGTTGTTTCGACAAAGTTTTCACTAGCAACTTCAAAGGGAAAAAAGACAACTGCATTGGAGAAAGGAAAACGAGATAAGGTACATTTGTTATTAACTTAATTTTTTCCCGTGTTGATCTTCTACTGTCTTTTATATTCACACATGCACATAGACACATGCACTATGTAAGCATTATACAGAAATGTTATACAGAAATGTTATATTTTTTGGCAAATATGAAGAATTAACGCTGGTTCCCCTGTCTGGATTTCACGGATTATGCAATTCTATTTTCATTGTCTTTGCACAGAGCCTCCTTGTAGAAAACACCTTGGCACATCCCCACTGACCATCCAAACTAAGCACATCCAACACCTTCCAGTTCCAACAAACTACACTCTGCCATCTACCTAACGATTTACCAACTCCGCACAGTTACATCACAAACTGAACTACAAGCATACTGCTATTCATCAATAAACCAGGCTCTACCTTCTGCATATCACCACCCCACTTCTAGCCGCAAACTAGTTTCTACAAACCTCCCCCATAACCACAATTTGAACAACACATTGTTATCTAATCTTGTACACTATATTACTCTTTTTTTTTACACATTATTACTTGGATACTAATGATAGATTTAACTTTCACTTTTCTTATACTTGGGTGCTATTGATAGATGTGAATGAAAGTTTCACTTATCATATAAGGTTCTAATGATAGTTTCACATATCATATATCATATACTAGGTGCTAATGGTAGACATGCAAATGACATTTGGAACGATGATTTCATATATCATATTATTGTTTTATATTGATATATATATATGACATTGGAAATGATAGTTTCACATGTCATATACTTGTTTACTAATGATAGATGTAAATAACGTTAAAATTAATTATATGTACATTGATTCATTCAGAAAATATTGTGCAGGAATCAACAGGGAAAGGAATGAAGAAGTTAAAGGTAGCAACAACGAAAAAAGCAAAAAAGGTATCTCAAGAAAAACTTCAATATCGTTGTAGCTTGCTGCCTATGATAAAAAATTTCAAAAAAATTATCTAAAAAGGTGGTGATCTTGCAAATCAGTTTAATTTTTTAAATCAAACCCCATTTGAAAAGTTTGTTTATGTCTTTTACAAACAAATTTTAACCATTTTGGCTTTCACTAAATCATCTACAACCTTAGATGATATAGTAGAAACATTTTCTATAGAGGAAGAAGCTTTCAAAATTGGGAATGTTTTTCTAAAATTGGAACCAAAGGATATTTCAATTCTTTTTGGATTACCTGTGAGTGGTATTAACTTCTTACCAGCACCTAAAATGAGTTTCCAAGTTCTTCCTGACAACTGTAAAGACTTTGTTTTAAGAAATTTTGGTGTTGTAGAGCATATCTCAAAAGACCTTACAATTTCTAAAATAAACAATGTGCTCGGGACAAGAAAAACTGAAAATGAAACCGATTTTCCGAAACTAATCTTAATTCTTGCAACGATCACCTTCTTTTTTCCCGATAGTCAAAGAATTTTTCCATGGGGATACATTCCTTATATCGTTGATATAAGGAAAATGAACTCAGTATCTTGGCCACTTTCAATCCATTATTCTTTGATTAGATCTTTGACAGCTTTTAAAACAAAGCCAAGAAGCATGCCGGGTTGTTCCATGCTTCCAATGGTAAGTACATCATTTTAACTTTATATTCATGCATTTATTTCCGTAAATTAAATTATGCATATTCTATGTTTTAACAAATAAAATTTTATTTTCAGTTTTTTCTATGTGAGCATGTTAGTTTGATATCTCCGTTGCCAAACTACTCTTCAACATTGCCAAGATTTGGAAGATGGAATATTTCTAGCTTAAAGAAGGTTGTACCAAGAAATATTTTGTCAAGCATGGATGATGAAAAGGTATATTTTAACACACAAACAAAATAGATACATACAATAAATGTTAACTTGGAATATAGTGATAGTAGTCATGTTATTATGATACATTCATAGTCTATATGATAGTTAAATTTATCGTTAATGCAGAAATAGAATTCAATGTACTTAATTCTGAAGAATGGTAGTTATATATAGCATAAAATGGAGAACGATAACTCCACATAGCATTAGTTAATTTATTGGGTGTTACTCAGTCATTTTGATATATGTTATTATATAGATTTTTGTTGAATTGAGAAACATATCAGAAGATGAAAAAGCTCTTCTTGAAAAAAGGCCCCAACATCAACATCTTCAGATTGAAACCAATGAACATATGAATATGCGACCAATAAATAGTTTGATAGAGACATTGAGCAAACAAGTAGAGTCTTTGCAACAGTACAACATGGATTTGGAATAGAAATTAAAGAAGAATGAAGAAGAATTTGAAATTGAGCAACAGAAAAGAAGGGATGCTGAAGCCCTTGTAGTAGAGCTAAAAAAGAAAGTAACAATGTTGGCATCAAGAAAAATACAAGAAGTAGAACCACCAACATTTAATCTTGATGTAACACAACAAATGCTAATGCTGCAACAAGGAAAAAAAACAAGACACAACTGGCAAGTCCTTGAAACTGGGAAAAAATAAGAGGATAAACATATAAGTACGAAGGAAAAAAAGGAAATCCTGAAAAAGAATGCAAAAACAATGAAAAACCAAGCGCTTTAGTTGAGAGGGTTAAAAGCTGCAAACGAACGAGTACATTTGATTTGGAATCCCAGTACAAATTAATTCAAAGGAGAAAATATAACAAGAAGAAAACAAAAGTTGAAGAAAAAAAAGAAGGTGAAGAAGACGATGTAGGTGAAAATAAAGAAGGTGCAGACGACGAAGTTGTAAAAGATGATGTAGGTGAAAAAAAAGAAGCCGAAGATCATGAAGAAGCTAAAGAAATGTCATTAGAAAAAGAAGAAAAAAATGAACAGTCTGATTATGAAGAGGAAACTGAAACTGAATCTAAAACATATAAAAATGAAGAGATGATTGATATTGATAGATATTCGCCAACAAGAAAAGGTTACAAAAGCAAAGATATCACAAAAAGCCATATCCTGAAATTATTGAATAGAGCACAACAAGAAAAGATTATCACTTTCTTCAAATTCAAGGAAAATGAGAAGTAAGATTTGTAACTTGTTTTCTTTCTTTATATTTGTAACATATGTGAGCTTTGAATAAAAAAATGACTTATAAAATGTTGATAATCAATTGCAGCACTATAGCATACCATAAAGACGAAGGAAACCAAGGAGGAATAACTATAGTGAAATCAATGCTAGAGGATATTCTTTTTGATGGGCTTACCGACGATCAGGTATATACCAAACTAGAATTTATCAAACTAGAATTTTGAGCATAAAAAAAAGAGTAATAGGGTGTACAAGATTAGATAATGATTGGTAAACATATCATTCATATTTTCATATATTTTGAGCAGTATTCTTACTATATTTATGAATTGAATGGGGGAATGAAAGCTTGAAGTTGCATCACTATATGTTAAATACCTATGAATGTATACGATGGGAGAATGATAATTAAAACTATCATTAACAGTTTTTAGTGCATATGTGTATAGGATGATAGAATGATAGTTAGAACTTGCATTCAGACTCCCAAATTGAATGTAAATGTATTGAATAACAGAATGAGAGTTAAAAGTAGCATTAGTATTTATTGAGTGCATGTAAGTATATTGAATATCCAAGACGCTAGTTTAAACTATCATCTGCATTATTCAGTGCAGTAGACAGGTAAATGATAGTGAAAACAAGAATTAAAAGCCTTGGTTTAAGAATGTAGAAAATTTAATTATTCGATAAAACTTAAAACTTCTTTTCTTTGGTTAAACAGCTGATCGACTGGTTTTACTACAATCAGGAAATGTACCCTCATAGTTACTACTTAACTACAATCATGATGGTAAGTATAAGCATCCAATTATAAATGATTTAAAAAAAACTCTGTTCTAATACATTTGAATATGCAGAAAGCTATAACAAGTGATCAGAAAACAGTGATCAATGACATAGTCATGCCAACAATACAAAAGATTGTCAAAGATGAGTTGTGCGATAAAATTTTCTTCCCTCTGCATTTCGGAAACCATTGGACCTTGATGGTACTAAATTATGAAATAATGCAGTGGAGTCATTACGACTCAACAAAACCTAAAACCAGATCAACAAGGACATCAAACTCCAGCTACAACCAAGCCATCATCACTGTAAGAGAATTCTTATTTTATTAACAAACTCTACAAGAAAAAGTCAACACTAATATATATATATATATATATATATATTTATTTATATATATGTTTTTTGCAGAAAAATTTGATTGAGTCGCTGTTCAAGGATGCGTGGGTAAAAGAAGGTATAATGAACAAGCAATTCAACAAACCAATAGTGCAGCAACCTAAAAGTCCACCACAAGATCCTGATTCGTAAGTAACTTATTTTATTCTCAATTTACTAAATGTATGTGTTAGGATGCATTGATAGATAATACATGAAAGTAGAATATCAATATTTAATAAACAACAGACAATAATTATATGTACAGTAATTGAATGATAATTCAATATGTCATTTGATTTACATGCATCATATGAGAATTTGAGATGATAGCGTATGTTTATTCAATTAAAACTGGGAACAAAACCGGGAATTCATAGTGAGTAGACTTTGTTCCTATTTGAAACAATCAATGATTTTTATATTATGCATCTAAATATGTGTGTTTAACTTCTTCTGGAATGAACGGGGGAATTAGAAGGGATCTGGACATTGTCTTTTAAGCCTGTAGCATATCTAAAAGGAAAAAAAATACTCTGTTTTACATAGTGCTATACATGCATTTTGTTTTCTGGGGTTTCAAAACTTTTAATTGCCTGTGATCATGCTTGTAGAATGAATAAATATTCAATTTCATATGCAATTTCCGCTTAAAGCATGTCTATACTGAATAAATATGCAAAATGAATAAATATGCAATTTTACTGGAATGAATAAATATGCAAAATGACAGTCCTGAAGTAAAGAATGATAACTTAATTTAGCATTAGTTTATACTGATTAACTACTATCTCTACATTTGATACAGACTTGATTGTGGTTTCATCGTGATGGCAAACATAAAAAAATTGGACAAGGAAGAATTGCCACCGAGTTATACAAAAGAGACAATAAGAATGCTAAGAGCTGTGGTTGCTTTTGATGTACTGAACGACTGGAAATACAGTTGGTCACCACACAAACATTAAGCATGATGATGAGTAAAGTTGTTGATGATAACAACTAATGATATATAGTCTTACAAATTTTCTATCGATTTTAATTTCCCTGTATGAACTACTCAAATAGGATTGTAATTGATGGATTGAAGTTTTAATTGTCTTTTTTCGTTGTACTTTCTTTGTACGAACTACTGGGAGTATATTCAAATGTAATTGGCACGTGAATTTAAATGCGTTTTCTGTATGTTTGATGTGGAGACAATATTTTATATTGAAATGCTATGTAAAACTAGCATTACGTGAAAATAAAATTCTGTTGTGACATTTCAGTATCTAGAAACTCTGATTAGAGTTTTCAATGTTGAAATTATATGTCACGTAAAATGCATACTACTTATAATGGAATGCTTGTCGACTGAAATGGTAACTACAGGTAGGCTCGTACATGTAACGACCCAGAAAATCTGAACCAATTTAAAATTTTTAAATTGGCTAAAATAATGGATTTTAAATATTTAAAATAAATATTTTAAATAATGGCGATGAAAACTGAGTTGAAATCGACATTTGAAAACCAATATAATTAATTATAATTATATATAGAATTGAAAATGGCGCGGTAGTTCGATAATTTGATTTCAAACTTCAATTGAATATACCGGGTGCAAAACAATCCGGATTTTAGTGAGACCAAAAACATTAGTATCTAATTGATGATATCTTTGTAACGAATCCGACCAATCGAAATTTGATAGCGGGAATCAAAAGATATGTCCAGTTGAAAATTCTGAATAGTCGCTATGGAATTCAGGCCCTTAAAAATGGACATTTTGCAAACGACCTCGGATTTCGACGAAACCACTTTTGTTGGATCCGCAGTGTCAAGTTATTGCTAGATTTCAAATTTCATAATTTTTCGAATCAATATGTGAGTGTGGCAAAGGAAAACGCGTTTGACCAGTTTCCGTTGATTTTAATCGACTGGAAATTGGCCATTTTTCAAACGGCCTCAGAATTCGACGAAACTAGTTTTGTTAGGACCGTATCGTCAATACGAAGCTAGAAAATATTTTTCGGGAATTTTTCTAGTTAGTATGTGACCCCGGTAAATCGAAATGTACGTTTAAAATTCAATATAGTGATTTAAATGAAAATTCAAAAGGAAACTGATTGTAACAATCGAATCAGCTTGCGATACATATCCCATTGTGTTCGGAATGGGGGTGAAACGCTATGGGCGACAGGCGGTGGGCCTCGTTTCGAGGTCGTATGTAAAAGTCAACCTTTTTGCAAAATTAAATAATTAAATAGTAAAAAAAAAAAAAAAGAACCCTAACTTATCGAGCCGCCGCCCCCTCGTCTCGACGCTGACGAACCCCTCGCGACGCCCCACTCCTCCGTCCAGCTCCCCTCCTCCCCAGATCGCACGAAACCCCGAAGACCCCGCCTCCACCTCGAACCCATCGCGACGCCACCAGACCCAAGCCGCCACCTCGAAGCCCAACTCCGCCTTGCCTCCGTCGATCTGCGAGACCCCCCCCCCCCTCTGTAAGTTTTTTTTTTCTTCTTCTTCGTTTTGCTAATTTTTTTTTTATGACTTAAATATTGATTTTAAAATGATTTTAAAAAAAAACTGATTTCGTTTAATAGAATATAAAAAAAAAAAACTGTTTTTAAAAAGAATTCAAAACTGATTTTAAAAAGAATTCGAAAATGTTTAAAAAGAGTAAAACTGATTTTATTTTAAAAAAAGAATGTAAAACTGTTTTTTTTTTTTAGAATTAAAAACTGATTTTGAAAAGGGATTAAAACTGATTTTTATAAAAAGAAAAACTGATTTTTAAAGCAATTAAAAACTGATTTTGAAAAGGGATTAAAACTGATTTTTTATAAAAAGAAAAACTGATTTTAAAAGCAAATAAAAACTGACTTTGTTTTAAAAAGAAAAACTGATTTGTTTTAAAAATAAAAACTGATTTGTTTTAAAGATTTAAACTTTAGATAGAAAAAGGTTTGAAATTTAAAAGGAAAAAGTTTTAAACTTTAGAATAGAAAAAGATCCGAACTTTAGAAAAAAATAAAGATCATATTTTTTTTTTATAGAAAAGATCAGATTTTTAGAATGGAAAAAAATCATATTTTTATATATTGAAAGTCGAAGTAAAAATCATATTTTTATATATTGAAAGTCGAAGTAAAAATCATATTTTTATATATTGAATAGCGACGTCAAAACTCGATTTTTTATATATTGAATAGCATAGTAAAAATTCGATTTTTACATATGTAGAGAATACGGGTGAAAGCGACAAAAAGGCGAAGATTTCTATAAGTGAAGTGTCGTGCAGTTGGATAGCTATTGGTGAGATTTCTGTTTTAAAAATATTATATATGTGTGAAATGAAAGTGAATTGCTATCTATAAATATATATCTATATATATATATATATATATATATATATATATATATATATACGCCCCCTCGTCCACAAACCATGGACGATATTTATTGGTTGAAATTGTTGTGAAAATTGAATGATTGTTTGGGATTGTTTGAGATTGATATTGGTTGATTGTGGTTGAAAAATACCCGTTTGTGGTTGTGAAATATTTGGTTGAAACCACTTAGGATTAGTTTGTGGAAATGAAATAAATATATACATGCCGCCTGCGTGCGAACTAGATGCATGATCACCATTGTCAAAAACCGCGAGGTTTTAAGGTAGAGCGAGGAGCCGTACTAGGGACGGTGCCGGTGTAACTACCCTGCCGTTATGCTGCCGAAATTTTGAATAATATTTGTGTGTTTGAATTATTTTCATATGCTTAAACTATATTTATTCATTGTATAGAAAACATTCATGTGTTGAATTGATATTCATTCGTTGTTTAGAAATTCATGTGTTGAATGGTATTCATATTTTGAAATAAATTGTTCGATAATAAAAATCACATTTTTATCTATATAGAAAAACTATTGAAAACATTCATGTGTTGAATTGATATTCATTCGTTGTTTAGAAATTCATGTGTTGAATGGTATTCATATTTTGAAATAAATTGTTCGATAATAAAAATCACATTTTTATCTATATATAAAAACTATTGAAAACATTCATGTGTTGAATTGATATTCATTCGTTGTTTAGAAATTCATGTGTTGAATGGTATTCATATTTTGAAATAAATTGTTCGATAATAAAAATCACATTTTTATCTATATATAAAAACTATTGAAAACATTCATGTGTTGAATTGATATTCATTCGTTGTTTAGAAATTCATGTGTTGAATGGTATTCATATTTTGAAATAAATTGTTCGATAATAAAAATCACATTTTTATCGACTATATGAACTATGTAAAATAACCTCGATTTAAAAGAAATTGTTTTATGATAAAAATCTCATTTCTATCACCAACTTGAACTATATAGAAGAATAGTGTTTTGAAACGAATTGTTTTACAATAAAAAATCACATTTTTATTGTATGCAGAAATCGTTGAAATGTGAAGTGTTAAAAATAGCCACTTGTTCAAAATAAACATATATGAGTTGAAATATTCATTAACTAGCTAATGAAATGATTTGCACCTATTTATGTAACATTAGAATGAATGGAGTTTTTAAACCAAATAGAAATCAAATATGAAGTCGAATAGAAATTGATAAATGATAAGAACTGTATATATATGTACATGCAATATTCATTGAACAGGTTATAGCAAAGGGGCTAGAGAAGAGGAATAAAATTTTGTGCCCGACAAATAGGTACACATTTACTGATTTGTTTGGGTGATGATTTTGAGCCTGTTGGCTAGCCGCTTGGCTTTTTCTTTTCCTTTTTGAGATTAGAAGGACCGGGAACGCTATTTGCGATTTCCCGATGCTCCCGGTGCAGGGGAGGTTATGGCGAAATTTTTCCAAAATTTAAGGTGTTAGAAATTTTTTTGAAGTGAAAACGATATTGAAATCATTGAATGAACTATATTTATATAAATATATAAATATAAATAAAATTAAAACGAAACGAAGCCGTGCAGTTCGTATTTTGAAACCGTGATTTCAAACGACTAGTGCGGGAAATCCGACCATTGGATTTTCCCGAAACCTCAATCGTCGGGTTCGCCTTGGAAATATCTTCCCAACGGCACCAACTTTGTAGAAATCCAACGGTTGGATTGTCTGGAATGTTTAATTCAAATCTGAAGAAAAACAACGCCAGAAACGATTATATTTATTTATATATATAAATATAATTATATTTAATCGAATAACGACGCTGCAGTTCGTATTTTGAAATCGAAACTTCAAACGATAGTACCGGGAGATCCGACCGTCGGATTTTCCCGAAACTGGAACCGTTGGGTTCGTTTTGAAAAGACCTTTCTAATGATGTAAATTTTGTGAAGATCCAACGGTTAGATTTTCATATATGTGTAAATCAAATCTGAAGAAAAACAGCGCCACGGCCGCCTTATGGCCCGAAACGTCGTTTTGAATATATTAGCTATTTTAAAATAAATAAAAATAGCGATAAATCGTTATAAAATATTATAAACGATATGGAAGGGAAATAAACTGAATTTGCTCGATTTGTGTGGCTTTTGATGGTTGAATGTATTTGGTGTGAAAATTACATAAAAGAACAAGATTGGTGTTGTCGAATAATTTAACCATTGAAATAAATCGATTTGAAATTCTAAATATACGTGAATTATTTGAAAAGGTCGAGTTAATTCTCATTTCGAATAATTGACCGACGATTGAAATTCGAAGATGAAGACGATGGTCGAAGACCGGAGATCTTCACCTCGTTTGGATGGTAACCGAGGTCCTGATTGGGAGGCATCCCGAAATATGGATAATGAGTGGTGATCGTCCAGACGTACGTGGTGATCGAAGGGTTTGCGAGGTATTTAGTGTCTCCGGTTTCGTTTAGACCCAGAACGGACTTGTAAATGGACTGTGTGTCTGACATAGGATTTATTCTGTGTGGCATGCTAAGATGCAGTGATCAGGGCTTCTGTTGAAAAGCAAAGTCTTGTGGTGATGATCAAAGCACCGCCTGTGTGGCGTAGCTTTGTGTATAACGTGAATTCGCGAGCCTCACACCCCGGTATGAACCTAAAATGGGAGAACGGACCTCAGGGAGGGCCTACGTTTCCTCCTAGCTAAAAGTGGCGTCAGTGGTTTTACAAGCCCTGACGAGTTTGACTTATGTGGTTGTTGCTGTTGCGAGGCGCCTCGGTTAGATCGGACGATCCGGGTCCGATGGAGTCACTTGTTGGCTCGCTTACGCCCTAAAGGGCGGCGAAACGTAGTGTTCAGGCTTTTTAATCCACTCCGTGTGGACCGGCCCTGACGATCCAAGGGTCACTCGAGCTCTGATCCTGAGACTCGGGCTAGGCAGTCTCGAATTCGGTAAGGACTATCTTTTGCCTTGGTTCATGACGGAAATCCAATTTCCAAATACATGACGATGCGATTTTGATTGTATACCTATATATGGCGACATAGTGGTATGGGGCATTAATGCCGTCTATGATTGATAGTTATGATTTGAAATTGTTTTCAAAACATATAAACACTAGCAATAATATCAAATGCCTTTGTTTTATTCGTATCAAGCATATCTTGGCCGTTATAAGGTAAAAACTCTATCCTCCGGTTTGCGTTGCATTGTGTGATGGGAACTGAGTCTTATAACGGCTTCATTTTTAAAAAAAGCATAGCGATGTTTAAAAGAAAGATTTGTTTTAAAGCACTGGCAATCCAATGGAGTAAACCCGTTCCACGAAAGTGGCGTGGTCCTGTGATTAGCCAATTATATATGTGTTGAGTGGATTTCTCATACCAGTCCCATGACTGACTCGTAGTTTGTTTCACTCTCAAACTCGGGTGCCCCTTTTTCTACACGGGCAGCCTTGTATTCAGGTTTAGCTGGTTCTTTCTGGATAGCTGGAGCTGAAGATGGATTCTATCATTTATTTCTTTTTATGCTGTTCAGCTCCTATTGTACATACTTTGTTTATTTCCGCTGTAGACATTTATGTATAGCTGAACTGTATTTGTACTAAGTAAGATCCTGTATACTGTGTAACTCTGATGATTACTTTTATCCAGTATATTTTGTTGTTCATTCTGGTGTATTTATTTAATTCTGTTCTGCTATTATATGTTTCTGTGTTATATTCCAAAGATAACCTTGTTTCCGGGAGAACGGGAAATCGGGTCGTCTCATCGTGGTATCAGAGCTTTGGTTAAGCTTAGTTCTGGAATATAACATTTGAACAAACTCGTCAGAAATAGAACCAGTAGTGTTCTAGGACGGGTAACTCAATACAGATAGGATCAGCAATATCCTAGTATGAGTAAAGCAGAATGAAATTACACCTCGATAGACACATTTACATTGAAGTATGTGTTTCTATATTTTAAATTTTCTTTTCTGTGACCTGACACTTGATCTGCTAATTGCAGAAGTACTAGGAAAATGAGTGCCAGAAACAGAAGGAATACAGAACCCGATCTAGAGGCTCTATTAAAGAAATATCGAAATCTGAACGGAGCGCAGTTCTCGGGCAATGAATCTATTATTCAAACTCAAGCTTGGATGAAATCTGTCGAAAAAATCTTTGAGCATATCCAGCTGAGAGATGACCAGAAACGGTTAGTAGCATCTTGGGCGCTCAAAGAAGAAGCTTTAATCTGGTGGGAAACAATCATCAAAGATAATCTAGAAGGTGATATCACCTGGGACAGATTTAAAGTGATTTTCCTAGAAAGGTTTACTCCTCCCGAAGCAACCGAGAGATTGTGTGAAGAATTTTCTTATCTAATACAAGGTGACATGACCATTCCCGAATATCATAAGAAATTCAATGAACTTGCTCACTTTGCTCCTCATCTAATTCAAGATCCAAAGAGGAAAAATCTGAGATTTATTCATGGGCTTCAAAGGAAATACCAGAATAAAGTATTGGGGCATGTGAAGCTTCCTTTTTCAGAAATGATTTATATGGCTTATCAATATGAAGATCTAGATAAGAAAGGTATGCTGCAGTACGAAGAGGAAGTCAGCTCTAGTAATAAAATTGAGTCTGAAACAGATCGTCCTGAGGCCAGTACAATATCTGAAGTCGGTAAGGAGCCCGACGTAAATCGAAAAAGGGCAAGATCTGAAAAAGAACCTGCCACGACTGCCACATGCTCTAACTGCAATAAACAGGGGCATCTGACTAGAAAGTGTAAAACCTCGAGGAAACGAAAGAAAGGGTCTAAACCCGATAACCAGTTCCAAGAGAATAGAAAGTGCAATCAATGCCATCAGGCCGGTCATCTTTCAAAGGCCTGCCCGCTACTCAGAAAACCTAAAGAAGTACATCTAAATGAAGTGGTAGGAGTATCTGCATCTCCGTCTGCTCAAGAAAGGCCAGATGTTTTAGAAGGCACGCTTACTGTCAAAGATATTCCAGTTAAAGTGTTGTTTGACACAGGCGCGTCACGAAGCTTCATTTCGAAGGATGCCGCTAAGAAGCTAGATTTGAATTTGAGAAAGCTGAAGGAACCAATGACTGTCAGAATCCAGTTGGGGGTTCCATTGATCTCAGTTGGGTTTGTGGAGTGCCGGTTTCTTTCTCTCGTTATCGGTTTCCTACCATCGCAGTCGTCATGAATTTTAAAGAGTTTGATCTTATCTTGGGGTTAGACTGGCTGACCAAATATGAAGCTGAAGTCAAATGCGCCGACAGAGTCGTAAAGGCGAAGATTAAATCAGGCGATTATATAACCATTCCCTGTGAAGGTCAGAATGCTAATAGAAAAGACTTCTGGGCAGCTTTGAATGTTTCTCCAGCCCAAATAGAAAATATCCCAGAAATCACTGAGAATATTCCTGACCTCATCAAAGATATTCCTGTCGTCAAGAATTATGCGGATGTGTTTGAGGAAGTTGTTCGTTTACCTCCGCAGAGAGAAATAGATTTCAAAATTGCTTTAATTCCCAATGCAAGGCCGGTAGTTCACGCTATTCGAAGAATGTCCTTGAAAGAGAAAGAGGAATTGGACAATCAAACCCGACAGCTAGTATGGAAAGGTCTGATCAGGCCTAGTTTCTCTGATTGGGGCGCAGCAGTGGTATTTGTCCCAAAATCTGATGGTACTCTACGACTATGCGTGGATTATCGTGATCTGAACAAGCAGACGATAAAGAACAAATATCCACTGCCGCGAATAGATGATTTGTTGGATCGATTAAATGGAGCACAAGTATTCTCACGAATGGACCTAGCTACAGGTTTCCATCAACTTCGAATTGCCGAAGAATGTGTTCCAATGACAGCGTTCAGAGGCCCCGTCTTATTCTACGAGTGGTTAGTAATGCCGTTCGGCTTATGTAACGCTCCAGCTTACTTCGTCGATCTGATGAACAGAGTATTCCGAGGAGTATTGAATAAATTTGTTCTGGTTTTTATTGATGATATTCTAATCTTCTCTAAATCAAAGGCCGAACATGAAAAGCATCTGGAACAGGTTCTAGAAATTCTGAGACGGAATGTGTTAAAAGCCAAATTTTCCAAATGTATATTCTGGCAAGATGAAGTAAAATTTCTGGGCCATGTCGTATCGAAAGATGGAATCGCTGTGGATCCAAGCAAAATCACAGCTATTCAGAATTGGAAACAGCCCAGTACTCCCACTGAAGTCCGCAGTTTTCTCGGATTGGCTAGCTATTACCGAAAGTTCGTTAAAGACTTTTCGAAGATATCTGGTCACTTAACGAAGCTTACAAAGAAGCATTCTAAATACAAATGGACTTCATAAAGTGAGGAGGCTTTCGAAGAGTTGAAGTTGAGATTAACGACAGCTCCAGTGTTAACCATCATCGATGGCAACCAAGATTTGAAAGTCTGGACTGATGCTTCTAGAGAAGGCCTCGGCGCAGTGTTAATGCAAAGAGGCCAAGTGATTGCTTATGCTAGCCGCCAACTGAAACCACACGAGAAAAACTATGTAACTCATGATCTTGAGTTATTGGCTATCATATTCTCTTTGAAAATCTGGAGACACTATCTTCTGGGCGAGATATTTGAACTGTTTACAGATCACCAGTCATTAAAGTATCTGTTCACTCAGAAGGACTTAAATTTGAGGCAGCAACGTTGGCTAGAGTTTCTTGCAGCATATGACTTTGAAATTATATATACTCCAGGGAAAGCCAATGTCATGGCCGATGCGTTAAGCAGAAAGAATGTAATGATCGCCAGCTTTATTATCACAATATCCTTGATTGACAGAATATCTATTCTTCAGAAGAAGGATAACTTTATTAAGGATATGATTAAAAGGATTCGGAAAGGTGAACCCTCGTGTTTTCAAATAGATAACGACGAGACCCTGAGATTGAAAGGAAGGATTTGTGTTCCTGACGTTCCTGAGCTAAAAAGGGAAGTGTTAGACGAGTGTCACAAGTCCAAGCTGAGTATCCATCCTGGTGTGGCCAAAATGTATAACGATCTCAAAAGAACTTTCTGGTGGAAGACTATGAAAAGAGACGTTTCAATATACGTTAGCCGATGCCCTACTTGCCAGCTTGTTAAAAGCGACCAACAGAAACTAGCTGGGTTATTACAACCGCTAGAAGTTCCTGGCTGGAAGTGGGAACATATTTCTATGGATTTCATTGATGGTCTGCCCAGAACCAGAAAAGGAAATGACAGTATTTGGGTGATCGTAGATCGCTTCACGAAGACCGCCCATTTCATACCAGTCAGATCAAATAGAACCGCTCAGAGTCTGGCGCAGATATACTTCAGGGAAATAGTTAGACTACATGGAGTGCCACTCAGTATAGTCAGTGATAGGGATACAATATTCACTAGCAAATTCTGGGAAGCATTTCAAGTCGAGCTGGGAACGAAGTTAAACCTAAGCACCGCTTATCATCCTCAGACAGACGGTCAGACTGAGAGGGTGAATCGCATTCTAGAAGATCTATTGCGGGCCTGTGTTATAGATTTCAGTGGATCATGGGAAGACAATCTACATTTGGCTGAGTTCTCTTATAACAACAGCTACCAGGCGAGTCTGACAATGTCGCCATTCGAAGCATTGTATGGTAGACCGTGCCGATCTCCTGCTAGTTGGGTCGAGCCTGGAAATAGACTTGTGTTGGGTCCGGATATGATTCGAGAAGCTGCCGACAAAGTCGATTTTATTAAGAAGCGATTACTCGCCGCTCAAAGCCGACAAAAGAGCTATGTCGATAGAAGAAGAAGAGATATATCCTTTGAAGTTGGCGACTATGTATATTTGAAAGTATCGCCGATGAGAGGAGTTATCCGGTTCGGTAAAACTGGAAAGTTGGCACCCAAATTCATTGGTCCGTTTCCTATTCTGGAACGGATTGGGACTCTCGCATATAGGGTCAAACTTCCTGATTGGTTGCCTGGAGTGCATGATGTATTTCATATATCTCAACTTCGAAAGCACGTTCATGATCCAGACTTGATCGTGGAAGAAGCAGCTCAACAGGACATTGAAATTACTCCAGAATTAGCTATGAAGCGAGAGCCGCTAAAGATTATCGGCAAAGAAACCAAAGAGCTGAGGAACAAGAAGGTTCACTTAGTCAAAGTGCAATGGAGTGGAGATCCGAGAGATTGTACTTGGGAAACCGAGGAGAGCATTCAGAAAGCTTATCCTAGATGCCGAGTAGATATCTCTGATTGACTCTGGTGCAAGGTACATTTACCCTACTTTGCATTACCATTTAATTCTCTATTCTATTGCAATTTTCTTCCTATGGATGTGCACTATTTATTCTATACTCTGAATGATTTGTGAAGGACTATAGGATTTGATCAGAATATTTTAGAAAGGTTAAAAACAAATTGGTTGTTGTATTTTGTGATCGTAGATTTATCAAACCACTTTCGACTTTATTCCTTTTCGGGGACGAAAAGTTTTAAGTGGGGGAGATTGTAACGACCCAGAAAATCTGAACCAATTTAAAATTTTTAAATTGGCTAAAATAATGGATTTTAAATATTTAAAATAAATATTTTAAATAATGGCGATGAAAACTGAGTTGAAATCGACATTTGAAAACCAATATAATTAATTATAATTATATATAGAATTGAAAATGGCGCGGTAGTTCGATAATTCGATTTCAAACTTCAATTGAATATACCGGGTGCAAAACAATCCGGATTTTAGTGAGACCAGTATCTAATTGATGATATCTTTCTAACGAATCCGACCAATCGAAATTTGATAGCGGGAATCAAAAGATATGTCCAGTTGAAAATTCTGAATAGTCGCTATGGAATTCAGGCCCTTAAAAATGGACATTTTGCAAACGACCTCGGATTTCGACGAAACCACTTTTGTTGGATCCGCAGTGTCAAGTTATTGCTAGGTTTCAAATTTCATAATTTTTCGAATCAATATGTGAGCGTGGCAAAGGAAAACGCGTTTGACCAGTTTCCGTTGATTTTAATCGACTGGAAATTGGCCGTTTTTCAAACGGCCTCAGAATTCGACGAAACTAGTTTTGTTAGGACCGTATCGTCAATACGAAGCTAGAAAATATTTTTCGGGAATTTTTCTAGTTAGTATGTGACCCCGGTAAATCGAAATGTACGTTTAAAATTCAATATAGTGATTTAAATGAAAATTCAAAAGGAAACTGATTGTAACAATCGAATCAGCTTGCGATACATATCCCATTGTGTTCGGAATGGGGGTGAAACGCTATGGGCGACAGGCGGTGGGCCTCGTTTCGAGGTCGTATGTAAAAGTCAACCTTTTTGCAAAATTAAATAATTAAATAGTAAATAAAAAAAATATAATCTCCCTCCTTTTCTTCTGCTTGGCCCCCCCACCCCCCGTTTCATTATTTAGAAACGGAAAAAAAAAATATATAAAAAAAAAAAAGAAGAACCCTAACTTATCGAGCCGCCGCCCCCTCGTCTCGACGCTGACGAACCCCTCGCGACGCCCTACTCCTCCGTCCAGCTCCCCTCCTCCCCAGATCGCACGAAACCCCGAAGACCCCGCCTCCACCTCGAACCCATCGCGACGCCACCAGACCCAAGCCGCCACCTCGAAGCCCAACTCCGCCTTGCCTCCGTCGATCTGCGAGACCCCCCCCTCTGTAAGTTTTTTTTTTTTCTTCTTCGTTTTGATATTTTTTTTATGACTTAAATATTGATTTTAAAATGATTTTAAAAGAAAACTGATTTCGTTTAATAGAATATAAAAAAAAAAACTGTTTTTAAAAATAATTCAAAACTGATTTTAAAAAGAATTCGAAAATGTTTAAAAAGAGTAAAACTGATTTTATTTTAAAAAAAGAATGTAAAACTGTTTTTTTTTTTAGAATTAAAAACTGATTTTGAAAAGGGATTAAAACTGATTTTTATAAAAAGAAAAACTGATTTTTAAAGCAATTAAAAACTGATTTTGAAAAGGGATTAAAACTGATTTTTATAAAAAGAAAAACTGATTTTAAAAGCAAATAAAAACTGACTTTGTTTTAAAAAGAAAAACTGATTTGTTTTAAAAATAAAAACTGATTTGTTTTAAAGATTTAAACTTTAGATAGAAAAAGGTTTGAAATTTAAAAGGAAAAAGTTTTAAACTTTAGAATAGAAAAAGATCCGAACTTTAGAAAAAAATAAAGATCATATTTTTTTTTATAGAAAAGATCAGATTTTTAGAATGGAAAAAAATCATATTTTTATATATTGAAAGTCGAAGTAAAAATCATATTTTTATATATTGAAAGTCGAAGTAAAAATCATATTTTTATATATTGAATAGCGACGTCAAAACTCGATTTTTTATATATTGAATAGCATAGTAAAAATTCGATTTTTACATATGTAGAGAATACGGGTGAAAGCGACAAAAAGGCGAAGATTTCTATAAGTGAAGTGTCGTGCAGTTGGATAGCTATTGGTGAGATTTCTGTTTTAAAAATATTATATATGTGTGAAATGAAAGTGAATTGCTATCTATAAATATATATCTATATATATATATATATATACGCCCCCTCGTCCACAAACCATGGACGATATTTATTGGTTGAAATTGTTGTGAAAATTGAATGATTGTTTGGGATTGTTTGAGATTGATATTGGTTGATTGTGGTTGAAAAATACCCATTTGTGGTTGTGAAATATTTGGTTGAAACCACTTAGGATTAGTTTGTGGAAATGAAATAAATATATACATGCCGCCTGCGTGCGAACTAGATGCATGATCACCATTGTCAAAAACCGCGAGGTTTTAAGGTAGAGCGAGGAGCCGTACTAGGGACGGTGCCGGTGTAACTACCCTGCCGTTATGCTGCCGAAATTTTGAATAATATTTGTGTGTTTGAATTATTTTCATATGCTTAAACTATATTTATTCATTGTATAGAAAACATTCATGTGTTGAATTGATATTCATTCGTTGTTTAGAAATTCATGTGTTGAATGGTATTCATATTTTGAAATAAATTGTTCGATAATAAAAATCACATTTTTATCTATATAGAAAAACTATTGAAAACATTCATGTGTTGAATTGATATTCATTCGTTGTTTAGAAATTCATGTGTTGAATGGTATTCATATTTTGAAATAAATTGTTCGATAATAAAAATCACATTTTTATCTATATATAAAAACTATTGAAAACATTCATGTGTTGAATTGATATTCATTCGTTGTTTAGAAATTCATGTGTTGAATGGTATTCATATTTTGAAATAAATTGTTCGATAATAAAAATCACATTTTTATCTATATATAAAAACTATTGAAAACATTCATGTGTTGAATTGATATTCATTCGTTGTTTAGAAATTCATGTGTTGAATGGTATTCATATTTTGAAATAAATTGTTCGATAATAAAAATCACATTTTTATCGACTATATGAACTATGTAAAATAACCTCGATTTAAAAGAAATTGTTTTATGATAAAAATCTCATTTCTATCACCAACTTGAACTATATAGAAGAATAGTGTTTTGAAACGAATTGTTTTACAATAAAAAATCACATTTTTATTGTATGCAGAAATCGTTGAAATGTGAAGTGTTAAAAATAGCCACTTGTTCAAAATAAACATATATGAGTTGAAATATTCATTAACTAGCTAATGAAATGATTTGCACCTATTTATGTAACATTAGAATGAATGGAGTTTTTAAACCAAATAGAAATCAAATATGAAGTCGAATAGAAATTGATAAATGATAAGAACTGTATATATATGTACATGCAATATTCATTGAACAGATTATAGCAAAGGGGCTAGAGAAGAGGAATAAAATTTTGTGCCCGACAAATAGGTACACATTTACTGATTTGTTTGGGTGATGATTTTGAGCCTGTTGGCTAGCCGCTTGGCTTTTTCTTTTCCTTTTTGAGATTAGAAGGACCGGGAACGCTATTTGCGATTTCCCGATGCTCCCGGTGCAGGGGAGGTTATGGCGAAATTTTTCCAAAATTTAAGGTGTTAGAAAATTTTTTGAAGTGAAAACGATATTGAAATCATTGAATGAACTATATTTATATAAATATAAATAAAATTAAAACGAAACGAAGCCGTGCAGTTCGTATTTTGAAACCGTGATTTCAAACGACTAGTGCGGGAAATCCGACCATTGGATTTTCCCGAAACCTCAACCGTCGGGTTTGCCTTGGAAATATCTTCCCAACGGCACCAACTTTGTAGAAATCCAACGGTTGGATTATCTGGAATGTTTAATTCAAATCTGAAGAAAAACAGCGCCAGAAACGATTATATTTATTTATATATATAAATATAATTATATTTAATCGAATAACGACGCTGCAGTTCGTATTTTGAAATCGAAACTTCAAACGATAGTACCGGGAGATCCGACCGTCGGATTTTCCCGAAACTGGAACCGTTGGGTTCGTTTTGAAAAGACCTTTCTAATGATGTAAATTTTGTGAAGATCCAACGGTTAGATTTTCAGATATGTGTAAATCAAATCTGAAGAAAAACAGCGCCACGGCCGCCTTATGGCCCGAAACGTCGTTTTGAATATATTAGCTATTTTAAAATAAATAAAAATAGCGATAAATCGTTATAAAATATTATAAACGATATGGAAGGGAAATAAACTGAATTTGCTCGATTTGTGTGGCTTTTGATGGTTGAATGTATTTGGTGTGAAATTTACATAAAAGAACAAGATTGGTGTTGTCGAATAATTTAACCATTGAAATAAATCGATTTGAAATTCTAAATATACGTGAATTATTTGAAAAGGCCGAGTTAATTCTCATTTCGAATAACTGACCGACGATTGAAATTCGAAGATGAAGACGATGGTCGAAGACCAGAGATCTTCACCTCGTTTGGATGGTAACCGAGGTCCTGATTGGGAGGCATCCCGAAATATGGATAATGAGTGGTGATCGTCCAGACGTACGTGGTGATCGAAGGGTTTGCGAGGTATTTAGTGTCTCCGGTTTCGTTCAGACCCAGAACGGACTTGTAAATGGACTGTGTGTCTGACATAGGATTTATTCTGTGTGGCATGCTAAGATGCAGTGATCAGGGCTTCTGTTGAAAAGCAAAGTCTTGTGGTGATGATCAAAGCACCGCCTGTGTGGCGTAGCTTTGTGTATAACGTGAATTCGCGAGCCTCAGACCCCGGTATGAACCTAAAACGGGAGAACGGACCTCAGGGAGGGCCTACGTTTCCTCCTAGCTAAAAGTGGCGTCAGTGGTTTTACACGCCCTGACGAGTTTGACTTATGTGGTTGTTGTTGTTGCGAGGCGCCTCGGTTAGATTGGACGATCCGGGTCCGATGGAGTCACTTGTTGGCTCGCTTACGCCCCAAAGGGCGGCGAAACGTAGTGTTCAGGCTTTTTAATCCACTCCGTGTGGACCGGCCCTGACGATCCAAGGGTCACTCGAGCTCTGATCCCAATAAACTCATGAATTCATATAAATTAGAATTATAATTGAACAAAAAAAACCTTAAATTCACCAAATAATGTAAACATTTAATTCATGTTTACAGTAGGCTTCCCATGCTGTCCAACTTAACCTCAAATAAGTTAAAAGAGTTTTCCTAGTAAAAGAGCATATGAGATATAACAGCTTGTAATATTAGGCCTATTGGCTGATCAATTAAAAGTATTTCATACAAGATGCATACTAATGATAAAGGAATGTTGGCTACAACTAGCATTCAACTGAAATGATAAGTAAAGGTAGCATTGAAAAGAATTGTTAAAAATGAAATGCTGAACTCATGCATTGAACTAAAGTACAATTAGCAATGATAAAATAACCTGAATTTTTTTTAAAAAAAACCTTACTTCAAAGCAAAAGACAGTAGACATTACCAGACATTAAAAATTAAGCAAAACAGACAACATAACACTTCATTTTTTAATTTGCAAACAATTCACAAATACTGACTTCAATTTACTATAAGCTGTAGCAGCTTTACAATTAAAAAAAATCCATTACACTAATAAATAACATGAGTTTTCTTTTTTTAAATTTTAGAAGAAGCAAGACAGTTCCTTTTATTGTGGCCAACTTCATTACAATGACTGCATCTGTTTCTTTTATTTTGAGAGTATCCAAATCCACCACGCCTCTTTGTAGATGGTCTTCCTGCACCACGAACTTGTTTCAGAGGCTTAATCAAAACATCATTTTCAATAACCGTTGGCTTATCAAAATCCGGAATTGGATTGATAGCATAAGCATATGAAGAATTAAAAGCACTAACAGTAAAATATTCCTCCACAAAGTCATAAACTGATAACCTTGACACATTAATACATTTGATTGCATGAGCACATGGAAATCCGGTAACTCTCCATTGATTACAGCTACATAAATGATTTTCGAGATCAACAAAATGAGACTTAGGGGATTTTACTTCAAACACAAAGTCTGAAGACCTGTAAACATCCCAGCCAAAGCCAACATCTACTAACTTAGACAAGCATTCCTCCATAACTGGACAAAGAGTCGTTGTCCACAAACGACATTCCTCCCTTCGCCTAGCCATTTACTCCATAACTTTCACTCGAATATCGTCCAAACAAGAAGTTATAGGCATTACTTTATCTTCCAAAATCCAAGAGTTGAAGCTTTCTGCAACATTTGAAGTATATTCACCATACCGCTTTCCTTGAAAAAACAAATCTGCCCAGTGATCAAAAGGTTTGTCTTGTAGAAAATTTTCAACGGCCATACCCCCAATATTCTTAAATTTAGAAAGATATCGCTCAAAATCATACATATTAGAAGCTCTAGCACAAAGTTTGAATAACTCTACAACAGAAGAATCACCTTTAGCTGCCTTCACAACACTACCAATATTTTGTTCCATGTGAAGCAAACAGTAGCTATGATATGAAGAGGGAAATACTTTAGGAACACCTAATATGAGACCCCAATGATGATCAGACATAAAAACTAGAGACCGGTCTTCATTTAGCATTTCTTTCAAATGGGACAAAAACCAAGACCAGTTAGATTCATTTCATGTGAAACAATACCCATAGCAAGAGGAAAGAAACCTGCAAAATAAATAATTAATGACTTCTCAATACAAAGATACATGAGCCTCATTAAGCATTAGAATTATGATAGTAATGTATGGCAAACACAATTGAATTAGACCCAAAACGATATATTCATATATCGTATATTATATATCAGTATTTTAGTACCTTACTATCTAAAAATTAATACTACAAACACTTCCAGTGGAACCAATAATAAATAAAGCAAACAAATCTGGTGTAAGCATTGTTGCATTAAAATTAGTTAATGTGCATAAAAATGATAGTTTCATATATCATAGGTACAAAAATAACCAAGAAAACGTAAACAAAAGTAAAATGAAACTCGTACCTTGATTAGCATTTTTAGAAGTAGCAGCTAACAAAACTCCAGGTCTTCCCTTCAAATGAGCAGCATCTAAAAATATTAATGGTCTGCAGTGTTTAAAACCAAGCAAGCAAGCACCAAAAGCAAGAAAAATTCTCTCAAACTGATTGGTTGAAGAATCAACGTCTATAGACACATAACTACCAGGATTATACCTTAGCAATGCCTCCGAATACCAATGTAAATCATTATATGACATTGCATCATCCCCATATATCTCTTTCAATGCCAACTGTTTTCCATTATAAGCATAATAGTATGATAGATTGAAATTATACTCTCTTCTAAATTCCGCTATGATATCCTTTGACTTCTTCGTAGGAGCATCCCAAATTTGATCCAAAATCAAGGATTTAACAAATCTACTTGAAATAGTTACTTTATTAACATCTCTAAGACCCACTCCACACGAATGATTAAAATTATAAGTTCTAATAAAAAATCGACAGAGTAAGCCCGGATTCGAAGAAGCATTAACATAAAACTTGCAACCATCATTAATCCAAGAACAATTAACCGAAATTCTATCCGGAGCATTTCTAACAAAAATCAAATCATAACCATTTTTATTTGATACGCCATTAAAAACTCCCTAAAATCCTCAGCTCCATTAAAACAAAAACCAAGAAAATCCGCAATATTTTTCTGAGAACCTTTCTTTAACATATCTTTCAAATAATGAGATGAATCGGCATGTGACTCGCAATTTGTTCTAGAATTACTACCAATCGAAGTGCTTTGTACACTTGCAGAACCCAAACCACAGCCATTACTATCAGATTCCATAACACCAACATTCTCCTTAACCGTAAACTTAAAATATTGACTCTTCTTAAAAGTTAGAAGACATAAAATGCTAAGCAAGTCTGAATCAGTGTCAATAACTATAGTCTTATTCTCAAGAACATAAGAAATCTCAATAGAAAACCAATTAAGGTATGGCCAAACATCACATATTTTACTTTTAACACCAAATAAAGAAGAGGTTGTGGTCAGACGAGTAGAATAACAATTCTCATTGTGTTCAAAGATAACAAGCAAACTATTTGCTTCATTATTTATAGTATCAGAACTGCAAAAAAAAAATCCAATTAAAATACTTAAACGAACAAAACAGTAAATGTTAAATTTACATATCATAACAAAATAGAACCAATGTTGCCGCTGGATTAAACAAGAATACATTAACTAAAAAACCGTATGATAAATAAACATATCACTGGCAAGATTATAGTCTAAATGTGAATACTGCAGTAATGCTATATAAACATAGCATAAAATAACAAACCACATATAATATTCACTAGAAAGACGGAACATCATAAAACTATAAAGCAATAAACAATGTTGAATAAATGCAAAAATAAACATTAAAATCTTACTTCTCCATTGAAATAAATACAAATTCGATATCGATTACTGGAAGAAGAACAAGATGTATAACGTAGATGAGCAAAAAATCGATTATTAATCGAAAACAATTATATGAAACGAAAAACAGAAATAATCGAAAGAAATTAAAGAAACATACATAAATTCACCTAATTGTTTGATGAAGATAGAAATCGCCAATGGAGATCTGTTGGAAAGAAAGAAGACGAAAATCGATTGACAATGGAGAAATCGAATACAAAATTAGAGTGAGTGCCGTCCTGAATCGAGAAATCGGTGATGAAGAAGATCGCAACCAAATTAACCAGAAGAAAAAATTTAAATATTGCTGAGTCTTTTTCCTTGGAACGAAAGTTTAAAGACCGCTTCCTTCAGAGGAAAAAAAGAGCCGCTTCTGTAGGCCCAAATAATTTGAATAAAACTTCCTTCAGCCCATTATCCTGTATATTATATATATATATATATGTATGTATGTATGCATGCATATATATATATATATTGAGAGTGATAAATCATTTAAGTATTTTTAAATATAAATTGTATTTATATAGAATTGTTTAATAAGCGCTTTACAAATATAAATATCTTTTTAACAAGATATTTTATAAAAGTATTTATCGAAGAGATTTATAGTAGGAATTGGGTTTTGATTCTCCCAAATTTGGTCTTCTTAAATGTTGTGATAGGAACATTTGTTCCACACCTAACACATGAGGAACCGTGTTTAGGTTTATTCTTATATCTGTTTTTTTTAAATCATTTTGTTTGATCATTTAAATATGATTTGAAATAACAGAATCCTTTTTGAATATACTTATTTATAATATAAGTTATGAATATATTTTCTAAGTATTGAAAATATAATATTGCAAATATACTTAGGTCAGTGAGATAAGTATACGAATATTTTAAATAAATATTTTGAAATTATATTTTATAAATGAAAGATCCATTTTTGAAAGGCTTGGCGATTACTATGGAAAATTAAATTCTTGGATGATTATTATTTATATGTTTGATAGTTAGATAATTGATTATCATATTTGAGTGCAAAGTTCGATTTGTCATTTCGAAGAGATTGGGGTTGGACCTAGTTGTCTAAAACCACTTCGATCCAGCTGAAATGGTTTGATTTTTGAAATAATCTTTTAGTTGATTGAAGATGAACTTATTTGGTTTCATTCAAGCTCAGAATGAACTTGTATGGATGAATACTAGCAATGCATATCACCTTGGAAGGCAATGTTAGCATTCCAATATATTCTGATATTTGTAAGGTGAAAAGTAACATTTAGCCTCATCAACTACTAAATGAATAAAGCAGGGGAAGCCACAGGGTTATGTGGGTAATTCCTATAAGGTTATGATCATTCTATATCCGTAGTCTATTTTCCTTGTATGCTTCATGGCCTCTATATGGTTGTTTATCAATTGAAGTGATCATATTCGACATCATACAACTTTCACGGATGGTTCTGGTCCTGATTTGCTAAGGTATAAATTAACACTGTCTCCCGTGTGTTTTACTTATAAATGTATGGTTTCGGTGGGTAAACCCTTTCCCTTTTATAGTTGGGATCCATTCTTTAATATGAACATTTGGACTTGATTGTATACTTGTTAGTTGGGATATGAGATGCAAGAATTCCAACTATTTAATTATATTTATTTGTGGATTCTTGACATTATTATGATATCACCGGATTTAACAAAATAGTGTTTTGGTTATTAAAAGGTAAAAATTTCTCCATATTTATATGAAGTGTGATCTTACGGGATACCTTTGATTTCAAAAATTTATAAGTTAAAGAATAAATTACTTATGATTTGTGTTTTCTCACGTTGTTTTACCAAACTGATCCGCGTGTTATTTCATCATAATACTCAGGTCAAACTAAGTATATTTTCATGTTACATTAGATTCGGTTTGCTTTGAAGCATCGGGGGAGGAGTTAAAGGTCTAAGGCATATTTTCATGTATTTTTGTTGTTGTGTCTATTTGTTATATTCTTTATGATTGTAAGGAAAGGTTGTTATAACTATCTAGAATGATTTATGGATTGATTCTCTGATGTTTATACTTCGCGATTTTGATTTATGTAAAGATTATTTTTTATATTATAGATTATTTATTCCGTTGTGAGATTCTGTTCTGCATCTTTCTTTCTTTTACTACAAAGGACTTATCTTTGGAACAACTAAATGATCAGCACAAGAACATCGATGATGTATTAAGTGTCGTCTTAAGTTGTAAGAAAGGCATCCCCTTACACTTGGTATCAGAGCTTAGTTTTAGCGAACACCTAGGCTTTGGTGGGATCACTCATTTGAGATATGGTAAGCAAGAACCTAGGATGGGTTTGAGTGTATAAAGGGGAATTTTGCCGTAAGGGCTTCCTTTCATGCGCTAATTAGTTTCCAGGACACGATGTTAAAATATTTATTTTCCAGGACAAAATTTTATTTCTCTGCTTCTTCCTTCTATTTTTCATTTCGTATGCATTCTAGACGCTTAAAAAAACCCCAAATCGATTTCAAATCCACTTTTTTCTTCATCTTTATACTTTCAAAATCAAATCTTCTGCCAATAAACTTTCGAAACAAAATCAAATCTGCTGCTAATTCATATTTCTCACCAAAATTAAAATCAAATCTGCTGCTAACGTACTTTTGAAACAAAGTCACCTCAATTTATTTGTCGATTGGCTGAAGAAATCAAACCGCTTCACTTTTCTCAGTTGAACAAGTAAGTAATTGTTTATTTCTGTTGTTTTCTATATGTCGATTGATTCACCTTTCTTCAGTTGATGTTAATTGCCTCACCTTTCTTCAGCTGAAGATACTAAGACACGATTTCTATTCACTATTTAGTAGACACGATTTTTGTTCACAAGTTGTTGAACAAGTAAATACTTGTTTATCTTAATTTATGTTTGTTGTTCATCGATTATTTGTGTTTGTGTTTGAATAAGTAAGAAGAAAGTTCAATTTTATTCCAACTTTGTTATTTATGCATGTATGATGTTTGTTGTTTTGTGATGATATAACATAATACGAAACTATTTGGTTAATCATACGTATATATTCAGTGGTAGGTGTTATTTTGTTTGATAGATTAAAAAGATAAAGATGTTTATTTTTTATTTTAATGATTTAAATATGTTTTAAACCTTAGTAATATTTGATAATTATTGATAAATGCTAAACGTACTTGTTGTTTTCTTATGATTTGAATTTATTATGATAAAAGTATTTAAGTTTTTAAATACATGATTTAAATAAAAGATAAAGCCTAGAAGTATCTTCATGCTTACAACTGCATATGATTTAAGTTCTCACACAACAAGTGGTTAAATATTCTTAAAACTACAACATATATAAACCCTAGATCCCCCCTTTTTTAATTTATATATTAAGCTATTTTTATTCATTTGATGTTTTGCTCTACCGTAAAAGTTCATGTGCATAACCTTAATGATATTCGTTTACTGCTCTTTATTGTTTGAAAATTGAGTTTGTAGTTATAAAATGAAACAATTAGCACTTCATTGTTCACAAAGTATAATAAACATTACAGTAAATTAATTTATCATTTCAATCAATTTATGTTGACAAATAAGAAAAAGATAAATAGATTTTTTTTTTTAAATAATTGTGGTCTTTACACAGAAATTTATAACAGTTAGTTTCACATATAAGAGAACCCTTAAATTATTAAGGAAGAAATGTTTAAACACAATTATCTTTATAAATTTTTGCCATTTTGAAGCTATAATTGAAGTACTTTAAAAAGATAAACAAGCTTATCTTTTTGAAGAGATGTTATATATTCACACAATATAAAATTTATTATTTCCAAAAGATAAACAAGTTTATCTTTTTGAAGATAAACAAGTTTTAAAACATTTATTATTTCCAAAAGATAAACAAGTTCAAAAGATTAACGTGAGTCGACTACTACATGTTAAATCCTGTTTTTGTACGTGTTTTTGTTAAGCTATGCTGGGCTATGTGTTCGATGATGAATATTCTATGAATTAAAATTCCGTCGTATGAAATATCGTGATAATAAACTGCAAACGCATGTCGTACAATTGTTAGTACGTGGCGAACACGAGTCGATCCAAAGGAAAAGAAGTAATCTCAATCTTATTCAATCAAATTAAACCAAACTTGGGATTGTGATTAAGAATTAGAAAAAAAATAAAATATATATTAAAACGATGAGATTAAAACCAATTTAGGGGCAACTTCACTTTTCTCTCTTTTAACATTGTTTAACATAAAATAGTACGAAGATCTCTCAATAACCTAAGTAAGATTAATTATGTAATTATCATAAGCATAACTTATTTGCACTAATAATTAACACAAAATAAGTCTTCAAGCTATAATACACAATTAATCTAACTTTTTAACTTTTATGAAACATGCCATCGAAACTAAACTAAAATATAATTTAAGTATGATCTATTTACAATTGGTTGGTAATATAGATCATCAAATTTCAACTTAAACCTCATTTCATTGCCATAATCACAATTTTAGATGAAGAGGCAATTTGTTGTTTATGTCATAAACATAGCCTCAATGTTATGAAATGAACAAAAGAGTCTATTAAATTCAATATGAAACATAAATACACAAAAACATCCATTCCCATTAAACCCAAAGAAATCATTCATACAAATTCATGTTGAATCTACATTAATGAGAGGAAAAGCTTCATCACCCCAAATTGTAGGGGTTTATCTCCTCATTTGTGTTATTATTTCAACACAAATAGATTTTAACATTGAAGAACAATGAGTAAGTGATGAAGAAAAGATATTAACTAATTAATGGCATAAAATAAAGCTACACTACTTGCAGAAAAGAAAGTAACATGTAAATAAAAAAACAATAAATTAAGATTGCATTAAAACGAGAGATTACAAAAATGAAATGGCTAAAAAGCCATGGAAGAAAAATAGAGGTTTTGATTTCAGCCACTCTAATATTAAATAAAATCCAAGATGATTTTTACATCAACATACAGGGTTTACTTATACATGTGAAAAACCCAAATTCAACATTAGCATGCTACCAAGAATGCCCTTTAGGAAATGTGGCCACCAATTAATCGTCCCGCTTTAATTACTCCACCATCAAATTTGCCTAAAGCTTTATCATCCATTAGTTTGTCCATTGGCTTTTAAGTGTAGTAAGTGGGGTCCTCCATGATTATGTATGAGAATTATTTCCTCTTCAATCCTTTTGTATGCATATAAATCTTTATGAAGCTGTCTTCCAAATGCACCAAATGTCTACAAAAACAATGAAAAATGTCCAAGTAAAAATTCTCAAAATAACATAAGCACGAAAATGACCATTTTTCCTTTGTACGACGATGAATGTGTGATATTTTGAAATCAATTGAATTATGGTTTAAACATGATAAAATACCCTCATAAGATATTTACTAGCACTAAACAAGAATAAATATATGAATATAAATGTGCATTCTTACGTGCACATCAAATGCCCCCACACTTATCTTTTTATTCGACCTCGAATAAACTGAAAAACTAAGCTAAATCAGTTTTCGTAGGGAGCATGATTGCATTAAGCGTATACAACAAGCTGTTAAACCTCTGGGTTTCCCCAGTAGGACGAGTGTTGTCTTGTGAGGGTTTTCAGCGGATATTACCTACAAAATCCAAACGTTGAGCAAAGAAAATATTTAAAAAAATGCAAGATTAGAAAATATTTATAAGATGAATGCAAGCTTTTAAAGGAATATTTACAAATGGATAATTTACTTTTACATATTACACAAATGAGTTAGCACAAATTTGGGTCATCACTATGAAATTTGAGTCCGTTATTAATGAAAACTTCAATCAAATGTCTTGTTATCATTACAAACTCCTCTAGCTTGGCCAGTTGTTTTGGCATAAACGTAGTGCAAATATGAAATTAATTCTATAATCAATATCAACAATCGTAAAATGGCATCTCAACTTCCTTTTGGTTAACAAGTTAGGTCGAATAAGTGAAGAGTGTGCTTGGATTTTAAGTGCAAACTCTCTCGTTATTACAAAATATTTACATTATTATTATTTACAAATACCAAGGTATGCCTCCTCTACATTGCATTACGACTTATGTGAGGTTCGGTAATCCTAAGGTGTCCAATTCATAAAATGAGACCAAGGTATACCGACGCTGACTTTGTCAACAAGATGTCGGAAAGAGCTTGGCGGGTTTGCACGCCAACTCTAGATGTACTAGCAATGTTGGATACCCTTGAATTATTATATACATATACTTCTTTTTTTTCTTTTTTTTAACATAAGAGAGAGAGAGAGAGAGAGATTTAAGCAAGAATATCTTAGCATAACTTCACTTAAAAAATCTAAAATGTTATCGCAAGTAGTCTAAATCAACCATTCATTTAATCGGATTACAATTTAGAAAACATTTCATAATCATCACCTACAAATCTCTCTATATACCAGTTGCACCAAATTTGCTCATAAATCGAACTTTTCTTCCGTTAGTGTTAAGAGAAGTAAGTCTCCGCACATTTTAATCGAACGGCCAAAATTGTATGCTAACTCCATCATGACTTATTTAAAAGTAAATAGAAATGAGAAATTCTTTTTTCTCTTTTCTTTTTTTGATTTTTTTTAAATGGAAAAAAGATAGAAAATTCTATGCAAAACCAAAATAAATATGAAACTAAAGGAAAATTCTATGCAAAAACCCAAATAAATATGAAACTCCCCCCACACTTGATTTGGACTGTGTCCCCATAGTCAATACATGACACAATGAGTGAACAGAAGATAAATAGTTACATATTTACAAAGGAGGGTTAAACATAACTTTCTTACTTCACATTGCATGGCTCATGAATAATCATGAGCTCCTCCTCTTGATCAGTGGGCAATTCCAAGAATGGTTTTAGACGTTGACCATTGACTTTGAATATGGAACCATCCCTTGGGTTTTCTATTTCAATAGCACCATGTAGAAAAACAATTCAAACAACATATGGTCTGGTCCATCTTGATTTTAACTTCATAGGGAATAAATGAAGTCGTGAGTCAAACAATAGAACTTTTTGGTCTGGCTAAATTGTTTTTCTTAGGATTGACTTTTCATGAAAAACTTTGGTTTTTTCCTTGTAAATTTTCACGTTTTCGTAAGTGTCATTGCTAATTTCTTCTAGCTCGTTGAATTGCAATTTTTGGTTTTCGCCAGCTTGTTCAAGATCAAAGTTTAAGTTCTTTGTTGCTCAAAGCGCTTTATGTTCAAGTACAACAAGTAAATTACAGGCTTTACCATAAACCAATCGAAAAAGGGACATTCCAATATTTGTTTTAAAAGCGGTACGGTAAGCTCAAAGCGCATCGGTCAATTTTTGTAACCAGTCTTTTCGGTTTTTATTTATAGTTTTCTCCAAAATATATTTTGTTTGACGATTCGATACTTCGACTTGACCACAAGTTTGCGGGTGATAAGGAGTGGATAACTTGTCGGTTATTGAGTATTTCTTCATTAAGGATTCAAAAGATCGATTACGGAAATGTGTTCCATTGTCGCTTATTATTGTGCGAGGTGTGCCGAACCTTGAGAAGATGTTTTCTTTTAAAAATTTCACAACAATTTTATGATCATTTGTTCTACATGGAACGGCTTCGACCCATTTCGAAACATAGTCGATAGCGAGAAGAATATACAAGTTTCCAAAGGAGTTTGGAAAGTTCCCATAAAGTCAATACCCCATACATCAAAGATCTCGATTGTAAGGATGGGTTTCAAAGGCATCATATTTCGTCGAGAAATTTTTCCAAGCATTTGACAATGATTGCAAGTTTTACAGAATTCGAACGAGTCTTTAAAGAGAGTAGGCCAATAGAAACCACATTGAAGTACCTTTTCATTGGTTATCCTAGGACCAAAATGTCCACCGCATGCATGATCATGGAAAAATGAGAGAACACCCTAATTTCGCTACCAGGAACGCATCGACGAATGATTTGGTCCGAACAATACTTAAACAAGTATGGGTCATCCTAATAGAAGTATTTCACTTGGGAAAGAAATTTGTATTTATCTTGTTTGGACCAAAATGAGGGGATTTACTTAGTGACTAGATAGTTCACTATGTTGGTGAACCAAGGATCAATTGAAACAGATTAAAGTTGTTCGTCAGGAAAGTTTTCATTGAATGGCAATGAAGATGGCGCATTAGGAAGACGAGATAAGTGATGGACTTTGACGTTATCAGATCCTTTTTTGTCTTTGATTGTAAGATCAAATTCTTAAACCAAAAGGATTCATCGAATTAAGCGTGACTTAGCATCCTTTTTAGCAAAAAGGTGCCGAAGAGCAGAATGGTCTGTGTAGACCGTGACATGGGAACCAATCAAATAAGATTGAAAATTCTCGAGTACAAAAACGACACCTAAAAGTTCTTTTTCGGTGGTCATATAATTTAGTTGAGCGTGGTTCTAGGTCATACTTGCGTAGTAAATGACGAGAAGAATTTTGTTGATGCGTTGCCCTAAGACACCGCCAACCGCGAAGTTAGAAGCATCATATATGATTTCAAAAGGAAGCTCCCAATTGGGCGAACAGATTATCGGGGCTGAAATGAGTTCATTTTTAAGACGTTCAAAAGAAGCGACACATTCATAGTTAAATTCGAGCGGGATGTCAACTTTCGCTTTATCTACCTCAATGCCATTATTTGAAATTACATGTCCAATGCCTTGTTTGACCATAAAGTGGTAGTTTTCCCAATTCAACGTTAAGTGTTTTTCTTTACATCGATTTAAAACAAGTTCAAGATGATGTAAGCAAGAGGAAAAAGAATCGCCAAAGATCGAAAAATCATCCATAAAGACTTCAAGAAAGCGTTCGATCATATTAGAAAAAATTCCAACCATACATCATTGGAAAGTTGCAGGAGCATTGCAAAGACCGAAAGGCATACATCGGTAAGCAAAGGTACCGAATGGACATGTAAAAGTCATTTTTTCTTGGTCTTCGGGAGCGATTGGAATTTGGTTATAACCAGAATAACCATTAAGAAAGCAGTATAATTCGTGACCAGCTAAACGTTCGAGCATTTGATCGATAAAGGGAGGAGGAAAGTGGTCTATATGCGTTGCAGCATTCAATTTTCGATAATCGATGCAAACACGCTAACCTACTTGAGTACGAATTGGAAGAAGTTCATTTTGGTCATTTGCGACAACGGTGAGTCCGGACATTTTAGGAACAACGTGAATGGGGCTAAACCATAAGCTATCAGAAATAAGGTAAATGATACCGTTGTCGAGAAGATTAAGAATTTCTTCACGAACTACCACTTTCATCTTAGGGTTAAGCCTACGTTGCGCTTCACGAGTGGGTTTGGCTTCATCGATTAAGTGAATACGATGTTGACTGATTGCGGGGCTAATTCCCTTGATGTCAGAAACGGACCAACCGATTGCATCTTCATTTTTAGAAAGAGTCGAGAGAAGAGAAATTTCTTAATCATGAGTTAAATTTGAATAAATTATGACAGGACAAGTTTTGTTATCACCCAAGTAAACATACTTAAGGTGATCGGGAAGAGGTTTAAGATCCAACTTTAGTGATATCTCGATCAAAGAACATGGTTGAGATTAGGACTCAACCGAAAGCGATTCAATGGAAGCATGTGTTCGACTTCGTTAGGAGCATCTTGGAACAATTTTTGTACTCAGCCTCATTCTCATCATTAAGGTCAATCGATTCGTTTTCGGAGTTCTCGTGAATGGCATTAACTTCCAAGGTTTGGGCACATGATTCATTCGAATGACTTTCAAGATTGAAAATATTAAGATCTAAAGTCATGTTTCCTAAAGAGATTTTCATTGAACCATTGCGACAACTTATTAAAGCATTTGAAGTACCAAAAAGGGTCGACCTAAAATCAAAGGAATTCGACTCATTGGATTATTGACAGGTTGAGTTTCCAAAATAATGAAATCGACAGGGAAGATGAATTGACCAACTTTGATGAGTACGTCCTCGATTTCTCCAATGGGTTTCTTAATCAAACGATTAGATTGAAGAGTTATTTTCGTTGGTTTAAGATCACCCAAACCAAGTTGTTGGTAAACAGAATATGGAATCAAATTAACACTCGCACCCAAATCAACTAAGCATTTGTTAATTGTTTTATCTCCTATCGTGCATGAGATCGTAGGGCATCCAAGATCTTTGTATTTGATCGGGATCGATTGGGTTAAGACTTCGCTAAGTCCAGCAGCCAAGAAGACTTTCTTAGGTACATGAGTGTACCGTTTTTGGGTACACAAGTCATTGAGAAATTTAGCGTAGGTGGGGACTTGTTGAATGATGTCAAGAAGAAGGATGTTAACTTTCACTTGTTTTAATATTTGTAACATCTTTTCCATTTGGTCGGAATGTTTCTTTGGTCGAAGACGATAAGGAAATGGAAAGTGAAACTCAATAGGTCGGTATACTTGAGTTGGAGCAGAACTAGACTCAGAATTTGGATCGGGATCATTCATGGTTTTAGAAGAGTCGAGAGGAACACTCGGTAAGTTATTTGAATTTTCAACTTGATTATCGATTTTCTTATCGGATCGTAAAGTTGTGATAGCATTCAACTGAGTTTGATTGCTATCCTGGATGACATGAGCTTGGTTTCGATTAGGATTTTGACTCCTAGGGTCTGGAATGGGTTAACTCGAGAAAGTTCCTCTTTCCCGTTCACTTATGGAAGTGGCTAATTGACTCATTTGCATTTCAAGTTTAGAGATTTATTGACTCGTGTTTTGCATGTGCGAAGTCAAAATTTTTTGCAGATTGCTATTTGATTGGAGATTTTGAGTAGTTGCTTTAGTCAGTTCTTCGAGACTTTTCTCAAGTGACGTCAATCATTTATCATCCTGGGGAACAAATGATTGTTGCGCTTAATTTTGAGGTGGCACAAGATTTTGGAATTGAGTTTGTTGAAAGGGAGGATTCGAAGGATTATTCGAAAACGGTTGAAAAGGGGGTCGAACCAAATTTGAAGTTGCATTGTTTTTGGCCCAAGAGAAGTTAAGATGATTTCTCCAACCCGAATTGTATGTTGGGGAGAATGGGTCGTTTCTAGCTTTGTTAAATGCATGTGGGGATTGATCGGCAACGTGGTTAGGATCGTTACATTTGTAACATGAAGGCTGAGACGCTTGGGCTTGATTTATTTGAGTTGATGAAAGGACATTATCAAATTTGGTCAACATCGCGTCTATTTTCGCTTCTAAAGCCGTTGAGAATCCTACCGAATGAGCATTTGTTCGGGAATAAATCAATTTATCATTAAATCTTTCCTATTGAGCTGATTTCTCGGCCAAATTTTTGAGAAACTCCCAAGCGGCATCGTGATTTTGGGCTAAAAAGTTTCCTTGGCACATCGATTCAAGCATGGTTTGAGAATTATTTTCAAGTCAATCGTATAGAATTTGACAAAGAGTCCACTTTTCGAAATTGTGATGTAAACATTTGACTAGAAGTTCTTTAAATCTTTCGAAATATTTTGCAAATGATTCACCCCCAAATTGATGAAAATTAATGATTTTGGTTCGAATTTTGGATGTTTTTTCCAAGGGGAAAATTTTCTTTATGAAAACATTCACAAATTGATTCCAAATTCCAATCGTATTTGAAGGCAAGCTATACAATTAATTTTCGGCGTAATCGGTAAGGGCAAGTGGAATTAACCTATGTTTGATTCCATCGTCACTTAGTTGTTGAAATTTCATGGTTGCACAAACTTGTTCAAATTTGGTTAAGAAAATATAAGGATCATCACGTTCAAGATTGCCGAATTTTGAAAGAGTATTTATGTGATTCAAATGAATTTCAAAGTGGTTACCAGTTGGGGTGGGCAATATGATGCGGAAAGGAATAGAAACTCAATCGGGGAAGTATCTATCCATAAGATTTTGAGGAGGATTTTCTTCGGCCATGTTTGAAAGAATGTTTGTTTAGACTAAACGATTAGTAGAAGGAACACGGGTCCAACTACGCATGCACTAGCGCAAAGAATAAGAGAAAAGGAGAAAGAATAAACTTGAGAAGAGGATTGAAGCAATTTTATTTTTTTAAGAGAGAAAAGTTAAATTTGTACAAAAAGGAAAATACTATTGGCTTTAAAAAAAAAAATTGGATGAACCTAATGCAATTTACGATTTTTTTAGAATTATATAATGATGGTTAGATTAATTTCAACAAAAGATTTCTTAGCCAGTCAACAGGCAGGAGTTATCGGTGTACCAAGAATCACCCTAGCAATGCAACCGAAGGTTTAAGTACCTTCAAAGGAACAACCGATATAATATTTACGAATCATCGTAATATTTATAAAAGGTTATTACTCTGCCATAGTCTAAACACCGAGAAATAACCCTTTAGAAATAAACCAATTTTTCAAAATATTATGAAGTCCTAAGAAAATAAACACAAATCTAAGATGAATGCAATTTTTTTTTTTTGAAATATTTTAATCAATCATAGAGCAAACAGTCTCAGAATAGTCGTAGAACAAGAAATTGTAGAAATAAATTTTTACAAGAAAGTCGTGACACCTGCACAAAATCTTTACAAGCAATTTTTTTTATATATATTTTCAAGTATCAGCAGTCCCTCTAGAGTTCAGAAAATTTTCACCTAGATCGGCAGTCTGTCTAGTGCAACTGAGTAGCGCTAGTGCGTTCACACCCTACTTGGTGTGCAACCGCTCCAACAATTTGACTTCTGCAGTTCGCTTGACTTATTTCTCACTTGTGGTATGTGATGGGTTGAAATTTCTTTGTTTCCCTCCTCTTTTTTAAAAAAAATGAAACTAAAAACAAAAAAAACTAGCTCAACTCAAAGTTAAAACAACTAGGGCTGCACTCAAGTTAAGCCGTGTGTTCACCAAAGTTAATACAACAGGAAGCTTAATTTCCAGTAAATACAATAGAGCCGTTCCCCAAATTTTTTGGAAACAAATGCACCAAAAGCAGTCAATAAATCCTGCAATTTCAGAAATAAGTGAATTCACGCCTTTTTATTTTTCAATACCTAATGGTGAAATCCCCTCAAAATCAATTACAGAAGCCACCACCTTTTTTTCCTTTTTTTTGAATCTTTCTTTTTCGAGATCAAGTTAAATCGTGAATCGAATTAATCTCTTGGTTAAGGATTCCGATTGGGGAATTCTGTCTCAGATTGGTTTTGGGGTTCAGTGAAAGATGTAGAAACATTTATGGGTTGATTCTAACAATCTGAAATTTCGGGCAATAAATATTTAAATATTGAGGTTATTTAAATATTTAAATTTTGGATTTAATATTATAAAAATGGTTTTATAACCTTGATTAAATCTCTTTATAAATAAATATTAAAGAGAAGAAAACATGTTGTTGAGTTTTTGATATGTAGTTCAAAGAAAAATCGATAATGTGACCGAAAATAGTTTTAATGATAAATGAGGTTTTCTTATTAAAAGTTGTTGGAATATCATGTGCATGTAGTAACGTTAGAGGAACATATATATATGTGTATGCACATATCATAAAAGTAACATACAAATATTATATGTGTACATCTTCTAGAATATGATAAATGGCTTAAAATGATAGGGACACGTGTTATCAAATGAAAGGAACACATGTCTTGTAAGTAAACAAGGTTAATACACATATATACATTATACACATGTCTTGTAAGTAAACTATTCCAAACTGCCCAGAATTTATCATAGCGTAACCGAAACATTATAATAGATGTTTTGAGTATAAAACCATGATAAACTACTCTAAATCCTATCAAATTTGATGTGACATTTGAAATGACATCTGATGTGACATTTGATTTGACATTTGATGTGACATATAATAATAATAAATATTTGATGTGACATTTGATTTGACATATAGTAATAATAATAAATGTTTGATGTGACATATGATGTGACATTTGATTTGATATTTGATATGACATATAGTAATAATAAATATTTGATGTGACATTTGAGGATATTTATGATTGAGTAAGAACTTATTAGAAAGATATAAAGGCGGGTTGAGAATCGAGAATAAAGCATTTTTGCATAGTGAAGATGATCAACATTTAAAATAAAAGGTGTTTATCTTTCGAAAGGAAGTTCTATAAGAGGTATATAGATGTCTTTCAAAACAAAAGACTGGAACATTCTAGGGTGATAGTGAGGATAGTGTCTCGACTTGGGCTTGGAAAATATAGCTTCCTTCTCTCCCTGGCTATCCCTAACTGTCCGGAAGGACGGGACGGTTAATTTCAAAATTTAATTTGAAATTATTTGAGTTTAGAAATAATATAGAATTTTATTTAATACTAAATAAAAGTAATTTAAGATTACTTTTGAGAATCTCTACATGATATAATGAGTATTTTGAAAGTAAATGTTTTGTTAAGAAGAACTACGTTGGCTTGATCATGTATCTAATTGCTTACCCAATTAGATAAAGATACGTAGGTAGTCACAAGAGGTAGTGATGCAACTGCTTTATTAATAAAAATATTTTTGTTGTTATTACATTTTGTGTTGGCGTAGCTTTCATGTTTTATCATTTTAGCTACAATAACGCTTTATCAAGAATAGAAATAAAGTTGAATTTTAAACTCGAAATAGTTTAAAGGATTTATATTAGTATATAATGGTTATCAAAGGTATTTTGAACGTATCAGAGAATAATTTTTATTTCGGTCAAAATAGCACTATCATAAAATGGCAATTCGCATATTTAAGTTATAAACTTAAATGCTTATAACTTTAGGAATCTAAATTAGATTTCCACCAAACGAAGAATGTTTGATTTATATTGACAAAAGCTTTCAAATGAGTGAAAGCAGATTTTAATTTCAGTGTACAATTTTCAAGTACTGTTTCAAATTGTTTCAGAAAAGAACGTTGTAAGTGCAGTTATCGACCGTAACCATAAATAGCTATTTTTAATGTTTTTAAAATATGGAAAAATATTGTAAATTTATTATAAATTATGTAAGAGTGTTTTGAATTGGAAAGTTTTCAGTTTTGACTGGCATGAAAATCCGGGATATCAAGAGTGCAGGAAAGAATATTGATGTCCATCTCGTCAGAGTTGCAAAGTGATAAATTTACCGTAATTGTGTTTAAATTCATACTCGGACAAATGAAATTTATATTTTCTTTATATATATATATATATATATATATATATATATAATCACCTAGGGAATTTAGAGATGTAAAATAAAATGGTAGCTGCCATTGTTTGTTTTTGTAACGCACTGGATTTTTGGCAATTTTGACTTGCCGGAAACTCTGGGGCCTTACATTGATTCAGATCAGAAAGTATGGCATTTGAAGGCTGAGGTCGAGTTTGTAAACGGTGCGATGGTATTTCTTGATAGTTTGAGTTTGTTGTTGAAAGGTGTAGGGTGAGCAAGGCGTTGGATGTTTGCTGGTAGAGAAGAGGGTTAACATGGGTGTTGAGAAGAAGAGGGAATTGGGTTTGTATGTGAAGTGCTGATTTGGTGTATGGAGTTGGAGTTGAGGCTGTTGTATGGAGTGATGATGGAGTGGTGGATTGCCAATAGTGGTAGGGAATTGATATTTGTGAATGGTTTGAGATGTATGAATGATGAAAAAATTTAGAAGTGTGGTGTTTGTTGTCTGGTTGAGGGGTGTACTGTATGTGATGACAAGGGGTTGCAGGATGAGTTACACAGCAGTAAGGCATTGTGTTGATGCCTTGGGAGATGGTTAAGAGGAGTTGAAACAGGAGCGAGAGGCAGAAGATGGTGGAATAAAAATGAATTTGTGAAGATGAGATGCTTGACTAGTGTGGTTATTTAAAGAGAAAGCTGGACAATTTACGGTAGAATTATGGCAAGAAGGAAGATTTTTTTTTAATTTTTATTTTGATTTGGGAAAAAATGAGAGTAAGAATGAAGAGAATTTGGGGAAGAAATCAGAGGGAGGAAAGAAATGAAGAATTTGAAAGCAATAAATTTAATTAATTACTAGAAAGAAAAGGAGTAAGGCAATCAGGAAATATAAGGCAGAGAAGGCAAAGAAAATTAAAGAGGGAGTAAAAGGAAGGCAAATTTTTTTTTAAAGGAAGAAAATCACAAATAGAAACATTAAAAACAAAGAGTGCACAACTGAATACACACAAACACAAGAAAACAAAATAAACACAAGCTTTTTTTTATGAGGACTAAAATAAGTACATAAAGCACACACATTTTTTTTAAAAACATAAAACAGGAAGATAAACAGTGACTGGATTTTTTTATGAAGAGAGATGCAAGAGACAAACAACACAAACAAATATTCACAAATGCAATTACAAACACATAGATAAAAAAAACAACACAAAATTTTACATAAAAAAATAAACAAATAAAAGCAACACCTTGCATAAAATTATCAAACACACAAGATTTTTTTTTTAGATATGCAAGATGAGGCAAAGTCACACAAGATCATACAAAACAGAAATGAACAATACACACAAAAACAAGGAACAAGGAACAAAAGCAACACACAATTCTTTTTTTACGAAGAACGACAAATAAGAAAATTAACTCGAAGAATAAAACTAAAATTAAATTCTTTCCCAGGCAACAGCGCCAAAAACTTGTTCGATAACGAATATTCTATGAATTAAAATCCCATCGTACGAAATATCGTGATAATAAACCACAAGCGCATGCCGTACAATTTTTAGCACGTGGCGAATACGAGTCGATCCGCAGAGAAAGAAGTAATCTAAATCTTATGCAATCAAATTAAACCAAAATTCGGATTGTGATTAAGAATTAGAAAAAAAAACTAAAATATATATTAAAACGATGAGACTAAAACCAATTTATGGGCAACTTCACTTTTCTCTCTTTCAACATTGTTCAACATAAAATAGTATGAAGATCTCTCAATAACCTAAATAAGATTAATTATGTAATTATCATAAGCATAACTTATTCACACAAATAATTAACACTAAATAAGTCATTAAGCTATAATACACAATTAATCTAACTTTTTAACTTTTATGAAACATGCCATCGAAACGAAACTAAAATATAATTTAAGTATGATCTATTTACAATTGGTTGGTAATATAGATCATCAAATTTCAACTTAAACCTCATTTCATTGCCATAATCACAATTTTAGATGAAGAGGCAATTTGTTATTTATGTCATAAAAATAGCCTCAATGTTATGAAATGAACAAAATAGGCTATTAAATTCAATATGAAACACAAATACACAAAAACATCCATTCCCATTAAATCCAAAGAGATCATTCATACAAATTCATGTTGAATCTACATTAATGAGAGGAAAAGCTTCATCACCCCTAAATTGTAGGGCTTTAGCTCCTCATTTGTGTTATTGTTTAAACACAAATAGATTTCAACATTGAAGAACAACGAGTAAATAATGAAGAAAAGATATTAACTAACTAATGGCATACAATAAAGCTATGCTACTTGCAGAAAAGAAAATAACATGTAAATAAAAAAACAAATTAAGATTGCATTAAAATGAGAGATTACAAAAAAGAAATGGCTAAGAAGCCATGAAAGAAAAATAGAGGTTTTGATTTCAGTCACTCTAATACTAAATAAAATCCAAGATGATTTTTACATTAACATACCGGGGTTATTTATACATGTAAAAAACCTAAATTCAACATTAGCGTGCTACCAAGAATGCCCTTTAGGAAATGTAGCCACCAATTAATCATTACGCTTTAATTACTCCATCATCAAATTTGCCTGAAGCTTTATCATCCACTAATTTATCCATTAGCTTTTAAGTGTAGTAAGTGGGGTCCTCCATGATTATGTATGAGAATTATTTCCTCTTCATTCCTTTTGTATGCATATAAATCTTTATGAAGCTCTCTTCCAAATGCACCAAATGTCTACATAAACAATGAAAAATGTCCAAGTAAAAATTCTCAAATAACTTAAGCACGAAAATGATCATTTTTCCTTTGTATGACGATGAATGTATGATATTTTGAAATCAATTGAATTATGGTTTAAACATGATAAAATACCCTCATACGATATTTATTAGCACTAAAAAAGAATAAATATGTGAATATAAATGTGCATTTTTACGTGCACATCACTATATATGGATGCTTTTGCAAGTTTTACTTTTATAAAGTATTTCTGTTTAATCTATTTTGTGATGGGCATATAAGATGCTTTTGTTGACTATTAGAAATATGGATTTGGTTTTGTGAATGAGAAAAGTGATTCATGCCTACGCCTTGTTTTTTTGCATTTCAAACATTTTTATGTAGCAAGCACTACGTATATAGCATAACCAAACATGAATAACAAATGGAAAGTATAAAATTGTTATGATACTATTAAATTTTGACGTGAAATGAGGCAAAAGAATTCTTTAATCCTAATTAATTCTTCACGTAATTACAAAAAAAAAAACTCAAGTCTTGACCTTCATGAGAGTATTTGACAAATGATAAATTATTTTTAAAATAGTATTCATTCTCAAACTTGTTGCTAAAATTTTGTATTCAACTGAAATCCAAAAATTGTGATTACATTATAACTTTAAGGCATTGAACTTTTCTTATGTTTCCTTTCGCTAATTGTTTACGTTGAGCGGTTGATTTGAGTTTAAAAATTCTATATATCCAGAAGATGTTATAAATTGTTTGATGTTATAAACAAGTTTATCTTTTTGAAGAGATGTTGTTTGCGAACAAATTAAACAATCGAAAACAACCATTTAATTCGTTCGGCTTTCGTAAACAACAAGGGTTGTTGTAAAGGCTGTTGAACTCTGGGACCCAAATTATTTTACTAATAAATCCAATCAAATTATTCTGAAATTTTGACTGTTTGAAAATAACAAAAAATAAACAGAAAGATTGTTTTTAACAATAAATGAAAGCAGTTAAGGAGCAATGACATAAACTATATTAACATGAATTAATAACCAAACAGATTGATACAAATCTAATTTATGTTTCTGCCACAAATACGATAAACGATAATTAGGTTTCTAGAACAAATAGGTGAATAACAACAAGTATAGCCGATGTAGTAGCTAAGCTCTTAAAAAACCATAGGATATCAGGACAGATTCACTATTTTATTTCTAAAACCCTAAAAATTAGATCTAAATCTGATAAGCATTAGATCAAACTCGAATATACCCTATGAAGGAGCATAACTCTTAAACGACACAAAATATGAAGGTTCAGATCTACCCTTGGTTCAGATCTAGATCTATATACATGGAGTCCTAATCTCTTTGGCTACGTGATTCATATTGAATCTAATCTAAGCATCACCCCCAATTAAAGGAAATTAGCTAGACATAGCTAAAAGAGAAGAGAGAGAAAAGAAAATAAACAACATAAACATAAATAAAATAAAATAGCAACTAAGAAGAGAAGGAGAAGAATTTTATTCCAACAGAAGTTATGCAAAATAAAACCCAATGTAATTCTAAATGAACAAGATACAAGTGTATTTATAGCTGATATGACAAAGACTAATTAGCTTATTACACAATGTGGGACTAAAGATTTAGCCCAAATAACACAAAAGCTAGTGTGAACGCAGCTGTAGAGTGAGAGGCCTTACAGATGAGTTATATGAATAAGCATGAGTCTTTAGTGAGCCAAATCTATCAAGCTGAACTCTATTTGCAACCATTCTTCAAACTTTAAGCTCTTCAAGCTTTAGCAATTTCAAACTTCACTCTTTTTAACCAAATTCTTCATGCTTTATCCATCAAATGCTCTAAACCATGCTTTTTATCAACAATCTGAAAACATAACTATCAATTGTTTTAAAGGGAAAACAAGATAAATAAGCAGATAAAATATACACATTTACGTGTATATCAAATAACCCCACACTTATCTTTTTATTCGTCCTCGAATAAACTAAATTAAGATATGTCACACTTTCGTAGGAAGCATGGTTGCATTTAGCGTATGCAACAAGCCGTTAAACCCGTAGGTGTCCCTAGTCGGATGAGTGTTGTCTCGTGACGGTTTTCAGCAGATACTACCCACAAAATCCAAAGCGTCTTATATACGCGGATTAATCAAACAATATATTTAAGGTCTTTCAAATTCCAAGGATTTTACGTAACTTCACTAACAACGTTTTAGTCCTAAATTGTCCTTCCCATTATTGGTGCAAAAATAAATAAAAAATTTCAAGCTGAATCGTAGTTTCTTGATAACACTGTAATTTCCTTGAAGGTTAAGAGCGTGGTGTCAACCAAAGTTCTACTCATCGACAATGTGCACCCAATCATTTATTCGTATTTTTTTTTGAATAATTTTGCACCATTGTAACTGTAATGTATTAGATGTGTGTTATGCATAGATGAAGGAAAATTTTGTAAGTTCTAAAATAGTATAGATAAGAGGGCAAGTATATTAGTTGAACTTCAAGCCACAAAAGATAAAGTAATACAAAGGCACATATGCACATTTTGTTTCCTTTCATCTCCTCTACTGCAATCCTCGATTCTAAGTACAGTATGATGGATGTGGATGGAATGGAAATGTTTTATAATCAAGAATGATGAATGACTATTTTATTCTCAGAGATTTTCTCTTTATTGCATTCTTTTTATATATTAAGGAAAAATAAAGAGAAAATAATAAAATTAAAATATACCCTGAAGGATTTACTAATAAAAATAATTTTGATCCCCAGCAATGGCACCAAAATTTGTTTGTGAAAAATTAAACAACTGAAAGCAACTATTTAATTCATTCGCTTTCCTAAACAACAAGGGTTGTTGTAAAAGGTGTCAAACTCTGGGACCAAAATTAATTTACTAATAAATCCAATCAAGTTATTCCGAAATTTTGATTGTTCGAAAATAACAGAAAATAAACTGAAAGAGAGTTTTTAACAATAAATGAAAGCAATTAGGGAGTAATGACATAAACTATATTAACATGAATTAATAACCAAACAGATTGATACAGATCCACTTATTGTTTCTGTCACAAACATGAAATCAACGATAATTAGGTTTCTAGAAACAAATAGGTGAATAACGACAAGTATAGCCTATGCAGGAGCTAAGCTCTTAAACAACCATGGGCTATCAGGGCAGATTCACTATTTTATTTCTAAAACCCTAAAAATTAGATCCAAATCTAATAAGCATTAGATTGAACTCAAATATACCCTATGAAGGAGCATCGCTCTTAAACGACACAGAATATGAAGGTTCAGATCTAACCCTTGTTTCAGATTAAGATCTATATACATGAAGTCATAATCTCTTTGACTATGTGATTCATATTGAATCTAATATAAGCGCCATCACCCCTTAATTAAAGGTGATTAGCTAGACATAGATAAAAGAGAAGAGAGAGAAAATAAAATAAAAAACATAAAAATAAATAAAATAAAATAACAACTAAGAAGAGAAGGTGAAATTTTGTATTCCCAGAGAAGTTATACAGAATAAAACCCAATGTAATTCTAAATGAACAAGATACAAGTGTATTTATAGCTGATATAACAAAGACTAATTGGTTAATTACACAACGTGGACCAAAGGTTTAGCCCGAATAACACATAAGCCAGTGTGAACGCAACTGTAGAGTGAGAGGCCTTACAAATGAGTTCTATGAATAAGCATGAGTCTTCAGTGATCCAAATCTACCAAGCTGAACTCTATTTGCAACCGTTCTTCAAATTTAAGCTCTTTAAGCTTTAGTAATTTCAAACTTCACTCTTTTTAACCAAATTCTTCATGCTTTATCCATCAAATGCTCTAAACCATGCTTTTTATCAACAATCTGAAAACACAGCTATAGATACACAATATCAATTATCTTAAAGGAAAAACAAGATAAATAAGCAGATAAAATATACACATTTACATGTATATCAAATGTTATAAGTAGTTTAAAAAGATGAACAATATTATCTTTTTGAAAAGATGTTACAAGTAGTTTAAAAAGATGAATAAGTTCACCTTTTTGAAGAGATCTTATAATTGTTTGATGTTATATTTCCAAAAGATAAATATATTTATCTTTTTAAACAATTGTTTGAAGAGATGTCATGACATGTATTTATCTTTCAAGGTAAATGAACCTATAAGGCATTTATTATTAATTAACTATATGTGATTTCAAAATTATAAATTGCTCTGGTTACAAAACTGAACTTATGATTAAAGTTGCATTTTGTAATTAACAATTTTTGAATGTTTAGTAGAATATCTTATTTTATTTCAGATTTAAAAATTGTTGGTCGACCAATAAAAAGTAGTACCATCGAAATGTTAGGAGGAAGAATTTTCATAGCTTTTAGAGGCTTAATTTCCCATTATTAAATTAAAGAACTACTTTTACACTTATTTATATCATGACTTTGGTTGAATTCGATATATCACCTGACATGTATGTAGTGAAATACACATTCTAACATTTTAGCTTACAACCATAAATATTATAATTGTTGGGATACTTATAGTCAAGCACCTGACATGTCGTCCAAATTATTCTGATCGGTGTCATTCATTGGTATTTATGGTTGTAGCTGTCATAAGAAACTGTTGAATAATTCATAGAACTGCTGAAAAAGACAAATAAATTTATCTTTTTCATAAATTATGAGCTGCTTATTGTTAACATACTTAATATGCTAACAGGGTAGTATAGTGGTGGTACAATTGTAGTACAGTACTTTTCTGTACTACTCTTTAGTACATTGTAGTACAGTACTTTTTGTTCTATTGTTTTGCCTATATATAAAGGCTTTCTCTTCTATTGTCATATGGCGAATCTTCTATGTATCTTGTTTTCATATTCAATAAATGATTTCAGATTTCTTCGTTAATGTTATCATGGTATCAGAGCCTATATTTCTCTCTTGTCTTTATTTTTGGTGATTTCAGTGATTGCAAATCTTCTCCTATCATTCTCGGCTACTTCTCAATTAAACATCGGAACCCCTGCAATCAAATTAAACCTCTCAGCTGCTTCTCAATTAAACATCAAAACCCACTGCAATTAATTAAACCCACATCAAACCCACTGCAATCATCTCGGCTTCTCAAATCAAACCCACTTCAACGACGAGAATCGATCGCGACTTCCACAATCGGTCTCGGCGGCGGCTTTCACAATCGGTGGTGGCTGCTTCAATTGATCTCGGCTTTCACAGTTGGAGGTGGCAACTTTCATAATAGGCGGCGGCAAGAAGCATTGGAACCTCTCTTGAACCCGCAAGCATCAACTGTTGAGATTGGTACAGTTTGTTTTCTGTTTTCAGTAGTTGGAAGTTTTGTTTTTTTTTTTCAGAATTTGGAAATTTTAGGTTTGTTTTCTCTGTTTTTGGGTTTGGAAATTCTGTTTTTCCTTTTTGAGTTATTAGTATGGCTGAAACTAGAGATGATTCACTTCAAGCAATTAGTGTTCAGTTAGATGGTAAAAATTATGCGTATTGGAGTTATTTGATGAAAATTTTTTTGAAAGGTAAACAAAAGTGGGGTTATATTTTGGGTGCAATTGTCAAGCCTGTGGATAGCACAGCTGCTAATTATGTGTCTTTGTTGGACAAATGGGAAGTTGAAAATTCTAAGTTTGTTACTTGGATTAATAATTCAGTCAAGCACTCGATAGGAACTCAATTAGCAAAATATGAGACAGCTAAGGAGGTTTGGGATCATCTAGCTAGATTGTATACACAGTCTAATTTTGCAAAATAGTTCCAGTTGGAGTCTAATATTCGTGCTCTGTAGCAAAAAAAACATGAGTATTCAGGAGTTTTATGATGCTATGACAAATTTGTGGGACCAGTTGGCGCTCACAGAATCTGCTGAATTACGCGCCTTTGGGCCTTATATTGCACGAAGAGAGGAGCAGAGTTTGGTACAGTTTTTAACGGCTCTTCGTAATGAGTTTGAAGGACTTCGTGGGTCTATTCTACACCGTCATCCGCTACCTTCTGTTAATTATGTTATTAGTGAACTTTTAGCTGAGGAAATTCGTCTTTAGCCTTCTATTACAAAGGAAGTTTCTACTCCGTCAGTGTTTGCAATGCCTCCACGACCAAATTCAAATTCGCAAGCCAGACCTTATGGAACTGTTGCTCGTGATGAATGCAGCTTTTGTAGAGAAAAGGTCATTGGAGATCACAATGTCCAAAGTTAGGTAAAGGGAAGTAGCCTCAGTGGCCCCATCAGCAGCCTCAGCAATGGAGTTACCGACCACCAACTCCTCATAATGGATCTCCTCTTCTTCCTCGCCCTCATAATGCACTTACGACTTCTTCTTTAGATCCATCAATGATTGAACAATTTCAGAAGTTTCTTGCATCTCAGTCACATGCCATGTCAGCTTTGTCATCTAGTTCGTCAGGTATATCTTCTTCTACCTGGATTTTAGATTCTGGTGCTTCGAATCATATGTCACCTAATTTATCCTCTTTCACTTCTTTGGCTCCTAAAGTTTTTGTGCCTGTCATGAGTGCTAGTGGTACATCTATGCCCGTGCAAGGTGTTGGTTCAGTCATTACACCTTCTTTATCCTTATCTAATGTTTATCACATTCCTAAACTTGCATTAAATCTTGCTTCTGTTGGTCAAATTTGTGATAATGGTTACTTGGTTTCTTATTCTTATTTTGACTATTATGTTCAGGATCCAAAGTCTCAGAAAGTGATTGGGACCGGCCATAGAGAAGGAGGACTTTATATACTGGATCAGCTCAAAATTCCTAAGATTGCGGCTTCTGTTCCTGGTGTGGATGTTTCATCTTTTCGTTTAAATCGGTTATCTTCTATGTTTTATTTATGGCATTCTCGTTTGGGTCATGTCTCTAAGTCTCGATTACAATTTTTAGTGTCTACAGGAGTTTTAGGAGAATTGAAAACTCATGATATTTCTGATTGTAGTGGTTGTAAACTTGCAAAATTTTCTGCTTTGCCTTTTCCTCAAAGTAATACATTTTCTATTGCACCTTTTGATCATATTCATTCTGATGTATGAGGACCCGCTCCTGTTTCTACAAAGGGAGAATCTCGTTATTATGTCCCCTTTATTGATGACTGCACTCGTTATTGTTGGATTTATCTTATGAAATGTCACTCATAATTTTTTGTCATATATAATGAGTTTTGATCTCTTGTTAAAACTCAGCATGCAGCTGTTATTAAATGTTCAAATGTGATTTAGGAGGAGAATATACTTCTCATGCTTTTAAAGAACTTCTTGCTTTAGATGGCACAATTTATCAGACCTCCTGCACTGATACTCCTGAACAAAATGGGGTTGCTGAAAGGAAACATAGGCATATTCTTGAGACCGCTAGGTCACTTTTATTATCTGCCAGTGTTCCAAGTGAATTTTGGGGGGAGGCAGCTCTTACTTCTGTTTATTTGATTAATAGAATTCCTACTTCTCATAATTCTTGCTTGTCCCCCTATGAGAAATTGTATGGTTGTCCACCAGATTATTCTTCTCTTCATGTTTTTGGTTCTACATGCTTTGTTCTTCTTCCTCATGTCCAACAAAGTAAGTTAACTTCACGGTCTTCTATATTTGTTTTTCTTGGTTATGGTGCAGGACAAAAGGGATATCGTTGTTTTGATCCAGGCAGTCATAAGTTATATGTTTCTCGTCATGTTGTTTTTCTTGAGCATATTCCTTATTTTACAATTCCTGACCGTTCTCACAGTATATCTATGTCTGACCTTGTTCATATTGATCCTTTTACTGCTACTGATGATGAGCCACCTCCTGCTGCAAATCCAGACACTTCTATTGACTCCTCAACTACCCAATCATCTTCTGAGACAGCGGATACTAGTGAACGTCGATATCCTATCCGAAACCGTCAGTCTACTAAACGACCTAATTTTGAATATTCTTGTCTTTCCAGTTTATTTTCTTCATTCCTTTCTTCTATTCATTGTCTTTCTGAGCCTTCATCTTTCAAGGATGTGGTTCGTTATCCTCTTTGGCAACGTGCTATGGCTGAGGAGCTAACTGCTCTTCATCATACTCATACTTAGGATTTAGTGCCTCTTCCTGCAGGAAAACGTGCTATTGGTTCTCGTTGGGTCTATAAGATTAAAACTAAGGCTGGTGGATCTATTGAAAGATATAAAGCTCGTTTGGTTGCTAAAGGTTATTCTCAAGAATATGGTATGGATTATGAGGAGACTTTTTCTCTTGTTGCAAAAATGACTACAGTTCGAACTCTTATTGCGGTTGCATCTGTTACGCCACAGGATTATTACTCAAATGGATGTTAAAAATGCCTTTTTGAATGGCGACCTTCATGAAGAAGTCTATATGGTTCCTCCTCCTGGCGTTGATCATCAACCTGGTGAAGTCTGCAAACTTAGGAAGGCTCTTTATGGTCTCAAACAGACTCCCCGTGCTTGGTTTGAGAAATTCTCTACTGTGATTACTTCTCTTAGTTTTTGCCTGAGTAACCATGATTCTGCTTTATTCGTCAAGCGTACCTCGGTAGGTCGAATTCTGCTTTCTATTTATGTTGATGATATGATTATTACAGGTGATGATGTTATTGGGATCAACTTGTTGAAGTCTGAGTTGACCCGAAGTTTTTCTATGAAAGACTTGGGTCCTCTTCGTTATTTTTTGGGTATTGAAGTTGCTTCTTCTCCAAAAGGGTATCTTCTTTCTCAATCTAAGTATATTTCTAACATTTTTGAGCATGCTCATCTCTCAGATAATAAGACTGTTGATACTCCAATTGAGCTCAATTCTCGGTACTCTATTTCTGATGGGTCTTCATTACCAGATCCTAATCTTTATAGAAAAGTTGTTGGAAGTTTGGTTTATCTCACTATCACTCACCCTGACATTGCATATGATGTTCACATAGTCAGTCAGTTTGTTACTTCTCCTACTATAGTTCATTGGGCTGCTGTTATTCGCATTTTGAGATATCTCTGTGGCACTCAGTTTCAAGCTCTTTTGCTTTCTTCTACCTCATCTTTAGAGTAATGTGCTTACTATGATGCTGATTGGGCTGGTGATCCTACTGATCGCAAATCCACTACTGGTTTTTGTATTTTTATAGGTGATTCTCTAATCTTTGGGAAAAGTAAGAAACAAGATGTTATATCTCGGTCTTCAACTGAGGCCGAATACCGTGCTATGGCTTCTACTACTTGTGAAATAGTTTTGCTGCGATGGTTGCTTGCAGATATGGGTATTTTCTTGCGGCAACCAACTCCTTTGCACTGTGATAATAAGAGTGCTATTCAGATTGCTCAAAACTCTGTTTTCCACGAAAGGACCAAGCATATTGAGATTGACTGCCATATTACTTGCCTCACCTTCAGAATGGCACATTGACATTGCCATTTGTCTCTTCCTCTTTACAACTTGCAGATTTGTTTACTAAATCATTGTCATCTTCGCGCTTTCGTTTTTTGACTGACAAACTCTCGATGCTCATTGCTATCGCATCTTGAGTTTGAGGGGGGATGTTAACATACTTAATATGCTAAAAGGGTAGTGTAGTTGTAGTACAATTGTAGTACAGTACTTTTCTGTACTACTCTTTAGTACGTTGTAAAGCATTTATCTTTTTCCTGTGTAAAGCATTTATCTGCGTAAAACAAAGACAGACAAACATTTGTCTATGTAAACCATTAATCTTTTGCAGGTGTAGAACATTTGTCTGTGTAAACTACAAGTGCAGCTTTAATATAAAATTTTAATAATCATCTGCGTGATCAATTAATTTGAAGCAAAAAGGAAATGATTGAACAAAATAATACAATTTATTTTGAAACATAAATTACTTAAAAAGATAAATATACTTATCTTTTAGTCTACTTGTTTTTATATGGAAAAATAAGTTATTTCATGAAGTGCTTAAAATAATAAACATATTTCATAAAGTGTAATAGATTTACAATATTATTGAAAATACTAATATGCATAAATCTTATAGGAAAAACATAAACTGTTTAAAAAGATCAATATATTTATCTTTTTTTTACTTTATTACATAAAGTAATATTGAAAATGATATATACATCAAAAAATAAAAAGATATTTTTTTTGAAAAAAAAAACTTATAAGTATATACAAAAATATAATTTCACAATTTTCGTTAAAAAATTAGTATGTACATCAGTTTTTATTAAAACATATAACTTATTTAAAAAGATAATTGTGTTTATCTTATTAAGATAGTATAAACATTGAAAAGATATATACATTTACCTTTATAAAGCCATACATCAACGTTATATTGATAACGTAGGAAATACGATAAATACATTTATCTTTTTAAACAAGTAATATTTTTTCCATTCAACAGAATTTAGTAGAATATCTTATTTTATTTCAGATTTAAAAAAAAAGCTGCATCTATTTTTCAAAACTGAACTTCAGATTTAAAAAGTTAGTTGAATATATATGTCTTGTGTTAATTGTTAGTTGCAAATATGTAGTGTTAATAATAAAAATTAACTTTTGATTACAAAATTGCATTTTTGTAATTAAAAAAATTTAAATGTTTAGTAGAATATCTTATTTTATTTCAAATTAAAAAAAATAGTTGTATCTATCTTTTTAAAACTAAACTTTAGATTTAAAAAGTTAGTTAAATATATATGTCATGTGTTAATTGTTAGTTGCAAATATGCAATATTAAAGATAAATTTAACTTTTGAGTACAAAATTGCATTTTGTTAATTAACAAATTTTATATGTTTAGTAGAATATCTTATTTTATTTCAGATTTAAAAAATATAGTTGCATCTATCTTTTCAAAACTGAATTTCAGATTTAAAAAAGATAGTTGAATATATATGTCATATGTTAATTGCAAATATGCAATGTAAATGATAAAACTAAACTTTTGATTAAAAATTGCATTTTTGTAATCAATAATTTTTAAATGTTTAGTAGAATATCTTATTTCATTTCTAATTTAAAAAAGGTAGTTGCATCTATCTTTTCAAAAAAAAGACATTGTTTTATGTTTGCTATATCTACTGAATTTGTTCAGTTTGATATTGCCATGTTTTAATTGTATATACGTCATATTAACTGTTAATTATTTAGTAGAATATCAAATTGCAATGTAATTAACAATTTCTAATTGATATATACATTAAATACCAAACTGCAATGTAATTAACAACTTATAATTGTATATATGTCAAGTGTTGATTGTTAGTTGCAAATATGCAATGTTAATGATAAAACTGAACCTACGATTACAAAATTGCATTTTTATAATTAACATTTTTTAAATGTTTACTATAATATCTTATTTTATTTTAGATTTAGAAAAGATAACTGCATCTATCTTTTCAAAAAAAGACATTATTTTACGCTTGTAATATCTACTGAATTTTACAAGTTGAATATTTGGAGTTGAATACTTGAATAATTGGGTATTTTTATCGTTGTTGAGATGTTTCTGATTGTTTTTGGTTGTAAGCAATTTTTTATGTTTAATTCTTATTTGGTATACATAGTTGTTAGTTTTGTGAAAATTTTAAATTCATACATCTCTTTTTTTCTCTATCATATAGCATTTGTTTTCTACTTCCATTTTTTAGTGTGCGAGATCAATTGCCATTTTTATTGGCGTATGGACTAGTTGGAGATTTATATGATGATTTGTGCTTAAACAAATAAAAAAGATAAAAACATTTATCTTTTTCTTTATAGTCTGAGTTTGTCATACTTAAATTTATACTTCTAACTTGTCTACTACTTAAATGACATTACATGAGCAAGCTTTAAAAATACACAATAAAATCCTTATTTTATACAGCTTTAAAATTGAAACTCAAAGATCGATCAGAGCTATCAAAAATTAGAGATCAAATCAAAAGCTTGTGGCCTCGCTGATGGAAATGGCTGTAGAAGGTGAAGTGGATGGCTATAGTGCGGGTGCAGATTGTTGAAATTTACACTCTTAGAAACTAAAAACCATTTGTGGAATTTGTGAGCAATGACAGCAACGAACCGACTGATTTGATTTTGAAAATTGGGTTCTTTTTTCTTTAAAGCTAGAGAAAAGTAGGAGCTTGATTACTTCTATTTTTCGTTGTTAGTTGCTTTTACTTGATCAACGTTGGCCACTTATTTTTTCCTTTGTTCTATGTAACATGTATAGCCAGTCTAAGGCCTTCTAGTGTTTTTACACTTAATTTTGGAATATTGCTTATGTTGTATGAAATTTTGTGATAAAAGTGATTTTGTAAGCTTCAATTATAAAAGCATTGTGTTTTGGAAGTTTACGGTAGACGAATATCATATATTTTAACTATTTTGAAGACTAATTGTTTTTCCATCTCAATAAATGTAATGTAACACATGATGTTGTTCCTATTTTTGTTGAGGGATGGACATGGTTGGGGTGACAGTTAAATTTTTAGTATAAAAAACAATAATCTAACAGTGTAAAGTTAGTTGGTTACTCGTTGTATAATCATAGTAAGGGAAAGCGATAACACCTCCAATATGTGCAAGATTATGTGTAAATTTTAGTGCATGCCTACAATAATTATTATATCTGTGCTTATGATATGTTTGTTTGGTACTCACCTTTGACGCTTTAGCTGATGCAAGTATCTATGTCATTCAGTGGCCAGTAATAGAGCCGTCGCCAACTAGTTTCCCAGAGTGTAACTGTTCATCATTCAAAAAAGATATATGCATTTATCTTTTTCACAAAACATATAGCAATATATTCTATTGTATCTGATTAGAAATTTAAATAACATGAATAAGATAAGCTTTAACATTCATCTTAACTAATAAGCTGTAACACAACTAATGTTAATTTGATGATGAAATTTTGATAAATGATCATGAATTTTCAATGGCCAATTGGATTCTAATGCTCAGTTAAGAAAGATAAAAGCATTTATCTTTTGTTGAAAATATGTTACTACTGCATATTATTTTTTGAATATTACTACATATTATTTATATTTCTTCATAGAGCATTACAAACAAATAGTAACATGTGATATTACATGAAATATCCTCATGTAGATACAATATACTGCTAATAACAAATTATATCACGACCTTAAAAATATTATCAATAAAAGATAAAGTAATTTACCTTTCTTCAAAAAGCAGTAGAACCATATTACAGATTACAAACTCATGCTTAGTTATCTGAATAACATCATCAGTCATTAGAAATTCATTATCAAATTCATTATTAAAGTTTCAACATCAGCCATTACAAAATCATCAGTAAATTTAGGTAAATTAAAAATATTATCAATAAAAGATAAAATGATTTATCTTTATTCCAACTTTTGTCAATTTTAGTTATTCGCTGGTTGGGGATAAGTGTGTGGTATGTTATTTATTGTTTTGTTCTGTTTTTTTTTTGCTTATTAATGAATCAAACCGTAAAACGTAAAATGCTAAAATCATAATAACAATCATTCACTGCTTGAAGGATGTAATGCAGTAAACAATCATTTTGCTGGTATGCGAACCTGAGAAGCTAAAGCAATTTTAATTGCAGGTGATAATGCTCCGAAATCAATGTTGTTAAAACCAAATATAAATCATATAAGATGGACAAATTTAAGGAAAGTTAATTTTTTTCATCATTTGATTACAAATGTAGATCAAAACAGCGTCATACAGAACTCTTGTAAACAAACAACACACTTTTTTAATGAAATGAAATTAAAGAATAAAAAATACAAACAATATACATCTACATCAAAAAAAATCTATGTCCATATATGCAACATCAATCTTCCACATCAACCAACATAGATCCATTTTTCATAACCTGAACTCTAGGAATTTTGTATTTCCACTCCCATTGATAGGATTATAGGGTTCAAAAATCCAAGAACAAGAAATAAGATACTGACAGTATACACATCAAATTCGATGTCAACAATCCAAAATTTGAAATCTAACAAGCTTACAAACATATTACCTGATACACGCAATCACTTGATAATAACATGATTAGAAATCGAATAACTAATTCGTTTGAAGCATGAGATGTTGTTGGCCTAAAAGTATAATATACTCTGATTCATTCGAAGCATAATATGTTGCGGCTGTAGAAATAAAATCGAATCGTTCAATCGTTTTGTTTGGAACACAAAAAGCTTATGAAAATCACCTATTTGATGAAGATCAACTAGGGCAAACAAAGTTGCGAAATAACGGCCGCAACATTATTTTGTCCTTGAAACTTATTCTTTTAAAGTCGTGTCCTTTAAACTAATTGGGCTGCAATCGTAAGCCCTTCACGCAAATTTCCACGTGTATAGATGTACGAGTGTGTATTTGTTAGTGAATATAAAAATGTTTAGCATTATATAATTTGATTTATTGATTCTAAATTTTGGGTTTGTATCAATATAGGTGACCAACGTCATTGATAAGGATTTCAAAACAGTTGAATAAATTTAATCGACACAATACCATTTTAAATTTGGTAAATGAAATAATTTTACCAAGATTTTATATTCTACATACAAAAGGAAATCTTCATATACTAAATATAGTTATATAGATGTGTTGGTTGTTAGGATAATAATGATATTAAACTATTATCTTTTATTGTTTAATTGGTCATGCTCACTTAGTTAGGTTCATTGGCTATTGTTTGTTTTAGCTTGTGTTATTTGTTTATTAAGTAGTTGCACCCAAGCACTTTATGGGTATCACTATAATGTTCAATAATTACTCTTTTCACTACATGGGTTAGGTGGGAAAATAATTGTTAAAAATTTGGGCATTCTTATTGACACTCCAAATATTGTTAAGGGGGGGGGGGGGTCAATTTTTTATTTTTAAAAAATTTATTAAGGGAAGTACCAATGAGGAAAGTAGCCCCTTAACAAATAAAGGTAGTTTTACCTTATTACCCATTTAGCCTCTTAACAAATAAAGCTAATTTTAACTAACAAATATTGCAAGGGCCAAAGTATTTTTTTTTTCAATTCCCGTATGTCAAAAAAATTTTAAACCCTAAAGGATAAGCATTTTCAGAGGAATAGGATCAAACTAATTTTTTTTTGTCGACATAAATCTGTCAAATTTCATAATTACGAAGGCAATGCACCGAAATGATTATTAATTTTTGATATATCATTGTCGAAAACGTACATAATTGATTACGTGCTGCATTCGGTGCAGTGGTGATGAACTGCTTATTTTAATTATGTTTCCCTTGTCGAATACTTTTTTTAAAAAAAATTTAATTTGAAGGGGCAAACTGGGATATTAATTAGTGTGAAATAATATGTTTGTGTAGCCCCTTAACAATTTTTCAAAGAGTGGAGTGTTTTTAAAAAATGACCCCCCTTAACAATAGTTGGAGTGTCAATAACAACACCCGAAAAATTTAACAATGTACGTCTTGTGAATTTACTTTCACGATTTCACAATAAGACGTTCAATGAATATGTTGGGTTAGAATTAAAATTTCAAAATCGAATTGTTTAAATAAATCTATATAAGCGATTCATTTGTGGAAGTAAAATTATATAAGAAGTGAGTTTATATATGAGTATAATTTGAAAGTTGATTTAAGTGAAAAAAATTTGAGTTGGAAATTTGAGGATTTATAGTCATAGAGCTATGGAATTTTTTTTTCCATAGTTTGAAATATATCGTAATAAAATTAATTAATAATTATGAGTATTGTGAATCCTGGAGGATTTAAAAATGTAACGTCCCGCATTTTTATATCGGTTTGTATTTGAATATTTAAACCAATTTAAATATTGAATTAGTAATATAAGTGGATTTATATATTAGTTAGAACAAAGTTGAACGTGTAAAAATATATATTAAATATAATCGAGCCCATAATGTCACGGCAGTTCGTAATTTAACGTTCTGAACTTCAACTGAGCGTACAAGATCCGTTATTAGTCGGATTTCTTTGAAACAAGAAACATTCGAATCTGTTAAACTGTATTTTTCTAATGGAAGTGAAAAAACAATATTTCGTATTATAAATGGGAAGTTATGTCCAAATTAAATATTCAGAAAAAGCTGCGCATATTCATTTTTGGCTATAACAGTTATTAAATATATTTAAATAAAGTGTTTCAAATTCAGACAAGAATCTTTTGAGACATAGTGATAATTTAATTTTTAAAATTTTTCTATAATTTTTAATTAATTAAAAATGCAGCTTTTTATTTGGAGTATTTCGCACCCTATATCAATATTTTGGGGTTTCACAGTATAAGTTAAACTGCTGATATTATTATATTTTTGGAACCGTGACACCGTGCTGGACAAGATTGTATTATTATTTCTGTCAACAGCGGTTTGTAGACAAACGGAATTTTATGCGAAGTACGTAAATTCTTTTTTTTATAAAACAAATTGGCCAAACCTTCCATTTGCAAGCCACTACGTTCCTTCTGATTGAAGCAAGAAATTACATTCCTACCTACAATTTAAAAATTACACTCCATCTTCCTAATGTCCCTATTTGCGTGTAGTATCCGCAAGATCTCAATCTAATGTACCCATCAACACATGCCTGTTTCCACGGGCTAAGAACTAAATGTATGATGTTCTACTACTAGATTTGCACATGGGAAAACGTACTCTTGTAGACACCAAACAAATAAATACTCGTTGTCCACTGAACCTATACCACTAGCTTAAAACAAATACACAAGGCCACCTCGCAATATATACTTGTCCTTTTTGCTATGTTATGGTGTTTACGTACTCTTACAATTCACATTTCTTTTGTATCACTTCATGTAGATGTCAACACCTATATTCAACAAAACATTCTTAGGCCCTAAGGTAATTCAAAAGAATCCATGTTGTCACACTAGCCTAGAGGAACGAAATGACCATAGGATATCCAACCATCCATTTCCATTTCATAAGGTATGTTGTCCACGTTCTTAAACCATGCCTTATTGTGCAGGCCTACAAGAAGGAGATCGTGGCCTATACTTACCCTAATACTTAGCAGTTAAAGATATCCTTTAAATGACATAACCATACGTAACAGAGACCTACCTCCTATAACGGACACGACAGTGAAATGGAAACACATTGCTGAACTACTCTATAGCATGCCTAATTCTTAAGCGTTAAGCTTCTTCTTCATGTTATAAATACCAAACCATTCCTTCTGTTATTTTCATTTTAGAAAATCTAAAACAAGTTTCTATTTTGCACTATAATTTGTAAAATATACATTTTTGAGATCAATAAGACTAGAGCGATTAGTTCATATATTTTTATTTAGTTCAAACTGAAATGGAGAAGTAATAATGGAGTCGACTGGAGTAAAGTATCAGCAGTGGGTAAATAAGAGGGGATGAATTCCATGCAAAGTTCGGGAACGGTGAGAGATTGTACTAGAGCCGTAGCGCGATGGTTGTTCCGGGAAGAACACTATGGAGAGGCGTTGTGTGTATTGGGAAGAAGAGGGATTGAAAATCAGTATGGACGTGTGAAGCATGCATTGGTGTAAGAGTGGATGGGAAGCAACGGATGCCGAAAGAAGGTGAACTCAGTAGTTTAATAAATGGAAGTTACAGGAGGGGGCATAAGTGCGATTTTGAGTTGGAAATACATGAAGTGGGTGAGGTGGCGCATGCTTTTCCTGGTACATACAGACGTAAGGTTAGAAAAAATATATGGACTAAATGATAAACAAGAACTATCAACGTAGGAGAACCGTGTTTGATTCAGTTTGAGGAAAATGGTGAATAAGAGGAGAAAGAAAACTGTATGTAAGAACAAGGAGTTGTGTAATTTGGTTCGGTTCGTTTTAACAGGAGGAGGGATGAGAACGTGAAAGGGGATGTTAACGACCAAAGTGGTTTGAGTAGTAAGGACCTAACGTGGTGGTCAGATAATGGTAAAAACATATGAAGAGTGGAAATGCTGTAGTAAGGAGGGTGGTGAAGTGTTGAGTAGGAAATTGCATCACGCAGGAATCCATGCATGCAGGCGTGTATGGGAAGGAGAAGATCCGGGCACTGAGTTCTTTGGACGCGAATAGCTCGCCTTGGGTGGTCGGAAGTTGGATGTAGGCGGAATGAAAGACACGTGCATCCTTTGAACTGTTTCAGTATGTTTGCTAAAGGAGTGGAGAAAATCATGTTGATGGTTGGAAAAGCTTCAGGAGTAAATGGTGCAAAGAACACTGTGTAAATGTGAACACATTAAAGAAATGCTAACATAATTGTTGTTGGTCCACTGCTCTCATGCACGGTTGTCCAGGTGGGTTGAATATGTTAGTATTAAAAGACATAGAGATGGACAAGAGTAGGCAAATCGGTAGTTTTTTGAAATGGTCGGTGTGAGTAGGATAAAAGGTGGCGGAGTAAGAATGGTAAAACGGATGGGTACGAAGCCCGAGACAACACTGGGTTATACGGTGTACAGGGCGGGTTCGGATAAACAGTCCTTTTTCTACTGTACAGTGATGGTAGCATTCATTTTGGGTAGGAGAACGTGTCATGAAAGTTTGATTTAAGCGTATCTTCATGAGGATGGCAGCGATCAGCTCGCGAAGAAAATGAGACTGTTTTTTATGGGTCGGTTACTAGTGCATGCTAAAACGGATGATCAGATTTACTGACGCAAATCGTTATTTAACGGTTAATGCGCGAAGGTGAGTAAATTCACTAACTCCGATCTATTTTAAAATATTATAATTATATTTTAAATGTTGGTTGAATGCTATGTGATGGTCATTTAGATAGATTACAATTAAATTGGTTGAAATATATATATTGCTGCATATATACACATCAGCGGTTGGATACTGTTTCCATCGATTATAATATTACCTAGTAGGAATCAGTGTAAATTGTTTGACTAACATCTGTGGATGCGGGAAATCGGTTGGAGAAATCCAACCATATTCCTCAGTATTTATATGTACTGTTTGTTTTATATATGCACTGTTTGAACCATATTGAATGGAAATTCAACATTATGCTGATAGACGATATAGATTAAGAAAATAGCAACAGTCGACCATAAACCCATTTGTTGTTAAGAAGTTGACTGACCGTTAGGCAAATCAACGATGTTAATTTCAAAATATTATATTTTTATAATTGAACCGAAGTTTAAATTATAATAGAAGTTCTATTATAAACTGTATTTTATAGTTCATTTTATAAAATAAATATAAACAATTATTTGATGTTTAAATAAGTCATTAAGTTGTAACTATCCTACGAGTGAATAATTTGGATAATTAATTTAAAGCAAACAGTTAAGAAATATTATTAGATTAATTATATTAATCTAAATGTAAGAAGTAATTAAAATCGGTTAACAAATTAACTGATGGTTTGAAGTTGATTTGAAAATTGATTTTCAATTAATCTAATGCTAATGAGTTAGCGAGAAATTGATCAAAATTAATAAGATTTCTTATTAATTACTTTTCAATTAATGAAGTCTAAATGATTATGGAAGTAAGCACAAATAGTTATTATTTATTTAAGCAACTAATCTGTATGAAGTAAATTGTTTATTTCAGTAATGATGAAGTTAATTACTATTTAATTATTCTTAAATGGAATTCATTTAAGATGATATTAAGTTGGTAATGAGATGCTTTACTTGAATTAAATAATTCGAATGAAAGAGAATTAACAGAAGACAAAGAGTGTTAAAGAGTTTTGGGAAAGGAATTATAAATGGAGTTGTATAACGAGATTGAAGTGAAGGGTTAATATTTAATAAAAATAGCCATAAACAACAAAGATTTCAAAGTAAGTATATGCATTATAAAACAATATTGAAAAAGGAAACAAGAAATATAGTTGATTAAGATTTGAAATAATAAGGGGTTAGAGTTACGGACTTATATCTATTCTAAGATAAGAATGTTGACGATCAAGGTCTGAGAGGTAAATAAAATACCCCAACTTGAACGGCTTCACTATTATCGAGATGTCAAGATTAGTTATAAAAAGGATATTGCAGCGTATAGTAAGTCTTTGAACTATAATGATAAAATAACGTCGTTGACTAGGCTTAAGCGTGACTGTTATGTCGAGATTAGTTATAAAGGGGATATCGCAGCACATTGCAAGTTTTGAACTGTAACGATAAATTAACGTTGTTGACCAAGCTTAAGTGTGATTTTCATATATTACACTATTAGGAATCGGAACTATAATTTCGACGACGTTGAATGTATTATAGTAAATTATTTTTAGGAATTATAATCTGATAGGATAGATAATTTTTAGTTTAAACCAATAGATTAGAATAAGGATATGTAATCAATATTTAGTTGTAAACTTGATATTGACAAGAAGTGACTTAGAAATAGAGTTTATAAAAAGGAATGGGAATATAAAGTTTGGAAAGAGATCTCAGTAACCAAGATAAGGGTATTTATTACTTGAATAAAGAGTTATTTGATAAAGGTATTCAGATTTATATAATAGGGATGATATTCACAATTTAAAGTGAATAATGTTTTAAAAGTAAACGTTTGGCAGACTAAAATGTTTATAATGAAATTGGAAATATTTTTCCAATGTATATAGGGTATATTATCCAAGTGTAGAAAATAGTGAATGTGAAAAGAATGGAAATGTTACGAATGTAATTAACGTATATTTTCTAGAACATGGGAAATAAGAGTTTATAATAATCGGGAATGTTTTCCCAGAAGTGTGGAAAGGCTAAAACGGGATTTAAGAAATATCTGGTAAGATATGGGAATTCGAATAATAAAAATGAATGTTAAATAAAAAGTGCTCGTGGTTGTGTGATGTTTAGTTATACATTAGAATGGATGTTTGTTTTTACTTCGATAGTTAAATAACCGACTATCGAAGTGTTTTGACCATCGTTGTCAGTACGGAGAGACCAGTTGGATATATTATCTGAAAACCACTCCGTGTTGGCATAAGCGCTGCGGACTATATTATGCTGAAGAAAATTGAAGACAGAGTGAAATGCAAGGGTTGTCCTGTTCCAGAATGTTGCTTTTTGTTTGTCCAATCCCAGGACAACTTGTATGGATGAGTGTTTGACAGAGTATACCTAACAAATCACGTATGATTGATCTCTTAAAGGTATTACGTCTGGTGGCAGAGGAATTCATTCCTCTTAGCTTTTTATACCCATGATATTTTTTTGGAAATCGATTAGTGAATTGACGGGTTTGACGATGTGGCACTCAAAGTGAATGGTGGACAAATGTTCTGAAAGGATAAACATAGCCTCAAGCCTCACAACTAGGAAATGACAAAAATCGGGTAGGCAACATGGCTATGTGTGTCATTCCCATTAGGGTGTATTGTCACCATCTAGAGAAAATTCATATTTGTTCTTCTTTCGTTTCTGTATCTTCGGATAATGGTTATGTGGACCCAACTGTAGGTGGCAATATATTCAATACACTCAAGAGAAATGAGTGGTCGGTCATGTGTGGGCCGGGTTGCTAGATGTTATTGTTGAACCCCAGTGTATCCCCTCTAGAGTACACTGATCGGGAGGAAGTCCCATACCTTGTCATAGTTGGAATCCAATCTCCAATAAGCGCCCTGCGGTTTTTGATTTTATACTATGTATGTGGAGCGTGAGATGCAAGCGTTCTACTATTTGATTATTTATTTGAATAGACATTATTATAATATCATTGGATTTTGATATCAAAAATGTTTTTGTGTTATAGTAAGGTAAAAACCGTCCATGTTTATGTGTGGGCTAGTCTTACTATTATCCTTTCTTTTAAAAGATTTTTTCAAAGTTAAACAATATTGTTAGAGTTTAGTCACACTAGTCCCATGACTGACCCAGAGTTTATTTTGTTTGTTTTCCATAAACTCTTAGGTGCCCAAATTTGTACGGGCAGTCAAGTGTTTCAGGTTTTGCAGATTCACTTAGAGGAGCTCGAAGTAGGAGGCTTCACTGCTAGTTATTTTTATTTAGAGATTAATTCCGCTGTGATATATATATGAGTTATACTCTGATATGATATGCAAGTACAAATTTCAGATTTGTATTTCAAAGTGATGTTGTAATATATTTTATTCGTTCTGCTGTGAGTTCATGTTTACTCTGATTTAGTAGCAGTTGTGATCTTCTTCTTCTATTCTATTAGTTCTATCTTGCCTTTCTCATCCTCTTATTCCTTTCAATTAAATATCTGTATTTTCGTGCACACTGAGTTGAATGTGCAGGATATGAGTCAGCTCAAATTGGTATAGATTTACGGGCTTTTACAGTTTGTATTAGAGCATAAGGTTAAGTGATTACCTTGGCTCTGTGGCGTGACTCAATAGATATGGGGTTAATAATACCCTAGACTGAGTATGAGTGTATATATCTGAGCATGTATTTGTAAATTAGTATAAAAATGGTTTTTTATTGCGTTGATTGGTCTGACGAGTGGTTTGTGAATTCTGGTCGAAACAGTAATGCAAACTTCGTCTATAGGTGTTTCTAAACTCTTTAACAGAGTAATTCGACACAATATGTTTTGAAAAGAGGGTAAATGAAATAATTTTACCCAAAATATATTTTAATATAAAAGAAGTATATAACTTGATATTATTATAATATATTGGATGTGTGATCATTATTATGATCGAATAAGATTTATAATTGAGTTGGTTATATTAATAACCAATCAAAATATTATATGAGTATAATAAGAAAAACCATATGAACGAAATTTGAGTTTAAAACCAGAACTGAAATAAAAGTCTAGAAACTTGGAAAGGTTTGTAAATGAATTTGGATTCAATATATGGAATTTTAAAATGCTGGGAGATTTGAAAAATGGTTCTCCAAGTGCTGTGAAAGATATTTTGAAGTAATTTCAAAAACAAAGTGATTATAAATGAGTTTTTAAAGTAATATAGTATTGAACACACTTTGATGGCTGGAAAATAATTCCGACGATGATCCGGACATCATCGGTGTTCATTTCCGAGTCTCTAAGTGATGGATTACTACCAAAGATTTTGTTTTGAAATAAGTTGTTTGGAAATTCAAATGTTTTGAATTTCTATGTTATGAATATATATGTACATGATTTCAAACTCATTTGAAATAAAAGCCCCAGGAATTTGAATTCTAAAATTTAAAATTTACGTACGAAGTAAATAAATAAATAAATAATTTAACTAAGTCAAATAAGTTTGGAGTTGAATTGAAGCCAAGTAAGTGGAAATCGTATTGGAATAGAATTAAACTTGGGAAAGTAATTGAATTTGTGAAATAATACATTGGAATGGAACATAACTTAGTTATGAAAGTGAATTATTGAGGGAGAATTTGGAATTTAGAATGTAGCTGGAGTTGAATTGAAATTGACTCGGTAAAAGCGAATTGATGGAAATTGAAGATAAACTGAGTGGGGATCAATTGGAAATCTGGAGTATAGGCTAAATTGGTAGCAAGAGATAAAGTTGAATGCCCAACAAAAAGGTACAAGTTAATGTTAAATTGGGATATGAGAATTTTGAGATATTTGGCAAGACATTTGGCTGTTTATTTTACTTTGGATTGGAGAAGGCCCAGAGTGGCGAGTTGTAGTAGTACCGAATGAGCCATGTAGAGGAAATGCTGACAAAATTCTCCGAAAATTTAAGCTATTAGGAAACTTTCAGAATTTCTGAAAGTATTCATTAATATGAAGGAATTAATATTTTAATTAGATTTAATCGGTTCTGTTCAAATTGAATTTAAGAAATTAAATACAAGATTTTAACCTGGTTATAATATGGATTGTAGCGTTTTCCCTACCTTAGTAATTTCGGGGACGAAATTCTTTTAAGGAGGAAGGAACGTAATGTCCTGCATTTTTTTAACGGTTTATATTTGAACATTTAAACTAGTTTAAATATTGAATTCGTAATGTAAGTGGATTTATATATTAATTAGAACAAAGTTGAATGTATAAAAATATATATTAAATATAATGGAGCCCATAATATCATGGTAGTTCGTAATTTAACGTTCTGAACTTCAACTGAGCGTACAAGATCCGTTATTAGTCGGATTTCTTCGAAACAAGAAACGTTCGAATCTGTTAAACTGTATTTTTCTAATGGAAGTGAAAAACCAAGATTTCGTATTATAAATGGGAAGTTATGTCCAAATTAAATATTCAGAAAAAGCTGCGCATAATCATTTTTGGCCATAACTGTTTTTTAAATATATTTAAATAATGGTTTCAAATTTAGACAAGATTCTTTTTAGACATAGTGATAATTTAATTTTTAAAAAATTTCTATAATTTTTAGTTAATTAAATACACAACTTTTTATTTGGAGTATTTCGCACCTATATCAATATTTTGGGGTTTCACAATATGCGTTAAACTACCAATATTATTATATTTTTGGAATCGTGACACCACTCTGGACACGACTGTATTTTTATTTCTGTTAACAGCTTTAACGACCCGACTTTTTGCCCGATTCTTGCCGGTAATTAAACCAACTTAAACCGTTCAGAAAGACGAATTGTTATGGGTACATACATACATTGGACACAAATAACAGAACTTTTCATTGCAAATTACAATGTTACATCAGAGTTACATAGAATATCAGAGTTACAAATATATACAAAACGGAAGAAAAGAAAATAACTTTACTCTCAGCGGAAGATCAAAACACAGCGGAAGCTTCAACTCTATCGTGGGCTCCAACTCTAGAAGTGCTCTAAATCCTGCTCCAATGATCTATAACTGCAAAACTAAACTACTGGCTGCCCGTGCGAAAATCATGGGCACCCAGAGTTTAGAAAGGAACAATAAACTCCAGGTCAGTCGTGGGACTGGTGTGAGAACTCAAAACAGTTATTATTAGATTGATTTTTAAAGTTGGGAATTTCACCGGACCACGCCGCTAACGCGGAACGGGTTTACTCCAAGTGAACACCTGTGCATATAAATGCGCAATGACTTTTGAAAATGAAGCTATCATAAGCTCGTCCCACATCACACAATGCAAGCGCACACCAGATGGGCGAGTTTTATCTTATGATAACCAGACATGCTTTCATATGTAAAAATCCTCTTTCAAAAACATAATATATATATATAATGTGGAAAACATTTCGCAAGTAAATGTATTAATCCTAGACAGCATAAACCCCATAATATATGTCGCCATGTATATATACAATCAAAAATCGTATGGCTCGCATAAGAAATCTGGATTTCCAACTTGATGATTCCTGGCACGAAAGATCAATCAGGGATACAAAATGAAGTGCCTCAACGGCTTTTTCGACCATACGCGGACACCGAGTACACATCGTCAGGGCAGATCAACGGTTTTCGACCAGACACGGCCCCCCGAACATACCCCACTTCCCCAGGTTCATAAGTGGTTTCCCACTGCTACACAGCTTCATAATTCATTCATATATAAGTATAAAACCTAACCGCCAGTTTCTCATCAATCCGGGGTGTGAGGTTTGTTGATGTCACGTCATACGCAAAGCAATGCTTCGATAAGCCATTCTTTGATCATCACTAGCTCGTCTTATAACTTGGGTATGCCACATTGACAATTCACGACATATCATTGGTTTCAATCAATGCATACCCTCTAAGTTCATATGACTTAGAGACGAGGATAATATATTGCCACAAATCCGATATACATTAACGGAAATCAGTGCTATGCGGTCAATTTCAATGTCAGACACACCATCCATCAAATCCGTTCTGGGTCTGAACGGAACAACAACCCGAAAATACTTGAATATGTTCAGGTCTCATGCAACTCATACCTCGTATCGGGTGGCCAACCCAACCGAGACATTTATCACAATCCATCTAAACAATTCAAATGTTCCCGGTCTTCATTCTTCGTTTGCCATGTCTTGAATTTCTTCATAACGCCGTATTATCACTCGGAATGGTTTCGAACATATATTCGATCCCGGTCTTTCCAAGTAACAAGCGTACTTTAAAACAGTAGTTATGGTTTACCAGGCTTTTCGATTCAAATCTCCTTCCAATGATTTTTCAATTCATATATAACTTAAGATTTGAATTATTTTAATTTCATACATCTCATTATCATCTTATCTCTTCTTTGAAGTCAAAGATTATACCTTCGCTAAAATTTCTTACCTTTAATTCCCTCAAATCAAAGATTTGATTGAATCCCTAATTACGATATGAATTTCCACCATTAAATCTCATCGGGTTTCAAGAATGATATTATTGAAGATACGATTCACGACGAAACCCAAATCAATCGATATTGAATCATAAATTACTTAGAAATTCTTATCCACTTATATTCGATATATATTCTCATAATCAACGAATACTATAAGTGAAATAACGATATAATAATATCTTCCAAATTTCCCAGATAGTATTCATTACACCATGAAATTTTATACCGAATATCAAAGATTATTTCTATCTAACTTATTTCAATCAGGTGGATAAACCCATATCTTAATTAAAAGATTTATCCAATTCTTCGACATTATATCTGGTTAGACATACCATCAACTTATCTTCAATATTAATCTTTGTATCCAACTCATATTATAAGCGGAATAACGATGAATTACCTCTTAAATTCCTCAGATAATAAGAGTTTTCATCTATCGAATAAATATCGAACATCCGAAGATTTATCTCCAAAAATATCCAAATTTTAAATTTGGAAAACCCATTTCCATATCATATAAATATTTCAATATTTTAAAATCTTCAAACTATTTTTTTTTTCATTCTCATAGTCAAATAATAGTTCATGCTTATGAATTTCAAACCAACACAATATTTGGAATGTTACCCAAAAGCACAGTTATTGAAATAGCCATTTAAATCAAATAGATTTTTAATTATTCAAAAATCCAATTATCCCACTGTTTTCAAAACTGCCGTCATTTACAATTCATTGTTCTTTATTTCAAGTCAAATTTATTTCAAATAATCAAACAAAACTTGAAATCCATATTTCCGAATTGTTGAATCATAGTGCGTTCTATTCAAACCATATAATGGTTTAAATATGAATTATTTAAATCCTTTTCCAAATTTAATCCACATTTCCAAATCTTTTGAACCGCTTCAAAATATATTTCAAATTTAGATTTCGAATTTACCATCCCGTTGTCGGACCAGTTAGGGATAGCCAGGGAGAGCAGGAAGCCGAATTTCCAAACCCAAGCCTAGACACCATCCTCTCTGTCATCCTAAAACGTTCTGGTGTCTATATATATATATTATCATATTATGTTTTCAAAAACATATAAAGCCAAAATCAAATTTTCAAAAAAAAATCTCATTTTTGAAATAAATTGAACATGATAATATTTAATATTAGAAAATCTGCTTCGTTTATATGGGAGGGAAACAAAATCGATCACCCGTAGAATCCCATAACCATGGTATTGTGTGTGTATCATACAACAGAATAAATCAACCATATATATATGATGATAATGAATCATCGTTATCATCAACAACAACCAATTCAGTTGTGCACAAGCGTTACTGTCGATAACGCTTTTCAGTGTTCAGTGTATTATCTAACTACATGCACATCCATTCACATAAATACATCCATTACACAATCATCATCAACAGATTATAATTAACTCAGCTAATTATAATTAACTAATTTAAATAAATAAATTTAAATTAGAAGTTCTCACCATTCAAGCTCCAACATCTTTATTACCAAGACGAACAGACCAATGATCCCTGCCACTGCTGCTTGTACTGTCCTCGATCCCCTTTTTTTACTAGCAGTTCGATAAATTTCTGCTAATTGATTTGAAACTATATTAATAACGACGCTCGTTTTATATAGTTATATATATATAGGGTCATTTATTTTATTTTATCTACCAATAATTTATTCTTTATAAATTTTACCAAACCTATATATAATTGGATCCCATTTTCCGATACGAATCTAACGGATCCAACGGTATGCAAATCCGAGTTAAATCGAATGAGATATAGCTGATAAAGTTTTATACCAATAATTAAACCTAAATACAATTAATTAAAAGGATTTTACCCAAATTTAAGAAGGCCCAGCCCACCTTACTTCTTCTTCTCGGATCCCCCTCCTCCTTTAAATCCCGCACAAGCAACCATTTCACGCGAGCACCGTGCACCATGCACACACCATTACTCGACTATACTTGGATCCGAGAGCATCAGCAACCTCAACTTCCTGTCCTCGCTCGCCCGCTACCACTCGCCGGAACTTCGGTTCTCCCGGGCGAAATCCGATTATGTCGAGACCTGGAACACTGCACGCACCCCGTACAGGTATCGACACTTATATCCTCCAATATCCATCAAACTATACTATCTTGAAGACCTCTCCATCCTCGACACCAAGGCGCTCTCCGTTTTCCCTATCGTCGTCTCCTCCTCCGTCAAACTCTAACCCTAGTTTCCAACATCCAAAATCATCATCACAGAATCACATCAAACTTAGATGAAAAATACTACTCTTCCTGCTGATCGCAACGGCGCATACGGCAAGATCTAATTCGAAGCGGATTTTGAGATTTGATTTTTCGAAATCTTTGAACCCATTTTATATATTTACTGTAAATCAGAGATATCCCTTCCGTTGTTCCGTGAAACTTCAATCCGTCAGCTTCTAAAAATCACAAATGAGAACACGAACAACTTCCGTGTTGGAGTCAGAACAAATTTTGAACCGTTTGGGAGATTTGGATTTTTATTTGAAGTGGGAAGTATGAATTTCATTTACTGGATCTAGAAACAGAGAAAGGAGAAGAAGACAGAGGTCGTAGGATTTGAGACTAGAGAGAAAAATGGGTTTGGTATATACATTTAAAGGGTCTTTTAATTATTTACATAGATGGACACTTGTTCTTATCCCATGAACTCCATAACATGCATTAAGACACATAATCCTATTTTAAAAATTCCACCAATGCATGCTTTCCAAAAATTACTTATTTATTTATTTGTTAACTTTCAAATTTTAGCTACACCTTAATAACACTCATTAATGTAGTAAATTTAAATGCTTGTGAGCAAAATCAAAATATTACCTAAGATTTATAGAAATACTTAATATTTCAAATGCTTATTCATATTGCTTTTTTTTTGTCAAATATAACTTATTAAAAAGGAATTCAAATACATAACAAATCTTTATGAAAAACATTACATTTTATAAAACAATATTATTACATATTAATATTCCAAGAATATTCATCTATATTATTCAACAATATATTTATATATACTTTACCAAAAAATTTACTAAATGGTTTAAAAATAAATGCTTAATAAAATTTATAACATCATTTAAGAAATAAAAATCATTCTTATAAAATCATAAAATAAATTATCCTTTACAAAACTATTTACAAATCGGTATTATCAAAATTAGAAAAAATATTATTGCTTAAACATGAAATCTTATAAATTAAATATAAATGTTTGAAATAAATTTTGCTTATACAAAATCATAACTTATAAAATAAAACAAGATATTTTATTCAAAATTTAAAATTCCTATATTCAAACCTTATAAAACAAATGTATATTCATAAATCCAACATTATATAATAAAAATCCAAATTCATATATTAAAAATCTAAATCAACTTGGTAAAATTCTGGGATGTTACATTCACCCCCCCTTAGAAACTTTTCGTCCTTGAAAAGGAAGTCGAGTAAATTAAACTTCTTAACCAAATTTTAAATTTGAATTCTCCCTCAACATATCAGAAATGAAATGGTCAGGACCAAGGCTCATATCATTCTCCGGGCACTCTATCTAATTCTCACTAATGGTAAAGTCTGAGGAAACTTCTAAAATCTCGCGATTACTTGGGTCATCATGGGTCTTGTTTAAAATCGAATTCTCTGAGTTAGACTCAGAGCTAATACCACTACCACTAAGGAGAAACTAGGATAGACATTGCCTAGTACTAAGAGGTCTACGACTCTACGAAAATTTTTAAAGTTTGGAAATTATCTTTCCATCTTACTCTTACGGAACCCATGATTTTCTTATCAATTATAAGAACTTAAATTAGAAATTTAAATCTAAATTCCCAAATAAATCCTTTCCTTAATTATACAATTATCTTGCAAAATACCATCTTGGCTATATTCAGTATTAGAAATTCTATTGCACTAAATACAATTTCAAGTTCAAATTTAAGAGGTAATTCAAAGTACTGGTTTCAAATCCAAATTAATTCACTTGTCCATGGCTTTATCAGAGCAGGGAAAAAGGAAGAATTTAGAAATAAAGTTGGACAGTTAAATTCAAGCATGACAATTCGGGGTGATATTCAAAAGATGACAATGGGTCGAACAAAACCCAGCGATAAGGTAAGAGATAGAATATTATTTTCAATCATTCATTCTATTTCAAATTTTATTTCAGTCTTTTCCAGTCTCTTATTGACCCATTTATAAGTTAAATTGATATTCATTTGATATACATATTTTGGTTGTCATATCCACCAAATCGAATAACACTTTTTTTTCCAAATCCACTTTAAGATTCAAAATGTATATATAACTCTTTCTCATTCTTGTTTAAATATCAAATCTTGGTGAGAAAATTTTTCTTACTCGACTAGCCGTTAAACCTCTTAAAACGGTTCTGCTTAAAATACCATCACGCTTCCTCTGCGCACTCTGATTACGAGTATGCATGTTCAAGCTAGGGTTGTTTTAATAATTAATCTTAACATTTTCAAACCCACTAATAAATGGTTTGAATTCAAATGATGATGCTAACTTAGGCCTAGGTAGGAAAATCGAGTGCACTTAAAGGATACAAATATAAGTTATTTATTCTTAGAACACTTAGCTTCCATTAACTTCCTCTTGAGTAAATCTTACCTCAAATTCCATTTTTCTTTGTATCATATTTTTATTTTATTTGAATCACTCACACAACAGTTTTCTTCCTACTTCGATGTTCGCTTCTATTTAAATCGTCTTTAAATAGATTCCTCACTTAAGTTAAATTACTTTCTAATTTCTTGAGGGATTTAGATTTGCTAACATATACTTACAAGCGAAATAGTTTAACTTGCATTTTATCCTTTATAGTCCATGTTAGGCATTGATTTCAAATCTATCACTTACATTAACTTATTCTTCGAGGATTATAATACCCTTTTATGGTTATAACCTATTTTCCTTACATTAAATTCTTTTTAATATTTTAAACATACTAAAGTAGTTCCAGTATTTTCCAAATCTATTGCTTACATTAACATATTAACATTCTTTGAGAAATATAATATCTTTTCTGATTACAACTTATTAGACCATATTCAAACATTTGTTAAGACTTGTTTAACTTGAAGTATGGGTGTTATTTTTGACATAAATTGTCTTAATGTATTATCTTATTTCCCACATTTGCTTCCAAATCTTTAGGTGGATTTACCTCAATCCTTCTGGTTATTAAAATAGTTTGATTTGTATTTATAGCCTATTAAATTCCTCTTAATAGTTCCAACGTATCGAAATAATTCAAGTATTCCATGATGTCTTAACTGGAGTAATATAGTCATCCCACTTTCGAAACTCGAAAATGAGTAACGATGATGTTGCAATCATCATCAGATCATCCCCGGGCGACTAGAGTGTGACTCTATATCTACCTAGTATATATTGGCTTTGTATATACGTTAGCTAGGCGTATATCCAAAATCCTTATATACTCGATAGTCCAGTCGTGACGTCATATAAAACACTTGAAACTCTTATTTCCAATTATATTCAAAAATATATTTCAAATAATTATCATTTTCAAAATGATTTACTTGTTCAAAAGTACCTTATGTAGGTTTCAAAAATACGCTATCTCGACATAATATTCCAAAATCTCATTCTAAGGTATTTCTAACCCTATCTCTAATGAGATAATATAACTCTGAGGAGTCCTATTATTTTGTCCAAATATGTACATACCCTAAAGCTTTGTATAACCAAAGCTCTGATACCAACTTTAACGACCCGACTTTTTGCCCGGTTCTTGCCAGTAATTAAACCAACTTAAACCGTTCAGAAAGACGAATTGTTATGGGTACATACATACATTGGACACAAATAACAGAACTTTTCATTGCAAATTACAATGTTACATCAGAGTTACATAGAATATCAGAGTTACAAATATATACACAGCGGAAGAAAAGAAAATAACTTTACTCTCAGCGGAAGATCAAAACACAGCGGAAGCTTCAACTCTATCGTGGGCTCCAACTCTAGAAGCGCTCTAAATCCTGCTCCAACGATCTATAACTGCAAAACTAAACTACTGGCTGCCCGTGCGAAAATCATGGGCACCCAGAGTTTAGAAAGGAATAATAAACTCCAGGTCAGTCGTGGGACTGGTGTGAGAACTCAAAACAGTTATTATTAGATTCATTTTTAAAGTTGGGAATTTCACCGGACCACGCCGCTAACGCGGAACGGGTTTAATCCAAGTGAACACCCGTACATATAAATGCGCAATGACTTTTGAAAATGAAGCTATCATAAGCTCGTCCCACATCACACAATGCAAGCGCACACCAGATGGGCGAGTTTTATCTTATGATAACCATGCATGCTTTCATACGTAAAAATCCTCTTTCAAAAACATAATATATATAATGTGGAAAACATTTCGCAAGTAAATGTATTAATCCTAGACAGCATATACCCCATAATATATGTCGCCATGTATATATACAATCAAAAATCGTATGGCTCGCATAAGAAATCTGGATTTCCAACATGATGATTCCTGGCACGAAAGATCAATCAGGGATACAAAACTAAGTGCCTCAACGGCTTTTTCGACCATACGCGGACACCGAGTACACATCGTCAGGGCAGATCAACGGTTTTCGACCAGACACGGCCCTCCGAACATACCCCACTTCCCCAGGTTCATAAGTGGTTTCCCACTGCTGCACAACTTCATCATTCATTCATATATAAGTATAAAACCTATCCGCCAGTTTCTCATCAATCCGGGGTGTGAGGTTTGTTGATGTCACGTCATACGCAAAGCGATGCTTCGATAAGCCATTCTTTGATCATCACTAGCTCGTCTTATAACTTGGGTATGCCACATTGACAATTCACGACATATCACTGGTTTCAATCAATGCATACCCTCTAAGTTCATATGGCTTAGAGACGAGGATAATATATTACCACAAATCCGATATACATTAACGGAAATCAGTGCTATGCGGTCAATTTCAATGTCAGACACACCATCCATCAAATCCGTTCTGGGTCTGAACGGAACAACAACCCGAAAATACTTAAATATGTTCAGGTCTCATGCAACTCATACCTCGTATCGGGTGGCCAACCCAACCGAGACATTTATCACAATCCATCTAAACAATTCAAATGTTCCCGGTCTTCATTCGTCGTTTGCCAAGTCTTGAATTTCTTCATAACGCCGTATTATCACTCGGAATGGTTTCGAACATATATTCGATCCCGGTCTTTCCAAGTAACAAGCGTACTTTAAAACAGTAGTTATGGTTTACCAGGCTTTTCGATTCAAATCTCCTTCCAATGATTTTTCAATTCATATATAACTCAAGATTTGAATTATTTTAATTTCATATATCTCATTATCATCTTATCTCTTCTTTGAAGTCAAAGATTATACCTTCGTTAAAATTTCTTACCTTTAATTCCCTCTAATCAAAGATTTGATTGAATCCCTAATTGCGATATGAATTTCCACCATTAAATCTCATCGGGTTTCAAGAATGATATTATTGAAGATACGATTCACGACGAAACCCAAATCAATCGATATTGAATCATAAATTACATAGAAATTCTTATCCACTTATATTCGATATAAATTCTCATAATCAACGAATACTATAAGTGAAATAACGATGTAATAATATCTTCCAAATTTCCCAGATGGTATTCATTACACCATGAAATTTTATACCGAATATCAAAGATTATTTCTATCTAACTTATTTCAATCAGGTGGATAAACCCATATCTTAATTAAAAGATTTATCCAATTCTTCGACATTATATCTGGTTAGACATACCATCAACTTATCTTCAATATTAATCTTCGTATCCAACTCATATTATAAGCGGAATAACGATGAATTACCTCTTAAATTCCTCAGATAATAAGAGTTTTCATCTATCGAATAAATATCGAACATTCAAAGATTTATCTCCAACCATATCCAAATTTTAAATTTGGAAAACCCATTTCCATATCATTTAAATATTTCAATATTTTAAAATCTTCGAACTATTTTTTTTTTCATTCTCATAGTCAAATAATAGTTCATGCTTATGAATTTCAAACCAACACAATATTTGGAATGTTACCCAAAAGTACAGTTATTGAAATAGCCATTTAAATCAAATAGATTTTTAATTATTCAAACATCCAATTATCCCACTGTTTTCAAAACTGTCGTCATTTACAATTCATTGTTCTTTATTTCAAGTCAAATTTATTTCAAATAATCAAACAAAACTTGAAATCCATATTTTCGAATTGTTGAATCATAGTGCGTTCTATTCAAACCATATAATGGTTTAAATATGAATTATTTAAATCCTTTTCCAAATTTAATCCACATTTCCAAATCTTTTGAACCGCTTCAAAATATAATTCAAATTTAGATTTCGAATTTACCATCCTGTTGTCAGACCGGTTAGGGATAGCCAGGGAGAGCAGGAAGCCGAATTTCCAAACCCAAGCCTAGACACCATCCTCTCTGTCATCCTAAAACGTTCTGGTGTCTATATATATATATATATATATATATTATCATATTATGTTTTCAAAAACATATAAAGCCAAAATCAAATTTTCAAAAAAAAAAATAATCTCATTTTTGAAATAAATTGAACATGATAATATTTAATATTAGAAAATCAGCTTCGTTTATATAGAAGGGAAACAAAATCGATCACCCGTAGAATCCCATAACCATGGTATTGTGTGTGTATCATACAACAGAATAAATCAACCATATATATATAATGATAATGAATCATCGTTATCATCAAGAACAACCAATTCAGTTGTGCACAAGCGTTACTGTCGATAACGCTTTTCGGTGTTCAGTGTATTATCTAACTACATGCACATCCATTCACATAAATACATCCATTACACAATCATCATCAACAGATTATAATTAACTCAGCTAATTATAATTAACTAATTTAAATAAATAAATTTAAATTAGAAGTTCTCACCATTCAAGCTCCAACATCTTTATTACCAAGACGAACAGACCAATGATCCCTGCCACTACTGCTTGTACTGTCCTCGATCCCCTTTTTTTTACTAGCAGTTCGATAAATTTCTGCTAATTGATTTGAAACTATATTAATAACGACGCTCGTTTTATATAGTTATATATATATAGGGTCATTTATTTTATTTTATCTTCCAATAATTTATTCTTTATAAATTTTACCAAACCTATATATAATTGGATCCCATTTTCCGATACGAATCTAACGGATCCAACGGTATGCAAATCCGAGTTAAATCGAATGAGATATAGCTGATAAAGTTTTATACCGATAATTAAACCTAATACAATTAATTAAAAGGGATTTTACCCAAATTTAAGAAGGCCCAGCCCACCTTACTTCTTCTTCTCGGATCCCCCTCCTCCTTTAAATCCCGCACAAGCAACCATTTCACGCGAGCACCGTGTACCATGCACACACCATTACTCGACTATACTTGGATCCGAGAGCATCAGCAACCTCAACATCCTGTCCTCGCTCGCCCACTACCACTCGTCGGAACTTCGGTTCTCCCGGGTGAAATCCGATTATGTTGAGACCTGGAACACTGCACGCACCCCGTACAGGTATCGACACTTATATCGTCCAATATCCATCAAACTATACTATCTTGAAGACCTCTCCATCCTCGACACCAAGGCGCTCTCCGTTTTCCCTATCGTCGTCTCCTCCTCCGTCAAACTCTAACCCTAGTTCCCAACATCCAAAATCATCATCACAGAATCACATCAAACTTAGATGAAAAATACTACTCTTCCTGCTGATCGCAACGGCGCATACGGCAAGATCTAATTCGAAGCGGATTTTGAGATTTGATTTTTCGAAATCTTTGAACCCATTTTATATATTTACTATAAATCAGAGATATCCCTTCCGTTGTTCCGTGAAACTTCAATCCGTCAGCTTCTAAAAATCACAAATGAGAACACGAACAACTTCCGTATTGGAGTCAGAACAAATTTTGAACCGTTTGGGAGATTTGGATTTTTATTTGAAGTGGGAAGTATGAATTTCATTTACTGGATCTAGAAATAGAGAAAGGAGAAGAAGACAGAGGTCGTAGGATTTGAGACTAGAGAGAAAAATGGGTTTGGTATATACATTTAAAGGGTCTTTTAATTATTTACATAGATGGACACTTGTTCTTATCCCATGAACTCCATAACATGCATTAAGACACATAATCCTATTTTGAAAATTCCACAAATGCATGCTTGCCAAAAATTACTTATTTATTTATTTGTTAACTGTCAAATTTTAGCTACACCTTAATAACACTCATTAATGTAGTAAATTTAAATGCTTGTGAGCAAAATCAAAATATTACCTAAGATTTATAGAAATACTTAATATTTCAAATGCTTATTTATATTGCTTTTTTTGTCAAATATAACTTATTAAAAAGGAATTCAAATACATAACAAATCTTTATGAAAAACATTATATTTTATAAAACAATATTATTACATATTAATATTCCAAGAATATTCATCTATATTATTCAACAATATATTTATATATACTTTACCAAAAAATTTACTAAATGGTTTAAAAATAAATGCTTAATAAAATTTATAACATCATTGAAGAAATAAAAATCATTCTTATAAAATCATAAAATAAATTATCCTTTACAAAACTATTTACAAATCGGTATTATCAAAATTAGAAAAAATATTATTACTTAAACATGAAATCTTATAAATTAAATATAAATGTTTGAAATAAATTTTGCTTATACAAAATCATAACTTATAAAATAAAACAAGATATTTTATTCAAAATTTGAAATTCCTATATTCAAACCTTATAAAACAAATGTATATTCATAAATCCAACATTATATAATAAAAATCCAAATTCATATATTAAAAATCTAAATCAACTTGGTAAAATTCTGGGATGTTACAACAGCGGTTCGTAGACCAACAGAAATTTTACGTGAAGTACGTAAATTCTTTTTTTTTTAAAACAAATAGGCCAAACCTTCCATTTGCAAGCCACTACGTTCCTTCTGATTGAAGCAAGAAATTACATTCCTACCTACAATTTAAAAAGTACACTCCATCTTCCTAGTGTCCCTATTTGCATGTAGTATCCGCAAGATCTCAATCAAATGTACGCATCAACACATGCCTGTTTCCACGGGATAAGAACAAAATGTATGATGTTCTACTACTAGAGTTGCACATAGGAAAACATACTGATGTAGACACCAAACAAATAAATACTCGTTGTCCACTGAACCTATACCACTAGCTTAAAACAAATATAAAAGGCCACCTCGCAATATATACTTGTCCTTTTTGCTATGTTCTGGTGTTTACGTACTCTTACAACTCACATTTCTTTTGTATCACTTCATGTAGATGTCAACACCTATATTAAACAAAACATGCTTAGGCCCCAAGGTAATTCAAAAGAATCCACGTTGTCACACTAGCCTATAAGAACGAAATGACCACAGGATATCCAACCATCCATTTCCATTTAATAAGGTATGATGTCCTCGTTCTTAAACCATGCCTTACTGTGCAGGCCTACAAGAAGGAAATCGTGGCATGTACTTACCCTAATACTTAGCAGCTAAAGATATCCTTTAAATGACATAACCATACGTAACAGAGACCTACCCCCTATAACGGACACGACAGGGAAATGGAAACACATAGCTGAACTACTCTACAGCATGCCTAATGCTTAAGCATTAAGTTTCTTCTTCATGTTATAAATACCAAACCATTCCTTCTGTTCTTTTCATTTTAGAAAATCTAAAACAAATTTCTATCTTGCACTATAATTTGTAAAATATACATTTTTGAAATCAATAAGACTAGAGCAATGAGCTCATATATTTTTATTTAGTTCGAACTGAAATGGAGAAGTAATAATGGAGTCGACTGGAGTAAAGTATCAGCAGTGGGTAAATAGGAGGGGATGAAGTCCATGCAAAGTTCAGGAACGGTGAGAGATTGTACTAGAGCTGTAGCGCGATGGTTGTTCCTGGAAGAACACTATGGAGAGGCGCTGTGTGTATTGGGAAGAAAAGGGATTGAAAAGCAGTATGGACGTGTGAAGCATGCATTGGTGTAAGAGTGGATGGGAAGCAACAAACGCCGAAAGAAGGTGAACTTAGGAGTTTAATTCATCGAAGTTACTGGAGGGGGCATAAGTGTGATTTTGAGTTGGAAATACATGATTTGGGTGAGGTGGCGCGTGCTTTTCCTGGTACATACAGACGCAAGGTTAGAAAAATATGGAGTAAATGATAAACAGGAGCTATCAACGTAGGAGAACCGTGTTTGATTCAGTTTGAGGAAAATGGTGAATAATAGGAGCAAGAAAACGGTGAACGTAAGAACAAGGAGTTGTGTAATTTGGTTCGGTTTGTTTTAACAGGAGGATGGGTGAGAACGTGAAAGGGGATGTTAACGGCCAAGGTGGTTTGAGTAGTAAGGACCTAACGTGGTGGTCCAATAGTGGTAACGTGGTGGTCAAATAATGGTAAAAACGTATGAAGAGTGAAAATGATGTAGTAAGGAGGGTGGTGAAGTGTTGAGTAGGAAATTGCATCATGCAGGAATCCATGCATGCAGGCGTGTATGGGAAGGAGAAGATCCGGGCACTGGGTTCTTTGGAGGTGAAGAGCTCGCCTTGGGTGGTCGGAAGTTGAATGTAGGCGGAATGAAAGACACGTGTATCCTTTGAACGGTTTCAGTATGTTTGCTAAAGGAGTGGAGAAAATCATGTTGATGGTTGGAAAAGCTTTAGGAGTAAATGGTGCAAAGAACACTGTGTAAATGTGAACACATTAAAGAAATGCTAACATAATTGTTGTTGGTCCACTGCTCTCATGCACAGTTGTCCAGGTGGGTTGAATATGTTAGTATTAAAAGATATAGAGATGGAGAAGGGCATGCAAATCAGTAGTTCGTTGAAATGGTCGGTGTGAGTAGGATAAAAGGTGGCAGAGTAAGGATGGTAAAACGGATGGGTACGAAGCCCGAGACAACGCCGGGTTATACGGTGTACAGGGCGGGTTCGGATAAACAGTCCGTTGTCTGCTGTAAAGTGATGGTAGCATTCGTTTCGGGTAGGGGAACGTGTCATGAAAGTTTGATTTGAGCATATCTTCATGAGGATGGCAGCGATCAGCTCGCGAAGGAGACGAGACTGTTTATTACGGGTCGGTTACTGGTGCATGCTAAAATGGCTGATCAGATTTACTGATGCAAATCGTTATTTGACGGTTAACGCGCGAAGGTGAGTAAATTCACTAACTCTGATCTATTTTAAAATATTATAATTATATTTTAAATGTTGGTTGAATGTTGTGTGATGGTCATTTAGATAGATTACAATTAAATTGGTTGAAATATATATATTATTGCATATATAAACATCAGCGGTTGGATACTGATTCCATCGATTATAATATTTCCTAGTAGGAATCAGTGTATATTGTTTGACTAACAACTGTGGATGCGAGAAACCTGTGACGGCCCGCCCCGCACCAGCCTGCATTTCCTCTGGAAGTGCGCTGTACACATGCCCAACTAGCACGGGACGGTCGTCATGAGAAAAGAAAGAAGAGAGTGAACTAATCAAGGAACCTGTAGAATGTCTCACAGCGCATGGAATAAAATATAATAATAACATACTTGACATAAAACAGGTGAGACAGTGCATAAGCTGATAACTAATAATCAATGTCAACATCAGAGCAGCGGAAATCCAAATACAGCTTATTACAACTTTCCAAATTTACTGTCTCTAACAAAGGAAAACTAAAGTAGAAGATGCACCACCAATGCCCAAGCAGTGATCTTCAACAACGCAGGGAGAATACTATATATATTACGTGGAAGCCTCCTGCTCGTCTCCGGATTATCTACCCGTGCATCACCAGCTAACCTGTCTCTAGTCTGCTCGTGTGAGCACCCAGAGTAATAAGAGGACACATAAAACTCTGGGTCAGACATAAAGCCTGGTATGAGCGATAAACATCTAAACAGAGTAATAACAGGTATACTAAACCATACCTGAACCTGGACCTGCAACCAAAGAGTTAGTACCACATACCGTACAATACTCCAAGGTGCCATAATAAATAGTGTAAGAATACAGGGGTGGGGTGTGCATGTCACAATGATAGCAAACAAATCATCCATAGCAACCATCCTCACATCTCTCACTCAGTGCGTAAAGCATACGATATCTACCACTTTGGAACACTAGACAAACTGAGGCAACGACGAATCCCGACTTGTAGAAACCCTGCTATGACCAAGCTAAACATATGGAGTCATGACCAAACATTTCAATGACCCACTTCATTGGTTGTAGCCCTTGGTTCTACCGATGCCATAATGGCCCTGAATCTGCCTTCGTACCTCCTACCATAGTGGTCCAAAGCTATAGACGTCGATAACTCCTTGAAACGCGTCCCGCAGCAAAGCCCAATCATGAAGCGAACTCGTTGATTCCCATCTGGATCTTGAGCTCTAGCTTCTCATTTGGACTACTTTTGCATCTCGGGTTTTGGTCGAATTGGAGTGGGTCATCAGAAGAGTTGTCGCGCATTAACAGTTTTAGAATTCGGTTCGGTTCGGTAGTCATCACCTTCATCGGTTCGGGTCGGGAGTCATCACCTTCATTGGTTCGGGTCGGTCCTCCTTCCTTGCCATCTTTCCATTCGGTTCGGGTCGGGTACTCCACTTCGGGTCGGGTCGGGTGTCCTTCCTTCCAGTGCTCCGATCCGCTGGCTCATTTCCTCACGTATTCCGATCCGATCCCTCCTTGTCAACTGATCCGCGTGGCCTTCCCTCTTGCTAATTCTCCCAAATGTTTACTTCCGATCCGAGCTCTACGTCTCCAAGTCGATCCGATCTGGCCTCCAATTATTCTTCCGATCCCCTTGTCCACTCCAACTCTAAGTAAATGGCCTTCCTTCTCGCCAAGCCTCCTCCAGTGACAAGTTCCAATCCAGTTCGAATTTCCTTGGTCAGTTCACAAGTCCAATCCGACCCCTTACTCCGATCCGAACCGGTTCGGAACCTGCACACTTCTGCAACTTTCCAGCGAGCTTTCTACGCCATTCGACGGCATTTTCGACCGATCTAACTATTCTAATCAATCATAAAACATACCACAGAGTCATAGCAACATGTAAGAACAACCACAAACACCAAACAACAATTCAAATGAACCAAAATGGATCAAAAGTGGCTAAAACCTCACATTTTTCCTATAATCCCTCTTAAACATGTTTAAGCACATACTTAGTAAAACTTAATCAAATTGTCTAAATTTTCTGACAGAGGCATGAAATATTATTTAAGAATTTCTAAACATTTTTCCAGAATTTATTAGTGTATAAATTCGCTAATCTTCACTAATTACCCTTAATTAACTGTAATTAGTGTCAAAACGATGCTATCACTCACCTTGGCCACAAAATAAAACACCAAATCTGAAGTATCCTCTGTTTGGGTCGAATTCCTATGTATATCAGCAGCTCCAACCTTGCTTTGTTGCTATTTGGCCTTGCTTTGATGTAGTTTAGGCTTAATCTTCACTAAAAATGTGTTTTGGAGTGGTTTTAGAGGATGGAAGTCATTACTAAGGTCTCAAGAAGGTTTGTGGCAGCTCAAAACTGAAATGAAAGTGATAACCTAACCCTAATCAGTCTTCCTATACCTCTAAACCCGAAATTCCCCTGTGGGCCTAGCTGCTAATCACCCGGTTAAGCCCAATTAAGCTGTTTTTCACCATCTGAAACTTGTTTCAGCCATATCTCCCAAACGGTGAGTCCGTTTGACTAATGTGACCACTCTACGGAAAGAGAAACCATCATCCAGAGCCAATGGAAGTGGTTTCAGGTCAAAATTCCTTTCCAATCAAAAGTTATGCCCAAAACAGTGCCAACTAGGGGTAAAATGGTCATTTAAAAATCGGGAAAAATCATGAACATGGGAAATGACCCCAATAGCCGTCCCCCAAAGTTACATGACCATACGACTTCGTATGTGAAAGATATAAATATTCTACGATCCTATGATGCGTAGAATGCGGGTCGTTACACTCTCCCCCCCTTAAGAAATTTCGTCCCCGAAATTCCTTAACCCAAAACATACAAAGGATCCCGCATGCCTAACAACCACATACATCAATCAAACATGTAAAACAAGCAAAACAAACCTATCCTAGCATGCGGAAAACTAAATCGAAGTCAAAATCTTACCAGGCAAAGAGTTCTGGGTGTGTCTTCCTAATGTCCTCCTCTGTCTCCCAAGTACAATCACTCTCGTCCTCGCTCCACTGTACCTTGACTAGCTTCACCGCCTTCCTTCGAAGTTGCTTCATGTCGTGCTCGACAATACGGACCGGCTTGCGGTTCCCAACCGCCTCGGGTTCTACTTCGAAGTCCTCTAACTGATCAGGTGAAATAGCCATATTTGAGTCGTGAACGAACTTCCTTAGTTGGGAAACATGAAATACGTTGTGAACTCCTGCCATCTTCTCCAGTAAGTCAATTCTGTATGCCAAATTCCCGACTAGTTCAAGAACAGGGAATGGGCCAACAAATCTTGGTGCCAACTTGCCTCTCCTGCCAAATCGTATTACGCTCTTCAACGGAGAAATCTTGACAAACACCAAGTCGCCAACGGAGAATTTTAAGTCTCTTCTCCTCTTATCAGCATAACTCTTCTGCCTAACTTGGGCAGCCTTCACTCGTTGTTGAATGATCTTAATCTTATCCGACGTTTCTCTCACCACATCTGGTCCAAGCACAAACTTCTCGCCAGTCTCTATCCAACATGATGGTGAGTTGCACGGTCTTCCGTACAAAGCTTCATATGGAGCCATACCGATACTGGATTGGTAGCTATTATTATATGCAAACTCTACTAGGTGCAAATGGTCATCCCATGATCCACCGAAATCCAATATACATGCTCTCAAGAGATCTTCCAAAATACGGTTCACCCTCTCCGTCTGACCGTCAGTCTGAGGATGATATGCAGTACTGAGATGTAACTCTGACCCTAGAGCCTCTTGTAAGCTCTTCCAAAACCCACTAGTGAACAACGGGTCTCGGTCGCTCACAATGCTTTTAGGTACTCCATGAAATCTCACTACCTACTTCATATATAATTCTGCTAACTTAGCTGTCGTTCTGGTCGATTTGACTGGTATAAACCTTGCACTTTTAGTCAGTCGATCTACAATTACCCAAATGCTATCATGTCCCGATCTAGTCCTTGGTAAACCATCGATGAAATCAATCGAGACTTGTTCCCATTTCCATTCGGGAATTTCTAAGGGCTGTAACAACCCACTAGGCTTCTTTTGCTCGGCTTTAACTAGCTGGCAATTCATGCACTTGGATATAAACTTCCCAACATCTCTTTTCATCCCTTCCCAGTATTAAGTCTGCTTCATATCTCGATACATCTTGTTACCACCGGGGTGTATAGTTAGTTTTGGGTGATGACATTCTCTAAGCACTTCATCTCTCAATCCATTGACATTGGGTACAACAAGCTTTCCATTCTTTCTAAGCCATCTATCTCGATCAAGCCCGTACTTGTTCATCTCCTCATCGATACCCATCTCTAACTTGGAGATGATTTCCAATAGGTTAGGATCGTCCCTCTGACTAGAGCCGATCCGCTCAATCAAAGTGGGTCTGATCGTCAAACTTGCTAACATTTCTGGATCCAATTCGCACTTTGGTCTGAAATCAAACCCCGCGATAAACTCCAGTTGCTTCCATTCAAGGAACATAGCCCCTAAGCTGGCATGTCTTCTACTCAATGCATCAGCCACCGCATTGCCCTTTCCTGGTGTGTATGCGATGTCAAAATCATAGGAAGCTAAGAACTCTAACCATCTCTGCTGACGGAGATTCAGATCTTTCTGAGAGAAGAGATACTTTAACGACTTATGATCTGTAAACAACTCAAATCTTTCTCCCAAGAGATAGTGTCTCCACATCTTTAACGCGAACACGATTGCTGCCAATTCTAAATCATGGGTAGGGTATCTTCTCTCGTGCAGTTTCAATTGCCGACTTGCGTAAGCTACAACCCTACCGCCTTGCATCAATACAGCACACAGTCCGGTACCACAGGCATCCGTGTATACCGTCATCTCTTCATCCCCCTTAGGAATGACTAACACTGGTGCGCTTGTCAACTTGTCCTTTAGACTTTTAAATGCATTCTCGCACCTTTCATCCCAGACAAAAGCTTGATTCTTCTTGGTCAACTGGGTCAATGGTGCTGCTATCTTGGAGAAACCTTGGATAAACTTACGATAATATCCCGCTAACCCCAAGAAACTTCTTACATCTGTTGCATTCTTGGGCGTAGGCAAATCCTGTACCGTAGCCACCTTTGCCGGGTCCACGGCGATACCATTCTCTGATACAACATGGCCCAAGAACCTCACTTCCCTCTTCCAGAAGTGACACTTCGAAAACTTTGCTTTCAATTGGTGTTTTCTCAACACCTCCATCACTATTCTTAAATGTTCCTTGTGTTCTTCCTCTGTCCTCGAATAGACCAAAATATCATCAACGAACACAAGGACAAACTTATTCAACTGATCTCTGAATACCCTATTCATAAGATCCACAAAATATGCTGGGGCATTGGTCAGCCCGAATGGCATGACCAACCACTCATAAAATCCAGACGGCGTCCGAAATGCCGTTCTAGCTATACTCTCAGCTTCCACTCTAAGCTGATGAAAACCTGTCGCGAGATCCAACTGAGAAAATATTCTCGTGCCACTCAACTGATCGAACAAATCATCTATCCGCGGTAGAGGATACTTGTTCTTCCCCGTCACTTTATTCAACTCGCGGTAGTCTACACACAAACGAAGGGAACCATCCGCCTTGGTAGCAAACACAACTGGTGCTCCCCATTCAGAAACACTCCTCCTGATAAATCCCTTCTTCAAAAGATCGCTGACTTGCACCTCGAGCTCTCGCTGCTCTCTTGGTGCCATACGACGAAGTGGCATCACTATAGGCCTGGCATCCTTTACCAAATCAAATACGAAACTCAATCTCTCGGTGTGGTGGAAGTCCGGTCACTTCTTCGAAAACATCCGGATACTGGCCAACCACGGGCAAACCTGACAACTCACTATGCGGAATGTCGAGGGAGTTTAGAAAACTAGCCAATACCCCCTTACTGGGTAGACCACCAAACACTATCCTCCGCCCATCATCCGCTCTAGCTGTCACCAACAAGCCCTCACAGTCTACCACCACCCCGTATCTTTGGAGCCAATCTACTCCCAAAATAATGCCAAACCCAGTAAAGCCCAAAACAAAGCAATCACAAACAAACATGCATCCATGACTCGATAAGACCACATTACGACAAATCATGCTAAGGCTAGTCGAACCACCAATCGGGTTCGTCACTACTAAAGGTCTATCGACAATCTCGGGCTCCAATCCCAACCTATCTACCAGTCACTAGATATGAAAGAACTGGAAGCTCCGGTATCAAACAAAACTCTAACAGGAACATCATAAACAGAAAGCATACCTTGAATGACGACATTCTTTCCCTTCTCCGCCACTGTTGGGGCATTCGACGAAGAAGGAATAGCATTAAGAGCGTAGGCTTTCACCATTTGCTTTTCCTTAGGGGGCTGTGGACACTTGTCCTTGTGATGTCCCATTTGGCCACAGTTGAAGCACTTCCTATCCGCTGGCTTGGCTCGACAATTACTAGCATAATGGCCCTTCTTACCACAGCTGAAGCACTCAACATCTTGCTTATTCTTTTTCTTCTGGCCATCCTTAGCTTGGTTCTGCTTTCTCTTATTCTGGGAACCACCCTTGCCTCCACCACTTGCTTGTGGCTTTGGCTCTTCTGCAGATGCAACCTCAGTCTTCGACTTAGGGTAGAGACTTTCTGATCTTAATGCTTTCCCCACAATCGATTCAAACGTCTCATCGATGTGGTTAATAAGTTTTTCCCCCAAGTACTGATCCAAACCAGTTATGAATTTCTCATTCTTTTTCTCGGCAGTATCAATAAGAGATAACCCATATTTTGACAAAGTGTCAAATTCAGCAATATATTCCGAGACAGCTCTGCCATTCTGCTTGAGCTCCAAGAATTTCTTAAACAGCATTGACTTCTGAGCAGCTGGAATGAACTTCTCACTGAAGCGAGCTTTAAACTGCTCCCAAGTAATCTGATCTTCGGGAGTAGCTGCCTTTATAGCATTCCACCAATTCATTGCCCGCCCTTGCAGCTGACGGGACGCTAGCTTTCTCTTCATTGCATCCTCGATACCCAAATCCTCGAAGATACGTTCGCAACTATCCAACCAATCTTGAACATCCGTGGCCGACTCCGTTCCGTGGAACGGCTTCCCACCAAGGCTAGTATAATCATTATTCAGCTTGGCGAAGTCGACTCTTGGCGCCTGCACTATTGGACCATCACCATTGGGAGCTGCCCTCTGCACATCTCTAAGCATCTCTCTCATGAGGTCAGTAAACATCGTCCTCATGTCAGCAGCATTCCCATTACTGGCTCCCCTACCAGCACCTCTAGTATATCGGCTCATCGTCAATCTGAAAAAGGAAATGATTAACGACTCCATAGTGGTGCTAGTGCAGTACGACTTCATCCTTATACTACTAATAGTATATATATATATAGCTTTTAAAAACCAAAATAATCACAAATACGCTCTCTCGTATACGTATATTATCTCTCCCTGATAACTTCCCTAGGTTAACTATGCAACCTAGAGCTCTGATACCAAGTGTGACGGCCCGCCCCGCACCAGCCTGCATTTCCTCCGGAAGTGCGCTGTACACATGCCCAACTAGCACGGGACGGTCGTCATGAGAAAAGAAAGAAGAGAGTGAACTAATCAAGGAACCTGTAGAATGTCTCACAGCGCATGGAATAAAATATAATAATAACATACTTGACATAAAACAGGTGAGACAGTGCATAAGCTGATAACTAATAATCAATGTCAACATCAGAGCAGCGGAAATCCAAATACAGCTTATTACAACTTTCCAAATTTACTGTCTCTAACAAAGGAAAACTAAAGTAGAAGATGCACCACCAATGCCCAAGTAGTGATCTTCAACAACGCAGGGAGAATACTATATATATTACGTGGAAGCCTCCTGCTTGTCTCCGGATCATCTACCCGTGCATCACCAGCTAACCTGTCTCTAGTCTGCTCGTGTGAGCACCCAGAGTAATAAGAGGAGACATAAAACTCTGGGTCAGACATAAAGCCTGGTATGAGCGATAAGCATCTAAATAGAGTAATAACAGGTATACTAAACCATACCTGAACCTGGACCTGCAACCAAAGAGTTAGTACCACATACCGTACAATACTCCAAGGTGCCATAATAAATAGTGTAAGAATACGGGGGTGGGGTGTGCATGTCACAATGATAGCAAACAAATCATCCATAGCAACCATCCTCACATCTCTCACTCAGTGCGTAAAGCATACGATATCTACCACTTTGGAACACTAGACAAACTGAGGCAACGACGAATCCCGACTTGTAGAAACCCTGCTATGACCAAGCTAAACATATGGAGTCATGACCAAACATTTCAATGACCCACTTCATTGGTTGTAGCCCTTGGTTCTACCGATGCCATAATGGCCCTGAATCTACCTTCGTACCTCCTACCATAGTGGTCCAAAGCTATAGACGTCGATAACTCCTTGAAACGCGTCCCGCAGCAAAGCCCAATCCTGAAGCGAACTCGTTGATTCCCATCTGGATCTTGAGCTCTAGCTTCTCATTTGGACTACTTTTGCATCTCGGGTTTTGGTCGAATTGGAGTGGGTCTTCAGAAGAGTTGTCGCGCATTAACAGTCTTAGAATTCGGTTCGGTTCGGTAGTCATCACCTTCATCGGTTCGGGTCGGGAGTCATCACCTTCATTGGTTCGGGTCGGTCCTCCTTCCTTGCCATCTTTCCATTCGGGTCGGGTCGGGTACTCCACTTCGGGTCGGGTCAGGTGTCCTTCCTTCCATTGCTCCGATCCGCTGGCTCATTTCCTCACGTATTCCGATCCGATCCCTCCTTGCCATCTGATCCACGTGGCCTTCCCTCTTGCTAATTCTCCCAAATGTTTACTTCCGATCCGAGCCCTACGTCTCCAAGTCGATCCGATCTGGCCTCCAATTATTCTTCCGATCCCCTTGTCCACTCCAACTCTAAGTAAACGGCCTTCCTTCTCGCCAAGCCTCCTCCAGTGACAAGTTCCAATCCAGTTCGAATTTCCTTGGTCAGTTCACAAGTCCGATCCGACCCCTTACTCCGATCCGAACCGGTTCGGAACCTGCACACTTCTGCAACTTTCCAGCGAGCTTTCTACGCCATTCGACGGCATTTTCGACCGATCTAACTATTCTAATCAATCATAAAACATACCATAGAGTCATAGCAACATGTAAGAACAACCACAAACACCAAACAATAATTCAAATGAACCAAAATGGATCAAAAGTGGCTAAAACCTCACATTTTTCCTATAATCCCTCTTAAACATGTTTAAGCACATACTTAGTAAAACTTAATCAAATCATCTAAATTTTCTGACAGATGCATGAAATATTATTTAAGAATTTCTAAACATTTTTCCAGAATTTATTAGTGTATAAATTCGCTAATCTTCACTAATTACCCTTAATTAACTGTAATTAGTGTCAAAACGATGCTATCACTCACCTTGGCCACAAAATAAAACACCAAATCTGAAGTATCCTTTGTTTGGGTTGAATTCCTATGTATATCAGCAGCTCCAACCTTGCTTTGTTGCTATTTGGCCTTGCTTTGATGTAGTTTAGGCTTAATCTTCACTAAAAATGTGTTTTGGAGTGGTTTTAGAGGATGGAAGCCATTACTAAGGTCTCAAGAAGGTTTGTGGCGGCTCAAAACTGAAATGAAAGTGATAACCTAACCCTAATCAGTCTTCCTATACCTCTAAACCCGAAATTCCCCTGTGGGCCTAGCTGCTAATCACCCGGTTAAGCCCAATTAACTTGTTTTTCACCATCTGAAACTTGTTTCAGCCATATCTCCCAAACGGTGAGTCCGTTTGACTAATGTGACCACTCTACGGAAAGAGAAACCATCATCCAGAGCCAATGGAAGTGATTTCCGGTCAAAATTCCTTTACAGTCAAAAGTTATGGCCAAAACAGTGCCAACTATGGGTAAAATGGTCATTTAAAAATCGGGAAAAATAATGAACATGGGAAATGACCCCAATAGCCGTCCCCTAAAGTTACATGACCATACGACTTCGTATGTGAAAGATATAAATATTCTACGATCCTATGATGCGTAGAATGCGGGTCGTTACAAAACTGGTTGGAGGAAACCAACTAGATTCCTCAGTATTTATATGTACTGTTTGTTTTATATATACATTGTTTGAACCATGTTGAATGGAAATTCAACGTTATATTGATAGACGATATCGATTAAGAAAATAGCAACAGTCGACCATAAACCCACTTGTTGTTAAGAAGTTGATTGACCGTCAAGCAAATCAACGAAGTTAATTTTAAAAAAAAAATATTTTTATAATTGAAGCGAAGTTTAAATTGTAATAGAAGTTCTATTATAAACTATATTTTATAGTTCATTTTATAAAATAAATATAAACAATTATTTGACATTTAAATAAGTCATTAAGCTGTAACTATCCTTCGAGTGAATAATTTGGATAATTAATTTAAAGCAAACAGTTAAGAAATATTACTAGATTAATTATATTAATCTAATGGAATAAGTAATTAAAATCAGTTAACAAATTAACTGATGGTTTGAAGTTGATTTGAAAATTGATTATTTGATAAATTGATTTTCGATTACTCTAATGCTAATGACTTAGTGAGAAATTGATCAAAATTAATAAGATTTCTTATTAATCGCTTTTCAATTAACGAAGTCTAAATGATTATGGAACTAAGTACAAATAGTTATTATTTATTTAAGCAACCAATCTGTATGAAGTAAACTGTTTATTTCAGTAATGATGAAGTTAATTACTATTCAGTTATTTTAATCAAAGCAATTTTTTATTAAATAGAATTCATTTAAGATGGTATTAAGTTGGTAATGAGATGTTTTACTTGAATTAAATAATTCGAATGAAAGACAATTAACAGAAGACAAAGAGTGTTAAAGAGTTTTGGGAAAGGAAATATAAATGGAGTTGTATAACGAGATTGAAGTGAAGGTTTAATATTTAATAAAAATAGCCACAAACAACAAAGATTTCAAAGTAAGCATATGCGTTATAAAACAATATTGAAAAAGGAAACAAGAAATACAGTTGATTAAGATTTGAAATAATAAGGGGTTAGAGTTACAGACTTATATCTATTCTAAGATAAGAATGTTGTCGATAAAGGTCTGAGAGGTAAATAAAATACCCTAACTTGAACGGCTTCACTATTATCGAGGAATGATATCAGTTTGTAATGGAAAAAGATGTCAAGATTAGTTATAAAAAAGGATATTGCAGCATATAGTAAGTCTTTGAACTATAACGGTAAAATAACGTTGTTGACTAGGCTTAAGTGTGACTGTTATGTCGAGATTAGTTATAAAGGAGATATCGCAGCACATTGCAAGTTTTGAACTGTAACGATAAATTAACGTTGTTGACCAAGCTTAAGCGTGATTTTTATATATAACACTATTAGGAATTGGAACTATAATTCGGCGGCGTCGAATGTATTAAAGTAAATTATTTTTAGGAATTATAATCTGATAGGATAGATAATTTTTAGTTTAAACCAATAGATTAGAATAAGGATATGTAATCAATATTTAGTTATAAACTTGATATTGACAAGAAGTGACTTAGAAACAGAGTTCATAAAAAGGAATGGGAATATAAAGTTTGGAAAGAGATCTCAGTAAACAAGATAAGGGTATTTATTACTTGAATAAAGGGTTATTTAATAAAGGTGTTCAGATACATATATAATAGAGATGTTATTAACAATTTAAAGTGAATAATGTTTTAAAAGTAAACGTTTGGCAGATTAAAATGTTTATAATGAAATTGGAACTATTTTTCCAATGTAGATAGGGTATATTATCCAAGTGTAGAAAATAAAGAATGTGAAAAGAATGGAAATGTTTCGAACGTAATTAACGTATATTTTCTGGAACATGGGAAATAAGAGTTTATAATAATCGGGAAATGTTTTCCCGGAAGTGTGAAAAGGCTAAAACGGGATTTGAGAAATATCTGGTAAGATATGGGAATTTGAATAATAAAAATGAATGTTAAATAAAAAGTTCCCGTGGTTGTGTGATGTTTAGTTATACATTAGAATGGATGTTTGTTTTTTACTTAGATAGTTGAATAACCGACAATCGAAGTGTTTTGACCATCGTTGTCAATTTGGAGAGACGGTTGGATATATTATCTGAAAACCACTCCATGTTGGCATAAGCGCTGCGGACTATATTATGCTGAAGAAAATTTAAGACAGAGTGAAATGCAAGGGTTGTCCTGTTCCAGAATGGTGCTTTTTGTTTGTCCAGTCCCAGGACAACTTGTATGGACGAGTGTCTAATAGAGTATACCTAACAAATCACTTGTGATTGATCTCTTAAAGGTATTACGTCTGGTGGCGGAGGAATTCGTTCCTCTTAGCTTTTTATACCCGTGATATATTTTTGGAAATCGAGTAGTGAAATGACGGGTTTAACGATGTGGCATTCAAAGTGAATGGTGGACAACTGTTTTGAAAGGATAGACATAGCCTCAAGCCTCACAACCAGGAAATGACAAAATCGGGCAGGCAGCTTGGCTATGCGGGTCATTCCTATTAGGATGTATTGTCACCATCTATAGAAAATTCATGTTTTTTCTTCTTTCGTTTCTGTATCTTCGGATAACAGTTATGTGGGCCCAACTGTAGGTGGCAATATATTCGATACACTCAAGAGAAATGAGCAGTCGGTCATGTGTGGGCTGGGTTACAAGATGTTCTTATTGAACCCCAGTGTATCCCCTCTAGAGTACACTGATCGGGAGGTGGTCCCATACCTTGTCATAGTTGGAATCCAATCTCCAATAAGCGCCCTTCAGTTATTGATTTTATACTATGTATATGGAGCGTGAGATGCAAGCGTTCTACTATTTGATTATTTATTTGAATAGACATTATTATAATATCGTTGGATTTTGATATCAAAAATGTTTCTGGGTTATAGTAAGGTAAAAACCGTCCATGTTTATGTGTGGGCTGGTCTTACTATTGTCCTTTCTTTTAAAAGATTTTTTCAAAGTTAAACAATATGGTTGGAGTTTACTCACACCAGTCCTATGACTAACCCAGAGTTTATTTTGTTTGTTTTCCTTAAACTCTTGGGTGCCCAAATTTGTACGGACAGTCAAGTGTTTCTGGCTTTGCAGATTCCCTTGAAGGAGCTCGAAGCAGGAGGCTTCACTGCTAGTTATTTAGAGATTATTCCGATGTGATATATATGAATTATACTCTGATATGATATGTAAGTACAAATTTCAGATTTGTATTTCAAAGCGATTTTGTAATATATTTTATTCATTCTGCTATGAGTTCGTGGTTACTCTGATTTAGTAGCAGTTGTGATCTTCTTCTTCTTCTTCTATTCTATTAGTTTTATCTTACCTTTCTCATCCTCTTATTCCTTTCTATTAAAGATATGTATTTTTGTGCACTCTGAGTTGAATGTGCAGGATATGAGTCAGCTCAAATTGGTACGGATTTACGGTCCTTTACAAAAAATCACTAGACTCACTATGGTCCTTGGAAAAAAATTTGGATGATGACAGCAGCATTATCTGTTTGTTCATTTTTGAATTTTAAGTAAGGAATTGCCGCCATAAGAATCATTTGGAATTTGTTTGAAACTGTTCAGATAAAAAAATTGTTTTTAGAAATATGATTTGATTTATGGAAGAATATATCTATATTATTATTATCTCAAAATATTTTGAAATTAAGATCCGAAAGGCGAATTTTGAAATTTCCAATTAAGTTACTGTTTAGATGCATGTACTATGTAGAATAAGATATCTAGTTTTGCATCTCATTTTAATTCGGTGTTTGATAGTTTTCAATTATTTCTAAATGAAATGGAATAATCGATGATTTTGGACAACCGAAATTTCCATATTGAATTTGAAACTTAGCTGAGTAATATGAAAAATAAGTGGATATTTTGTAAATTTAATGAAGTCAAAAGATTGAATTAAATTTTATTAAATTGAGCTCATCACGTTGCGGCAACTCTTAATTTTCCTATTTAAAGATTAAGTCAATATGTAGGATTCTATATAAGTTGAAATTCTCTAAAATAAGAATATTTCGGACCAATTGGAATATAATTTTCAAATGAAAGTGAAAATTTAATATTTCATTTTGTAGATTTTGAGATATGTTCAAATCAAAATTTCTACGCTGCCATGTTTGAGTAGATCGTGGAAATGGTTTTCGATTCGTTAAGAATTGGATAATAAACATATGTTGGTTGTGCCACGTTTAAAATAAACTTAAGTTTGAAAGAGTTGAAATTTGAAGTTATGGTTTTGGATGTATGTTAAAAAAATTAGTTGTGAACATTTTAACTCTTAAGAAAGGTTTTATGAAGTGAAACTTCTTAAAATTTTATGTGGAATTGAAATGCCATTGAATAGAATTTATGTTATGAAAAGAAGTTCGTATTGAGTGTTGATAACTTGAAATAATTTGGGCTTAAGTTTTAAAATGAAATTCTACTTACGTATAGCGGTCGAGTTAAGTTTAAATGGAACAAATTTGATGTGAAAGTAAATTGAATTCAAGTAAATCGAATTAAAATATTATTATTTACAACTTCATATGAATTTGAGTTTTAAATATAATTGATTTATTAAGAACTCAGATAATGGCTTATATAAAGAAATTTAAAGAAAAAATTTGTACAAAAGAAAAAATACTGTAACAACCCGGAAAATACGAGCAAATTTAAAAATTTTAAATTGGTTATTTCAAAGGAATTTGAACAATTGAAATAGAATATTTCAATAAAATAGTGAATTAGAAATAGTGAGTCTGCTTGAAAAATTGAATTCAAACTTTGACTGACTGTGAAGGGTGGAAAATATAACGGATTTTAGTGAAACCAAAAATATTTAAATCTGTTTATCAATGCCTTTCTAGCGAATCTGAAAAATCGAAGTTTCATAACGGGAATCAAAAGTTATGGCCGAATGAGTTTTCAGAAAGGTCGATATATAGAATATATAGCCCTGGAAAATTGATATTTTGCAGACGACCTCGGAATTCGACGAAACCACTTTTGTTGGGTCCGGGATGTCCAACTATTGCTAGGTTTCAAATTTCGTAAATTTTGAAGCTAGTATGTGAGCGTGGCAAAAGAAAACGTGTTTGGTCAATTTATGTTAAATTGGATCGACCAGAAAATGGCCATTTTTCAAACGATCTCAGAATTTGACGAAACTAGTTTTGTTGGGACCGTAGCGTCAAAACATAGCTAGATTTATTTTTCTGGAATTTTTCTAATCAGTTTGTGGCCCTGGCAAATTGAAATGTACGTTCAAAGTTAAAAATTAAATGTTTTATACTTTAATTTGAAAAATAACTGACTGTAACAGTCGAATTGGCCAACGAAACATATCCCATTGTGTCCGGGATGGGGGTATTTAGCTAGGGCCGACAGTCGTTGGGTTTGAATTGGTGTCCGTGTGGAGAAACAGTATTTTAAAATATAATAAAACCACGGGCCAATGGAAAAATTCCTTTCATTATTTTAAAAAAATAAAAAAAAACGCGAAAACCTTTTTTTTCTCTCCCGACCTACGGCGGAAATCGTTCGCCACTTCCCTGTCAAATCGTCGCCGCCTCAGCCCCCTGCCGACGCCGCCGCCACCACCAGTCGACGTCGCCGCCTCCCCTCTTCAAATCCGACCCACCCTCGTCACCTCCTTCCTCCCCATCGACGAGAACGAGGCCCAGGAAGTTCCGACCTTCCCAGCGCCGCCTCCACCGCTACAGGCGTTCGCTCCGGCCAAAACCACCACCGACCGACTCCCCTCTCTTCCCTCTTCCACGTCATCACCTCCGATCATCCCCTCATGCCTCGGTTTTCGCGAAAACTGCAACCCTAGTTTTGAACCATCGATAAAGGTGAGTTCTTTTTGATGTTTGCACTTTGAAAAATCATATCTTTATAGTGTGTTAACGAAATTCGATGAAACAGGAAACATCGGGACCGCAAGGAAGCTCTCTACCACATAGAAGAGACCGCGGATTTTTCTGAGTCATCTACGATTTTTAGCACTCCGAAAACCAATGTGAGAAATCTAAATTAAATGAATTTGAATGGAAAATTTCGTGTATAAATTATATAAGCGAAATATAAATTACACACCTGTTGCATACCTCATGTACATGAGTGGTGTAAGCTATATAAGCGAAGTATGAATTATACATGCATAGAATAATTGGTATATGTGTTGAAATGCAAGTGAAATATAGCAATAATGTATATATATATAGATATATATATATACACACTCCCCTCGTCCACAAACCATGGACGATATTTATTGTTGTGAATTGGTGTGAAATATTGGATGGAAAATGCGAGTGGTTGAATAATTGTTTGTGGATGATATTGATTGGTTGTGGTTGAAAAATACCCATTGGTGATTGAAATGAATTGGAAATAGTTGTGGAAATAAAAATAAAACATGCCGCCTGCGTGCGAATTAGATGCATGAATCCCCATCGTCAAAAACCATGAGGTTTTAAGGTAGAGCGAGGAGCCGTACTAGGGACGGTGCCGGTTTTAACTACCCTGCCATTATGCTGCCGAAATTTTGAATAATATCCATGTGTTAGAATTATTTTCATATGTTGAAATTATCTTCATGCGTTGAAATTAAAATCATGTGTTGAAACTATGTCCATGTGTGGAAATGTTCATGTGTTGAGAAGTGATGTGTGAAAATTAAATTCATGTGTGAATGAATGAAGTGTTTAAACAATAAAAATCATATTTTTATAATATATATGAAGTATGTAAAATATTCTCCTTATATATAAATAGTTTCAACAATAAAAATTTCACCTTTCTTATATGAACAACATATATAAAATATCCATGTGTGGAGGTGCTCATGTGTTGAGAAGTGTGTGTATTGGAAAAGTTCATGTGTTGAATAAAAAGATCGAACAATAAAAATTACATTTTTATTGAAATTATAAAGTGTTGAAAACATTCATTTGTTGAATAAATATTTTAAATGATAAAAATATCATTTTTATCATATATGTGATATGCTAAAGATATGCGAGCGTTGAAATAAATATTTATGAAAGGAATATTATTTTTAACATGCATAGGAACTAAATAAAATAGTCATGTGTTGAAATATATTTTAGTTCGCCAAAATTATCATCTTTGAAATGTGAAGTGTTAAAAATAGCCACTTGTTCAAATAAATATGCATGAGTTGAAGTATTCATTAATTTGCTAATGATATGATTTTTGCCTATGCATGCAACATTAGAATAAATGGTGTTTTTCAACCAAAGTGAATCAAATATGAAGTTGAATGGAAAATGATAAGTGATAAGAATTGCATATATGTACATGCATATTTATGGAACAGGTTATAGCAAAGAGGCTAGAGAAGAGGAATAAAATTGTGTGCCCGACAAATAGGTACACATTTACTGTTTTGTTTGGGTGATGATTTTATGAGCCTGTTGGCTAGCCGCTTGGCTTTATCTTTTTCTTTTTGACATGAGACGCCCATGTGGCTATTTGGGAATTTTCCCAGCCCCTCCCGTACAAAGGAGGTTATGGGGAAATTTTCCAAAATTTAAAGGCGTTAGTGAAATATTTGAAGTGAAAACGATACAGGAATTTTTGAATGAACTATATTTATATAAATATATAAATAAAATTAAAATGAAACGTGGCCGTGCAGTTCGCGTTTTGAAACCGTGATTTCAAACGACTAGTGCGGGAAATCCGACCATTGGATTTTTCCCGAAACCGCAACCGTTGGGTTCGCCTTGGAAATATCTTTCCAACGACACCAACTTTGTAAATATCCGACGGTTGGATTGTCTGGAATGTTTAATTCAAATCTGAAGAAAAACAGTGCCAGAAACGATTATATTTATATATATATATATATAATTAAATTAAATCGAATAACGACGCTGCAGTTCGTAAATTGAAATCGTAACTTCAAATGGCTAGTGTGGAAGATCCGACCGTCGGATTTTCCCGAAACTGAAACCGTTGGATTCGTTTTAAAATGACCTTCCTAATGATATAAAATTTGTGAAGATCCAACAGTTAGATTTTCATATATGTGTAAAACAAAATTAGTGAAAAACAGCGCCAGTGCATCGGCATGACCTGAAACGTCGTTTAATTAAATATGGTCGTTTTAAATAAATAAAAATGGCGATATATCGTTATAAAATACTATAGACGATATAGAGTGGAAATAAACTAATTTTGTTGTGTTTGCTTGATATGTGATGGTTGAAGGTATTTAACATGAAAATTATAACTAAAGAACTAAAATGTGAATGTTGAATAGTCTAACCATGTGATAAATTGATTTGAAAATCTAAATATACGTGGGTTATTTGAAAAGGCCGAGTTCATCTCATTTCAAATAATCGATCGACGTTGAGAAGTCGAAGAGTCGAAGACGGTTGAAGACCGACGATCTCCACATTGGATGGATGGGCGCTACTGATGCTCGTGATTGGAGTAGCTACCGTGAAGGAGTTGAAGTAGTAGCCGTCCAAACATACTGTTGATTGTACGGATATGCGAGGAATTTGGTGCCTCCGGCTTCGTTCAAACCCAGAACGGACTTGAAAATGGACTGTGTGTCTGACATTGGATTTTGTTCTGTGCTGATTGATCTCTGTTAAATATATATCTGTTTGGCGGCGGAGAATTTATTCTCTTGCTTAACGCCCTTCACTGAGACGTACGAGCTCAGAGGTTATGTATTGATAGAAATCAGTCGCATGGAGTGGATTTCCTGTGTGGCACGCCTAAGTGGCATATGATCAAGGCTTCTGTTGCAAAGCAAAGTCTTGTGGTTGATGATCAAAGCATGGTCTGTTTGACGTAGCTTTGTGTATAACGTGGATTCGCGAGCCTCACACCTTGGTATGAGTCAAAAATGGGATAGTGACTGTAGGGAGAGCACGACGTTTCTTTCTAGCTAAGGTAGTGTCAGTGACCTACCAGCCCTGACATTATATATACTTTTCACCTGTGTGGTTGTTGGAATATGAGGCGCCTCGATATAGGTCTATAAGGACCGGGAAACGTGTGTTCAGGAATAACTAATCCTCAAAAGTAAGAGAGGACCGGCCCTGAAGATCCAAGGATCATAGTGGGGTCCTGGGACATTTGCTAGAGTGTCTCGAATCGGAGAGGAGCTTGCCCCTTGCCTCGACTCATGAAGGAATCCAATTTCCAATACGAAATATGCGGACGTGATTGTATTACTAGTATAGCGACATAGTAGATGGTAGCTATGCCGCCTAGGATTGATATTTATGATTGAATTTGCTTTTGAAACATATATGCACTAGTAATAATATCAAACACTTTTGTTTAATACGTATGAAGCATTTTTGGCCATTATAAGGTATAACTCTATCCTCCGGCTTGCGTTGCATTGTGTGATGGGACCTGAGTCTTATAATAGCTTCATTTTATAAAAAGCATTGCGATGATTTAATCATTTACTTTATTTCATGCACTAGCACTCATTGGAGTAAACCCGTTCCCTGAAAGTGGCGTGGTCCTTTGATTTGCCTTATTATTGTTGTTAATAAGTTAAGTAGATTTCTCATACCAGTCACATGACTGACTCGTAGTTTGTTTCACCTTACAAACTCGGGTGCCCTCATTTTCACATGGGCAGCCTAGTTACGGGTATCTGGTGCACTTTTGGCTCATGGCGAGGCTTGACTACACCGTGCTGACTTTGACTTTCTCCGCCATTTTAGTATATGTATTATGATTCCGCCATTGGCGATGTAGACTGATATTTATTTTGTGTACTCTTTATGTATGATTCCGCCTCTGGCGATGGTGACTGATTATGTATTATTATGCACTAAGTTGTATCCTACACTGTGCTCTCTGATGTGGTGATATCTATATGATTCTGCTGTCATATGTATGTAAATTATTCCATTTTATGTTTATGCTATTACCTGTGATCTGCTAATGATGATTAATATTCCAATGATTATCCTTAACATCGTGTCATGGGATTTTGGGATCGTCACTGCTGGTATCAGAGCTTTGATTAACCTTAGTTCTGGAGTCTAACACATTAAACACTTCGTCAAAATAGAATCAGTAGTATTCTAAGGCGAGTAGCTCATTATAAATAGGACGAGTAAAGTCATAGAATGAGCCAAGCAGAATAGCAAAAACAATTTGATCAGTCCATCGTTATCTTTCCTTAAATTTTCTGCTTAACCATGCAATGAATTATCGTTTCTGTAAGCTGACTCTTTTCTTGCTTATACAGAATTTGAAAAATGGCTACCAGAGCAGCCGCTGCTAGAGGAGGCCATGCTGGCCGTGGCAGAGGACGGGGAGAAGTCCCAGTAGAAGAAGGACCTTTGATACAACCCCCGACCGCTCAATACTTTGAGCTGTACCGCGTAGCTAAGAGATATAAAAACCTAGGAGGCAAGACCTTCTCGGGAACTGGCTCAGTAATAGAGGCCCTTGCATGGCTCAAAACATGCGCGAAAATACTAGAAGGCCTAAGGCTTGGAGATCAAGATAAAGCTATTATGGGTGCCTGGCTTATGCAGGAACAATCTGAACTATGGTGGGAATCTCTCACCGCCGGGAATAGTGAAGCTGGAAGAACCTGGGACGGATTCAACGAACTTTTCAAAGAGAAATATGTCCCGGAACAAGCACTAGAACGCATGCACGATGACTTCGCCAACCTTCAGCAAGGTGATCTTTCGGTGCAGGATTATCTGAATAAATTTACACAGTTGTCCCCCATGCTCCGGAGCTTGTCGCCACTGCAAAGTCCAAAAATAAGAGGTTTATCCTCAGGCTAAAGCGACAGTATCATGATAGGGCCATGGCCCACGTCAAGCTGGAATTTAATGAATTGGTGGAAATGACATGCAACTACGAAGACCTTGACCAAAGGCACCTGGAGCAGAATCCCACTAAAAGCCAAGCCGGGAACAAACGCAAGCCTGTTGCGAATCAAGCTGAGTCAAGCCAAGCTGCATCCTCGAAACCTCAGACTGGCAAGCCGCCAAGAGGAAGCTGCTATAACTATGGCAAAATAGGGCACTTCTCTAATGTGTGCACAGCCCCGAAGAGGCAGAAGACAAATTCACAAGGTTCAAGCCAGGGTTCTCAGAACCCTCGCTCCTGCTTTAATTGCCGCAAGATGGATCATCTAGTCAAAGAATGTCCTTTGCTGAAGAAGGCCGCAGTAGCTCACGTGTATGACGGGTCGAGCCCGCCAGCTGCTTCCGAAGGAGCAGGTAAACCCGATGTTTTGGGAGGTACCCTTACAATTAAAAATATTCCTGTCTCTGTATTGTTTGACACGGGTGCATCACGTAGTTTTATTGCTAGTAACACAATGCACAAATTAAAGTTAAAACAGAGAAAGCTCAAAGAATCGGTTGAAGTACATAACCCGATAGGAGGATCTCTTATTCTCAGTTCATGTTGTAGAGTGCCAATATCTTATTCTTCCTACAAATTTTCTTTCAATTTAATCATCATGGATTTTCCCGAATTCGATATCATTCTCGGGCTTGATTGGTTGACGAAATACGAAGCCGAAGTAAATTGTGCGGAAAGAATCGTTAAAATTCGAACGAAGCTTGGATATATTACGGAACCCTGTCATGGTTCGAATCCAGATAGAGAAGAATTTTGGTCTATGTTAGAAGTTATCCCTACTTCCATAGAAAAGATTCCGATTATTAGAAACTATGCGGATGTGTTTGAAGAAGTTGAAAACTTACCTCTGCAAAGAGAAATAGAATTCAGAATCGATCTAATTCCCAATGCCAGACCAATGGTACATCCAATTCGCAGAATGACTCCAAGAGAAAAAGAAGAATTAGGCAATCAAACTCGTCAACTAATGTGGAAGGGTCTAATCGGACCTAGCTTTTCTAATTGGGGTGCAGCTGTTGTGTTTGTCCCAAAGTCAGACGGTGCTCTTCGATTATGCGTTGATTACCGAGACCTCAACAAACAGACGCTCAAAAACAAATACCCATTACCCCGCATCGACGATCTGCTAGACCAATTAAATGGGGGCAAGAGTATTTTCTCGAATGGACCTAGCTACAGGTTTTCATCAATTGAGGATAGCAGAGGAGTGTGTTCCTTTGACAGCTTTCAGAGGTCCAAACATATTTTATGAATGGTTAGTAATGTCGTTCGGCCTGTGCAACGCTCCAGCATATTTTGTCGATCTAATGAATAGAGTGTTCAGGGGAGTTCTGAATAAATTTGTCCTTGTATTCATCGATGATATTTTAATCTACTCCAAATCAAAACCCGAGCATGAAAAACACTTAGAACAAGTATTGGAGATTCTAAGAAAGAACGTCTTCAAAGCCAAATTCTCTAAATGTGTCTTCTGGCAAGAAGAAGTGAAGTTTCTTGGCCATGTCATGTCAAAGAAAGGGATTTCTGTAGATCCGAGCAAAATAACAGCGATTCAAGACTGGAAACAACCCACTACACCCACAGAGGTTAGAAGTTTTATGGGGTTGGCTAGTTATTATCGAAAGTTCGTTAAGGATTTTTCGAAGATATCCGGTCCGTTAACGAAGCTCACGAAGAAGCATGAGAAATTTAAGTGGACTTCCGACTGTGAAGAAGCTTTCCAGGAATTGAAATCGAAACTGACGACTGCTCCAGTGTTAACCATTATTGATGGCAATCAGGATTTGATGGTATGGACAGATGCTTCTATTAGAGGTCTTGGTGCAGTGTTAATGCAAAGGGGCCAAGTAGTCGCTTATGCAAGCCGCCAATTGAAACCACATGAGAAGAATTACGTAACTCATGATCTTGAGTTGCTAGCTATCGTTTTTGCGTTGAAAATCTGGAGGCATTATTTATTGGGCGAGAAATTTGTGTTGTACACAGATCATCAATCATTGAAGTATTTATACACCCAGAAAGATCTGAATTTGAGACAGCATCGTTGGCTAGAATTTCTTGCAGCATATGATCTTGATATCCTATATACGCCGGGAAAGGCTAACGTTGTAGCGGATGCGCTTCGTAGGAAAACCGCAATCATTGCCAATCTTGTAATTACGCCTGGATTGATTGATAAGATTTCAGCCCTTCAAAAAGACGATGAATTCATTCATAGAATCAGTCAGAGGGTCAAAGAAGGAGAAACCACAAGTTTCCGTATTGACGATAAAGGGGTTCTCAGGTTAAATGATAGGATTTGCATTCCAAATATTCCAGGCCTTCGAAGAGAAGTGTTAGATGAATGTCATAAATCCAAACTTTTCATTCATCCTGGGTGAGTAAAATGTACAACGATATCAAACGCACTTTCTAGTGGAAGGCAATGAAGAGGGATATTTCTTTGTATGTGAGCAGATGCCCTACTTGTCAATTGGTCAAGAGCGACCAACAGAAGCTAGCTGGATTGTTGCAACCGTTGGAAGTCCCAGGTTGGAAATGGGAACAGATTTCCATGGATTTCATAGATGGTTTGCCGCGAACCAGGAAAGGTAATGACAGCATTTGGGTAATCGTAGATCGCTTCACGAAGACTGCCCATTTCATACCTATCAGATCCAATAGAACCGCTCAAAGTCTAGCACATATATATTTCAAAGAAATCGTTAAGCTGCATGGAATCCCCCTCAGCATAGTTAGTGATAGAGACCCAATATTTGCTAGCAAATTCTGGGAGGCTTTCCAGATAGAATTGGGAACGAAACTGAATATGAGCACCGCTTATCACCCTCAAACAGATGGCCAAACTGAGCGGGTGAATAGAATTCTGGAAGATTTATTGCGGGCTTGTATAATTGATTTTGGTGGGTCATGGAAAGATCACTTGCATTTGGCAGAATTCTCATATAACAATAGCTATCAAGCAAGTTTAGGAATGTCGCCATTTGAAGCATTATATGGCAGACCGTGCAGATCTCCAGCATGTTGGGTAGAACCTGGCAACAGACTTGTGTTAGGACCCGATATGATTAGAGAAGCATCTGATATAGTCGACTTCATCAAAAAGCGATTGAGAACCGCACAAAGCCGACAGAAAAGTTATACAGATTCTAGAAGAAGAGATTTGACATTTGTTGTTGGTGACCATGTTTATTTGAAAGTTTCTCCGATGAGAGGAGTAATCAGATTTGGAAAAACTGGGAAGTTGGCACCGAGATTTATTGGTCCCTTTCCTATACTCGAAAGAATTGGAACTCTTGCTTATAGGGTTCAATTACCAGATTGGTTGCTTGGAGTGCATGATGTATTTCACGTATCACAACTAACAAGCCATGTGCATGATCCAGATCTTGTTGTAGAAGAAGCAGCGCAACATGATATAGACATAACTCCAGAATTAGCAGTCAGAAGAGATCCATTAAAGATTGTTGGCAAAGAAACTAGAGAACTAAGAAGCAAAAAGGTTCATTTAGTTAAAGTGCAGTGGAGTAGTGATCCTAGATACTGTACTTGGGAGACTGAGGAAAGCAATAAGCAAGCTTACCCCAAATGCAGAGTGGACAACTCTACCTAACTCCGGTGCAAGGTACCTTTACAATACTTTGCATTTACATTTTGTTTCCTACTTTACTGTTGTTTCCTTTTCGAGGACAAAAAGTTTTAAGTGGGGGAGATTGTAACAACCCGGAAAATACGAGCCAATTTAAAAAAAATTAAATTGGTTATTTCAAAGGAATTTGAACAATTGAAATAGAATATTTCAATAAAATAGTGAATTAGAAATAGTGAGTCAGCTTGAAAATTTGAATTCAAACTTTGACTGACTGTGCAGGGTGGAAAATATAACGGATTTTAGTGAAACCAAAAATATTTAAATCTGTTTATCAATACCTTTCTAACGAATCTGAAAAATCGAAGTTTCATAACGGGAATCAAAAGTTATGGCCGAATGAATTTTCAGAAAGGTCGCTATATAGAATATATAGCCCTGGAAAATTGATATTTTGCAAACGACCACGGAATTCGACGAAACCACTTTTGTTGGGTCCGGGATGTCAAACTATTGCTAGGTTTCAAATTTCATAATTTTTGAAGCTAGTATGTGAGCGTGGCAAAAGAAAATGCGTTTGGTCAATTTCTGTTAAATTGGATCGACCAGAAAATGGCCATTTTTCAAACAATCTCAGAATTCGACGAAACTAGTTTTTTTGGGACTGTAGCGTCAAAACATAGCTAGATTTATTTTTCCGGAATTTTCGAATCAGTTTGTGGCCCTGGCAAATTGAAATGTACGTTCAAAGTTAAAAATTAAATGTTTTATACTTTAATTTAAAAAATAACTGACTGTAACAGTCGAATTGGCCAACGAAACATATCCCATTGTGTTCGAGATGGGGGTATTTAGCTAGGGGCGATAGTCGTTGGGTTTGTATTGGTGTCCGTGTGGAGAAACAACATTTTAAAATATAATAAAAGCACAGGCCAATGGAAAAATTCCTTTCATTATTTTAAAAAAATAAAAAAACGCGAAAACCTTTTTTTCTCTCCCGACCTACGGTGGAAATCGTTCGCCACTTCTCAGTCAAATAGCCGCCGCCTCAGCCCCCTACCGACGCCGCCACCACCACCAGTCGACGCCGCCGCCTTCCCTCTTCAAATCCGACCCACCCTCGTCACCTCCCTCCTCCCCATCGACGAGAATGAGGCCCAAGAAGTTCCGACCATCCCAGCGTCGCCTCCGCCGCTACAGGCGTTTGCTCCGGCCAAGACCACCACCGACCGACTCCCCTCTCTTCCCTCTTCCACGTCATCACCTCCGATCATCCCCTCATGCCTCGGTTTTCGCAAAAACTGCAACCCTAGTTTTTAACCATTGATAAAGGTGAGTTATTTTTTATGTTTGCACTTTGAAAAATCATATCTTTATGGTGTGTTGACGAAATTCGATGAAACAGGAAACATCGGGACCGCAAGGAAGCTCTCTACCACATAGAAGAGACCGGGGATTTTTCTGAGTCATCTATGATTTTTAGCACTCCGAAAACCAATGTGAGAAATCTAAATTAAATGAATTTGAATGGAAAATGTCGTGTATAAATTATATAAGCGAAATATAAATTACATACGTGTTGTATACCTCATGTACATGCGTGGTGTAAGCTATATAAGCGAAGTATGAATTATACATGCATAGAATAATTGGTATATGTGTTGAAATGCAAGTGAAATATAGCAATAATATATATATATATACTCCCCTTGTCCACAAACCATGGACGATATTTATTGTTGTGAATTGGTGTGAAATATTGGATGAAAAATGCGAATGGTTGAATAATTGTTTGTGGTTGATATTGATTGGTTGTGGTTGAAAAATACCCATTGGTGATTGAAATGAATTGGAAATAGTTGTGGAAATAAAAATAAAACATGCCGCCTGCGTGCGAATTAGATGCATGAATCACCATCGTCAAAAACCACGAGGTTTTAAGGTAAAGCGAGGAGCCGTACTAGGGACGGTGCAGGTTTTAACTACCCTGCCGTTATGCTGCCGAAATTTTGAATAATATCCATGTGTTAGAATTATTTTCATATGTTGAAATTATCTTCATGCGTTGAAATTAAAATCATGTGTTGAAACTATGTCCATGTGTGGAAATGTTCATGTGTTGAGAAATGATGTGTGAAAATTAAATTCATGTGTGAATGAATGAAGTGTTTAAACAATAAAAATCATATTTTTATAATATATATGAAGTATGTAAAATATTCGCCTTATATATAAATAGTTTCAACAATAAAAATTTCACCTTTCTTATATGAATAACATATATAAAATATCCATGTGTGGAGGTGCTCATGTGTTGAGAAGTGTTTGTATTGGAAAAGTTCATGTGTTGAATAAAAAGATCGAACAATAAAAATTACATTTTTATTGAAATTATAAAGTGCTGAAAACATTCATTTGTTGAATAAATATTTTAAATGATAAAAATGTGACGATCCCAAAACCCCGTGACACGGTGTTAAGGATAATCATTGGAATATAACACATTAATCATCATTAGCAAATCACATATAATAGCATAAACAGAAAATAGAATAATTTACACACATATGACAGCGGAATCATATAGATATCATCACATCAGAGAAGCACAGTACAGGATACAACTTAGTGCATAATGATACATAATCAGTCACCATCGCCTGAGGCGGAATCATACATAAAGAGTACACAAAATAATATCAGTCTACATCGCCAATGGCGGAATCATAATATAGACACAATAATGGCGGAGAAAATCCAAGTCAGGACGGTGTAGCCAAGCCTCGCCATGAGCCAAAAGGTGCGTCAGAAACCTGTAACTAGGCTGCCCATGTGAAAATGAGGGCACCCGAGTTTGCAAGGTGAAACAAACTACGAGTCAGTCATGGGACTGGTATGAGAAATCTATTTAACTTATTAACAACAATGATAAGGCAAATCAAAGGACCACGCCACTTTAGCGGAACGGGTTTACTCCAATGAGTGCTAGTGCATGAAATAAAGTAAATGATTAAATCATCGCAATGCTTTTCATAAAATGAAGCCAGTATAAGACTCAGGTCCCATCACACAATGCAATGCAAGCCGGAGGATAGAGTTTTACCTTATAATGGCCAAAAATCCTTCATACGTATAAAACAAAGTATTTGATATTATTACTAGTGCATATATGTTTCAAAAGCAAATTCAATCATAAATATCATTCCTTGACGGCATGGGTACCATATATCATGTCGCCATACTAGTAATACAATCACATTCGCATATTTCGTATTGGAAATTGGATTCTTTCATGAGTCGAGGCAAGGGGCAAGCTCCTCTCCGATTCGAGACACTCTAGCAAATGCCTCGGGACCGCACACAGTAATCCCTGGATCCTCCAAGGCCGGTCCTCTCTTACTTTTGAGGATTAGTTATTCCTGAACACACGTTTCTCGGTCCTTACAGACCTATAATCGAGGCGCCTCGTATTCCAACAACCACACAGGTGAAAAGTAGATATAAATGTCAGGGCTGGGAGGTCACTAACACCACCATAGCTAGAAAGAAACGTCGTGCACTCCTTGGGTCCTTCTCCCGTTTTTGACTCATACCGAGGTGTGAGGCTCGCGAGTTCACGTTATACACAAAGCTACGTCACACAGACCATGCTTTGATCATCAACCACAAGACTTTGCTTTGCAACAGAAGCCTTGATCATATGCCACTTAGGCGTGCCACACAGGCAATCCACTCCATGCGACTGATTCCTATCAATACATAACCTCTGAGCTCGTACGTCTCAGAGAAGGGCGTTAAGCAAGAGAATAAATTCTCCGCCGCCAAATAGATATATATTTAACAGAGATCAATCAACACAGAACAAAATCCAATGTCAGACACACAGTCCATTTACAAGTCCGTTCTGGGTCTGAACGAAACCGGAGGCACCAATTCCTCGCATATCCGTACAATCAACAGCATGTCTGGACGGCTACTACTTCAGCTCCTTCATGGTAGCTACTCCAATCACGAGCATCAGTAGCACCCATCCATCCTAGGTGAAGATCGTCAGTCTTCAACCGTCTTCCACTCTTCGACTTCTCAACGTCGATCGATTATTTGAAGTGAGATAAACTCGGCCTTTTCAAATAATCCACGTATATTTAGATTTTCAAATAATCCACGTATATTTGAAGTTACGATTTCAATTTACGAACTGCAGCGTCGTTATTCGATTTAATTTAATTATATATATATATAAATATAATCGTTTCTGGCGCTGTTTTTCTTCTAATTTGAATTAAACATTCCAGACAATCCAACCGTCGGATCTTCACAAAGTTGGTGCGGTTGGAAAGATATTTCCAAGGCGAACCCAACGGTTGCGGTTTCGGGAAAATCCAATGGTCGGATTTCCCGCACTAGTCGTTTGAAATCACGGTTTCAAAACATGAACTGCATGACCACGTTTCGTTTTAATTTTATTTATATTTATATATTTATATAAATATAGTTCATTCAAAAATTCTTATATCGCTTCCACTTCAATTATTTCACTAACGCCTTTAAATTTCGGAAAATTTCGCCATAACCTCCTTTGTACGGGAGGGTCTGGGAAAATTCCCAAATAGCCACATGGGCGTCTCATATCAAAAAGAAAAAGAAAAAGCCAAGCGGCTAGCCAATAGGCTCATAAAATCATCACCCAAACAAAACAGTAAATGTGTACCTATTTATCGGGCACAAAATTTTATTCCTCTTCTCTAGCCCCTTTGTTATAACCTGTTCAATAGATATGCATGTACATATATACAATTTCTATCACTTATCATTTTCCATTCAACTTCATATTTGATTTACTTTGGTTTAAAAACACCATTCACTCTAATGTTGCATGCATAGGCTAAAATCATATCATTAGCTAATTAATGTATATTTCAACTCATGCATATTTTATTTTTAACAAGTGGCTATTTTTAACACTTCACATTTCAAAGATGATAATTTTGGCAAACTAAAATAGATTTCAACACATGACTATTTTATTTAGTTCCTATGCATGTTAAAAATAATATTTCTTCACCAATATTTATTCCAACGTCCGCATATTCCTAGCATAGCACATATATGATAAAAATGATATTTTTATCATTTAAAATATTTATTCGGCAAATGGATGTTTTCAACACTTCATAGTTTCAATAAAAATGTAATTTTTTTTGTTCGATCTTTTTATTCAACACATGGACTTTTCTACTACACACACTTCTCAACACATGAGCATTTCCACACATGGATATTTTATTTATGTTGTTCATATTAGAAAGATGGAATTTTTATTGTTGAAACTATTTATATAAGGCGAATATTTTTCATACTTCATATATATTATAAAAATGTGATTTTTATTGTTTAAACACTTCATTCATTCACAAATGAATTTAATTTTCACACAACACTTTTCAACACATGAACATTTCCACACATGGATATAGTTTCAACATATGACTTTAATTTCAACGCATGAAAATAATTTCAACATATGAAAATAATTCCGACACACAGAGATTATTCAAAATTTCGGCAGCATAACGGCAGGATAGTTAAAACCGGCACCGTCCCTAGTACGGCTCCTCGCTCTACCTTAAAACCTCGCGGTTTTTGACAATGGGGATTCATGCATCTAATTCGCACGCAGGCGACATGTTTTATTTTTATTTCCACAAATATTTCCAATTCATTTCAATCACCAATGGGTATTTTTCAACTACAACCAACCAATATCAACCACAAACAATTATTCAACCATTCGCATTTTTCATCCAATATTTCACACCAATTCACAACTATAAATATCGCCCATGGTTTGTGGACGAGGGGAGTATATATATATATATATATAATATATTTCACTTGCATTTCAACACATATATCAATTATTCTATGCATGTATAATTCATACTTCGCTCATATAGCTTACACCACGCATGTACGTGAGGCATACAACACGTATGTAATTTATCTTTCGCTAATATAATTTATACACGACATTTTCCATTCAAATTCATGTTAATTTAGATTTCTCACATTGGTTTTTGGAGTGCTAAAAATCGTAGATGACTCAGAAAAATCCGCGGCTTCTTCTATTGGGTAGAGAGCTTCCTTGCGGTCCCGATGTTTCCTGTTTTATCGAATTTCGTCAACACACCAAAAAGATATGATTTTTCAAAGTGTAAACATCAAAAAGAACTCACCTTTCATGATGGTTCAAAATTAGATTTGGGGTTTTCGCGAAATCAGTGGCACGTGGGGACGATCGGGGGTGCTGACGTGGAAGAGGACGACGAGGGCTTCACGGCACTGGTGGTTTGAGGGGGTGCGGTGGCAGATCGGAGCGGCGGCGGCGCTGGGAAGTCGATGACTTCCTGGCTTCGATTCAGGCAGAGGAGGCTTCGAGCGGGGAGGTGGTGGGGTCGGATTTGAAGAGGGGAGGGAGGCGAAGCGAACGGCGGTGGTGGCGACGTCGGTAGGGGGCTGCGGTGGTCGGAAATCGCCTGGGAAGAATGGAGCTCCAGTCGCCGTCGATATCGAGGGTTTTGAGCGGGTTTTTATTTATTTATGAAAGAAATAATCCTATTGGCCGATATATATTTTATATTTTTAAATAGTGTTTTTCTCAAACGAACTCCTTTTCAAACCCAACGACTGTCGCCCCTAGCTAAATACCCCTATTCCGGACACAATGGGATATGTTTCGTTGGCCAATTCGACTATTACAGTCAGTTATTTTTCAAATTAAAGTATAAAACATTTAATTTTTAACTTTGAACGTACATTTCAATTTGCCAGGGCCACAAACTGATTCGAAAAATTCCAGAAAAATAAATCTAGCTATGTTTTGATGCTACGGTCCCAACAAAACTAGTTTCGTCGAATTCTGAGATCATTTGAAAAATGGTCATTTTCTGGTCGATCCAATTTAACAGAAATTGACCAAACGCATTTTCGTTTGCCACGCTCACATACTAGCTTCAAAAATTATGAAATTTGAGAAATTTGAAACCTAGCAATAGTTTGACGTCCCGGAACCAACAAAATTGGTTTCGTCGATTTCCGAGGTTGTATGCAGAATATCAATTTTCTAGGGCTATATATTCTATATAGCGACCATTCTGAAAATTCATTCGGCCTTAACTTTTGATTCCCGTTATGAAACTTCGATTTTTTAGATTCGTTAGAAAGGTATTGACTAACAGATTTAGATATTTTTGGTTTCGCTAAAATCCGTTATATTTTCCACCCTGCACGATCAGTCAAAGTTTGAATCAAATTTTCAAACTGACTCACTATTTCTAGTTCACTATTTTATTGAAATATTCTATTTCAATTGTTCAAATTCCTTTGAAATCAACAATTTAAATTTTTTAAATTGGTTCGTATTTTCCGGGTTATTACAAAAAATATCATTTTTATCATATATGTGATAAGGTAAAGATATGCGAGCGTTGAAATAAATAATTATGAAAAGAATATTATTTTTAACATGCATAGGAACTAAATAAAATAGTCGTGTGTTGAAATATATTTTAGTTCGCCAAAATTATCATCTTTGAAATGTGAAGTGTTAAAAATAGCCACTTGTTCAAATAAATATGCAGAGTTGAAGTATTCATTAATTAGCTAATGATATGATTCTTGCCTATGCATGCAACATTAGAATAAATGGTGTTTTTAAACCAAAGTGAATCAAATATGAAGTTGAATGGAAAATGATAAGTGATAAGAATTGCATATATGTACATGCATATTTATGGAACAGGTTATAGCAAAGAGGCTAGAGAAGAGGAATAAAATTTTGTGCCCGACAAATAGGTACACATTTACTGTTTTGTTTGGGTGATGATTTTATGAGCCTGTTGGCTAGCTGCTTGGCTTTTTCTTTTTCTTTTTGACATGAGACGCCCGTGTGGCTATTTGGGAATTTTCCCAGCCCCTCCCGTACAAAGGAGGTTATGGCGAAATTTTCCAAAATTTAAAGGCGTTAGTGAAATATTTGAAGTGAAAACGATATAGGAATTTTTGAATGAACTATATTTATATAAATAAATAAATATAAATAAAATTAAAACGAAACGTGGACGTGCAGTTCATGTTTTAAAACCGTGATTTCAAACGACTAGTGTGGGAAATCCAACCATTGGATTTTCCCGAAACCGCAACCGTTGGGTTCGCCTTGGAAATATCTTTCCAACGGCACCAACTTTGTAAATATCCGACGGTTGGATTGTCTGGAATGTTTAATTCAATTCTGTAGGAAAATAGCGCCAGAAACGATTATATTTATATATATATAAATATAATTAAATTAAATCGAATAACGACGCTGCAGTTCGTAAATTGAAATCGTAACTTCAAATGGCTAGTGTGGAAGATCCGACCGTCGGATTTTCCCGAAACTGAAACCGTTGGATTCGTTTTGAAATGACCTTCCTAATGATATAAATTTTTTGAAGATCCAACGGTTAGATTTTCAGATATGTGTAAAACAAAATTAGTGAAAAACAGCGCCAGTGCATCGGCACGACCTGAAACGTCGTTTAATTAAATATGGTCGTTTTAAATAAATAAAAATGGCGATATATCGTTATAAAATACTATAGACGATATAGAGTGGAAATAAACCAATTTTGTTGTGTTTTCTTGATATGTGATGGTTGAAGGTATTTAACATGAAAATTATAACTAAAGAACTAAAATGTGAATGTTGAATAGTCCAACCATGTGATAAATTGATTTGAAAATCTAAATATACGTGGGTTATTTGAAAAGGCCGAGTTCATCTCATTTCAAATAATCGATCGACGTTGAGAAGTCGAAGAGTCGAAGACGGTTGAAGACCGACGATCTCCACATTGGATGGATGGGCGCTACTGATGCTCGTGATTGGAGTAGCTACCGTGAAGGAGCTGAAGTAGTAGCCGTCCAAACATACTGTTGATTGTACGGATATGCGAGGAATTTGGTGCCTCCGGCTTCGTTCAAACCCAGAACGGACTTGTAAATGGACTGTGCGTCTGACATTGGATTTTGTTCTGTGCTGATTGATCTCTGTTAAATATATATCTATTTGGTGGCGGAGAATTTATTCTCTTGCTTAACGCCCTTCTCTGAGACGTACGAGCTCAGAGGTTATGTATTGATAGAAATCAGTCGCATGGAGTAGATTGCCTGTGTGGCACACCTAAGTGGCATATGATCATTGCAAAGCAAAGTCTTGTGGTTGATGATCAAAGCATGGTCTGTGTGACGTAGCTTTGTGTATAACGTGGATTCGCGAGCCTCACACCTCGGTATGAGTCAAAAACGGGATAGTGACTGCAGGGAGAGCACGACGTTTCTTTCTAGCTAAGGTGGTGTCAGTGACCTACCAGCCCTGACATTATATATACTTTTCACCTGTGTGGTTGTTGGAATATGAGGCGCCTCGATATAGGTCTGTAAGTACCGGGAAACGTGTGTTCAGGAATAACTAATCCTCAAAAGTAAGAGAGGACCGGCCCTGAAGATCCAAGGATCATAGTGGGGTCCTGGGACATTTGCTAGAGTGTCTCGAATCGGAGAGTAGCTTGCCCCTTGCCTCGACTCATGAAGGAATCCAATTTCAAATACGAAATATGCGGGCGTGATTGTATTACTAGTATGGTGACATAGTAGATGGTAGCTATGCCGCCTAGGATTGATATTTATGATTGAATTTGCTTTTGAAACATATGTGCACTAGTAATAATATCAAACACTTTTGTTTTATACGTATGAAGCATTTTTGGCCATTATAAGGTAAAACTCTATCCTCCGGCTTGCGTTGCATTGTGTGATGGGACCTGAGTCTTATAATGGCTTCATTTTATAAAAAGCATTGCGATGATTTAATCATTTACTTTATTTCATGCACTAGCACTCATTGGAGTAAACCCGTTCCGCGAAAGTGGCGTGGTCCTTTGATTTGCCTTATTATTGTTGTTAATAAGTTAAGTAGATTTCTCATACCAGTCCCATGAATGACTCATAGTTTGTTTCACCTTGCAAACTCGGGTGCCCTCATTTTCACACGGGCAGCCTAGTTACAGGTATCTGGTGCACTTTTGGCTCATGGCGAGGCTTGACTACACCGTGCTGACTTTGACTTTCTCCGCCATTTTAGTATATGTATTATGATTCCGCCATTGGCGTTGTAGACTGATATTTATTTTGTGTACTCTTTATGTATGATTCCGCCTCTGGAAATGGTGACTGATTATGTATTATTATGCACTAAGTTGTATCCTGCACTGTGCTCTCTGATGTGGTGATATCTATATGATTCCGCTGTCATATGTATGTAAATTATTCCATTTTATGTTTATGCTATTATCTGTGATCTGCTAATGATGATTAATGTGTTATATTCCAATGATTATCCTTAACACCGTGTCATGGGGTTTTGGGATCGTCACAAATACCGAATATGAAAATAAATGTGAATAATATGAAATTTTGCATATAAACAAACAAATTCGAAATAAATAGAAATATTATATGCAAGTCATTTTTTCACATAATTGTTTTATCAAGATTCAAGTGCACGATTTTGAGATGATGCACAACGGTCTGAATTAGGTTTTTCCACCTGATTCTTGACAAAAAAAAAAATTGGATATGGATTTTTAATATGATTCTGGAATTCTCTGACATAGTATATGACTATGTAAGGAGAATGTCAGTTTTTTTTACCAGGAAAACATATCTAACTCCGCACAAGAGCGATCAAATGATAAATGCTAGTTTGGAAGTGAAATTGTGTGATCTATTGAGTGATCCAACTGGGTATGACATATGAATGACATATATCGTGCAGCCTTTTAAAACAAAATGATATACTTTGAACATTTAGAATGTATATTACTTGATTTGTCAACATGGTCATGTATGTTGATTTTCCTTGTGTATGTTAACATACTTAGTTTTATGTTACGTATTGGATATACTTTTATATTTTTTAGATTTTCATGAATAACTCTGTTGTTGCTACATAAATACATGTTTATGAAACTAAAGGTTGTTGTTTCTTTTGGTTTCATAAATAAAATTTATTTTCTTGACAAATAGGTACACATTTATGTTTTTATTGATTTGGATGATTTTTATGTTCCAGCTATGGGTAGCCAGTTGGCTTTTTTTTTTGATGGATTAAGGCCCCACGTGGCTAGTTGTGGTTTTTCCGATCAAGTCGTGCAAAAAAGGTGCTGTTGGAATTTTTTATAAATTTTGGACTTCGAAAATTTTGTAACCTTTTCTATATAACTTGTTTCGAAAATTAATGATTTTGAAGGTTCTTTTAACCTTGCGAATTTCGGGGATGAAATTCCTTTAAAGGGGGGAAGAGTGTAACAACCCGGATATTTAATACAGGAATATATAATTAATATAAATATTATTACGATTAATTTTCAAATTTAATGACTTGAATTAAATTTAAATGAGAATCTGGTTATGGAATTAACTTGAAATTTGAACCTTGAGTTTAGAATGAAATCAAAATTGATTTGATACTTATGTAAAATTCTCTTTGAATATAAAAGATGACAATAAATTATTATCAATGACTTTGAATTGTTTTGAAATCGGTTTAATTATAACTCGATTTCGACGAAATAAGTTTCATCAGATCCAAAATAATTAAATACTATAAGATGTCAAATTTCACATCAATCAGACTTACTGTGCGATCGTGCACGATACAAACATGTAACGTTTAACCATTTGAATTTATATAGCTATGAATTGGTTTTTAGGTAAATAGCAGTGTTTTAGTGATATTTCAAAATTCCATAAGTAGTGTGTATTATTATTCGTTTAAGATCATGTCAAAATTTCTAGAGCAATGATGTTTTTATTTTTCTATTGGGAGTCCATACGTGGATGAAATATTGAGCAATGGAATGTTAGATATTTGTGAATTTACATAATCTAACTCTACCCACACTTAAGATAAATAAGTACCTCACCACTTCTATAAAATGGACAACTCGTTTTACTCTTTCACTCCATCCATTTTATTCGTCTCATTCTTAAACCACGTAGAGAGAGAAAATGATGGAAACTTATATTTCAAAAATTCAAATTAATTAACATACTCCACCTAAAATCCTGAAACAAATCCTATTGAGTTTGTGTGGTCGAGTCCTTCTCAATGTTATGCCTAGTGTTGTTTGCGATGGATATCTGGTGGCTCGACCTAGTTAGGCGTGATTTTGGGTTAAGATTTGTGTGCGTTTGGATCATCTATTTGTGAATGGAAGGTCGAATTCTAGTATACAAAAGAATTAGCACCTTGCTTTCGATTTTGGAGATGATTCATTCATAGTATTGTCACGCGTGACACATCAGGCCAAAGGATAGGAAGGAGAATGCATTTTAAATGGGGAGGTCGAGTTGCTTATTATGATATCGGATGGAAAGAGTTCGTGAAGAGAAGATGAATGATGAAATCAATTTCTGTTTTGATGGTGTAAAGAGGAGAGGGGATGAGAGAGATGATTGACAATGGGTTGTTTTTGTGCAAGCTTGTACGAGGAGTGGACTTTTTTATCTTGAGGGAGAAGAAGATTTACATTAGGTAATTAGTTAATTAAGGTGACTAGTAGTTAAGTTATTTTAAACTAGTTTGACTTCTTAAAATATTCAATTTCTTACTCATACGAAATTAGATTCGATCCCTATCAATTCCTTTGAACCCGTACGTTGCAAACTTTGCATTGGAAATGGATTGGTCACTCTTGGAGCTGATTGGATTTTTAGCTAAATCGAGCATCTATTAAATTTTAATCAAACCTGAACCAGAACATGAAAGTGATAATGGGAATCTTCGTTAGTAAAACTCACCTTTCTAATCTAAAATTGATTTTATAGCAGATTAAATTTTAAGCTGACTACTTAATTATGGAAAATGACTAGTTGTTGAGTTTGGATAAATTATTATATATCAGATTTGAAATAGGAACACGATGTAGCATTTCGAATTGCTATTAGACAATTTTGATTTTATTATAGATTTAAAATTTACCGCAAACAATTAATTCTATGTGAATGGTTAGATAAAAATGATTTGATTATGTTATTTAATTACAACGTAGTTAATTTAAATCACATGCTTGGTGTTATCTATTTAGCCAAGTAAACACCATTTAGAAATTGATTGAAATTATTTTAATTTACAACATGTTTGCAGAATAAATCCCCTCTTTGTTATTTATATTAAATTGGATAGTTTATTTGTGCTAATCAATTCGTATTGAACAAGTAATATATTAGTTGTTAACTGCTTATTGTTTAATTATTTATACATGTTTATTTATGTAAATAGTATATTACTAGAAAATAAACTGAATATATGGTAGCTAATTTAAGTACCATCTTGATTGCTAAGCCCTATTTGAATAATTGTTTTGAACTTATGTATTTTGGGCTATATTCGCTTATAGTTTCTCTGAAATAGAGTCGTAATATCACGTGACTACAGTCATTAAATTCATTTGGAAACCAATGTTTTCAAATATTATTATTTATTCATATTTTATAATGTTTTTAAAGAAAAATCATTATTTAATACTATTTAAAAATAATATTACTTATTAATTATGTTTTAAATTTATTAACACTTGTTTTAAAGTGCTTCGAATGACTTTATAATAATTTTAAAGTTAGTAAATTTTTATTTAAACAGAGATTTAATAATTATTTGTTTAATATTTGCTTGTTAATAAGATTTGACATTAAATTAATATCTTGTTAACAATGTTTTAAGTATACTATTTGGTTATCAATAATGATTGTTAAATTAACAATTAATATTAGTATCATTGTTTAAAAATAATGCTTGTTTATTTAATTGGTTTAAATGTAAAAATCATTTACCTATAATAGTTTGAAAGCTTTAAATCATCCACTAATGATAATTTAAAATAAAGTAATTTATTTACCAATATTAGTTTAAAATGAAAAATCATTTCTTTATAAGATTTAAAAAAGATTCTTATTATCTATCTAATAATGGTAGTCACTCTTTTGACATTGTTTTTTAAGTAAACATTTGTTTTCTCTCTCTCTCTCTTTATATATATATATATATATATATATATTTACACACATATTGAGAGCAATAAATCATTTAAATACAGTATTTCTAAATATAATTTGTTCTTATAAAGAATTAATTTAATAGGGTGTAACGTCCTTTATTTTTGGTAGTCAAATATTTAATTTAATTTTTTTATTTAAATATTATTTGGAATATTAATGGATTATAATATTTAATTCGTTATTTAAAACGAAGTTTAAATGCTATATATTTATTTATAATATAAATCGAGTTCCAAATGGCATGGCAGTTCGTAATATGGAACTTTAACTGAATATACAAGACCGATGTGAGTTGGAATTCTGTGAAACAAGAAATGTTGGAATCGTATTGATTATAATCTTCATATGAAAGAGAAAAATCCAGATTTCGTGTTGTAGATTGTCAGTTATGGCCAAATCAAATTTTAAAATAGTCGCTATGGAATTGTTTTTAAATTATAACGATTTATTTATAAATATATAAAGGAGTTTTATATAAATAAAATATCGTTTGAGCTAGAATTTTCAACGTTGGTTGAATGTGATGCAATATATTATTCCATACATGATGATAATAATTTATTATCATTAAAGCATATCATTTTGGAATTTAATATATTTTATCGATATTATATAGACCTTGAAAATAATTGTTTTTCAAACGACCTCCGTTTCCGACGAAACGAGCTTTGTTGGAATGCATATAATTAATTATTGTTAGTTTTCCAATTTGGAGTCAAACGGAATTGTTTTGTCGGCAGACGAAATTAAATGGTGAACTGATGTATAAATTGAGATCTATATAGCCCCGTTTCTGCAAACGGAGTCCATTTTCAACGAAAATAGTTTCATTAGGACCGTAACGCTAAATTATACGATGATATCCATTTTCGTTGCGTTTGGAGTTCGTGAATATCGGTACAAATTTAGAGTGTTCAACATAAATAGCGATAAAACGGTTTAATTTAATAATGGTACATGGCTGGGGGGAATAGCCTACCTCATATTACCCAAACATATTGCTTAAGCCGTAAGTAAAATAAATATATGTATAAACTTAATCCCATTCTACGTTCTTTCACTGTAGCCAACCTACGCCTTCAAATGAACATGCTTTAAGTTTCTTTCAGCAAATTTTGAACCCAAATACGAAGATATTTTTGTACGGCCTAGCCCTGTATTTGGAAAAGAGAACACAATGCGTCCCTTTCAGTCACGAAGACAATTCATTTCAGCCGACAGGAAAACACAACCTATTTTCTTTTTTTATAGCTACCCTATACTGGGTTGACACGACATTGTCCCTATATGTATTTCTTTTCGCCTATAAATACATGAGCGACCATGCTTTCCTTTTGTTTCGGTTAACAACCATGGAACCCAAACTTCCCTCCACTGTGTATGCTATCTTAGTTCTTCTCTTCTTTCAGCAAATGAACAACGCAAAGATTCCAAACAAACTGAAACTCCACTTCCATGTTTATACAAAAACTTGGAAACAAGCATGGGCAGTTCCGAATCAGTAAAGGGGATGCTCCAGTACTCGTCACAAACACGTGGGCTGTAACAACCCGGAAAATCAGAACCAATTTAAAATTTTCAATTGGCTATTTTAATGAATTTTGAATATTTAAAATGAATTATTTTAAATAATAATGATAAGAAATTTATTTTGAATAGAATTAGAACGTATTTAATTATTTGAATCGATGTTGGAATATAAATATTTACTTTTAATTGTAAAAGGAGTTGGAAATAGCGCTATAGTTTGAAAATTTGAATTCGAACTTTGGCTAATTGTACAGGATGCAAAATAAACCGGATTTTAGTGAAACGAAAAATATTTAAATCTATTTAAAAATATCTTTCTAATGAATCTGAAAAATCGAAATTTCATAGCGGGAATCAAAAGTTATGGCCAAATGAATTTTCAGAAAGGTCGTTATAGAATAAATATAGCTCGTAAAAATAGACATTTTGCAAACGACCTCTGTTTTTGACGAAAACACTTTTGTTAGATCCGGGATATCAAATTATTGCTAGATTCCAAATTTCACAATTTTTGGAGTTAATATGTGAGCGTGGCAAAAGAAAACGTGTTTGGTTAATTTCAGTCAATTTGGATCGACCAGAAAATGGCCATTTTTCAGACGGTCTCCAAATTCGACGAAATTAGTTTTGTTAGGACCGTATCATCCAAACATAGCTAGATTTATTTTTTTGGAATTTTTAGAATCAGTATGTAGCCTCGGCAAATAAAAATGTATGTTCAAATCCATATTTTATATTTTGATTTGAAGAATAATTGACTGAAACAATCGAATGGGCCTACGAAACATATTCCATTGTGTTCGGAATGGGGGTATTTGGCTAGGGGTGATAATCGTTGGGTTTGGATTGTAGTTCATTTGAAAAAACAGATATTTTTGGAATTATAAATAGCACAGGCCAATCGGAATATTTATAAAAAAATATATATTCTCTCTCCCCAACACATCGCGATATATGGCGGAAATGAGATCTGGCCTTCTCTCTTCGATTTCATCAAATCCAAGCTACAAAATCGAATGGTGTAGCTGAGGATTTTGTAGTGCTCCTCACGAGCTTCACATCCATATAAGGACTGGAATTTTTCGTGGCCAGAATCGCCTGAATCATCCTTACGAAGTTCGCAACCTTGAACCACCGCCCCAATTGCCTCCGACCAGCGAAGTGGGTCCCACCATCGTGCGTAGGCACGTGACTCCACCCCCTTCGAACCTGTACAAGCCGATCCACCTATCATGCTACGGATTGCACGCAAAATCAATACCTAGTTTTGAACAGTTTGTTGAGGTATACGGCTGAGATTATTTAAACTGTTAATAACACTTTAAAGTGCTACGAATTGTGATTTCACTATAAAAATCATATCTTTTTGCTATGTTGACAAAATCCAGTGAAATAAGAGACATTGGACTCATGACAACATCTTCTATATTCTAGAAGAGACCGGAGAATTTTTGGAGTTTCCTACGATTTTTGGAGGAGTTGAACCCAATGTGAGATTTCTAAATTCAAATTTGAATGGAATAGCGATGTATAAATTATATGATCGATGTATAAGTTATATAAGCGTTGTACACCTCATGCATAAGCGTTGTACACCTCATGCATAAGCGTTGTATAAATTATACGTGCGATGTATAAGTTATATATACGTTGTAAAAATCATATGTGAGTTGAAATGAAATTGAAATGTATTTACATACGTATATATATATATATATACTCCTCTCGTCTACAGACCATGGACGATATATATTGGTTGTGATTGTTTGGATTTTGATTGACGAGAAATTTGGTTGATAAATGTGAATGGTTGATAATGGTTGTTTGTGGTTGAAACAAAAATTGGAATTGTTTGTGGAAAAATATTCAATGTGTTATGAAAATGATTAAATCATTAGGATAAGCCCCTTACGGAACGCCGTGAGGCCTAAGGTAGTGCGAGGAGCTGTACTCAGGACGGTGCCGGTTTTAAACCCCCTGCCGTTATGCTGCCGAAATTTTCCGAAATATTCATGTGTTTGATTTATATTCATGTGTTGAAATATATACATGTGTTGGAAAAATATTCATATGACGAATGAATTGTTTGAATGATAAAAAATCACATTTTTATCATGTATATGAAGTATATATAAATATTCATGTTCGAAATAAATTGTTTTAACAACAAAAATCACATTTTTATTATATATATGAATCACTAAAAATATTCATGTTCGAAATAAATTGTTTTAACAATAAAAATCACATTTTTATTATATATATGAAGTGTTAAAAATAGTCATGTGTTGAAATAAATATATGTTGGTTAAAAATATTATTTTTATCACGTATATGAAATGAAAATAGTTTGGAAATCGAAGAATGGATTATATTCATATATATATATATATAAAATAAAATGAGTAACGATGTTGCAGTTCACGTTTTGAAATCGTGAATTTAAACGATTATTACGGGAGATCCGGCCGTCGGATTTTTCCGAAACCGAAACCGTTGGGTCCGCTTTGAAAATATCTTTCCAACGGTACCAAATTTGTAAATATCCAACGGTTAGATTGTGTGAAATGTTTAATTCAAATCTGAATAAAAACAGCGCCAGAGTGGATTATATTTATATATATAAATATAATTAAAATAAAATGAATAACAACGCTGCAGTTCATATTTTGAAATCGTAACTTTAAACGATTATACTGGGAGATCGGGTTGTCGGATTTTCCTAAACCTGGAACCATTGGGTCTGTTCTGAAAAGATCTTTCCAATGATATAAAATTTGTAAAGATCCAACGATTAGATTTTCAGATATGCGTAAATCTAATCTGAAGAAAAACAACGCCATAGCCGCGTTATGGCCTGAAGCGTCGTTTAAATAAATAGGCTATTTTCAAATAAATAAAAATAGCGATAAATCGTTATAAAATATTATAAACGATATGGAATGGAAATAAACCGAATTTACTCGGTTTATTGGATATTTAATGGTTGAATGTGTTTGACATGAAAATTATCTTAATGAACTGAATTATGGATGTCAAATAATTTAACCATAGAAATGAATTGATTTGAATTCTAAATATACATGAATTGATTTGAATTCTAAATATACATGAATTAATTGAAAAGGCCGAGTTAAATCTCATTTCAAATAATTGGTCGACGATTAGAAATCGACGATGAAGACGGTGGTTGAAGACCGGAGGTCTTCACATCATTTGGATGATGGCTGATGTCTTGATTGGGAGGCATCCCAAGACAAGGTAATAAGTGGTGGTCGTCCAGACGTGCTTGGAGATCGACCAGATGTGCGAGGACCTCTCTTCTGTATTGGATATATGGGACGAGGAATAAGGTGCCTCCGGTTTCGTTCAGACATGGAACGGACTTGTAAATGGATGTGTGTATGACGTTGTAGATTGACAACGTGGCATATAGAGATGCAGTGATCAAGGCTTTTGTTGAAAAGTAGAGCCTTGTGGTTGATGATCAAAGCACAGCTTTAAATAGCATAGCTTTGTGTATAGCGTTAATTCGTGAGCCTCACACCCCGGTATGGGCCAGAAATGGGAGAGGACCTTAGGGAGGACATGTGTTTCCTTCTAGCTAGGAGTGGTGTCTATGTTTTACACGTTCAGACGTTTTATCTATGTGGGTGATGGATAGCGAGGCGCCTCGGTTATTTCGGTCTCTGCGGAGCCGATGGATGGTTTGGTATATACTACGACCAATTTGACGCCCCATAGGGCAGGGAAATGCAGTGTCAGGCATTTTAATCCACTCTGTGTGGACCGTCCCTGACGATCCAAGGTGCAGTTGCGGCTGTTCCTGAGACACGGGCTAGAGCGTCTCGAAGCGCTAAGGATGATCCCTTGCCTTGGTTCATGATGGAAATCCAATTTCCAAATACGACATTGTGCAGTTTTGATTGTAAACCTATATATGGCGACATAGTGGTATGTGGCACTCATGCCGTCTATAATTGATACTTATGATTTAAATTGTTTTTGAAACACATAAACATTAGTAATAATATCAAATGCTTTTGTTTTATACGTATCAAGCATATTTTGTCCATTATAAGGTAAAACTCTATCCTCCAGTTTGCGTTGCATTGTTTGATGGGACCTGAGTCTTATAATGGCTTCATTTTTTGTAAAAAGCATTGCGATGTTTAAATGATTTACTTTTTTTAAGCACTGGCAATCCAATGGAGTAAACCCGTTCCGCGTTAGCGGCGTGGTCCTGTGATTGGCCTTATTGTAAAATAAGTTTGGTATATTTCTCATACCTGTCCCATGACTGACTCGTAGTTTGTTTCACTTGCAAACTCAGGTGCCCTATTTTCTACACGGGCAACCTTGTATTCGGGTTTTAGCAGGCTCTCTTTGGATAGCTACGGAGCTGAAGATGGATTCTATCACTTCTTTTTTGTTGTTCAGCTCCTGTTATGTATACTATGTTTGATTCTGTTGTAGACATTTTATATAAAGCTGAAACTGTATGTTGTACTAAGTGTGATCCTGTATATTGTGTAACTCTGATGATTATGTGTATCCGGTGTATTCTGTTGTACATTATCCGGTGTAATGATATATTTCTGTTCTTCTGTTATTTGTTTATGTGTTATATTTCAAAGATTACCCTTGCCACTGTGGAAAGGGGGTTTGGGGTCATCACACGTGGTATTGGAGCTTTGGTTAATCTTAGTTCCGGAATATAACATATTAACAAACTCGTCAGAAATATAATCAGACGTATTCTATGAAGAATAACTCATTTCGGATAGGATCTGTAATATCCTCGAATGAGTGTAGCAGAATGAAATACACCCCTACATACACATTTACATTCAAGCATATGTCTCTATGCTTTAAAATACCTTTTCTATTGGCCTAACACTTTGTCTGCTATTTGCAGACATCGTAGAAAATGAGTGGCAGAAGTAGAAGAGGTAGGTCAGAACCAGATATTGAAGCTCTATTAAAGAAGTCTCGAAATCTAGGTGGAGTACCATTCTCAGGAAAAGAATCCATTATTGAAACACAAGCATGGATGCGCTCCACTGAGAAAATTTTTGAAGGTTCAAAGCTGAGAGATGATCTGAAAAGATTGCTGGCGTCTTGGGCACTCAAAGACGAAGCTTTAATCTGGTGGGAAATGGTTATTAAGAATAATCCAGAAGGTAATATTACCTGGGATAGATTTAAAGAAATTTTCAATGAAAGATTTATTCCTCCAGAAGCAACTAATCGGTTATATGATGAATTATACTATCTGATACAAGGAGATATGACCATCCAGGAGTATTAGGATAAATTCAGCAGACTTTCTCAGTTTGCAACCGAGCTAAATGAAAATCCTAAGAGGAAGAATCTGAGGTTTATTAATGGGCTTCAAAGAAAGTACCAAAATTGGGTAATTACGCATATGGAACTTCCTTTTTCTGAAATGATATACATGGCTTATCACTATGAAGATCTTGATAAGCAAGGTCTTTCGGAGGATGAAGAGGAAGTCAGTTCTCACAGCAGAGAGAAGTCTGAAACTGATAGCCCTGAGGCAAGCATGACGTCTAAGGTCAGAAAGAAGCCTAAAGCCAAGAGGAAAAGGGTTAAATTTGAGGAAGAATAAATAACAACTGCTACCTGCTCTAACTGTAATCAGAAAGGGCATTTGTCGATAAATTGCGGACCCTTGAAGAAACGAATAAAGGATAAATTTAAACCTAAGAACAAGTTTCAAGAGAATAGAAAATGCAATCTTTGCCATCAGCCTGGTCATGTAAAGCAAGATTGCCGGCTGTTAAGGAAATCTGAAGTAGTGCAGGTAAATGAAGTGGTAGAGGTTCCTACACCCTCAGCCAGTCAAGGAAGGACAGATGTTTTGGAAGGCATGCTTACTGTCAAAGATACTCCAGTTAAAGTACTGTTTGATACAGGCACTTCACGAAGCTTTATTGCAAGTAATGCGGTTAAGAAATTGGATTTGAAATTGAAAAGCTCAAAGAACCCATGACTGTCCATAATCTGTTTGGGGGTTCCCTCAATCTTAGTTGGATTTGTGGGGTGCCTGTCTCTTTTTCCCGTTATCGGTTCCCTACCATCTTGATCGTCATGAATTTTACAGAATTTGATCTTATTTTGGGATTGGATTGGTTAACCAAGTATGAAGCTGAAGTTAAATGTGCCGACAAAGTCGTAAGGGCGAAGATTAAATCAGGGGACTATATAACCATACCATGTGACAGTCCAAATTCGAATAGAAAAGACTTTTGGTCAGCTCTTGACGTTTCTCCCGCTCAAACAGAAAATATCCCTGTCGTCACAGAGAATACTCCGGTCGACATAGAAAATATTCCTGTCGTCAAGAATTATGCAGATGTGTTTGAAGAAGTTGTTAGCTTACCTCCGCGTAGAGAAATTGATTTCAAAATCGCTTTAATTCCGAATGCAAGGCCAGTAGTGCACGCCATTCGAAGAATGGCCTTGAAGGAAAAAGAAGAGTTAGATATTCAAACTTGACAACTTGTATGGAAGGGTCTGATCAGGCCTAGTTCCTCTGATTGGGGAGCGGCAGTGGTGTTTGCCCCAATGTCAGATGGTACTCTCAGACTATGTGTGGATTATCGTGACTTGAACAAGCAGACGTTAAAGAATAAATATCCACTGCCGCGAATTAATGATTTGTTAGATCGGTTGAATAGCGCACAAGTATTTTCATGAATGGACCTGGCTATAGGTTTCCATCAGCTACGAATTACCGAAGAATGTGTTCCTCTGGCAGCATTCAGAGGTCCAGATTTATTCTACGAGTGGTTAGTAATGCCGTTCGGCTTATGTAACGCTCCAACTTATTTTGTCGATCTAATGAACAGAGTATTCAGAGAAGTACTGAATAAATTCGTACTGGTTTTCATTGATGACATATTGATCTTCTCTAAGTCAGAGAGCGAGCACGCGAAAAATTTGGAGCAAGTGTTAGAGATTCTGAGAAAGAATGTTTTAAAGGCCAAATTTTCCAAATGTATATTCTGGAAGGAAGAAGTCAAGTTTCTTGGCCACGTTGTATCAAAAGAAGGAATTTATGTGGATCCCAGTAAGATCACAGTTATACAAGATTGGAAGCAGCCAACTATACCCATAGAAGTCCGAAGTTTTCTTGGATTGGCTAGTTGTTATCGGAAGTTCGTTAAAGATTTTTAGAAGATATCTAGTTCCATAACAAAGCTTATAAAGAAGCACGCAAAATTCAATTGGACTCCAGAATGTGAGACGGATTTCCAAGAGCTGAAGTTAAGATTGGCAACTGTTCCAATGTTAACAATTATCGATAGCAATCAAGACTTGAAAATCTGGACAGATGCTTCTAAAGAAGGTCTTGGTGCAGTATTAATGCAAAGAGGCCAAGTAGTCACTTATGCTAGCCGTCAGTTGAAGCCGCATGAGAAGAATTATGCAACTCACGATCTTGAATTGTTAGCCATCGTGTTTGCTATGGAAATCTAGAGACAATATCTATTGGGTAAGAAGTTCGAATTATATACCGATCATCATTCATTGAAGTATTTATTCACCCAGAAAGATCTGAAAATGAGGCAGCAGCATTGGGTAGAATTTCTCACGGCATATGATCTTGATATTTTGTATACTTTGGGGAAAGCCAATGTTGTGGCTGATGCGCTCAGCAGGAAGAATGTGATCATCACCAATCTTATCATTACGCCTTTGTTGATAGACAAAATATCAGTTCTTCAGAAAGATGATAATTTTGTTAAAAAGATGATCATAAGAATTCAAAAGGGCGAAGTCTCCAGTTTCCAAGTGGATAGCACAGCAGTTCTGAGATTTAAAGGAAGAATTTGTGTTCCCGACATCCTTGAGCTCAAAAGAGAAGTATTGGATGAGTGCCACAAGTCCAAGCTGAGTATCCATCTAGGGGTTAGTAAATTGTATAATGACCTCAAGCGAACATTCTGGTGGAAGGCGATGAAAAGAGACATCTCTATGTATGTTAGAAAGTGTTCTACTTGTCAACAAGTCAAAAGCGATCAACAGAAACTGGCTAGATTGTTACGACTGTTAGAAATTCCAAATTGGAAGTGGGATCAAATTTCTATGGATTTCATAGATGGTTTGCCCAGAACAAGGAAAGGAAACGACAGTATATGGGTGATCGTAGATCATTTCATGAAGACTGCCATTTTATACCTATCAAATCGAATAGAACGGCACAAAGTCTAGCATAGATTTATTTTAAGGAAATTGTTAAACTGCAAAAGAGTTCCCATGAGTATCGATAGTGATCGTGACCCGATTTTTACTAGTAAATCCTGGGAAGCATTCCAAGCAGAATTGGGAACAAAACTGAACTTGAGCACCGCTTATCATCCTCAAACAGATGGTCATACTGAGAGGGTGAATCGTATTCTTGAAGATTTACTACGGTCTTGTGTTATCGATTTTGGCGGATCATGGGAAGACCACTTGCATTTGGCTGAGTTATCATACAACAACAACTACCAAGAAAGTCTGAAAATGTAACCATTCGAAGCACTGTATGGTAGACCATGCAGATCTCCCGCATGTTGGGTTGAACCTGGTAATAGGCTTGTATTGGGACCCGATATGATTCGCGAAGCTTCAGATAAAGTTGATTTCATTAAGAAACGATTGCAAACAGATAAGAGCCGACAGAAGAGCTATGCAGACTTGAGAAGAAGAGATTTAGCATTTGTTGTTGGTGACTATGTTTATCTACAAGTTTCTCCGATGAGAGGAGTAGTCAGATTCGGTAAAACTGGTAGGTTGGCGCCTAAATTTATTGGTCTATTTCCTGTGCTCGAACGGATTGGACCTCTTGCTTATAGGGTTCAATTGCCGGATTGGTAGCATAAAGTACATGATGTATTTCACGTGTCTCAACTTAGAAAGAATGTGCATGATCCGGACTTGGTCGTGGAAGAAGCCGCGCAACAGGACTCGAAAATTACTCCAGAATTAGCTATGAGAAGAGAGCCAATTGTAAAACCCCGCATTTTTATGATTTAAAAATGAGAAATTTATAATATATATATATATATTCCGAGACATAAAAATATAATGGTGATACGCGAAACGAATTGATTAAGAACGATGGGAAATAAAGAATACTCAAAGTAAATATTGAGAACTTAGTTATACGGACTTCACCATTACGTTCGTCTCGGAATTCTACATGAAATCGAGTTCGAGTTTTCAAAAATCGGACTCCGTATGAAGAAGTTATGACCTTCCGATGTTTCAGTATATTAAAACAATCAAAACAGCTCAAAACGATAATAATATGTCGAAATTCAAACCCAGAAAGGAAGGGTGGGATTTCTCCCGCTCAACACCCAGGTCGACTAGGGAGTCGACTGGGTAGTCGACCTACCCCTGACCAGATCGACCATGTAGTCGACCTGGGGGTCGACCTGGTCACTTTCCCTGGAATCTGTTCTTGGTTCATTTTTGATGTATTTGGGCTGTTTTCTGGGCGAGATTCTTAGCTTGGCACCTATAAATAAACCCCCTAAGCTCTTTGTAAACTCCACAGCAATTCATGGCGAAGCCATGCCCTTCTTTTCTCTCATTATCTTCTTCAAAAGATCTTGGATCTATTCCTCCCTCTTTCCTCTACATCATCTACTCTTAAAATTAAAAAGAATGAGATCTAGAATTACTACAACCATGAATAAAAAGAAAAGAGGCTTAGATCTAAATCACTGCGCAAAGAGAAGGAATTCAGATTCGCAACCTACGCCGCATATGAAATCAGTTCAAGGATTAATCCAATTCATAAATCAAAGGGGCAATCGAGGATCTACATTTTGAAGATGACAAACACTGTGAGTGGAGTTATAATACACTTTTTGTGTAAAATTATGATTTGTCGTTCAAACATTCCCTATGTAAACGCGAAATGAAATTATTGTGGGAATTGGATCTGTAATGTTTAATATTGTCATGTGTTCTCTTTTAATTATTATGCTTACCATTATGTCCTCTTTTATTCTCCCTCTTTTATCTTTTTATGACTAGGCTATCACGAGCCTAGCTTTATTATTGAAATGAATACGACGGAATGATTATTACGAACTAAAAAAGGGAATGCTTGATTTTGGATCATGACATGAATTGGAAGGCTTAGTAATAAATTACAATGGGTTTTGAGTATAATATAATCTTAAGTAAGATTTGAATGGGTGGACCAATTCGGAAAACTATAAGCATGAACATGATGTAGGATATGTCATATACTTGACATCACCGAAACGGCTTAAACATGAATTTGCTTATAAAATTGTTCATGGGTACGTGACACTTGAATAAGACATGAATTGTAACTTGGACATGAATAAGAGCATGGGATTTACATCTAGAACTTGACATGAAACTTGGCACCTAAAACTTGAACATGGACACGACACGTAGATAAACTTAACATGGCCAACTCGAGGTTGGGTTGAGTTTGCAGTATAAACCTGCCCGGAACCGCCCGGCGAATCCAGTAACTGCAAACAATAGGACCCAATGTGAGTAGTTGGTCATATCGCGCTTGAAACCAGAGGTTAGACTAGGTTGTGGTGTAAATCTGCCCGGACCCGCCCGGCTTGTCCAGTAACCACAACAAAGTCTAATGTGAGAGGTTGGGGTGCATTGATTTATTTAATGCCACAGGTTAGGGTTAAGTCATAAATTTGTGAAGCAATACTTAACCAAAACAGGCATAGGGAATGTTAACTTCATATTATAAACCAAAGGCGGGGTAATCGAAGGATTAAATATCGGGTAAACCTATTCTAGGGGCGGGGAAAAATTATGACTTGAGGTAAGACCTGTAAAGGTGGGATAAACTATAATATGGATAAGCGAAACTAAAACGGAGGGATAACACCCATTTGTTATCACCAAATGAAAGAGAATTTAAGTTATGTTTGAATTCATGGGAAAGCCTTAGTCAACAAGTTGAATTATAAAGCGAGAATATGTGGTCTGATGTCTAAGGTAACGAGAATTGACTAAGTAGAACAAGAGAATGATAGCTAAGTAACAAGCCTTAGTTAATAGGAACTAAGCAGTAAACCTTAGTTGAGAAAACGGTCGAGAACGGGAACTAAGTTGTAATCCTTAGTTAAGAGGACTAAGTGGTAAAACATAGTTAACAAGATTAACGGGAAAGTAAACTAAGTGGTAAACCTTAGTTAACAAGATTAACGGGAAAGGAAACTAAGTGGTAAACCTTAGTTAAGAACAACTAAGTAATAATTCTTATTCAAGGAAACTGAGCTAATCCATAAATAGATAAGTAACCTGATACGGTAGATCATCGCTTAACAAACACACGAGGAGGAGCGAACGTTTATCTGATTTCGGAAAAGGCTCCAGCGGACTGGGTTACGAAGCACGTAGTTTCGGGGAACGTGAGGGTACACTTGGTATCCCTCTATGAGGTTGTAGATGATCCGCCTGGGCTCACAGAGGTTAAGGTCTGCGGTAGGAGAACTAAGAGTATGCCAATATAAGGCAACCTAAAGACTAGGATGGACCAGCGTGAGGCGGCGATATCTTGTTTATCCCTGTGATAGCAATCGTCATCTACCTACCATCTTCAGTAAATCGTAGTATGTATACGGAAAGGCAGAGAACTCCCAACAGACCATATACTTGCTATCTAGTTATGGGTGAGGCTGGCCAATAGGAAAGTGGGGCATAGTTGGCAGGAGTACACTTCTCGTGCTTGATTTTCTTGGATTGCCTTTCATTAGTTGAGGGAGGGGTCACGTAGGACCATAACCACTGGTAGAAAAACAGACCTTAGCATCTGCATTGGTAGATAACTTAAAGCTGCCGACCGAGTTCAGTATTTCTTGATTTAGCCCGGTCACGGGACTCGGGCCGCACATATAGTGTACATGTGCACCTAGACATCGGAAACGATTCGCGATACATACGTGGGAAAAGGGCGATGTTCAACAGGTAGCATAATCCCTAGTAGTCCTAGGTGGCATAAATCCTAATCGAATCTAGAAAACGTTCAATAGGTAGCATAATCCCTAGTGGTCCTAGGTGGCATAAATCCTAGTTGAACACTCGATAGTTCATGATAGGGAAACCTAGCCAGGTCAAGGGTGGCTGTCCAAACTATTTCAAGAATGATGGCACTACGTTGAAGTAGTATAGAATTACGTGATAAAGCCCGTACGATATACGGCAAGGGACTGTACGTATACATGGAAAGGATTATACGAGTTGGGGAAAGATTACATATACGATGTATTAGGTTAAGTCTACTAGTAATTGGACGAGAATGACATGGGTTTGGCCTTGGGTGTTAATATTGTGACTAACCTAATAAACAAGAACTTATAACTGAACGGTATAGGTAGGGTTACACAAGAGTTTATTATAGTCCAGTCACACAGAACTTATTTTCTGACCCCCTCCTCACAACATGCGCAGGTTAGGTTCACGACAGAGATAGTATTGCTTGACTACTGGCTTGGCAGTATTATTATTGAGGTAATTGCTATTTTGAATAAATTATATTTTATTCCTTCCGCTATGAGCTGCGTTTCGAACTCTGACATGTTTCTTTCTCTCTGTCTTTTCTGCAGGATACCAGAGCACCCAACTCGGGGTCCGATGGATCGGATTTTGAAAAAAATTCGGTCTGTTGAAACTCGGGTTGTTACATCTGGTATCAGAGCGAGGTTTAGCTTTCCTTGGGAAAATTATGAGTGAGCGTATTTGTAGTTTTGAAAAATATAAATATTATATAAAAATAGATCTAGATTAGTATAGTGCTCACTCGAGGGATAAACTTGGAGAAGAATGGAAAAATTTACCTCGTACACTGAAATGGAGTTTAGGGAAAATTTTGAACTTTTAAATGAAATTAGAAAGTATACATAAATGTGGATATTAAAGATTGCGTGTTCCGCATAAGTTTATATTTCATGGAATCAGAACCGACATATAGAAAGAATGAACAGTCACTATTGTGCACGTCAGGTTTTGAAACGACAGTACGACATAGGAATGGAGGTGGACCATCGCAAAGGAAGACGAAGTATCGCCACACGAAAATGTATCTAAAAAAAATCTACAAGGGCCAGGTCGACGCTACAGTAGACCCCCCCAGGGCAGGTCGACCATAGTGTCGACCCCCCCCCCCCCGTAGCAGAAAAAAAAAATCTACAAGGGCCAGGTCGACACTACAGTCGACCCCCCCAGGGCAGGTCGACCATAGTGTCAACCCCCCTGTAGCAGAAAAAAAATATGTGCCGCGCTGAAGGCCGAAGGCCTTCAGCTCCTCACAATTTGTGCGTCCTCCCCTTCCTTCCAACACCCAAAAAAACTCAAACCCCTCCACTTCTTCCACCTCCCACCGCTTCGTTTCTCCGCTATTTTCTATAAAATCGGTCTCAAATCGAAGCTAGAGTCATCCTCTATCCAGATCTATAATTCTCCTCTCTCAATTTGTACTCAAAGCGCCATGGCAAACGAACCTTCCCTCAATGAGCTTTATCCTCAACTTACACCGCAAGAGATCGAGTGGTGCAACGCGCAAGAGGAAATAATAAAGGATTACATGAAGACCACAAAATTAAAGTTATTATTGGGACACCCGGTGAGATTTGGTGATTTTAATACAACCCCTGTGGAAGATTTATTTAGGGATGCGGGTTTGATTTCTATTTTGGATGTGAACACCGCCGAGAGAAGGGGTTTCAAGCGTCTGGTAAGACTCTTTGACGCTAATTTAGATATTGGTATGGATGATGAAGGTTTGGTAACCTATAATTCTGTGGTTAAGGGTACTCATATATATTTTAATGAAGTCCAATTTGGGGAAATGTTAAATATCCGTGGAACAGGACTTGATATAACAGATCTTGTGATGGATGATGTAGCCGTATGGCGTAGGATTTTTAAGGATGGGTTTGAGAGGCAGTGGGATAATATTCATTTGAGCCGCTTGCTAGATTTGTCATTAGGATTTTGCAGTATAATCTTGTTGGGCAGAATGCTGGTTTTGATAGGATTCCACATATTGTAAAGCGTGCTACTTACGCTATCTTTGGGGGTATACAGATGAATTGGACATGCATCATTTTACAGCATTACAGCACCACTAGGGAGATGAGACAGTCCAATCTTTGTTTTGGAAATTTATGGACTACAGTCTTTGCACGGAACGGTATTGATATATGTAGTGAGAGTTATATAACACCTTTTTCTCACCCCTCTGCTATTATCGACTTAGCTGCGCTGACGAGAATGGGTATCCACTTACATGATTTGTTAGAGCCGCTGCCCATGGAGCATGATTTGGAAGATGTGGGTGAGGAGGCGCGACATGAAGATGAGCCACACGATGGTCCTGATTATCAGCCCGGACATGACAAAGAACCCCAGTATGCGCCGCAGGAATATTTTGATCCAGCATAGACAGAGCAGGCTTGGGGGGGTGCTTGGACTTCTCAGACTCCATGATGAGGGACTTCCGATACCCCTGGATGGGACCCCTGGGAGTCCCGAGACTTGGATTGGAGGGCGGTGTTGAGAGCCATTTCTGAGCGGCAGGCTCATCTGGTTAGAGATCAGCAGAGTATCCTTAGGACTCAACAGGAGATGCTCCAGGCACAGGTCGGGTTAGGACAGACTCAGCAGCAAATTATACAGGATATGGGCACCTCTTACGATCGCTAGGAGCTGGACTACAGGAACTACAGCTAGAGGTTAGGCAGGGGACTCAACAGCATGGAGAGCAGTTGGATAGAGTGGAAAGCCGGATAGGTGGTATCGAGGACCTCATTCGTAGTTACTTCCGCTAGGACTTGACCTCTATTATTGTATCCATAGGGTAGTGTTTTATTTTCGTAATGCTTGACTGCTTTCTTTGTTATCTTGTTGTAATGTTGTACTGAAAATTATCTAGATGTAATCCGCAAGTTGTTTGCTTAATAAAAATCTGTTGTGATTAAATAACCACGAAAATATTACGCGATAATAGATAAAAAAAGAAAGACGAGGAAGTAATAAAAATGGGAAAGTGCAGATTTTTTTCCATTACATATAAAATTTAGAAAATTAGATTTTTCTAAATTTAAAAATGGAAGGTAGGATCTTGGATGCGACCATTGAATGAACTACACTCTTATTCTATAAGGGTGTGGGAAAAATTTGGATGAAAAATATTTTTTTTTAATTTTTGCATTCATTTAGAACTGCAAGTATATTTAGGGTGCAAGCATCATATTTTAGAAAAGAGATTTTAAATAATTGCATCCATATAGGTGGTACCAAAAGTTAGGCATACATACTTTACTGCAATGTAATTCACTTTGCACATGTACACATGGTTGCAACAATTGGTTGAACACTCTTTGGACGGTTGTGAGGGTTATAAATCTTACTCTTATTGAATTTCGAGGACGAAATTCCTTAAGGGTGGGAGAATGTAACACCCCGCATTTTTATGATTTAAAAATGGGAAATTTATAATATATATATATATATATATTCCGAGACATAAAAATATAATGGTGATACGCGAAATGAATTAATTAAGAATGATGAGAAATAAAGAATACTCAAAGTAAATATTGAGAAATTAGTTATACGGATCTCGAAATTCTGCATGAAATCGAGTCCGAGTTTTCAAAAATCGGACTCCGTAGGAAGAAGTTATGACCTTCCGATGTTTCAGTATATTAAAACAATCAAAACATCTCAAAACGAAAAAAATATTTCGAAATTCAAACCCAGAAAGGAACGGCGGGATTTCTCCCGCCCAACACCCAGGTCGACCAGGGAGCCGACCTACCCCTGACCAGGTCGACCATGTAGTCGACCTGGGGGTCGACCTGGTCACTTTCCCCGGAATCTGTTCTGGGTACATTTTTGATGTATTTGGGCTGTTTTCTGGGCGAGATTCGTAGCTTGGCACCTATAAATAAACCCCCTAAGCTCTTTGTAAACTCCACAGCAATTCATGGCGAAGCCATGCCCCTCTTTTCTCTCATTATCTTCTTTAAAAGATCTTGGATCTATTCCTCCCTCTTTCCTTTACAGCATCTATTCTTAAAATTAAAAAGAATGAGATCTAGAATTACTACAACCATGAATAAAAAGAAAAGAGGCTTAGATCTAAATCACTGCACAAAGAGAAGGAATTCAGATTTGCAACCTACGCCGCATATGAAATCAGTTCAAGGATTAATCCAATTCATAAATCAAAGGGGCAATCGAGGATCTACATTTTGAAGATGACAAACACTATGAGTGGAGTTATAATACACTTTTTGCGTAAAATTATGATTTATCGTTCAAACATTCCCTATGTAAACGCGAAATGAAATTATTGCAGGAATTGGATCTGTAATGTTTAATATTGTCATGTGTTCGCTTTTAATTAATATGCCTACGATTATGTCCTCTTTTATTCTCCCTCTTTTATCTTTTTATGACTAGGCTATCACGAGCCTAGCTTTATTATTGAAATGAATACGACGGAATGATTATTACGAACTAAAAAGGGGAACGCTTGATTTTGGATCATGACATGAATTGGAAGGCTTAGTAATAAATTACAATGGGTTTTGAGTATAATATAATCTTAAGTAAGATTTGAATGGGTGGACGAAGTTGGGAAACTATAAGCATGAACATGATGTAGGATATGTCATATACTTGACATCACTGAAACGGATTAAACATGAATTTGCTTATAAAATTGTTCATGGGTACGTGAAACTTGAATAAGACATGAATTGTAACTTGGACATGAATAAGAGCATGGTATTTACATCTAGAAATTAACATGAAACTTGGCACCTAAAACTTGAACATGGACATGACACGTAGATAAACTTAACATAGCCAACTCGAGGTTGGGTTGAGTTTGCAGTATAAACCTACCCGGAACCGCCCGGCGAATCCAGTAACTGCAAACAATAGGACTCAATGTGAGTAGTTGGTCATATCGCGCTTGAAACCCGAGGTTAGAGTAGGTTGTGGTGTAAATCTGCCCGGACCCGCCCGGCTTGTCCAGTAACCACAACAAAGTCTAATGTGAGAGGTTGGGATGCATTGATTTATTTAATGCCACAGGTTAGGGTTAAGTCATAAATTTGGGAAGCAATACTTAACCAAAACAGACATAGGGAATGTTAACTTCATATTATAAACCAAAGGTGGAGTAATCAAAGGATTAAATATCAGGTAAACCTATTCTAGGGGCGGGGAAAAATTATGACTTGAGGTAAGACCTATAAAGGTGGGATAAACTATAATATGGATAAGCGAAACTAGAACGGAGGGATAACACCCATTTGTTACCACCAAATGAAAGAGAACTTAAATTATGCTTGAATTCATGGGAAAACCTTAGTCAACAAGTTGAATTATAAAGCGAGAATATGTGGTCTGATGTCTAAGGTAACGAGAATTGACTAAGTAAAACAACGAGAATGATAACTAAGTAACAAGCCTTAGTTAATAGGAACTAAGAAGTAAACCTTAGTTAAGAAAACGGTCGAGAACGGGAACTAAGTTGTAATGCTTAGTTAAGTTGACTAAGTGGTAAACCTTAGTTAACAAGATTAACGGGAAAGGAAACTAAGTGGTAAACCTTAGTTAACAAGATTAACGGGAAAGGAAACTAAGTGGTAAACCTTAGTTAAGAACAACAAATAATAATTCTTAGTCAAGGAAACTGAGCTAGTCCATAAATAGATAAGTAACCCGATACGGTAGATCATCGCTTAACAAACTCACGAGGAGGAGCTAACGTTTATCTGATTTCGGAAAAGGCTCCAGCGGACTGGGTTACGAAGCACGTAGCTTCAGGGAACGTGAGGGTACTCTTGGTATCCCTCTGTGAGGTTGCAGATGATCCGCCTGGGCTCACAGAGGTTAAGGTCTGCGGTAGGACAACCAAGAGTATGCCTTGGTTGCAATATAAGGCAACCTAAAGACTAGGATGGACCAGCGTGAGGCGGCGATATCTTGTTGATCCCTGTGATAGCACTCGTCGTCTACCTACCATCTTCAGTAAATCGTAGTACGTATACGGAAAGGCAGAGAACTCCCAACAGACCATATACTTGCTATCTAGTTATGGGTGAGGCTGGACAATAGGAAAGTGGGGCATAGGTGGCAGGAGTACACTTCTCGTGCTTGATTTTCTTGGATTGCCTTTCATTAGTTGAGGGAGGCGTCACGTGGGACCATAACCACTAGTAGAAAAACAGACCTTAGCATCTGCATCGGCAGATAACTTAAAGCTCCTGACCGAGTTCCGTATTTCTTGATTTAGCCCGGTCATGGGACTCGGGCCGCACATATAGTGTACATGTGCACCTAGACATCGGAAACGATTCACGATACATACGTGGGAAAAGGGCGCTGTTCGATAGTTAGCATAATCCCTAGTAGTCCTAGGTGGCATAAATCCTAATCGAATCTAGAAAATGTTCAATAGGAAGCATAATCCCTAGTGGTCCTAGGTGGCATAAATCCTAGTTGAACACTCGATAGTTCATGATAGGGTAACCTAGTCAGGTCAAGGGTGGCAGTCCAAACGATTTCATGAATGGTGGCACTACGTTGAAGTAGTATAGAATTACGTGATAAAGCCCGTACGATATACGGCAAGGGACTGTATGTATACATGGAAAGGATTATACGAGTTGGGGAAAGATTACATATACGATGTATTAGGTTAAGTCTACTAGTAATTGGACGAGAATGACATGGGTTTGGCCTTGGGTGTTAATATTGTGACTAACCTAATAAACAAGAACTTATAACTGAACGGTATAGGTTGGGTTACACAAGAGTTTATTATAGTCCAGTCACACAGAACTTATGTTCTGACCCCCTCCTCACAACATGCGCAGGTTAGGTTCACGACAGAGATAGTATTGCTTGACTACTGGCTTGGCAGTATTATTATTGAGGTAATTGCTTTTGAATAAATTATATTTTATTCCTTCCGCTGTGAGCTGCTTTTCGAACTCTGACATGTATCTTTCTCTCTGTCTTTTCTGCAGGATACCAGAGCACCCAACTCGAGGTCCGATGGATCGGATTTTGAAAAAAATTCGGTCTGTTGAAACTCGGGTTGTTACACCGATAAAGATTATTGGCAAAGAAACTAAAGAACTGAGGGACAAGAAGGTTCACTTACTCAAAGTGAAATGGAGTGGAGATCCGCGAGACTGTACTTGGGAAATTGAGTAGAGCATTAAGCAAGCTTATCCTAATTGCAGGGTGGATATCTCTGATTAACTCTGGTGCAAGGTACATTTACCATATTTTGCATTTCCGTATTATTTCTACTTTACTATTGTTTTCTACTTTGCTGTTGCTTCCTTTTCAAGGATGTAAAATTCTTAATTATATAGTCTGATCTCAGCAACTATGATTCTAAAAGAGTATATAAATTAATTATTAAATTTTGAAAGGTTAATCAATAAATTGATTGCTAGTTGCATTGTGTGAATGTTAGTTTAACTAATTAATAACATGGGAATAATAAACCCAACCTGAGAAGAAAGGGTAAATTTATGCAAATTGAATCAAATACTGAACTAATTTGAAAACTGATTGAAATGCATGCATGTATATTGTATATGTTTTAACAGGTAAATGGATTTGCTGTTGAGTAAAGAATTTATTTGCGTGCCCGACAAATAGGTAAACCTTAATGAGCTGGATGCGCAATTTTATTTATATATCAACTCCTGTGAATGCCATTGGATGCGGAGTGCTGGTTGTTCTATGTGAAATCATAAACGTCGCCATATGATAGTAATAATTAATTATAAACTACACTACATGGCATACTGCGTGAAAATAGCATACTCTATCATATACCACATAAGCACTTGAAGCTTGTGTGACGAGGTTGAAGATTTACCATACAAGCGATAGGCTAGTATGGAGATGACTATATTACAGGTTGAACCGAATACTGATATGGACTATATAAAATGTAACACTAAATTGCTAGATTAATAAAAAAACCCACACGGGTCTGGAGATGACAATAAACACGTCTCTCTAGTCATTAAGGTACAAAAACCATTCATAGGGTGATGAGAATTTATTCTCTGGAGTTATGATCTATACACACTCCCCTGTGGACACCGGAATATATCACTATAAATATGCGTATGCATTTTAGGATTTATTGGGTGCCTAATACGGCCCAATAAATTTCCAAACCCCTCCCCGTACAAAGGAGGTTATGGAGATTTTTTTCGAAAATTTAGGGTGTTAGCCAAATTTTTGAAGAATTAGAAAATTCTTAGAAACTGAAAAGTTGAAGAATGAAAGCCAAAATGAAAGTTGAGTTGGTTAGTTAAACAACTTTCAGCTTTGTTCCTTTTCGAGGACGAAAATATTTTAAGTGGGGGAGATTGTAACAACCTGGAAAATCAGAACCAATTTAAAATTTTTAATTTGGCTATTTTGATGAATTTTGAATATTTAAAATGAATTATTTTAAATCATAATGATAAGAAATTATTTTAAATAGAATTAGAACGTATATAATTATTTGAATCGATGTTGGAATATAAATATTTACTTTTAATTTTAAAAGGAGTTGGAAATAGCGCGATAGTTTGAAAATTTGAATTCAAACTTTAACTGACTGTACAAGATGCAAAATAAATCGGATTTTAGTGAAACCAAAAATATTTAAATCTATTTAAAAATATCTTTCTAACGAATCTGAAAAATCGAAATTTCATAGTGGGAATCAAAAGTTATGGCCAAATGAATTTTAAGAAAGGTTGTTATGGAATAAATATAGCCCGTAAAAATAGACATTTTGCAAATGACCTCCGTTTTCGACGAAACCACTTTTGTTGGATTCGGTATGTCAAATTATTGCTAGATTCCAAATTCCATAATTTTTGGAGTTAACATGTGAGCATGGCAAAAGAAAACGTGTTTGGTTAATTTCAGTCAATTTGGATTGACCAGAAAATGGTCATTTTTCAAACGGTCTCCAAATTTGATGAAACTAGTTTCGTTAGGACCGTATCGTCCAAACATAGCCAGATTTATTTTTTTTGGAATTTTTGGAATCAGTATGTGGCCCCGGTAAATTAAAATGTACGTTCAAATCCATATTTGAATGTTTTATATTTTAAATTGAAGAATAACTAACTGAAACAGTCGAATGGGCCTACGAAACATATTCCATTGTGTTCGGAATGGGAGTATTTAACTCAGGGCGATAGTCGTTGGGTTTGATTTGGTGTTCGTTTGGAAAAATAGAAATTTTTGGAATTATAAATAGCACAGGCCAATCAGAATTTTTATAAAAAAATATATATTCTCTCTCCCCGACACATCGCGATATATGGCCGAAATGAGATCTAGCCTTCTCTCTTCGATTTCTTCAAGTCCACGATATGAAATCGAATGGCGCAGTTGAGGATTTTGTAGTGCTCCTCACGAGCTTCACATCCATGTAAGGATTGGAATTTTTCGTGGTCAGAATCGCCCGAATCACCCTCACGAAGTTCGCAACTTCGAACCACCGCCCCGATCGCCTCCGACCACCGACGTGGGTGCCACCACTATGCTCAGATGTGCGACTCCACCCCCTTCGACGATGTACAAGCCGATCCTCCTATCATGTTACGGATTGCGCGCAAAATCAAAACCTAATTTTGAATAGTTTGCTGAGGTATACGGCTGAAATTATTTAAACTGTTTATACCACTTTAAAGCGCTACGAATTGTGATTTCACTATAAAAATCATATCTTTTTTCTATGTTGATGAAATCTAGTGAAACAAGGGACATTGAACTCGTGGCAACGTCTTCTACATTCAAGAAGAGACCAGAGAATTTTTGGAGCTTCCTACGATTTTTGGAGGAGTGGAACCCAATGTGAGATTTCTAAATTCAAATTTGAATGGAATAGCGATGTAGTAATTATATGATCGATGTATAAGTTATATAAGCATTGTACACCTCATGTATAAGCGTTGTATAAATTATATATGCGATGTATAAGTTATATATACATTGTAAAAATCTTATGTGAGTTGAAATGAAAATTGAAATATATTTATATATGTATATATATATACTCCCCTCGTCCATAGACCACGGACGATATACATTGGTTGTGGTTGTTTTGATTTTGGTTGACGAGAAATTTTGTTGATAAATGCGAATGGTTGATAATGGCTGTTTGTGGTTGAAACAAAAATTGGAATTGTTTGTGGAAAAATATTCAATGTGATATGAAAATGATTGAAATGATTAGATCATTAGGATAATCCACTTAGGGAACGCGGCGAGGCCTAAGGTAGTGCGAGGAGCCATACCCGGGACGGTGCCAGTTTTAAACCCCCTACCGTTATACTGCCGAAATTTTTAGAAATATTCATGTGTTGGAAAAATATTCATGTGACGAATGAATTGTTTGAATGATAAAAATCATATTTTTATCATGTATATGAAGTATATATAAACACTCATGTTTGAAATAAATTGTTTTAACAATAAAAATCATATTTTTATTATATATATGAATCGCTAAAAATATTCATGTTTGAAATAAATTGTTTTAACAATAAAAATCATATTTTTATTATATATATGAGGTGTTAAAAATTGTCATGTGTTGAAATAAATATTTGTTGGTTAAAAACATTATTTTTATCACGTATATGAAATGAAAATAGTTTGGAAATTGAATAACGCATTATATAAATATAAATATATATATATATAATTAAAATAAAACGAATAACGATGTTGTATATCGCGTTTTGAAATCATGATTTTAAACGATTATTATGGGAGATCCGACCGTCGGATTTCCCTGAAACCGAAACCGTTGGTCTGCTTTGAAAATATCTTTCCAACGACACCAAATTTGTAAAGATCCAACGGTTAGATTGTGTGAAATGTTTAATTCAAATCTGAATAAAAATAGTGCCATAATGGATTATATATAAATATAATTAAAATAAAATGAATAACGACGCTGGAGTTCGTATTTTGAAATCGTAACTTTAAACGATTATACCGGGAGATCCGACCGTCGGATTTTCCCGAAACTGGAACCGTTGGGTCCGTTTTGAAAAGATCTTTCCAATGATATAAATTTTGTAAAGATCCAACGGTTAGATTTTCAGATATGTGTAAATCAAATCTGAAGAAAAATAGCGCCATGGCCGCGTTATGGCCTGAAGCGTCGTTTAAATAAATGGGCTATTTTTAAATAAATAAAAATAGCTATAAATCGTTATAAAATGTTATAAACGATATGGAATGGAAATAAACCTAATTTACTTAGTTTATTGGATATTTAATGGTTGAATGTGTTTGACATGAAAATTATCTTAATGAACTGAGTTATGGATGTCAAATAATTTAACCATAGAAATGAATTGATTTGAATTCTAAATATACATGAATTGATTTGAATTCTAAATATACATGAATTATTTGAAAAGGCCAAGCTAAATCTCATTTCAAATAATTGGTTGACGATTAGAAATCGACGATGAAAACGATAGTTAAAGACCGGAGGTCTTCACATCGTTTGTATGATGGCTGATGTCTTGATTGGGAGGCATCCCAAGACAAGATAATAAATGGTGGTCGTCCAGACGTACTTAGAGATCAACCGGATGTGCGAGGACCTCTCTCCTGTATTAGACATATGGGACGAGGAATAAGGTGCCTCCGGTTTCATTCAGACCTAGAACGGACTTGTAAATGGATGTGTGTCTGACGTTATAGATTGACAACGTGGCATACAGAGATGTAGTGATCAAGGCTTTTGTTAAAAAGCAGAGCCTTGTGGTTGATGATCAAAGCATGACTTTAAATAGCATAGCTTTGTGTATAATGTTAATTCACGAGCCTCACACCCCCGGTATGGACTAGAAACGGGAGAGGACCTTAGGGAGGACATGCGTTTCCTTCTAGGTAGGAGTGGTGTCTGGGTTTTACATGCCCGGATGTTTTACTTATGTGGACGATGGATAGTGAGGCGTCTTGGTTATTTCGGTCTCTGCGGAGCCGATGGATGGTTTGGTATATACACCGACCAGTTTGACGCCCCATAGGGCGGGGAAACGCAATGCTCAGGCATTTTAATCCACTCCGTGCGGACCGGCCCTAACGATCCAAGGTGCAGTTGCTGCTATTCCCGAGACACAGGCTAGAGCATCTCGAAGCGGTAAGGACGATCCATTGCCTTGTTTCATGACGGAAATCCAATTTCCAAATACAACATCGTGCGGTTTTGATTGTAAACCTATATATGGCGACATAGTGGTATGGGGCACTTATGTCATCTATGATTGATACTTATGATTTAAATTATTCTTGAAACATATAACCACTAGTAATAATATCAAATGCTTTTGTTTTATACGTATCAAGCATATTTTGGCCATTATAAGGTAAAACTCTATCCTCCGGTTTGCGTTGCATTGTGTGATGGGACCTGAGTCTTATAATGGCTTCATTTTTGTAAAAACCATTGAGATGTTTAAATGATTTACTTGTTCTAAACACCGGCAATCCAATGGAGTAAACCCGTTTCGCGTTAGCGGCATGGTCCTGTGATTGGCCTTATTGTAAAATAAGCTAAGTAGATTTCTCATACCAGTCCCATGACTGACTCGTAGTTTGTTTCACTTGCAAACTTGGGTGCCCTATTTTCTACATAGGCAACCTTGTATTTAGGTTTTAGCAGGCTCTCTCTGGATAGCTATGGAGTTGAAGATGGATTCTATTACTTCTTTTATGTTGTTCAGCTCCTGTTATATATATTATGTTTGATTCCGTTGTAGACATTTTATATAAAGCTGAAACTGTATGTTGTATTAATTATGATCCTGTATACTGTGTAACTCTGATGATTATGTGTATCCAGTGTATTCTGTTGTACATTATAATGATATATTTCTATTCTACTGTTATTTGTTTATGTGTTATATTCCAAAGATTACCCTTGCCGCCGTGGAACGGGGGTTTGGGGTCGTCACATGGGCTCTTGGGTAAGGGGTGTCTGTTCGAGTTCAAAGTACGTCAGAGCTCAGACATCAACAAGAAGGCAGTGCACTTCATGGACGATGGGGCGTGGGATTGATCGAGTTTTATGGGGACTTCGGTGATGGTGGAGGAGTTTGCGGTGCGTGGTTCACCGATCGTTGATGAGCCTCCGGTAGCTGGAGCGAGGTGAGTCAGTGGCTCGTTGATCGCGAGCTGGTAGGTTCTATAACTGGGTATTTCAAACAAGAAGAATGAAGAGGCTGTATCAGTTTTTGTGGGAAATGAGATATGAAGAAAAGTGGAGATTGCATGGTGGAATGGTATTGAGATGGAGTTGAAATCGTTTTCAGTTTAGGAGCGAGAGGAAAAAGGCTTTAATCCTTTATAATACGTTGGAATATAACAAAGGTATTTGGCACCCTTTTTGGACAGCTGGAATGAACGAAGCACAGTACCAAATGAAGTCGGACCAAGGTTTCAAACTCAACGTAATTAAATTTTTTACTTTTAGCAATTAAAACTAATAAAGTAATTAGGGGGAATAATTAATTAATCAAATTATATAACTATGATGCAGATCGCTGAATGGTTCAAGATGGAACTGTATTGCGTTTTCAAAGGGGATGGTGCAGAATATAGTATCGGTCTGGACAATTAAAAGTATTTAAAACTTAATTTTGTATTGATTAAAATATGGTTTAGTAATAATGGTTTTTATTTAAGGTTATACTGATATGCGATGTTGCCACTGATGCAGGAATGAGGGAGTTGAGGTATGAAGGAGTTGGGTTGTTTCAATTGAAAACTAAATGGCCCTTCCTTTTTATCGAAACGTAATTAACATTTTTAATTAGTAATAATTTTAATTAAGGAATAATAAATCAATTCATATGAACTAATCCATAAAATTTTACAGACCAATGATGTTTGAAACTTGGAATGTTGGAACAATGAGATTAATAAAAGAATACGATTGTTATTTAACATTAGCATGCAATTAGTTATTAACAAGGTGATTAAGAACTTGATTATAAATTTAATTAAATCATATAACTTGTGACTATGTGGACAAAATTGGACGAAACGAAATGCATTGGAACCATGGTTACGAACACTTCATTTTAAAGCCAGTCTGGATAGTCCTCGAAAGATCTGAGAATTTTAATTAAATTAAACACTAGTTTAATTTAATTAAACGTACCAGCCAATGATAAACAAAAATCCGACGAGTTAAACTCACTCAGTTCTTCCCACTGATATTTTATATAAATTGGGTTTTTCTTTTGTGTGCTCTGCTTACTAATGGTTGACTGTTTGCTAGTTATATATTTATTGGTTGATTTAACTGATGAAATTTAATTGTCGTTTAATTTCAGTGAAATACCAAATTGTTACTTTAATGAGTGGATCCAATGGAGTAACTTACCTCGTTAGTCACGTTTATAAAATAAACGTGTTTAATTGTTTGAGTTGTTTGAATTGTTTCGATGATTGGTTGATGTTAAATAGCCGTTATCAATTAAATGGAATTGCATGATCTGATTGGGGATAACTGTTAGATCCAAAAGTGGCTATAACACCCAAATTATCTGAATAGGTAGAGATTTATATTTAGAAATGCAAGAAAACGCAGAAAACACACAAGATTTATAGTGGGTCGAAGTTAACGAGCCTACGTCCAATTTATATCCATGATTATACGTTAGATTCGAGTACTATCAATGATTTTTCTCTAAATCTCACTTGTACAATGATGATTCACTCAATAATTTCGGGTTAAGGCTGATAAGAAAATGTAAGATGATAATAATGGTGGAAACAGTACTTAGAACTGCCAAAAGATGCTGAAACTGTCAAGCATAGGGCTATTTATAGCTGATATCTACAGGTGGATTGTGGTCACACGTGGCACAAATCCCAAGGATCTCGGATTGGTTCGTGGCTTGAAGGAAAAATAGTCAATATGGTCGTTATGGATAGGTGTCGTTAGATCCTGGATTTGCGGATCGTGGTAGACTTAGTCCAACCCTTCATTTTTTGCCTTTTGGGATCGGATCGTGGAGAACTGGCGTGGAGGGATCGGATCGTGATAGGGAGTCACGATCGCTGATGGGCGCAATGAGTCGGGGAGGACGGTGTGACCATGATCAAGTGTTTAAGAGTTTTAACATGCGAGGCTTCATATTTCCTTTGTGTGTGAACCTTGGTGGCTTAGTCCAAAAGCTAGCTAACATTTTGCCACCTCGAAGTAAGTTTTATCGAGGATGTAACATGCTTCGAAATTACTGAGCTATCTTTTTACGAAGCGATGTGAATTAGTGGTCGTGTCTGTTTGAAATGTCGTACTGCTTCAAGAAGTTGTGTTCTTCAACTGATATAAATACCGGGTTATATCATCAACCATTCCTTTGTTCATCGGGTAATTTTCACCTCTTGTATTCTAGAGGATATTGAGATCAACTCGTCAGGTATGCTTTAAAACTCTTTGTAAGAAGTTGTGTTTAATAACCTTCATATTTCTGTAAATATGGGACACGTCCGGATTGGTTCGTCACTCTATTCCACGGTCCGCGGGAGTCTTTGCAACATATCTGGATAGGCCCGCCCTATGTGCCACAGACCGTTCTCAGTAAAAGCCCATGCTCGAACCATGATGGGCTCCCCAGATGCTTCGTGGCCCATGAGGCCTGATGAACCGTATGAGACAAGAAAGGGGAGGCCAAGAGTCCAACCCTTGGCTATATAAACCGTTTTAACCCTCCTTCCTTCACCCTTTTCACTCTTTTTACAGCCGCCAATCCTTAGAAATCAACCTCGTCCAACAACCTAAAATAGCAAGGTAGCTAAACTAAAAACGCCCATACATGTTTTCAACCTCGTTTTTCTCGCGTTTTTCATTAGTTCGGGAGATGAGGGCAGTGGAGCTAGAGGCGTTTAGGGTCAGTGATGGGTTTGATTATACGAGTTCATGAATGAAGTGGAAAAATGAGGAGGACGAAGGAGCAGGGTGGGTCGGTTCATGAACGAGGTTATGGCTCGGCTCGTGGTTGTAGTGAGATGGAGGAATTAGAGATGAAGGTGAAGTACCAGCAATGAAAATGGTCAGTGGATCGGGTCATGAGAATGGGAGAGCGCCGGTTCGTGGAGCTGGATGACGGAGTGGATCGTGGAAATGGATAATGGAGTAGATCGTGGGGGTCCTTCACGATCTATCTTGGTCTTACAATCTGGGCCATCCCACGATCCGAAGACCTCCCCACGAGCTGAGGCCATCCTCTCGAGTCAAAGTTCTTCCACTGTCCTGACCTATATCACGAACCGGTCTCACATCTCAAGTTGGACCAAGCCTCACGAGCCAATACACATATTAACCAAAAATGCACTATGATGCTGGTATATTAACGGACAGTTAGGTTAGAGCCTTCGAGATGAACTTTCTGGACTAATCAACAGCATGACTTTACAGCATACAACGACCAATATCCCGTTTATTTAACTAACTTCATGTTTTTCTTTAATGTACGCATAGGCACACACTTGCACTTACACACACGGGAAACGGGTAGTTGTATTCTAACTTCTCACATTTTTTCGCCAACACAGTTATGTCAGATAAGCATTCAACCGAAATGTCAGAGAGAGATACAGAATCAGAGTCATTAAAGCATTATAATCCCAATGTGCTTCCCATAGATTCAGATTGGGAAGATTCCAACTCCAATTATGAGACCGACACTGATATTGAATCGATGACTTATAAAAGTACATCTCTTGAAGACTAGGAAGAAGAAGATGATCGAGCTCCCAACGAGATCCCAGGTGTTGAGGAAGCTGAGGAAAAGAAACTCACTGATTCTCTGGCTTCCAAGTTAGATGACATAAAGCTTAAGAAAATATGCATAAGACACGGGATCCCCTGGGACGATGTTAAAACTCCAGGAAGTAAGGATAGACCTCATTATTCCCCGCCAGGGTACATGACCGTTAGTAGGCTAATGTGCTGGGTAGGCGCTATTCCTCCACTTCCACTAATCGTTGTTGAGACCTTAAGACGATTGCGCATTGCCCCTATGCAGCATCATCCTAATGCTTACGTAGCTTTGTACACTTTATGCATTGCATACGAGGAGATTCTACAGACTGAGCTCACTTTCAAAGACTTGAAATTCTATTATCTCTTCAAACACCGTTCCTCAACGACTCCAAACTTCTCTTTCTTTGAATCGGTAGCCAATAGGAAGGTTTTATCGGAGGGTCACAGCAGCATAGGGGATCCCAAAGCTGATTGGTTCTATATAAAACACAAAATCGGGTGTGCAAGGAAGTGGCTAAAATCAAGTAAGATTTAAGCCTCTAGATGTATGACCTGATTACGTAACCAAAGCACTGACATGCTTCTTTTCTCTTTACAGATCATAGCTTCCTAAAATCGAAAGGCTCGGCATATGATGATCGACCGTCCCGCCTTCTCAAGAGCAAATCAGACTTCTTGAAAATTAAGAAATGTATCACCGACAAGAATCTTCACAAGCACCGTCTTCTGGATATAAGGTTCGGACTTGGTGCGGGTGGTATTCCTTATAAATTGTGCCCCCGACTGAAGGTGAAGTGACCTCAGGTGTCACGAAAACCACTGAACTTCGCAAGATCCCCTCACCAATGATCGATCAGGATGATGAGGATTTGAATGTATATAAAGGAGGTGAGGTTCTAGCTGATGAGCCAAAGGAAATCCCAAATTCTGAGGAGAAACCTTCCTCCGGGACTCCGTCACCGATTAAGCCCATCACTCACGATGAATTGACAGAAGAGAAGATATTCGGAGAATTGAACAAAATTCCTCTACCAGATGGCATTTACATGCAAGAAGACTTCGAAAGGGAATCATTCTTTCCCATTTCTGAGGAAGCGAATGTTCTAGTTGGGAAAAAAGAAAACACACAGATGAGCCAGACTTTGGGCCTTGGTCTGTTGGGGGGATTATACGGGATGCACAAATCACTTGCACCACTCATCACAACACTCTACACCATCAGTATTCATGATTCTGATACACATTTGTTTTCTTTACAGGGAAAATGCCTCGTAAAATATCCTATTCTTATCTCTCTCTCTCCGAGCAAGCACACCGATGCTCCTTTCTGATTCTGAGCATGCTCGCAGTGACAGTCGACGGAGAGATAGTTACCGACCTCGTGACTCTTATCAGTCTCATTCTACACGATCTCATTCTCCCTCAAAGCAAGATCCTGGAAAGCCCCACGGTCGTCTAGTGCCACTGTAGGGGGTAAGCAACTTCCCAAAGACTTGACTCCTTCGAAAAGTACACCCTCTCATAGCAAGTCATCCAAGAAACACCATGAGCCGAAAGATAAAAGCAAAGATCCGAACAAAGATTTAGAAAAGGAGAAAATAGCTATTGTTCCCTCTAGCCAGTGCGATTTGGATACTACCACTGCGCAGCATGTTGTCTACACTTCTGAGAATCAGGTCAAGCTGGAGCGTTTGCAGAAGCAGTTTCCTGGTATTTTCTTCGAAAGGATAATGTTTGTTCCAGACTTGAACCCGTTCCCAATGCAGAAGTTGTAGGGCAGGTGTGTCATGTGGCTAAACAATATAGGGCGATGAAGAAGCATGCCGCCACTCTTTCTAATGCCATCCGCCGCCTGGAGACGGAAGGGGCCAGAACCAGAGTGAAGATTGATAATGATGGTAGGGCCAGGAGAAGAATGGAAAAGAAACTAGAGGATACACAAGCTCATCTCGCTTTAGCTCGGCGGGATGAGGAAAATTGCAAATCAGAGCTAGAGAGTGCTAGGAAGCATTTTCACATTGAGATCGACTCAAATAGCCAAGAACGTTTAGCTTTGAAAAAAGAAGCAAAGGATCTCAGGACAATCAATACTGAATTGAAGACAGCATATGAACATTTTGCTGCTGAGAAGGCTTCCTGGGAGAAAAAGAAGGCGAGCTTAAAAGACAGTCTCGCTCTTGTTGAAAAAGATAAAGCAACTCTGAATGATCGACTTGTCCAAGCCAAAGAGCGCGCAGCTCTCGATGAAAGTAATGCTAACAATGCTCTTGAATCGGCCTCCACCACTGCTGATGAGATTGCTACAACCAAAAAAGAGATAGAGGGTTTCGAAGAACTGCTATTCAACTTCTTTGGCCAAGTAATGAAGACCCGAGACATCTCATGGATTCAGGAATATCACATTACTTTGGCCAATGTGTGGGATATGATCGTTGAGGGCGAAAAGCGTCGATTGTAAACTGAGGAAGTTGATGAAAAATAGCTCATATAGACTTATCTCAAAGGTGAAGAGACTGAGGCTTTGGAGATAGGCAGACGTCCGATCCAAGAGGAAATCGAGAAAGAGAGAACAAAACTCAAGGGCATGGATAAAATTGAGGAAGGTTCTAGCTCGGTTGTTGATCCCAATGCCTCCAAAGTCGAGGAATACAATCCTGATGATCTGTTGATTCCCTTAGTTCCCACCCCTTCAGTTGTCGGTGATGTTATCACAAATCTGGGCGAGGAGTCGGATGAAGGTATCTCCATATTCTCTCCACAATTCGTCAAAGCAGTTATAACTTGTCATCGTATCGCGGGACAGGCAACTGAGATGACCACATTATCTCCCAAATCACTAACATTTGCTTCTCATGACATAGGTGGCAAGTCGATCGAGAAGGATACGGAAGAGAAAGTAGAGACGAAGAAAGTTAGTGTCCCCTCAAGTGCTGGAGCTGAAGTCTCTGAGGTTCCAAAGCCAACCGAGGATACATCAAGTGAGAAGGCTGTTGTGGCACCTAGCATTGATGCTCATGCGGGTGCCGAAGTCATTGTGGCTTTGCAAGACACCGATGGTGGTCATGGAGATGAAGAGGATGACGTAGTCATCATAGAAGAAATCAAGGATGACAATAACGATACCTTGGCTGGTATGCAGGCTAGGAAAGAGAAACATTTGGCTTTGAAGAAGGAGGAGCAGGACCCTCTATATGTGCCTCCAATTTCGGAGGTTGACCCCAGAACTGAGCTGGTTATAAAATTCTCCTCCAGATCAATAACTTCATAGCTTGCCTCCCAGCCTTCTAATTCTCCCCAGGAGTCTCTTGTTGATAAGAGGAAGAGGAAGAAGGGTGACCGCTCTGATGCTGACAAGGAGGAGTTGGAGAAACAGAGGAAGGAGAAGAAATCAAAATCATCTCCCAAGCATAAATAGTATGCACTTATTAGCTCATATTTTTGCTTTTAGGCTTTCTACAGGCCAAGAAATGTAGTTGTGAGAATGGCCCTCACTTTTGTTTAGCTTCTTGGTCTTGTAAACCTGCTTTTAGTGAATGAATTTTTTTTTCTTTTGCACCATTGCTTACCTGCAAGTTTAACTTATTGTACTTAGTCATAAACCTTTAGATCCTAACTAAGTTAAAATCGAACCATGAAGTATTGCAACAAAAATTTCAAGCAACAAAAAATTTCAAAATTTCTGTGACTTCACAAATATGTGTGTATATATGCCCCCAATCAATCATTAATATGATGCCTGCCTAGGGCTCATTGAGGATCGATTAGAGTCATGTGTGCATTGTCCCTTATTTTCAAAAATGTGGGGTTCGAGTCATTTGGCGGCATATGTTGTTGCGCCTTTATACTTTCCTGATCCTTCGACTGGGATAGGAATTCTCGTGGCGCTAAGCCTCTAGCACCTTTATACTCTTCTGATCCTTCAGTGGGTTAGAGTTCGAGCTCGGTTCTTAGTCTGCTCACCCTTCAGCGGGGCAGAAGTTTTGGGGGCGCTAAGTCTCTAGCGCCTTTATACTCTCCCGATCCTTCAGTGGGTTAGAGTGTTATCAAGGAGGTTTTATCATGGTGCACCTTCACGCCTTGAGGATGTTATCTCTGCGTCCCTTATACTCTCTCTCTAATCTTGAGAGTTAGAGCGCAAGTAATAGTGCGATTTACCTCGCTGCACCTTTTGGAACTTTGGTTATCGCTAGCCTTCCAATTTGATAGGTGGAACTTTGAATTAGGTTTTTCGAAATCGCTGCATAGTTTATAACAAATCTCGAAATGATAATGATTGATGTTAGTTAAAAATAAAAGAGTAGATAAGAAATGGTGCAGCAAAGGTAAATGACACGCGATATTTTTGTAGTGGTTCGGTCGAATCTTGACCTACATCCACTTTATAATCTTTTGCTCAAGTAACCAGACTGTTCTAGGCAAGTCATGCCTTTTTACATGGTCCTAAAAACAAAAGAGTAAAACTGAAAATTTCACGTCAGATAAGGCCGCATATGCTGGGCATTCCACACTCTGGGGATTTCATCTCCATCCATGGTTGCTAGCTTGAAGGTTCCATTATCAAGCCTTCGTAAAATGGAGTACGGTCCTTCCCATCTCGGGCCCATATGTACTGGGGGTGGAAAGACGCGTTTCAGAACCAAGTCTCCGGGTTCAAAGGTTCGAGCTCAGACTTTTTTGTTGTAATATTGAGCGACCTATTGCTTGTGTCTCAAGGCGCGTAAATCGGCTTCGTCCCTTTTTTCTTTAACCATATCCAAAGACTCAAGGAGCAGCTCATTGTTGGTCATCGGGTCATAATAAGTGATTCGATGAGATGGTACTTCTAACGCAACCGGGATGACCGCTTTGGCTCCAAAAGCGAGGGAAAAGGGTGTGTGACTCGTTGCCGACTTGTATATTGTCCTATAGGCCCATAGTTCCAAGGGTAATTCATCAACCCACATGGCTTTGGCCCGCTTCAATCTTTTCTTCAGAATAGACTTAATCACTTTGCTCGCTGCCTCGACCTGCCCGTTCGATTGCAGATGTGCCACTGAGGTGTATCTTTTCTCGATATGATACTTCTGGCAGAAATCTCGAAACTCGGTGCTATCAAACTGAGTTCCGTTATCGGTTAAGACAAGTTTCGGAATCCTGAATCGGCATATAATGTTCCTAACGACAAAGTTGATCACTCACTTTGTTGTGATTGTGGTCAATGGCTCAGCCTCGACCCATTTGGTTAATTAATCAACGGCCACAATGGCAAATTTTGCTCTGCCCTTAGCTATGGGGAGGCTTCCAATAATATCGATTCCCCAAACAGCAAAGGGCCACGGGCTCATCATCGTCTTCAACTGGCCAGGAGGGGTCCTAGGGATCTTAGAAAACTTCTGACACGCATCACAACATCGTGCATACTTGACTGCATCCTTGTTTATGGTGGGCCGAAAATAGCCATATCGCAATATCTTCTTTGCCAATGTTTGCCCTCCAGTGTGGTCGCCACATTCACCTTCGTGGACCTCTTTCAGTACACGCTTGATGTCGTCATAGGCGATGCACCGAAGGAGGGGCATCAGAAACCCAGTCTGTACAGGACTTCGCCTTGCAAAACATGTCGGGAAGCCTTCCGGATAACTGCACGCCTCTCACTTTTCTTTGTTGGAAGCATTCCATTCATCAAAAAATTCTTTAGAGGGGTCATCCATGACTCCCTCTCGGATTCAATCTCTAGCACTGGATCAATTTCCATCTGATCTACACTAGGGGACTATAGCACTTCAATCGGGACTAGCTCTATATCTTCAGGATTATCAGAGCTAGCCATCTTCGCTAACTTGTCTGCCTTTTGATTCTCCATTCGAGGAATATGAGATATGCTATGGTGATCAAAACTGTCCAGCAATTTCTTCACTTTTTCCAAATATGATATCAGCCATGGACTCTTGGCCTGAAACTTTCCAATGACCTGGTTCACGACTATCTTGGAATCGCAAAAGATGTTCAGCTTTAAGATCTCCAACTCCTTTGCGAGCTTCAGCCCGACAATTAGAGCTTCATATTCAGAGTCGTTATTAGTGGCGTGGAATTCCAATCTAAGAGCATAGTATATTAGCTGTTTCTCTGGAGTTTCAAGGACCACTCCGGCATTAGATCACCTGTTGTTCTTAGCTCCATTAGTGTACAATTTCTAGGCACTGGGGTCAAGGAGTAGTTTTGGTGGGTTAGCTTCTTCACTTACTACATCATCCTCCGGGAGAGTGAATTCTGCTATAAAATTTGCAAGTACTTGCCCCCTTATTGACCTTCGGGGATGGAAGTTTAAATCGAACTAACTTAGCTCAATGTTCCACTTGAGCAGTCTTCCTGATGCTTCTGGCCTTTGTAGAACTTGTTTGAGTGGGTGATCAGTGTACACAGTAATGGGATGAGCCTGGAAATAATGGAGAAGTTTCCTAGATGCGATCAGCAAGCTATACTCAAGCTTTTTTATTCTTGGGTAGTTTCGGTCGGTCGCCACCAATTTCTTACTCACACAGTACACTGGTCTCTACACCTTATCTTCGTCTCTCACTAAGGTTGAACTGATCGCATGGGATGACAATTCTATGTACACAAACAAATCCTCGTGATCCATGGGCTTAGACAACATTGGGGGTCTTTCCAGATGATTCAGAAGGTTTTGAAATGCTTCTACACAATCAGGAGTCCATTTGAAATTGTGCTTTCCTCGCTTTATTAATTCAAAGAAAGGAATACATTTGTCCGTAGCTTTGGAGATGAATCTTCTTAGCGCAGCTACTTTCCCTACTAGGCTTTGCACATCTTTGATTTATGTTTGTTTCTGGATGTCTTTGATTGCCGCAATTTGATCTGGATTGATTTCGATCCCACGCGAGCTGACGATGAACCCTAGGAATTTTCCAGATGCTACCCCAAATGAGAATTTCAAAGGATTTAGTTTCATCCCATATTTCTGGAGAATCTCAAACATTTCTGCTAAATCGGCCATATGGTCTGATGATTGTCTGGACTTTACCAACATGTCGTCGACGTATACCTCCATCATTTTCTCAATTTGGTTGTAGAACATCCTATTCACCAATCGCTGATACATAGCACCGGCATTCTTCAGACCGAAAGGAATCACTACATAACAGTATAATCCCAGATCTGTAATGAAGCTGGTATGCTCTTGGTCCGGGATGCGCATGGGGATTTAGCTGTACCCTGAGTAGGCAACCATAAAAAAAAGAAGCTCATGACCCGCCGTTGAATCCACCAGCTGATCGATTCTAGGTAACGGAAAGCTATCCTTTGGGAAGGCTTTGTTTAGGTTTGAGAAGTCAATGCATGTGCACCACTTTCAATTGGCCTTTTTCACCAAAACCGGGTTTGAAATCCAGTCAGGGTATGTCGAATCTTTAATGAACCCATTACTTCTCAGCTTTTCAACTTCTTCCTTCAAGGCAGCGGACCTCTCTGGGCCAAGCATTCGCCTTTTCTACTTGACTGGGGGATGCTTCGGGTTGATGCTTAATGAATGACTCATAATTGAGGGAGATATTCCATACATGTCCGCATGGGTCCAGGCGAATACATCCAAGTTAGCTTTCAAGAAATTTGTTAATTCTTTGGCTCGAATAGGGTCCAACTGGGATCCAATCTTTAGGACCTTCTCTGGGTCACTATCAACAATTGGAACGTCCACAGTCGCTTCATTGGGAGTCGCCATTAGGCCCCCAGGCTCTTCATCCTCTCTGGGATCTATATCCCCGGGCAACTCTCTGGGCGACTTTCCCAGACTTACTTTCTTTAGTTGCTATGACGTTCCCTCCCTAGGAGGGGAAGAAGCGCCCTATGTTTCTACATCTCTTCCTTTGCGGAGCAACTTCAGCTCCACTATGTAGCATGCTCGTGCAACAACTTGATCTCCTCTGACTATACCTACACTGGCATCTGTCGAGAACTTCAACAATAAGCACCAGGGTGCGATGCAAGCCCTAAATTTGTCTAGGGACGGTCGACCCAAGAAGGCATCGTACGATGACTCAATATCCAGAACCACAAAGGGGAGGATCCTCACTCTCTGGCGTTCTCCTTCCCTAAGGGTTACTAACAGTTACACGTATCCCATCGGGGCAGTTGAGGCTCCATTAAATCCACGTATCCAACCCTTGCATGGTTTCAATTCCTTTGGCTCGAGTTTCATTTGGTCGAATGTTTTCTTAAACAGAATGTTAACTGAACTCCCGTTATCCATTAGAACTTTATGGACTATAGCTGGACCGATGGTGATAGTGATCACTAATGGGTCTTCAGTTGGGGAGTGGACTCCAATACTCTCTCGTCACGAAATATGACGTCATCGGACACTACAACAAAACAGATCTATTACAACGTCCATTTTACAATGGGCGTTGGCTGCCCGTTGTAATAGACTGCTGTTACAACGGTCATTTTCTGGACCGTTGTAATAGATGCCTGTACAACACCCTTTCTACAACGGGCATATAACGCCCGTTGTAATAAATGCTATTACAGCGGTCATTTTTTTAGCCCCTGGTAATAGATATCTATTTTACAACGGTCACAAAACGCCCGTTGTAATAGATGTCTATTTTACAACGGTCACAGAACGTCCGTTGTAATAGACGCTAATTTTTGACAATTAATAATTACAATACTTCCATAAAATTAAGTTTGATTATTTAATAATTAATCATTAATCATATATTACTTATTATTAAGTATAATATTATATTACTAATCATTAATATATTATATTATTTATTAATATTTAATAATCAATCATTAATAATATTATATTAATCATTTATAAATTATAATTATTAATAAATAATCTCTAATTATTAATTATTATATATAATCAATATTCCAACAAGCTTAATTTTACTTTACAGTTATTAGTAAATAATATATATCCAGTAATCATTATCAATAATTTATAATTAACAATAAACATTAATAATTTATGATTAATAATATTACTACACTATATGAAAAATAATCATTTTAACCGATGTTAATTTTACAACGATCATATAAATTTATGCTAATTAACAATAAACATTAATAATTTATGCTAATTTTTTAATTTTGAAGGTTGTTTTTAATTTTTTAATTAATTTAGCAATGATGAGAAATTAAAGTCAATTTCAACTGATACAATATAATATAATTTTTGTTTTTGGTCTAGTTATTAAACTTAGTTATCCGTAAACCTAATTTTATTTTGAATTGTGTTATTAAAACATCAGTTAACCGACCATCTTAACCGAATATTTTCGGTTCGGTTAACCAAATTTTTATCGGTCAGTTAACCGTTAACCAATGTAGTTTATGATTTATTAGAGCTGACCAAAAACTGAATAAAACCGAGCTCAGTCCATTACCCAATATCTGACCCACCGCCCGACTGTGCCGTAGTAGAAGTAAAAAGTGAAAAGCTACGGCTTTACTCTTCAATACCATATACCAGACAAAGTCGAATAAAAAACCCTAGTATAATCTTCATTGTTCAATCATCAATCAAATCTCCTCAATCGTCGGTTGAGTGTCGATGTTGCGCCTGCCACTGGTGTTCCCCTTGAAGGAACGATTGTTCATGGCATCGTTTTGATTTCGAGAGCAGTGCAGATTGCAGAAATTAAATGGCTTTGACTACGTGAGTGACAAGATAAGTGTTTTAGTTTTCTATTTTGTTACATCCTTAGGCAAATTGTTATTATCGACCGACTAGAGCTGTACAAACTACAAAGTTAGTGCTGCTTGAATATGCCTTTGAATTACCATTATTTGAGTTTATTGAATTTGTATGTACTTCATTTTGAACATTGATTGTACTGGATGGGGTATTGCAGAATCATACTACAACTATAAATATTAGTATTTGTCTTTTTTGATGTCATGTGGAAGGAAATGAATAATAATTTGCTGCTCCACGAGCATTAGTGAAAGATATAGGCTTAAGGGTGTGTAGTTTGCAGATCGCAAGTTTTGATTGAAATTGAAATGTAGACTTGAGGATAAACAAAGCTAAGCTGTGAAGTGTGGATATTGCGTAAATAGGTGAATAGTATGTGATGCACTGTGAAATGTGGCAAGATTAGTCATCTGTAGGTGTATATGTTAAGTGCCAGTTATAATAATTAAGTATGCCAGTTTCCTGACTTTGAGTATATATTTTGTAACGATCTTTTTTTTCCAGTGTTTTAAAATATATAGAATTCAAATTTTGTTTTGAAATTTTGACTTATATTAAGAAATTATTTGTTATATTAGAATTTATGAATTCTGATTTGAATTTAACTTGATATATTGTTTGAAAATTATTTAAATAATATAGGTTTAGTTGAATTTCGGGTTTAATTAAAATTTAGATATGTATTTGTATTGGATAAATATTTTGGTATGGTTGTATATAATAATTGACGTATATTGTTTGTGAAATATAAATTTGTTTTTTGTTTAAAAAAATTTAAATTTGAGATTTATTTATTTATTTAGATTTGAATTTTTGATTTTAAATTTACATATGTTGTTCTTGAACTGAAAATATACACCTATTTTATACCTTTGGAAAATAATTGTAAATTATTTAAACATCTATGCTATGTTTCGGTGGACACTTGATCATGGTATTGAAACAGATTTAAACACTTGTTTATGCTATGTTTTTCTTCGTACGCGTGTCCTACCTTTTCACCGGGTTCGTTCCCTTAGAGAGCCATCCATCCTCTTTTTATTTACTTCAGCCATTTCTCTTTTATTCCCAAATCTGAAAATGGCTATGCCCAAATAATCAAATCATGGACCCAAATCAATTTGCGATTTTCCTCCTATGCAATCCTTATCGTGCTCCATCCTCATCGTAAGTTTTTCCACCGCCGTGAAACCCTTTTCCCTGAAGCAATCCAAGCTCCTGATCCTCTCGCGCCTTGCCTCCGTGCATCAGCCATCGTCCACCTCGTCTGTAGTCCACGCTGGAGCCGCCATCACCAAATCGACCTCATCGCCATCCCCAAGTTGCGCACCGCCTTCTCGCTGAAATAAGAACCCGCAGAAATGATATCTGCTCTTCCGCTACCGTGACCTCACTCAGTCTCAGCCTCCGTCAAGTTCACGTATTTCAGTCCAAGCTGCAGCTCCACCTCGCGTTGGTGGTAGACACGGCTGCGGACCGAATCACTGCTGTTCCTTCTTTTGTCTTCGACGCAAGGTAAGCATAGCTTACGATTAAATCCATTTCAAGTTTTCCACTTCGATATAAACTAAATATAAGGGTTGATCCATTGTGAGGTTGCTAATTCTCTCCTTGCTGTTTTGTGCATTACATATTCTATGTTTAGTGCCAATTGCTGGATTTGGGTGTACCACTTTTGTACTAAGTTACCATGTCTCATCTGTTGAACATAACTGATAAGAACAAACAAATTACACTTGACAAGTAACATATATTATCACTTGAACTACTCGTTTTGCCCTTACACGCATGACTGCCCCTTGACCATTTGTGTACAGAAGCTTATAAGAAAGTAACCTTGATGTGTTGTGAAATCACCCTTTTTATGCGAGTACCCTTTTAATTCTTGAAAAAAAAAGAGTATAAATATAACAATTGTATTCAAATTTCTTGCTGTTATGTTGATGTTCATATTTCAGCACCTTGAACTGTGCACAGTACCATGCGAATTTTCATTGGCATCTTGTTATATGAGTTGTCTTCCCCTTTAGTTGGCAATAGACCTTCACAGTTAAATACCTAACATGTTGTCTGGATCGATTTTAATTATTACATCATCTTGAACTCGGACCTTCTCACCGTATTGTTGCATATTAGCTATATTGCCGCGACTTATATTTCATACAACTATCCTACACTATGACCATATATCAACCTGGAGACTTTTAATTTGTGCACAAGCAAACTAGAAACCGTCTTGTCCCGGTTCCCTAACCTGCGCACGCATTTGGACTTCAACATTTTAATTTGCACATGCATGGACTGCATGCAAGGACTGTACGCGCCACAATTGAACTAGATCTCCCTGTTATGTAGCCTGATTGTCCCTCACATGGCAATATTAATTTGGAGAAATCATTCCTAAATATTAGAACCTAATAACTGTTCGGACCAAGATTTTAGTTTTTGTTTATTTGTTTGTTTTATGAAAATTTGGTAGAGATGCCGCACACCACAAAAATAAACAAAATAAAACGAAAAATCACTATGCTAGCCTGCCCTTAGTTTCATGCAAGGCTCACATGGTGGGGCACTATTATGTTTGCTGTATCGTTGGGAACTGAAATGTAATTGGCCATATCCATTTGAAGTTAATCATAGGAAACTGAACTGAATAAACTTGTTATTCATTTGCCATTCCTATTTTGCACTTCCTCTATTCTCTTTTGATGCATTTGAATTAGTTCGTGTATGTTTGGTTGGTTTAGTGTAAGTCCCTATGTCTTTGGCATTTTAATTGTCTTGGTATTCACCTGTAGAGTCCATTTGAGTATCCGAATCTTTCCTCAATTTAGGCAATCATGTTGCGCTATATATATTGTTTTGGTTGATCTTCTTAAATTGATTTGCTTGGTCATTTGATGGGTGAGGGTGACCTTTAATGGTTTACGTCTCAGTTTTGATCTGGTCATCTGTCTTTGTTTTCTTATTTCAGAAATATTTTATGCAAACGGTGCACTCTTTAAACACACGGTTGGTCCATGCCATGTAACTTCACAGTCCAAACCGTGCATGTTGAACCTTAGGCACGTATTAATGAATTTTCCCCACCTTATTTTCTTCTGTTTTTTCCTTGATACTTCTTATAATCCAACATATACCCAAGTTTATTACAAAATTATATCTATCCATTTTCACTCATGTATATTCTGTTTGCACAAATATATTTCATGTTATTATAGACATATACCCAAGTATATTCAGTTACTAAGCTCGCTATCAATAAGAATATCAAAAGGTAAATTCATAAACTAAAAGTCCAATATGGTGAACTGTAGCAAGTGGTATTTGGGTAATGAAATGAATCATAGCTGCGCCTGGACCGAGAAACTGAATTATGTACTGATTGAAACTGATTCTGCTGTCAAACGCATGCACACTCAACCTCTCACATCTGCATATGTTTGGACTTTCAATAGAAGCCTATTTATTAGGTAATCAATTCTTACTTTGGTCATATAATTGTAGAAATAAAAGTTCGTATATAATGTCAGTTACAAATACAAATATTTTTACTTAAATACAACTGCAAATTGTGGATATGGTGGTGTCTAAACTGTGTCTAAACTGAAGTAGGAAGACTATGGAACCATAGGCTGTAAAGTTACAGCAATGCAAAGACTTAAATGTTGTATAATAAGTTTTGAATGGTGTATAATAATATATTCTCTCTACATTTGGTAACTTTTTTTCTTTTTTTGCAGTCACATCGTGCTAGTAAATATATGTAGACTCAAGATCAACAGGCCATTGGATCTGCCGTCGCGTGGCACAAAGATTACATTTCCTTGGTCAGTTTTGGTACTTATGAAACTAGTTATGTAATTTATGTTAGAACTATGTCGACGTAACTTATGTAACCTTTTGGAATGTAAACTTATCTAGTCTTTTGGAGTTTAAACTTATCGAACTTTTTGAATTGTGTTGGAATTATATGATTCTTGCTTTAGTCTTTTAGTATGTGTTATAAAGTGATTTTAATTGTTGCATTACAGTATTTATTGCATGTTAAAATATTCGTTATTATTATGGATGCGTATCGCAGCAGTTATTTGCTATTACAACGGGCAAAAACCGTTGTAATATACTGTATTACAACGGGCATAGGTCGCTTGTAATTTATAAGCTATTACAACGGGTTAATAACCATTGTCATAGAGTCATTGCACGTGATAGAGCAAGTTATTACAACGGTCTTTTACAACAGTCATTACCCGTTGTCAAATATTCAATAGCTATTACGACGGGTCATATTAAGACGGGCATATGCCCGTTGTGAAATGCATATTACAACGGTTTTTTCCCGTTGTAAAAGGGATGTTTTGTTGTAGTGGGACATCGTCTTCTGTTGCTTAATCGAGGCATTATCCTTAGGATGGCTACATTCTCCCACCTCAAAATGCGATTAGCCGGGTTCACGTACTGATCCATAGCCCCGAAACTGTGCCCTTCCAGATGAAGCCCACCACTATGGTATTGATAACGATATTTTTTTCTTTTTGCTAAGTCGTTGGTCTGGCAGCAGGTTGGCTTTGGTTCGGAGCTTGTGCGGCTTGCCCCCTGTCCCTGGGATTCACCTTATATTCATCAAGTTTTCCTTCTCGGAGTAGCTTTTTGACCACATCTCTCAGATGACGACATTCATTTGTGATGTGACCATGAGTTTGGTGAAAAAGACAAAATTTTCCAGTCTCACGTTCCTTCTCCATCGAATCTCTCAGAGGAGGCCTCTTATACTGGAGAACGTTGTACGTATCCAGGAAGATATTCTCCAATGTATCATTTAACGGTGTAAAATTCTCAAATGGCCTAGGCTGAGATCTTCTCTGAGAGTCATTCCCTCGATTTCTCTTCCGATTATTATTATTATTATTCCCCGATTGGCGACCGTTGCCTTGATTCTTGATCCCGACATTAACTTCAACCTTTCCTGAGCTATCTCTCGTCTGCTTGATGGCCACATTACTTTGGATATCCTCCTTATCAACAGCCTTCCTCTTTCGGTTGGCTTAAATTTCCTCTCGACGCAGGCGGATGTTGGACTTTTCGTAAAATATTTCTCTGGTCAATGGTGGTTTACCGACTAGGTATCTTCCAAACCCAGTATCCTTATCCACTCCGTCAATCAAGGCCATCAAAATAGTTTGTTCATGGGGATCTCTAACCTCCGTGACTGCTAGATTGAAGCGATCTAGACAGGACCTCGAAGATTCGTCCAGACATTGCTTAATGAGGGATAATTCGATGACATTCTTAGATCTCTGAGTATGCAGCCGGAACTGATTCACGAACTGTTCGCTTGATTCCCTGAAACTGGAGATCGATCGCGCTGGAAAACGGGTAAACCACATTAACGTCATATCCTCCAGAAATATCGGAAATGCCTTACATTTTACAACGTCGGAGGCAGCAGCTGCATTCATGTACCATGAATATCTCATTAGGTGCTGGACTAGATCCGCCCTTCCTGCATAGCGGTTTATAGGTGGCATGTTAAATTTCCTGGGGAATCGAACCTCTAATATGTCATCCGTGAAGGGTGTATGACTACGACCTATACCCCAATCCTCATTTCTTTATCCATGATTTTCTACCATCACTCGTCTAATCATGGCCTCAACATTTGCACGGGTCAGGGTGGATTCAAGATCAGCATGTCTTGCCCTGCGGGCCTCTCCAGCATTTCTTTGACGTGCTGCTGTAAGGTCTGGGGCCTGAGCAGAACTCCCTTGCCCCTATTGCCGCGGCCAGTCAAGCGACAAGCAGGAAGAATGGGTTGATTTTGAGCAGGGTCAATGACGTCTCCATTCCTAGGTGTTAGGACGGGCAAATATAAGTTACGATTATTAATTCCGTGATTAAGCGCCTCTTCTTCTCGAGAAGGAAGTGTCCCAAATTGAAGCTGCTCTATATTCTCAGCCCTTTCTAGCGGAAGCCATCAATGGTTTCTTCGAGGTTCTTCAGACGAGGATGTGCGTTTCATACGAGGATGTGTGTTCCGGGGAAAGAGGGTGAGCTGGCGGTGGCGAAACATGCCTCTGGATATCGTCAATTCGTCTGCCTAAGGCAGTAATATTCTGACGCAGCAACGAGCTCTCCCGCCTTTAAGCGGCCAATTCATCATTTTGTCTGTCCAATGCTTCAATTATGCGAGATAGATCTCCTTCCGTAGCTGGGGCAGAAGGGTTGAACTGGTCATCATCATCTTTTCCTATACGCAAGGAACTCGAGCCAGGTCGAGCAGATGTACCGACACGAGCGGAACGAGCCATAATCTCCTTCCCATGTCGAGTAGTGGTCAGATTGTCATTTCAGATCGTGGTCCCCCTAGGCTGATGGCTCATGGTACCCTTTTGGCGTCGGTTCGTGGTGGTCCCCTGGGTTCGGATCGTGGGAGCATTGGCACGAAAGAGGGTGGCGTTACCTTGAGAATGGGTCGTTACGCCCTCAGTCACATGGTTCGTGGTACCTCCAGTGGGTTGGATCGCCTCCTCCACATCACGATCCGAAGAATCAACCTTGACCCGCTCCTGAATGTTATCGTCATGAGCTTCGTTTGTAAATTCATCGGCCTGCGAAGCTCGTACATCCTTGTACTTCTTTCCAGCCATAATACTTTGGATTTGCTGAAATCTTCAAAGATCAAAATAGTGGGGTTTTGGACTGTTTTCTTCAGACCTAACTATCCAAACAATAGAACAACAATCCAATATGTTGAGACTTCGTTATCAGTGAAAGCACCAAAATTTTAGATCCAAAAGTGGCTCTAACACCCAAATTATCTGAATAGGCAGAGATTTAAATTTAGAAATGCAAGAAAACGCAGAAAACACATAAGATTTAAAGTGGCTCGGCGTTAACGAGCCTACATTCGCTTTATATCTATGAATATGCATTAGATTCGAGTACAATCAATGATTTTTCTCTCAATCTCACTTGTACGATGATGATTCACTCAATAATTTCGGGCTAAGACTGATAAGAAATTGTAAGATGATAATAATGGTGGAAATAGTACTTAGAACTGCCAAAAGATGCTGAAAATGTCAAGAACAGTGCTATTTATAGCTGATATCTGCAGGTGGATCATGGTCACACGTGGTACAAATCCCGAGGATCTCGGACTAGTTCGTGGCTTGATGGAGAAATAGTCAATATGGCCGTTATGGGCAGGTGTCGTTAGATCATACATTCCCGCATCGTGGTAGACCTAGTCCTACCCTTCATGTTTTGGATTCTGGGATCGGATCATGGAGAAGTGGCGTGGAGGGATCGGATCATGATAGGGAGACACGATCGCTGATGAGCGCCACGAGTCAGGGAGGATGGTGTGACCACGATCGAGTGTTTAAGGGTTTTGACATGCGGTGCGTATTTCACCAATCGCCGATGAGCCTCCGATAGCTGGAGCGAGGTGAGTCAGTGGCTCGTTGATTATGAGCTAGTAGGTTCTGTAGTCGGGTATTTCTAATGAGAAGAACGAAGAGGCTGTAGCAGTTTTTGTGGGAAACAGATATGAAGAAAAGTGGAGATTGCATGGAGGAATGGTATTGAGATGGAGTTGAAATCGTTTTCATTCTAGGAACGAGAGGAAAAAGGCTTTAATCCTTTGTAATACGTTGGAATATAACAAAGGTATTTGGCACCCTTTTTGGACAGCTAGAAATGAACAAAACACAGTACCAAATGAAATCGCGCCAAGGTTTCAAACTCAATATGGTTAAATTTTTAATTTTAGCAATTAAAACTAATAAAGTAATTAGGGGGAATAATTTATTAATCAAATTATATAACTATGATGCAGATCGCTGAATGGTTCAAGATGGAACTGTATTACGTTTTCAAAGGGGATGGTGCAGAATATAGTATTGCTCTGGACAATTAAAAGCAATTAAAACTTAATTTTGTATTGATTAAAATATGTTTTAGTAATAATGGTTTTTATTTAAGTTTATACTGATATGCGACGTTGCCACTAATGCAGGAATGAGGGAGTTGAGGAATGAAGGAGTTGGGTTGTTTCAACTGAAAACTAAGTGGTCCTTCCTTTTTATCCAAACGTAATTAACATTTTTAATTAGTAATAATTTTAATGAAGGAATAATAAATCAATTCATATGAACTAATCTATAAAAATTTACAGGCCAATGATGTTTGAAACTTGGAACGTTGGAACAATGAGATTCATAAAAGAATACGATTGTTATTTAACATTAGCATGTAATTAGTTATTAACAAGTTGATTAAGAACTTGATTATAAATTTACTTAAATCATATAACTTGTGACTCTGTGGATAGAATTGGATGAAACGAAATGCATTTGAACCATGGTTATGAACACTTCATTTTAAAGCCAGTCTGGATAGTCCTTGAAAGATATGAGAATTTGTGTTTAATTTAATTAAACGTACCAGCCAACGATAAATAAAAATCCGGTGAGTTAAACTCACTCAGTTCTTCCCATTGATATTTTATATAAATTGGGTTTTTCTTTTGTGTGCTCTGGTTACTAATGGTTGACTGTTTGCTAGTTATATATTTATTTGTTGATTTAACTGATGAAATTTAACCGTCATTTAATTTCAGTGAAATACGAAATCGTTATTTTAACGAGTGGATCCAATGGAGCAACTTACCTCATTGGTCATGTTTATAAAATAAACATGTTCAATTGTTTGAGTTGTTTAAATTGTTTCGTTGATTGGTTGATGTTAAATAGTCGTTATCAGTTAAATGGAATTGCATGATCTGATTGGGGATAAACCAATTTGAATATAGGGAAAAACAGGTTGGATGGATCAAACCGGATTCCTCAAATGTATTAGACATTATTTATTTTCATATTATCATTATATGAACCATCCGGATTTGGGTGATTGATTTGGTTATTGACTAGAAATTCAACGTGTGTTTTATTCTAAACCAAAAGGGAATATTGGTTGAGTAACTGACAACATATGGCCTATAAAATCAATCGTTTTATAAATGTTGATTTACCATTAGTGAATCGATAGAACTGAAGTTATAAAATTTATTGTATAACTGGATATAGATTTTGAAATATATTTTACTGTGAATAAAAATTATTAAAAGGAAATAAATATTTATTTTTTATTTAATTTTATACTTAATTAAAAATTGATTTTATAAAGTCAATTCTGAGGGTAATCAGATTTATAGATACGAGAATAGAAATTCACCTAACGGTTAAATGGATAATTGTTTTAAGAAATAATTAAATGGAATTTATTTAAATTAATTATATTATTAATTAATTTAAAGGGAGAACTAATTGGAATCAGTTAATGAAATAACCATGTTTTGAAGTTGACTAAATCGACCGTTTTTAATTAGGATTGATTAGCAGACTGGTGTGTTTTGAATTAAATAGTTTAATGAATATTTGTCTTAGTTTAATAAGATTTTAAGAATGAATTTAATATTTATTTTAGTTAATAAAGGAGTTAACTAATTTACAGTGCTAATGATTGAAATAAATTATTAATTTAATTAATAATAATTTAGAAAATTACCTTTTAATTGAAATTCATTTAAAGTTAATCGAAATTGAATGAAATCTAGTGGAATGGTGAAAGGAGTTTATGAACGGATTTTATTTTAAACCTGAGCTTTATAACCAAGTTATAAGGGGGAAATTTAAGTGATAACTTAAATAAATGTGTCTTAAATATTCGAATTAAGTAAAAGGGAGTTGAGAACAGAAAAGGTTTAGATTAAACCCGAATCTATTTAAATAATGTTTATAAAAAGCGATGAGGTGTTATATCGTAAATTTTAAAATTTAAGTTACTTAAAAATGGGATTAAGTAAAACTGGGAAATTGAAATGTGAATTTCAGGCGAGAAATGGTTGAACGGATTTGAAAAAGAATTGGTGAAAATGAATTTGGTAAAAGAAGTGGGTCATGGGATTATTGAATGGAAATGCTCCATCTCGATCATGGTTGGAGTCTACAGATTGCAAGGACTACTCGCTACTGATTTATAAGGTGATTCCTAGGATGTGGTAAGAGGGTACCTTCGGTTCATCCTATTCTTGGATGACTTGTATGAACGGATGTCTGACAGAGTATTTCCATTGGGATCAAGTACGTTGATTTCTTCAAACGTACCATAGTTGGTGGTGGAGAAAGGCCTTTATCTTAGCTTATCAACTAAGTGTATTTTTGTGGACATAAATTAGTGATATCTGGCGGAACTGACGATGTGGCATTCAAAGTGAATGGTGACCAGGTGTTCCAAAGTAAATTCTGACCTCAAGCCTCATCAACTGGGAAATGAAAAAAATTGGGCAGGCAACATGGCTATGTGGGTCGCTCCCATTAGGGTGTATAATAATCTATATAGAGAATATTCATTTCTTTCTTTAATCTATTTCGATGTTGTCCCTTTCGGGAAACGTTGGTTTGAGCCCAACCGTTAGTGATATACTTTTGATACACTCAAGCGAAATGAGTGGTCAGTCATGTGTGGGCCGGGTTGCAAGACGTTCTTGTTGAACCCAGTGTATTCTCCTCTAGAGATACACTATCGGTAGGTGGTCCCATACATTGTCATAATCGGAATCCAATCTCCAATAAGCGCCCGCGGTTTTGATTATATACTATATATGTGGAGCATGAGATGTAGGTGTTTTGCTAGATTGTTATTTACTTGTATTTAGACACTATTATAATATCAGAAAAATATTGATTTCAAAAATGTTTTGGGTTATCGTAAGGTAAAAACCATATGTATTTATGTGTGATTCGGTCTTAGGATTATCCTTTTCTTCCGAAAAGATTTTAACTTTAAATCAAGCTGGATGATACTGTAAAACTTAGTGTGTTTTTCTCACTCTGGTTCACCAGACTGACTTAGTGTTTTGTAAATGCTCGGGTTATACCGAGTTGTACAGGTTCCGGTTATTGAATGCTGTGAAGAGACGAGCTAGAAGAGTTCAGATGTATGATATTATATAACCACTATTCCGCTGTGTGTTGTATATGAGGACAGGTTATTATAACTGTCCAGATGTGTGATGTACTCTGATGATTGTAAGTATTTTTAAAGCTCTCAATAAAGATTTATTTCTATATTATATTTTGTTCCACTGCGATGTGAGACTCTGATTATGTCGTGTTGGTTCTTCTTCTTCTATTCTAACATTTCTTTCCCTCTTATCTCACCCTCTAATTTCTTTCTAATAACGTTCCTATGTTTTCGGTGCTTGGAAGGTCGGCATGAGATACGGAATTGTATTTATGTCGATTTTCAAGGCCGAAAATCTTTGGGTCGTTATAGTGGTATAAGAGCTATTGGTTTAGTAATAACCTTGGCTCTGTGGTACAACTCGATAAAGATTAGGTCAGTAATACCCTAGATCGATATTGAGTATATATATTAGAGCGTATTTGTAAATTTTATATGCAAAGGTTTTGTATTGTGTTGGTTGATAGGTTCAAGTGTTGAGAAGCATTGAACTGTCAATGGATACAATATTGATTTGAAAAGAGATTAAATGAAATAATTTTACCTAAATTATATTTTGTATAGAAAAGAATTTTTTTGTAAAATTACTAAGATACTAGTGTGTTTGATTGATATAAATGGAATTCAAACTGGATTGAAAATTTGAATTAAAAATATAACTTGGTTAAGTGAAAATTTAATTAATAATGACATCGAAATTAAATAAAATAGTTTTGAAAATTTGTGATTGAATGAATAAATGATGATCAAATAGAAACCAATCGGATATTAATCAATTGATATTCAAATATGTGAAACCAAAATAAAATATTAATATTCAAGGTAAATACAATTGAATTGGTTGTGTTTGCTGAATGTGAATTGTTTGTTTTTGGATGATTGTTTGTTTCATTGGAATAATCAACGATTTTAATGGAGCTAAATGAATTATAACTAAAGAATAATTTTCTGTATAATTAAACTGGAATGAAACAGAATATGGATTGGAATTTATGATTTAACCCTGTATTTGATAATGAATTGGCGCTATCTGTTTTCTTTTGGAGTTGGTGTAGTTATACTTCTTGATTAGTGAAATATTATTTTAGTTTCATACACTTATTACTTATATGTGGATTGAGTTAAGTACATGTGCCAGATGGCTAAGCAGAAAGAAATTGGTTGAGTAAATCACAAATACATTGAGCAATTACGCTCAATAGCACTCGTAAAAGGTATGCCTACGCGAAAATATGAAATTTTGGATTTTGATTTTATTTGCCGAGCATGTGGGTCGATATATATATATATATATATATATATATATATAATTTGTTCCTCCGATATCGCAGATGTCACTCCATACAGGGGTGAATCTACCGATTTTTTCCAGAAATTTAATGCGTTAGAAAATTTTCGATACTTTTGAAAATTTATATTGATTATAATAAATTGGTTTTTGATTTAAAATAAATTGGATTTGAAAATTAATGGGATTTATAGCATTTTTCTCACCTTAGTAATTTCGAGGAAGAAATTCTTTTAAGGAGGGAAGAATGTAATGTCCCGTATTTTTGGTAGTCAAATATTTATTTTATTTTATTTATTTAAATATTGTTTGGAATATTAATGGATTTTAATATTTAATTCTTTATTTAAAACGAAGTTTGAATGTTATAAATTTATTTAAAATATAAATCAAGCTCAAAATGGCGCGAAAGTTCGTAATATCGAGTTTTCAACTTTAACTGAATATATAGGATCCGATATAAGTCGGAATTTTGTGAAACAAGAAACGTTGGAATCGTGTTGATTATAATTTTCATATGAAAGAGAAAAATCCAGATTTCGTGTTATAGATTGTCAGTTATGGCCAAATAAAATTTTAAAATAGTCGCTATAGAATGATTTTTTAATTATAACGATTTATTTATAAATATATAAAGGATTTTTATATAAATAAAATATCGTTTGAGACAGAATTTCTAATGTTGGTTGAATGTGATGTTATATATTATTCCATAAATGATGACAATAATTTATTATTGTTAAAGCGTATCATTTTGGAATTTAATATATTTTATCGATATTATATAGACCTTACAAATAATTGTTTTTCAAACGACCTCCGTTTCCGACGAAACATGATTTATTGGAATGAGTATAATTAATTACTGTTAGTCTTCCAATTTGCAGTCAAACGGAGTTGTTTTGTCATATAAGAAATTAAAGGGTGAATCAATGTATAAATTAAGATCTAAATAGTGTCGTTTCTGCAAACGGAGTCCATTTTCAACGAAAATAGTTTCATTAGGACCGTAACGTCAAAATACACGATGATATCCATTTTCGTTGCGTTTGGAGTTCGTGAATATCAGTATGAATTTAGAGTGTTCAACATAAATAGCGATAAAACGGTTTAATTTAATAACGGTACATGGCTAGTGGGAATAGCCTACCTCATATTACCTAAATGTATTGCTTAAGCCGTTATTAAAATAAATATATGTCTAAATTTAATCCCATTCTACGTTCTTTCACCGTAGACAACCTATGCCTTCAAGTGAACATGCTTTAAGTTTCTTTTAGCAAAATTTCGAACCCAAACACGAAGATATTTTTGTATGGCCTAGCCCTGTATTTGGAAAAGAGAACACACTGCGTCCCTTTCAATCGCGAAGACAATTCATTTCAGCCGACAGGAAAACACAACCTATTTTTTTTCTTTCAGCTACCCTATACCGGGTTGACACGACGTTGTCCCTATCTGCTTTTCTTTTCGCTTATAAATACATGAGCGACCCTGCTTTCCTTTTGAATTGGTTAACAGCTATGGAACCCAAACTTCCCTCCACTGTGTATGTTGTCTCAATTCTTCTCCTCTTTCAGTAAGTGAACAACGCAAAGCTTCCTTCTAAACAAACTGAGGCTCCACTTCCATGTTTATACGAAAACTTGAAATCAAGCATGAGCAGTTCCGGATCAGTGAAGGGGATGCTCACTCATCGCTGACACGTGGGCTCTTGGGTAAGGGGCGTCAGTTCGAGTTAAAATTTTGTCGGAGCTCAGACATCAAGAAGGTGGTGCACTTCATGGACGATGCGGGATTGATCGAGTTTTATGGGGACTTCAGTGATGGTGGAGGATTTTACGGCGCGTGGTTCGCCGATCGCTGATGAGCCTATGGTGGCTGGAGCGAGGTAAGTCAGTGGCTTGTCGATCGTGAGCTGGTGGGTTTTGTAATCAGGTATTTCGAATGAGTGGAACGAAGTGGCTGCAACAGTTTTTGTAGGAAATGAGATATGAATAAAGGTGGAGATTGCGTGGAGGAATGGTGTTGAGATGGAGTTGAAATCGTTTTCAGTCCAGGAACGAGAGGAACAAGGCTTAAATCCTTTGCAATACGTTGGAATATAACAAAGGTATTTGGTACCCTTTCTGGACAGCTAGAAATGAACGAAGCACGGTACCAAACGAAGTCGGTCCAAGGTTTCAAACTCAACGTAATTAAATTTTTTCTTTTTGTAATTAAAATTAATAAAGTAATTAGGGGGGATAATTTATTAATCAAATTATATAACTATGATGCAGATCGCTGAATGGTTCAAGATGGAACTGTATTACGTTTTCACAGGGGATGAAGCATAATATAGTATCGGTCTGGACAATTAAAAGTAATTAAAACTTAATTTTATATTAATTAAAATATGGTTTAGTAATAATGGTTTTTATTTAAGGTTATACTGATATGCGACGTTGTCACCGATACAGGAATGAGGGAGTTGAGGAATAAAGGAGTTGGTTTGTTTCAATTGAAAATTAAGTGGTCCTTCCTTTTTATCCAAACGTAATTAACATTTTTAATTAGTTATAATTTTAATTAAGGAATATTAAATCAATTTGTATGAACTAATCCATAAAATTTTACAGGCCAATGATGTTTGAAACCTAGAACGTTGGAACAATGAGATTCATAAAAGAATACAGTTGTTATTTAACATTAACATGTAATTAGCTATTAACAAGGTGATTAAGAACATGATTATAAATTTAATTAAATCATATAACATTAAATATTTATAACTTGTGACTATGTGGACAGAATTGGACGAAACGAAATACATTGGAACCATGGTTACGAACACTTCATTCTAATGCCAGTTTGGACAATCCTGGAATGATATGAGAATTTTAATTAAATTAAACACTAGTTTAATTTAATTAAACGAACCACCCAGCGATAAATAAAAATTCAGTGAGTTAAACTCACTCTGTTCTTCCCATTGATATTTTATATAAATTGGGTTTTCTTTTGTGTGCTCTGGTTGCTAGTGGTTGACTGTTTGCTAGTTATATATTTGTTTGTTGAATTAACTGATGAAATTGAACCGTCATTTAATTTCAGTGAAATACCAAATCGTTATTTTAACGATTGGATCCAATGGAGTAACGTACCTCATTGGTCATGTTTATAAATTAAACGTGTTCAATTGTTTGAGTAGTTTGAATTGTTTTGTTAATTGGTTGATGTTAAATAGTCGTTATCAATTAAATGGAATTGCATGATCTGATTGGGGATAAACCAATTTGAATATAGGGAAAAACAGGTTGGATGGATCAAACCGGATTCCTCAAATGTATTAGACATTATTTATTTTCATATTATCATTATATGAACCATCCGGATTTGGGTGATTGATTTGGTTATTGACTAGAAATTCAACGTGTGTTTTATTCTAAACCAAAAGGGAATATGGGTTGAGTAACTGACAACATATGGCCTATAAAATCAATCGTTTTATAAATGTTGATTTACCGTCAGGTGAATCGATAGAACTGAAGTTATAAAATTTATTTTATAACTGGATATAGATTTTGAAATATATTTTACTGTGAATAAAAGTTATTAAAAGGAAATAAATATTTATTTTTATTTATTTAAGTTTATAATCAATTAGAAATTGATTTTATAAAGTCAATTCTAAGGGTAATCAGATTTATTAATACGAGAATAGAAATTTACCTAACAGTTAAATTTGGCTAATTGTTTTAAGAAATAACTAAATGGAATTTATTTAAATTAATTATATTATTAATTAATTTAAAGGGTGAACGAATTGGAATCGGTTAATGAAATAACCATGTTTTGAAGTTCACTAAATCAAACGTTTTTAATTGGGTTTGACTATTAAATTGGTGTGTTTTGAATTAAATAGTTTAGTGAATATTTGTTTTATTTTAAAATGATTTTAAGAATGAATTTAATATTTATTTTAGTTAATAAAGGAGTTAACTACTTTACAGTGTTAATAAATTAAGTAAATTATTAATTTAATTAATAATAATTTAGAACATTACTTTTTAATTGAAATTCATTTAAACGTAATCGAAATTGAAATGAAATCTAGTGGAATGGTGAAAGGAGTTTATGAACGGATTTTATTTTAAACTTGAGCTTTATAACGAAGTTATAAGGAGGAAATTTAAGCGATAGCTTAAATAAATGTGAGTTAAATATTCGAATTAAGCAAAAGGGAGGTGAGAACAGAAAAGGTTTAGATTAAACCAGAGTTTTTTAAACAGTGTTTATAAAAAGTGATGAGGTGTTATATCGTAAATTTTAAAATTTACGTTACTTAAAAATGGGATTAAGTAAAATTAGGAAATTGAACTAAGAATTTCAAGTGGGAAATGTTTGAATGGATTTGAAAAAGAATTGGTGAGTGAATTTGGTAAATGAAGTGGGTTATGGGATTTTGTAACCAAATCCGAATTATGAAATGAGTTTGGTTAAACAGGGCAGAGTTAAAAGTGGCGTTTTATAAATAAGTTACTTAATTATTGAATAAAGAAATAATGGTTTATTAGAGAAAGAGATTTTCAAAGAGTAATAAGGTTAATGAAACCGTATTTGAATAAAATAGTTAAATGGAATTTATGTTGATATTAGAATGAAATATTGGTTTGTGAATTACAACTTATATTTATCTGAAGATAAGAACGTTGTTGATCAAGGTCTGAGAGGTAATTAAAATAACCCAACTTGATTTACATCAGGATTATCTGAGGATGATATTAGTTGTAATGGTAAAAGAGGTTAGAAATAATTTATTGTTTCCATTAAAGAAATAATAGTGCATCGTTTGGTGAAAATTTGGAGTACAATATTTATAAGGATGATTCCAAAGTAAAACAGAAATTAAAAAGGGGTTGCATGAAATTATAACGATATTTTCGAGTTAGAAAAGAAATGTAAAAGTTGAGTTTTATTCAATAAGAATAGGCATTGGGTGTTGTCAAATAATGAAATAAAGGATATTTCGTAGCGTTGTTTTACGAGTAATAAGTACAATTGATTTCCTAATATTGGATAATAAAGTGGATAATAGTTTGATGGAGAAAATAGAAACTGGATATGATATAGGATTTTCCTAAGTATAAAAATGAATCTGTTTAAAGAAAACCTTATGTTAAATAAGATGCAGAAAACTATATTCATAATATTGAAATATATAAGAGTCTTGATTTACATTTATTTTAGTTAAAAGGCCAATTGATGTTGAATACTGAACTAGTGAACTCATTGGATTATCATAATTGAATCAATGTTTATTTTGATAGTTAAATAACCGAATATCAAATATGTCCAATATGATTGTTGGTATGGAAAGACCGGGATCGAATTTATATTCGAAAACCATTCTAATCAACAAATACGTGAAGATATCAGAAGATGATCGAGATGGAGCATTGAAGACCGTAGATATTTATAAACGGAAGAACTACTAATAATCTTCGGCCTGTAGCTAAAGATGTACTGTGGCTCTGTCGTGGTTGGAATCTACGGATTGCAAGGACTGCTCGCTACTGATCTATAGGGTGATTCCTAGGATGTGGTAGGAGTGTACCTTCGGTTCATCCTATTCTTGGATGACTTGTATGGATGGATATCTGGCAAAGTATTTCCAATGGGATCGTGTACGTTGATTTCTTCAAACGTACCATAGTTGGTTGCGGAGAAAGGCCTTTCTCTTAGCTGATCAACTAAGAGTATTTTTGTGGACATCAATTAGTGATATCTGGCGGATCTGGCGATGTGGCATTCAAAGTGTATGTTGAACAAGTGTTCCAAAAGTAAATTCTGACCTCAAGCCCCATCAATTGGGAAATGACAAAAATCGGGCAGGCAACATGGCTATGTGGGTCGCTCCCATTAGGGTGTATAGTCACCTATCTAGAGAATATTCATTTCCTTCTTTAATCTATTTCGATGATGTCCCTTTCGGGAAACGGTGGTTTGAGCCCAACCGTTGGTGATATACATTTGATATGCTCAAGCGAAATGAGTAATTGGTTATATGTGGGCCGGGTTGCAAGACGTTCTTGTTGAACCCAGTGTATTCCCCTCTAGAGATACACTATCGGCAGGTGGTCCTATTCCTTGTCATAATCGGAATCCAATCTCCAATAAGCGCCTGCGGTTTTGATTGTATACTATATATGTGGAGCATGAGATGCAAGCGTTCCGCTAGATTGTTATTTACTTGTATTTAGACACTATTATAATATCAAAAAAGATACTAATTTCAAAAATGTTTTGGGTTATCGTAAAGTAAAAAACCGTCCGTATTTATGTGTGGATTTGGTCTTACGATTATCCTTTTCTTTCGAAAAGATTTTAACTTTAAATCAAGTTGGATGATACTGTAAAACTTAGGGTGTTTTTCTCACTCTGGTTCACCAGACTGACCCGGTGTTTTGTAAATGCTCGGGTTAGACTGGGTTGTACAGGTTCACGTTATTGAATGCTGTGAAGCGGAGCTGGAAGAGTTGAGACGTATGATATTATATATTTACTATTCCGCTGTGTATTGTATATGAGGACAGGTAATTATAATTTTCCAAATGTGTGATGTACTCTGATGATTGTAAGTATTTCTAAAGCTCTCAATAAAGATTTATTTCTATATTATATTTTGTTCCGCTGCGATGTGAGAATCTGATTATGTCATGTTGGTTCTTCTTCTTCTTCTTCTTCTTCTATTCTAATATTTCTTTCTTTCTTATCTCACACTCTAATTACTTTCTAATAACATTCCTTTGTTTTCGGTGCTTGGAAGGTCGACATGAGATACGGAATTGTATTTATGTCGATTTTCGGGGCCGAAAATCTTTGGGTCGTTACAGTGGTATCAGAGCTATTGGTTTGGTAGTAACCTTGGCTCTGTGGTATAACTCGATAGAGATTAGGTCATTAATACCCTCGGTCGATATTAAGTATATATATGAGAGCATTTTTGTAAATTTTATACGCAATGGTTTCGTATTGTGTTGGTTGATCGGTTCAAGTGTTGAGAAGCATTGAACTGTCAAATGGATACAATATTGATTTGAAAAGAGAGTAACTGAAATAATTTTACCCAAATTATATTTTATATATAAAAGAATTTATTTTTTTGTAAAATTACTGAGATATTAGTGTGTTTGATTGATTTGAATGGAATTCAAATTGGATTGAAAATTTAAATTAAAAACATCACTTGGTTAAGTGAAAATTTAATTAATATTGATATCAAAATTAAATAAAACAGATTTGGAAATTTGCAATTGAATGAATAAATGATGATCAAATAGAAACCAATTGGATATTAATCGACTGATATTCAAATATGTGAAAGAAAAATAAAATATTCATATTCAAGGTAAATACAATTGATTTGGTTGTGCTTGCTGATTGTGAATTGTTCGTTATTGGATGATAGATTTTTTTATTGGAATAATCAATAATTTAATGAAGCTAAACGAATTATAACTAAAGAATAATTTCCGGTATAATTCAACTAGAATGAAACTGAATATGAATTGGAATTTATGATTTAGCCCTATATTTGATAATCAATTAATGTTATCTGATTGATTTTGGAATTGGTGTAGTTATACTTCTTGATTATTGAAATACTATTTCTGTTCCATATACTTATTACTTATATGGGGATTGAGTTAAGTACAGGTGCCAGATGGCAAAGAGGATTGATATTGGTTGAGTAAATCGCAAATACATTGAGCAATTACGCTCAATAGTGCTCGTAAAAGGTACGCCTATGCGAAAATTTGAAATTTTCGGTTTTGATTTTGTTTTCCGACCATGTGGGTCGATGTATATATATTATTTGTTCCTGCGATATTGTAGATGTCACTCCGTACATGGGGAGACTCAGCCGAATTTTTCCAGAAATTTAATGCGTTAGAAAATTTTCAATATATTTGAAAATTTATATTGATCATAATAAATTGGATTTGAAAATTAATGGGATTTATAGCATTTTTCTCGCCTAAGTAATTTCGGGGACGAAATACTTTTAAGGGGGGAAGAATGTAACGTCCCGTATTTTTTGTAGTCAAATATTTATTTTATTTTATTTATTTAAATATTATTTGGAATATTAATGGATTTTAATATTTAATTTGTTATTTAAAACGAAGTTTGAACGTTCTATATTTATTTATAATATAAATCGAGCTCGAAATGGCGCGGCAGTTCGTAATATGGATTTTTAACTTTAACTGAATATACAGTATCTGATATAAGTCAGAATTCTGTGAAATAAGAAACGTTGGAATCGTGTTGATTATAATTTTCATATAAAAGAGAAAAATCTAGATTTTGTGTTATAGATTATCGGTTATGGCCAAATCAAATTTTAAAATAGTCGTTATGGAATCGTTCTTAAATTATAACGAATTATTTATAAATATATAAAGGATTTTTATATAAATAAAATATCGTTTGAGCTAGAATTTTTAGCGTTGGTTGAATGTGATGCTATATATTATTCCATAAATGATGATAATAATTTATTATCGCTAAAGCGTATCATTTTGGAATTTAATATATTTTATCGATATTATATAGACCTTAAAAATAATTGTTTTTCAAACGACCTCCGTTTCCGACGAAACAAGCTTTATTGGAATGCGCAAAATTAATTATTGTTAGTCTTCCAGTTTGGAGTCAAAGTACACGAAATTAAAGGGTGAACTGATGTATAAATTGAGATCTAAATAGCACCGTTTCTGCAAACGAAGTCCATTTCCAACGAAAATAGTTTCATTAAGACTGTAACGTCAAATTATATCATGATATCCATTTTTGTTGCATTTGGAGTTCGTGAATATTGGTACGAATTTAGAGTGTTCAACATAAATAGAGATAAAATGGTTTAATTTAATATACATGGTTGGTGGGAATAGCCTACCTCATATTACCCACACGTATTGCTCAAGCCGTAAGTAAAATAAATATATGCCTAAATTTAATCCCATTCTATGTTCTTTCACCGTAGCCAACCTATGCCTTCAAATGAACATGCTTTAAGTTTCTTTAAGCAAATTTTGAACCCAAACACGAAGACATTTTGGTACGGCCTAGCCCTATATTTGGAAAAGAGAATACACTGTGTCCCTTTCAATCACGAAGACAATTCATTTCAGCCGATAGGAAAACACAACCTATTTTTTTTTTTTTTTCCAGCTACCCTATACCAGGTTGACATGACGTTGTTCCTATCTGTTTTTCTTTTCGCCTATAAATACATGAATGACCCTGCTTTCCTTTTGTTTTGGTTAACAGCTATGGAACCCCAACTTCCCTCCACTGTGTATGTTGTCTCAATTCTTCTCTTCTTTCAGCAAATGAACAACGCAAAGCTTCCTTCCAAACAAACCGAAACTCCACTTCCATGTTTATACAAAAACTTGAAAACAAGCATGGGCAGTTCCGGATCAGCGAAGGGTATGCTCCAGTACTCGTCACTGACTCGTGGGCTCTCGGGTAAGGGGTGTCAGTTCGAGTTCGAAGTTCGTTGAAGCTCAAACATCAATAAGAAGGCGGTGCACTTCATGGATGATGGGGGTGTGGGATTGATCAAGTTTTATAGGGACTTCGGTGATAGTGGAGGAGTTTGCGGCGCGTGGTTCGTCGATCGCTGATGAGCCACTAATGTCTGGAGCAAGGTGAGTAAGTGGCTCGTCAATCGCGAGCTATTGGGTTATGTAACCGGATATTTCGAATGAGAAGAACGAAGTGGCTGCAGTAGTTTTTATGGGAAACGAGATATGAAGAAAGGTGGAGATTGCGTGGAGGAATGGCGTTGAGATGGAGTTGGCATAGTTTTCAGTCCAGGAACGAGAGGAGGAAGGCTTTAATCCTTTGTAATATGTTGGAATATAACAAAGGTATTTGACACCCTTTCTGGACAACTAGAAATGAACGAAGCACGGTACCAAATGAAGTCGGGCCAAGGTTTCAAACTCAACGTAATTGAATTTTTACTTCTAGTAATTACAATTAATAAAGTTATTAGGGGGAATAATTTATTAATCAAATTATATTACTATAATGCAGATCATTGAATGGTTCAAGATCGAACTGTATTGTGTTCTTAAAGGGGATGGTGCAGAATATAGTATCGGCCTCGACAATTAAAAGTAATTAAAACTTAATTTTGTATTGATTAAAATATGGTTTAGTAATAATGGTTTTTATTTAAGGTTATACTGATATGCGACGTTGTCACTGATGCGGGAATGAGGGAGTTGAGTTATGAAGGAGTTGGGTTGTCTCAATTGAAAACTAAGTGGTCCTTCCTTTTTATCCAAACATAATTAACATTTTTAATTAGTTATAATTTTAATTAAGGAATATTAAATAGATTTATATGAACTAGTCCATAAAAATTTACAGGCCAATGATGTTTAAAACCTTGAACGTTGGAAAATGAGTTTCATAAAAGAATACGACTGTTATTTAACATTATCATGTATTTAGTTATTAACATGGTGATTAAGAACCTGATTATAAATTTAATTAAATCATATAATTTTAAATATTTATAACTTGTGACTATGTGGACAGAATTGGATGAAATGAAATGCATTGGAACATGGCTATGAACACTTCATTCTAAAGCCAGTCCGGAAAGTCCTAGAATGATCTGAGAATTTTAACTAAATTAAATACTGGTTTAATTTAATTAAACGAACCACTCAGCGATAAATAAAAATCCGGTAAGTTAAACTCACTCAGTTCTTCCCATTTAAATTTTATATAAATTGGGTTTTTCTTTTGTGTGCTCTAGTTGCTAATGGTTGACTGTTTGCTAGTTATATATTTATTTGTTGATTTAACTGATGAAATAGAACCGTCGTTTGATTTCAAAGAAATACCAAATCGTTATTTTAATGATTGGATCCAATGAATAACTTACCTTGTTGGTCACGTTTATAAAATAAACGTGTTTAATTGTTTGAGTTGTTTGAATTGTTTTGTTGATTGGTTAATGTTAAATAGTTGTTATCAGTTAAATGGAATTGCATGATCTGATTGGGGATAACCAATTTGAATACTGGGAAAAACAGGTTGGAGGGATCCAACCGGATTCCTCAAATATATTTTACATTATTTATTTTCATATTATCATTATATGAACCATCCTGATTTGGGTGATTTATTTGATTATTACTGGAAATTCAACCTGTGTTTTGTTCTAAACCAATGGGGAATATTGGTTGAGTAACTGGCAGCATATGGCCTATAAAATCAATCGTTTTTATAAATGTTGATTTACCATCAGGTGAATCGATAGAACTGAAGTTATAAAATTTATTTTATAAACGGACATAGATTTTGAAATATATTTTACTGTGAATAAAAGTTATTAAAAGGAAATAAATATTTATTTTTATTTATTTAAGTTTATAGTTAATTATAAATTGATTTTATAAAGCCAATTCTGAGGGTAATCAGATTTATAAATATGAGAATAGAAATTTACCTAACGGTTAAATTTGGATAATTGTTTTAAGAAATAATTTAATGGAATTTATTTAAATTAATTATATTATTAATTAATTTAAAGGGAGAACGAATTGGAATCGGTTAATGAAATAACCATGTTTTGAAGTTGACTAAATCGACTGTTTTTAATTGGGATTGATTATTAAATTGGTGTGTTTTGAGTTGAATAGTTTAACGAATATTTGTTTTATTTTAACAAGATTTTTAGAATGAATTTAATATTTATTTTAATTAATAAAGGAGTTAACTACTTTATAGTGTTAATGACTGAAGTAAATTATTAATTTAATTAATAATAATTTAGAAATTCACTTTTTAATTGAAATTCTTTTAAAAGTAATTGAAATTGAAATTGATATGAAATCTAGTGGAATGGCGAAAGGAGTTTATGAACGTATTTTATTTTAAACCTGAGCTTTATAACGAAGTTATATGGGGGAAATTTAAGCAATAGCTTAAATAAATGTGACTTAAATATTCGAATTAATTAAAAGGGAGTTGAGAATAGAAAAGGTTTAGATTAAACCAGAATTTATTTAAAAAATGTTTATAAAAAGCGATGAGGTGTTATACGGTAAATTTTAAAATTTACGTTACTTAAAAATGGGATTAAGAAAAATTGGGAAATTGAAATGAGAATTTCAAGTGGGAAATGGTTGAATGGATTTGAAAAAGAATTGGTGAAAGTGAATTTGGTAAATGAAGTGGGTCATGATATTTTGTAACTAAATCTGAATTATGAAATGAGTCTGGTTAAAGAGGGCAGAGTTAAAAGTGGTGTTTTATAAAGAAGTTTCTTAATTATTGAATTAAGAATTAATGGTATATTAGAGATAGAGATGTTCAAAGAGTAATAAGGTTTATGAAACCGTATTTGAATAAAATAATTAAATGGAATTTATGTTGATAGTAGAATGAAATATTGGTTTGTGAATTACAACTTATATTTATCTGTAGATAAGAACGTTGTTGATTAAGGTCTAAGAGGTAATTAAATTACCCTAACTTGAATGACAATAGGATTATCTGAGGATGATATTAGTTGTAATGGTAAAAGAGGTTAGAAATAATAATTATTTCCATTAAAGAAATAATAATGCATCATTTGGTGAAAATTTGGAGTACAATATTTATAAGGATGATTCCAAAGCAAAATGGAAATTTAAAAGGGGTTGCATGAAATTATAACGATATTTTAGAGTTAGAAAGGAAATGTAAAAGTTGAGTTTTATTCAATAAGAATAGGCATTGGGTGCTGTCAAATAATGAAATAAAGGATATTTCGTAACGCTGTTTTACGAGTAATAAGTACAATTGATTTCTCAATATAAGATAATAAAGTGGTTAATAGTTTGAAAAAGAAAATAGAAACTGGATATGATATAGGATTTTCCTAAGTATAAAAATGAATCTGTTTAAAGAAAAATCTTATGTTAAATAAGAAGCAGAAAACTATATGAATACTAAAATATTTAAGAGTCTTAGATTTACATTTGTTTTAATTAAAAGGCCAATTGATGCTGAATACTGAACTAGTGAACTCATTGGATTATCATGATTGAATCACTGTTTATTTTGATAGTTAAATAACCGACTATCAAATCTGTCCAATACGATTGTTGGTATGGAAAGACTGGGATTGAATTTATATTTGAAAACCATTCTGGTCAACAAATACGTGAAGATATCAAAAGACGATTGAGATGGAGCAATGAAGACCGCAGATCATCATAAACGAAAGAACTGTTAATAATCTTCTGTCTGCAACCAAACATGTACTGCGGTTCTGTCGTGGTTGGAATATACGGATTGCAAGGACTATTCGCTACTGATCCATAGGGTGATTCCTAGGATGTGGTAGGAGGGTACCTTCGGTTCATCCTATTCCTGGATGACTTGTATGGACGGATGTCTGACGAAGTATTTCCAATGGGATCGCGTACGTTGATTTCTTCAAATGTACCATAGTTGGTGTCGGAGAAAGGCCTTTCTCTTAGCTTATCAACTAAGAGTATTTTTGTGGAAATAAATTAGTGATATCTGGCGGATCTGACGATATGGCATTCAAAATGAATGGTGACCAGGTGTTCCAAAAGTAAATTCTGACCTCATACCTCATCAAAAAATGACAAAAATCGGGCAGACAACATGGCTATGAGGGTCGCTCCCATTAGGGTGCATAATCACTTATCTAGAGAATATTCATTTCTTTCTTTAATCTATTTTGATGTTGTCCCTTTCGGGAAATAGCAGTTTGAGCCCAACCGTTGGTGATATACATTCGATACACTCAAGACAAATGAGTGGTAGGTCATGTGTTGGCCGAGTTGCAAGACGTTCTTGTTGAACCCAGTGTATTCTCCTCTAGAGATACACTATCGGCAGGTGGTCCCATAACTTGTCACAATCGGAATCCAATCTCTAATAAGCGCCCGCGGTTTTGATTGTATACTATGTATGTGGAGCGTGAGATGCAAGTGTTCCGCTAGATTGATATTTACTTGTATTTTGACACGATAATAATATCAGGAAAGATATTGATTTCAAAGATGTTTTGGGTTATCATAAGGTAAAAACCGTCCGTATTTATGTGTGGATTAAGTCTTACAATTATCCTTTTCTTCCGAAAAGATTTTAACTTTAAATCAAGTTGGATGATACCGTAAAACTTATTGTGCTTTTCTCACTCTGGTTCACCAGACTGACCCGGTGTTTTGTAAATACTCGGGTTAGACCGGGTTGTACAGGTTCAGGTTATTGAATGTTGTGAAGAGATGAGCTGGAAGAGCTCAGACATATGATATTATATAACTACTATTCCGCTGTGTGTTGTATATGATGACAGGTTATTATAACTGTCCAGATGTGTGATGTACTCTGATGATTGTAAGTATTTTTAAAGCTCTCAATAAAGATTTATTTCTATATTATATTTTGTTTCGCTGCGATGTAAGACTCTGATTATGTCGTACTGGTTCTTCTTCGTCTTATATTCTAATATCTCTTTCTTTCTTATCTCACCCTCTAATTTATTTCTAATAACATTCCTGTGTTTTTGGTGCTTGAAAGGTCAGCATGAGATACGGAATTGTATTTATGTCGATTTTCGGGGCCGAAAATCTTTGGGTCGTTACATTGGGTTTTTAAAAATATAAATATCTTTTTAACGAGATATTTTTAAAGGGTTTTACTGAAGAGATATATAATAGGAATTAATATTTGATTTTCCCGAATTTGATCTTCTTAAGTATGGTGGCAGGGACATTTATTCCATGCTTAATTCTAGAGAAATCATGTTTGGATTTATTCTTATATTTTTTTTCATTTCAAAATAACTTTGTTTGATCCTTTGAATATGGTTTGGAATAACATAATGCTTTTTTAACATACTTATTTATAATATAAATTATGAATATATTTTCTAAGTATTAGAAATATAATGTTGTAAATACACTTCGGTCTGAGGGATAAGTATATGAATATTTTAAATAAATATTCCAAAATGAGGTTTTTATAAATGAAAGATTCATTTTAGAAAGGCTTGGTGATTATTATGGGAAATTAAATACTTGGATAATTGTTGTTTATATATTTGATAGTTAAATAACTAACTGTCAAAATTGGGTGCAAAGTTTGATTTGTCATTTCGAAGAGACCAGGGCAGACCTAGTTGTTTGAAACCACTTCGATTCAACTAAAACGTTTCAATTTTGAAATAGTCTTTGAGATGATTGAAGATTATATCACTTCGTTAAATCCCAGAACGAACTTGTATGGTTGAATGTTAGCATTGTGTATCTCCTTGGAAGGCGATGTTAGCATTGCTATCTCCTTGGAACGCAATGTTAGCATTCCCATATATTCTTCTACTTATAAGGTATGAGATAACCTTTAGCTTCATTAATCGGTAAATGGATAAAGCAAGGGAAAGTCATTGGGCTATGTGGTTTGCTTCCATTAGGATAGATCATTCCATATCTAGAGTCGATTTTCCTTATATGCTTCAGGGCCTCTATATGGTTGCTTATCAACTGAGGTGATCATGTTCGGGGACATCCTATTTTTAAGGATTGTTTCGATCCTGGTTTTCTGAGGTGCAAATTATCGTGACCTCCCGTATGTTTTATCTAGAGATGTACGGATTTGATAGGTAGACCCTTATCCTTTTGTAGTTGAAATCCATTCTCCAATACGAACCAACGAACTTGATTGTATAACTATTAGGTGGAATGTGAGATGCAAGCATTCCGGCTATTTTAATATATTTATTTGTGGATTCTATACATTATTATAATACCAACGATTTACAACAAAAGTATTTTAGTTATCGTAAGGTAAAAAACCATCCATATGTATATGCGATTGGATCTTATGAGTATCTTTGATTTCAAAGATTTATACATTATGGAATAAATTACCTATGGTTCGGGTTTTCTCACATTGGTTTAGCAGACTGATCCGGGTGTTATTTCATAGTACTACTCAATATAGACCGAGTGTATTTTCAAGTAATATTAGATTTGGTTTGCTTTGAAGTTTCAGGAGAGAAGTTGAAGGGCTAAGGCATATTCTCGTCTATTTCGTTTTTTTGTTCCGTTGTGTCTGTTTGTTGTATTCTTCATGATTGTAAGGATAGGTTGTCATAATATCCGGAATGATTGATGGATTAATTCTTTGATACGAGTGTCACGGCATGCGCTCCGCACGTGATCTTGGCATGCGCTCCACGCATGGTGACGGTACGCGCTGCGCACGTGGATTATTGTTCCTACAAATATTGTATGCATATGTCAATATTGTTGATTTATGCATAGTTTGCTCATACCCAAAATCCAACATAAGACCTAACGCGTAAAAAAGGACTGAGAGAATATCTTAATTTAACAAGAGTCAATTGATGATATATACCTTTATTAAAAATAACAATTTAAATCCTCTTATCTTGGTTTATTTTCCATTCTCTTTTCAATTTGAATCTACAAATCTTTTTTGATAGGAAGTTTGGACATCTAAATCTTGAATATACTGCATTTGCCTTCAAATCACGAATAAATCTCAAATGGATAGTCCATATCTTATTGTTTTCTAATTCTAAAGAATTTGGAGGAGAAAGGGAGCGGCAGGAATTCAACACCCGATCCAAAAATATGAATTTGAGAGCTATGGCCTGTAAGTTTATTTATAGATGTCCAAACTTGTTGTATCCATCCGATATAAGATAAAAAAATCCGAGCCATTCAACAAAGTAAAAATATGTCATCAGTACATGGCCTGGTATATTTCTTGCCCATTTTATTTTTATGCATATTTATTTGCTGGATAGTTTCTTTTTATTTTCCTATTTTCATTACTGCGCATTAATTTTCTTTTGTATCTAATTCATGCATTATAATTCATGTGACTGTTATTCAAAACATTTATTTTTATTTCTAGTTTTATTGAAAAAATCCATTCTTAATACTATTAAATTTCAATTTCAAATACAATTATTTTTGGAATTAATACGCGTGCACATACTCTTGAAATAAATATGTCCATACATATTTACACGTATTTGTTTCAATTGTTTTGAATTAGAACGTTACTTGACTAATATAATCAAACTCCATTTTATTTGTGTGATTTAATTCCATTTATGATACGCATTTATTTTCGAATTCAAACATGCATTACTTCTAAAATTTATGCTCTATATATTTATATGAAGTAAATATATACATGTGTATTAGCATGCATATTACCCTTCTAGATTTAATTGTTTGCTTTCAAATTTTGACGTTATTCCCATTTATGTCTCTATTAATGTCATTAATGACACGCATTGCTAATTAAAGGAACATTGCTATTTAACATTAATTACTTTTCGTTTCTTTCTTGATTTAATTCCTTTTATCATATGTGTTTGTTTTTAGGATTCCAAGTCTAAGTTGCAGCCTAATCTATAGAGAATTATCAATAAAGAAAAAAGATATATGTTACATCACAATTATTAGTAAAAGACATTTTCGTCAGTTCAGGTGTACTTAGACTGCAACTTCATGGGATAAATTTTTAATTTAAATAATGGACAATTTTTGCATTTCATGGTCGGACAAAAAATATGTGTTTCGAGCACAATTATTAATAAAGATGCGAGGGTAATGTTGACGGTATAAAGTTTTTTTTTAAAGTAAAAACAACAATGGTATAAATCTAAGATCAATGCAAGTTCAATCTATGCTTAGAGTCTGTGAGTAATCTTAACTTTCATCATCATGAAACTGCAAAAACAACAAATAATTAAAGTGTCAAATGTTCAAAATCTCAATTGCTTTACTCGGACAAATGTGGCTCTTGATCCTCAATAACAATCAATCCAGAGAAGTATTTCTTAATCCTCAAAGATATCAATATACTGGAACCAATTCGAATTAAAGGAAAAGGATAGGAAGAGCCAGTAGAACAAGACACTGCAGCTCCAACCATCATATTCGACTCCTTGAGTAAGTAGATGAAAGTATTTGCTGCTTTCGATCCAGTCCATAGCTGATCTTGAACTCTAAAAAATTAAACGTCCGATGTAGAAAGAAACAGAACCCCCAATTTTTGCTGAAAAACACAGAAAATAGCAGCAAAAATCCAAACTACAAAGAATCTTCAGCTTCAAAAAACACGGCGTAAGGCAAAGATCTTGACGCTATAAAGTAGATCATCAAGGTATGAAGTAGCAAGTACCTGAGTTATGGTGGTAGGCGCAACAATACTGATTTGAATAAGAATAATATCTGTAAGTAAAACATTTCATATTTTTATATATAATAACATACAAAAAACAAAGTTTTTATGACCTACACGATATAACCTAAAGCTTGAAACCATAACAACATTAAGTAGTATCCAAGAGAAGTGAACAATAAAGATTAGCAAAAATGAAGAGAGAAGTGGGGATTACAATTGGTATTTAAAGGGTGATAAGATATTCTATTGTGCTATTTTTGTGGAGATTTGAGTATCCAAAAAAAGATAAAAAAAAAAACACATGCTTTTTTGTGGGGACTCGGCCAACCGTTTTCGTGCTGACATTTATTAGCATGTTTAAAAGATTTTGTTTAATTTTGCTGACCTATTCTATCCATTTATAGCAGAAAACATCGGATATTTAATTTACTGTGCAATTTTTGTAGAGATTTGAGTATTCGAAAAAAGTCAAAAAATAAATAATACCTGCTTATTTTTTTGTGCGGACCCAGCCAATCTCATTTTGTGCTGACCTTTATTAGCATGTTTAAAAGATTTTGTTTAATTTTGCTAATGTATTCTACCCATTTATAGCAGAAAACATCTGATTTTTAATTTATTGTTCTATTTTTATGGAGATTTGAGTATCCGAAAAAAGTCAAAAATTATATACCTGCTTATTTTTTGTGGGGACTCGGCCAATCTTTTTTTGTGCTGACCTTTATTAGAATGTTTAAAAGATTTTTTTAATTTTGTTGACCTATTCTACCCATTTATAGCTGAAAACATTGGATATTTAATTTATTTTGTAATTTTTATGGAGATTTGAGTATCCAAAAAAGTCAAAAAATAAATACATGCTTATTTTTTTGTGGGGACTCGGCCAACCTTTATTTGTGGTGATGTTTATTAGCATGTTTAAAAGATTTTGTTTAATTTTGCTGACCTATTCTAGCCATTTATAGCCGAAAAAGATGGATATTTAATTTATTACGAGAAAAATTAGGAAGTAGATCGAGATAAAGGGCATTTTTGACACTTCACGTTTACCCCAAAAAAGTGTGACACCAAACCTATTCCAACTATTATTAAAGAAAGATATATGCCAAAGTCACGATTTTGATTTATGTAAAGATTTTGTTTAGGACAAATTTTCAAAATAAGCTAATTTTTTAAACAAATAGCAGAAATAGGCCAGTTCTAAAAGTATTAGAAGAAATAGGCCAGTTTTTGCCACCTCAGCAATGAGGTGGCAATAACTACAAAAAAAATCGGGGGCACACTTGGCAAGTGCGCCCCTTATAAATAACACGGGCGCACTTGGCTAGTGCGCCCCTTAAAAATAACACGGGAGCACTTGGCAAGTGCGCCCGTTATTATTTTGACCTGCTACATGGCCACAACATCTCTCCTTCTACACAATTGTTTCACAGTTGATTACAAACATAAACTTAAGTCTAAATGAAATTTGATTACAAACATAACATACACTAATACAACACTTATAAAAATGTTCATGGCGAAGTCTAATCTTGAGTAGGGGGAGGTTAAGAAGGTCCTGCCGCATGCGATTGAGCTGGGTCTTGTCGAGGAGGAGCTGGAGAAGGATCATGTCTTCTTTTAGTTCTTCGCTCTCCCGGGCGGTCTAGTCTATGTCTAAAGAATAATGCGTCAATGAGTTTTTTCAAGCTAATTGTAACGACCCGTATTCTAGCATCGAAGGATCGTAGAATATATATTTCTTTCACATGTGAAGTCGTATGGTCATGTAACTTTGGAAGACGACTATTGGGGTCATTTCCCATATTCATGATTTTTGTCAAATTTTAGATGATCGTTTTGCCCCTAGCTAATCTTGTTTCGGCCATAACTTTTGATTGGAAATGAGTTTTGACCTAAAACCACTTCCATTAGATCCGGATGATGGTTTACCTTTTCGTAGAGTGGTCACATCAGCCAAAGGGGCTCACCGTTTGGGAGATATGGCTGAAACAAGTTACAGGTGGTGAAAAACATCTTAATTAGGCTTAATCGGGTGATTAATAACTAGGCCTGAAGGGGAATTTCGGGATTAAGAGTATAAGAGGGCTGTTAGGGTTTAGAGAACACACTTTTCTTCACTTTCACAACCGCGACTTTCATTCTTGGAACCCTAGTAATGGCCTCCAACATCTAAAACACCCCAAATCACCTCTTAATCGCTAATTAAGCCAAATCTGCATCAAATCAAAGAGGATTAGCGCAAGAATCAAGGTAGGGCTGCTGTGTTGCATTGGTATTCGCGCCTAAACAGAGAATCATTTCAGATCTAAAGTTTATTTGTGGCACAGGTAAGTGATTTGCATAGTTCCTCACTAATTATGGTTAATTAAGAATAATTAGTGATAATTAGCGAATTTATACATGTTAAAAATCTGTAAAAATATTGATAAATTTTGAAATAATGTTTTAGGCCTCTGTTAGAAAATTTGGTTAGTTTGGTTAAGTTTTACTAATCCTATCATTAGTTTGGCTTAAACATGCTTAAGGGAAAATATGGGGTTTTGGCTATGTTTGATCCGTTTTAACCTACCAAGTTGTTGTTTTGGTGTTTGTGGTCACTTCTATTTGTTGCTATGACTGTACGGTATGCTTTGTGATTGTCTAAAATAGTTAGAGTGGTCGAAAACGCCGTCGAGTGGCGTATAAACAGTCGCTGGAAGTTGCAGGAAAAGTGCAGGAAAGTACCCGAACCGGATCGGATCGGATGGGAGCAAGGACCGATCCGAGATGAAACTCGTGAACTGAAACGCTCGTGGAGTGTCTTCTCCGAACCGATCCTTAGAAGCCCTCCGACCCAACACGTATAGTCACCTACGAACTGAACCAGTAGGGGAGGTTGTATGATGACCATGGCCGATCCGAACCATGATACCCGACCCGAACCGATGCACCATGGAGAAGCTCGAGGAACTCGGCCCAATCCGAGGTGATGAAGGCCACGAGCCGAACCGAAGAGCTTGGACTTGATGTGTGGACCACAAACCGAATCGGGAGCACGATCAGAAGCAAGGTAAAGTGAAGAACCGAACCGATCCGGAGATGAAGACCAAAACTCGAGATGCAAAGGTAGTCCAAGTGGGAAGTTTGTACTCAGGATCCAGTTGGGAACCAACGAGTTAACTTCATGAGTTAGGCTTTGCTGTGGGACTTGTGCTAAGGGGTTGTCGATGTCTATGACTTTGGATCACTATGTAAGGGAGGTGCGCGAACGGATTCAGGGCCACTGAAGCGACCCGAACTTCCCCGGTCTCCGAAGAGAGGGGAAAGAACGAATTACTGTGAGGACAAGACGAATCCAAACGCAAACAGAAGAACATTCATTGTTAATTACAACAATTTCATCAGATTCTAAGAATATACAGAGAATGAATGAATATTACACTGAAAATATCAGAGATTACAATACATAACATAGCAGCGGAAAATAATACAATACACAACTAGAAGTAATACACGGATACAGAGCTTTCCGAGTATCGTCCCAGCTGTAAATCAGGATCCTGTGAATATAAATCTGCAAAACCAAAACTACTAGCTGCCTTTATCAAAATAATATGTTTTAAATGTATCAACCATTCTTTGGCTATTATAAGGTAAAAACTCTATCCTCCGTCTTGTGTTGCATTGTGTGATGGGACTTGGGTCATATAATAGCTTCATTGTTCTTTATTTAGCATTGCGCTGTTGTTTTATGCAATGGTGTTCTCGGGAGGAAACCCGTTCCGTGTTATACGGCGTGGTCCCTTGATTTACCTAACTTTAAAACAAAGATTAATAACTGTTTTAGTTCTCACACCAGTCACATGACTGACCTGGAGTTTATTGTTTTAACCTAAACTTTGGTACTATAACGATCTAGAATTTCGCTCGATCCGAATCAGATGCTAAACCGACCAAGACCGTTCAAAACCCCTGATTGTTTTGAGAACACGACAAATTCAAACGCAAGCAGAAGAATATTTCATTGTATATTACAACAATTCCATCAGGATACAAGAATATACAGAGTATGAATAAATATTACACATTCGATAAATATCAGAGATTACAATACATTACATAGCAGTGGAAAATAATACAATACACAATTAGAAGTAATACACGGATACAGAGCTTTCTGAGTATCGTTCCAGCTGTAAATCGGGATCCTGTGAATATAAATCTGCAAAACCAAAACTACTAACTGCCCGTGTCAAAATAAGGGCACCCAGAGTTTAGGTTAAAACAATAAACTCCAGGTCAGTCATGGGACTGGTGTGAGAACTAAAACAGTTATTTGTCTTTATTTTAGAGTTAGGTAAATCAAGGGACCACGCCGTATAACACGGAACGGGTTTCCTCCCAAGAACACCAGTGCATAAAACAACAGCGCAATGCTAAATAAAGAAAAATGAAGCTATTATAAGACCCAGGTCCCATCACACATCACACAATGCAACACAAGCCGGAGGATGGGGTTTTACCTTATAATAGCCAAAGCATGCTTGGTACGCTAAATTTCATCTTTTATTACTATAAGTGTATGGTGTCAAAACAATTTCAATCATAAGTATCAATCATAGACGGCATAAGCGCCCCATCCCACTATGACGCCATATATAGATTCTACAATCGAAACCGCAAATTCACGTATTGAAAGTTGGATTTCCGTCTGTGAACCGAGGCAAAAGATAGTCCTCACCGATTCGAGATGATCTAGCCCATGTCTCAGGACCCAGACACAGGTGAGCCCTTGGATCATCAGGGCCGGTCCACCGATGTGGATTAAAATGCCTGAACACTGCGTTTCCCCGCCCTTTGGGGCGTTAATGAGCCAAATGACTCCATCGGCTCCACATAGTCACCGATATATCCGAGGCGCCTCGCAACAGAAACAACCACATAAGTCAAACTCGTCTGAGTGTGTAAAACCACTGAGGCCACTTCTATGTAGAAGGAAAAGCATGTCTGCCTAAAGTCCTCTCTCGTTTCTGGTTCTCAACCGGGGTGTGAGGCCCATGAATCAACGTTACACAAAGCTATGCCACACAGGCTGTGCTTTGATCATCAACCATAAGACTCTGCTTTTCAACAGAAGCCTTGATCATTTGCATCTTAGCATGCCACACAGGCAAACCACTCCATGCAACCGATATCCATCAATCACAAAGAATGATATTCAATGTCAGACACACAGTCCATTTACAAGTCCATTCTGGGTCTGAACAAAACCGGAGGCACCTTGTACCTTGCATATCCATCGATCTCCAAGTATGTCTGGACGATCACCAACTAATTCCCTCCTCTTGGGTGTACAGCCCAATCAAGATCATCAGTAATTATCCAAACGACGTGAAGACCTCCTGTCTTCAACCACTGTCTTCATCTTCGACACCACGTCGAATCGGTTATTCAGAATGGGATAAACCCGGTCTTTCTGAATAACTCGCATATATAATAAACAAGTGTTACACAAACATAACATACGCCTCATTCCAATTCTGAATATTCTTTTATTCAAATATTCTTATACTTTGGGAAAGGTTCCCATTAAATTTATCAAAGATAAATTCTTTAAATTTATTCTTTAATCTTATTTTGAATATCAATTCAAATTAGTCGGGATTAGCGAACCACACCGAAGTAATCATTTATTTTATTTTCCAATCCCAATCTATTCATCCCATGAAGTAAAACTGGTAATACTTCATATCTAACACAACAGTGTTATCGGTATATTCAATTACCATTTCACGTTCAAATCTAATTAAAGATTTAACTATCGCTTGGAGCAAAACTGGTGATATTCCATTCTCGATTATTTCAATCTAATTAAAGAATCATTAAAACTCCACTTAGTTTTAATCTTCCGAAAAATCAATATCCTCTCTTTAACTGCGTTAAAGAACAAATGTCATCTAAAACACGGTTCACGATAAACCCAAAATCACATTCCATTAACTATTGGGTTAAAGAACAAGTGTTATTTAAAACACCGTTCACGATAAACCCAAAAATCAATTCCAATTCAATTTCAATTAAATACCATTTAATTGGTATACTTAATTAAATATAAATAAAAAGATTTAATCTTTTTCTCAACTGGGTTTAAGAACAGTGTTAACGAAGACACCATTCACAACAAACCCAAATCACATTTGATATTAAATACAAGGCTCTGAATAGAAAATATATCGGCTTATATTCAATATCAAATTCTACGACCAACAAATATCGTATTGGAAATAACGATATAAATATATCTTTCGAATTCCCATAACAATATCTGTATCATCATGAAATCCAACATCGAAATATTCCAAAGACAATTTCGATTCAAATCCATTCCAATTCAATTATTGGAAATTCTGGTTATTTTAAAAACCATTTCAAATCCAATTTATTTATTTTAAAAATAACTAGAATTTTAATTCTAGTTCAAAACTAGTTCATTTCGATAAACTCAACTTTTATCTTTTCAAATATGGAGTTTTTCATCCCAATTCTTCACAAATCATTTCTTATGATTTTACACAAATTATTACTATTTTTAATAATTTTATCAAGGCCCGTACAATCGATTTCCATCAACGGCCATCGAACTGCACTTACAACGACCTTTTCCAAATTTGATTTGCACATAATTCCAAATCCAACCGTTAGATTTCAAATCTCTAATATTCATTAGAAAGCCCTTTTCGATACGTACCCAACGGTTCCATTTTTAGGAGAATCCGACGGTCAGATCTCCCGCAATATCCATTCGAAGTCAATGGTCCAAATTCGTGAACTGCCGCGGCGCGGCGCGTTCTATTCAGGCCATATTATATATATATATATATATATAATATATTTCATCGATTTCCTTTTAAAACGTATTTTATAAATCGTTTTAAATTCGTTTTCAAAACGATTTCAACTTCATATTCAATATCGAATCAAAATTGAATATTCCACATCATCGATATACAAATGATAATATTTTCAAAAAGTTATATTTTGAAATCACTTCCTCTTCTATATTCACTATAAAAATGAATAAAATCGATATAAATATCGTCCACGTCAAAATGGCGTCAATCTTCAACACGGCTTTTATTCAACACATGAATGTTTATTCAATTCAACACATGAATATTTATTTTCTATTCAACACATGAATGTTTATTCTATTCAACACATGAATATTTATTTTCTATTCAACACATGAATGTTTTGTTCTATTCAACACATGAATATTTATTTTCTATTCAACACATGAATTTATTTTCTATTCAACACATGAATTTATTTTCTAAATTGGAATGAGGCCCAATCAATTACCATATAATGTTAATTATATGGATTTTCTACAACATATGTACATAACAACAACGATAAATAATCAACCATCATCCAAAGTGCACCAAGCAACGACATAAGCATTAAATGTAAATAATTAATGCTAACACAGTCTGTCAACCCATCGATTGACATACAACTAAACAATTGGGACTAGTGTACGTCAAATATCATCCCAATAGCCGTGTGGGGTTTCAAATCAACAAACATAGATTTTATTCATGCAGTTGGGCGATGTGTAAAATTTATCATCCTAATCAATATCAGTCAAATCAGTGTATATAAACAAATCGTCCGATTTGTTTATAAATATTTATTTTATATACACGTTAAAAATTATACTTTTAACTATAAAATATTTTCCACTATAAACTATCTTATTTCATTTCACATCACACAATCAAATTTCACAACACATTAATCAAACAAACAAGTCATCCATGGTCTGTGGACGATGGGTGTCTGGTGCTACTAAGCACCGTCTGCATCCTAGTATATATTTCAACTAGAAAATAAAATAAAAGTGAGGAGTTCTCACACCAGTCTCATGACTGACCTGAAGTTTATTGTTTTAACGTAAACTTTGGGTGCCCTTATTTTGACATGGGCAACTAGTAGTTTTGGTTTTGCAAATTTATATTCACCGGATCCTGATTTACAGCTGGAACGATACTCGGAAAGCTCTGTATCCGTGTATTACTTCTAGTTATGTATTGTATTATATTCCGCTGCTATGTAATGTATTGTAATCTCTGATATTTATTGAATGTGTAATATTTATTCATACTCTGTATATTCTTGTATTCTGATGGAATTGTTGTAATATACAATGAAATGTTCTTCTGTTTGCGTTCAAATTTGTCGTGTTCTCAAACAATCAGGGGTTTCGAATGGTCTTGGTCGGTTTAGCGACTGATTCGGATCGAGCGAAATTCTAGATCGTTATACCTGTGTGGAAAATAGGGGCACCCAGAGTTTAGGTTAAAACAATAAACTGCATGTCAGTCATGTGACTGGTGTGAGAACTAAAACAATTATTAATCTTTATTTAAAAGTTAGGTAAATCAAGGGACCACGCCGTATAACACGGAACGGGTTTCCTCCCAAGAATACCAGTGCATAAAACAACACCGCAATGCTAAATAAAGAAAAATGAAGCTATTATAAGACCCAGGTCCCATCACACAATGCAACGCAAGTCGGAAGATAGGGTTTTTACCCTACAATAGCAAAAGAATGCTTGATACGCTAAAAACAAATCATTTGATACTATTATAAGTGCATAGTGTATAAAACAATTTCAATCATAAGTATCAATCATAGACGGCATAAGTGCCCCATGCCACTATGTCGCCATACCAGGCTCTACAAAATAAAACCGCAAAGTCACGTATTGGAAGTTGGATTTCTATCTGTGAACCGAGGCAAAAGATAGTCCTCTACCGATTCGAGACGATCTAGCCCATGTCTCAGGCAAGTACTCAATCAAGCCTTTGGATCGTTAGGGCCGGTCCACCGATGTGGATTAAAATGCCTGAACACTTCGTTTCCCCGCCCTTTAGGGCGTAAATGAGCCAAAGAATGACTCCATCGGTCCCGGATCGACCGATATAACCGAGGGTCCTCGCAACAGCAAAAACCACACAGGTGAAAATAATATAAATGTCAGCCAGTTTAAGCACCGACACCACCTCTAGCTAGAATGAAACGCATGCCCTCCCTGAGGTCCTCTCCCATTTTTAGTTCACAACCGGGGTGTGAGGCTCGCGAATCAACGCTACACAAAGCTATGCCACACAGGCCGTGCTTTGATCATCAATCACAAGACTCTGCTTTTCAACAGAAGCCTTGATCATACTGCCACTTAGGCATGCTACACAGGCAATTCACTCCATGCGCTTGATATCCATCAATATATAACCTCTGAGCTCGTACGTCTCAGAGAAGGGCGTTAAGCAAGAGAATAAATTCTCCGCCGCCAAACAGATATATATTTAATAGAAATCAATCACACAGAATAAAATCCAATGTCAGACACACAGTCCATTTACAAGTCCGTTCTGGGTCTGAACGAAACCGGAGGCACCTTGTACCTCGCATATCCATCGATCTCTAAGTACGTTTGGACGATCACCAACTGATTCCCTCCTTTTGGGTGTACATCCCAATCAAGATCATCAGTAATCACCCAAACGATGTGAAGACCTCTGGTCTTCGACCATCGTCTTCATCCTCGACATCACGTCGAATCAGTTATTCAGAATGGGATAAACCCGGTCTTTCTGAATAACTCGCGTATATAATAAACAGGTGTTACATAAACACAACATACGCCTCATTCCAATTCAGAATATCCTTTTATTAAAATATTCTTACACTTTGGGAAAGGTTCCCATTAATTTTATCAAAGATAAATTCTTTAAATTTATTCTTTAATCTTCCTTTGAATAACAATTCAAACTAGTAGGGATTAGCGAACCACACCGAAGTAATCATTTATTTTATTTCTCACTCTCAACCTATTCATCCCATGAAGTAAAACTGGTAATACTTCATATCTAACACCACGGTGTTATCGGTAAATTCAATTGCCATTTCAGTTCAAATCTAATTAAAGATTTAACTATAGCCTGGAGCAAAACTGGTGATACTCCATTCTCGATTATTCCAATCTAATAAAAGATTCATTAAAACTCCACTTGGTTTTAGTCTTCCCAAAAATCAATATCGATGATTATTTAACTTGGGAAATCACATCCTGTCTTTAACTGGGTTAAAGAACCAATGTCATTTAAACACGGTTCACGATAAACCCAAAGTCACATTGCATTAATTATCGGTTAAAGAACCAGTGTTATTTAAAACTCTGTTCACGATAAACCCAAAAATCAATCCCAATTCAATTACAATTAAATATTATTTAATTGGTACACTTCATTAAATCTAAATAAAAAGATTTAATCTTTTCCTCAACTGGGTTTAAGAACAGTGTTAATGAAGACACCATTCACGACAAACCCAAATCACATTTGATATTAAATACAAGGCTCTGAATAGAAAATATATCGGCTTATATTCAATATCAAATTCTACGACCAACAAATATCGTATTGGAAATAACGATATAAATATATCTTTCAAATTTCCATAACAATATCTGTATAATCACGAAATCCAACATCGAAATATTCCAAAGATAATTTCGATTCCAATCCATTCCAATTCAATTATTGGAAATTCTGGTTTCTTTTAAAACCATTTCAAATTCAATTTATTTATTTTAAAAATAAATGGATTTGTACTCTAGTTCAAAATCGGTTCATTTCGATAAAAATCTATTATTATCTTTTCAAATATAGAGTTTTTCATCCCAATTCTTCACAAATCATTTCTTATGATTTTACACAAATTATTACTATTTTTAATAATTTTATCAAGGCATGTACGGTCGATTTCCATCAATGGCCATTGAACTGCACTTACAGCGACCTTTTCCAAATTTGATTTAGACATTATTCCAAATCCAACCGTTAGATTTCTAATTTCTAATATTCGTTAGAAAGCTCTTTTTGTTATGAACCCAATGGTTCCGGTTTTAGGAGAATCCGACGGTCGGGTCTCCCGCAATATCCGTTCGAAGTGAATGGTCGAAATTCGCGAACTGCCGAAATGCGGCGCGTTCTATTCAGGCCATTATATATATTATATATTTCGTCGATTTCCCTTTAAAACGTATTTTATAAATCATTTTAAATTCGTTTTCAAAACGATTTCAACTTCATATTCAATTTCTAGTCAAAATTTAATATTCCACATCATCGATATACAAATGATAATATTTTCAAAACATTATATTTTGAAATCACTTTCTTTTCTATATTCATTATAAAAATGTATAAAATCGATATAAATATCGTTCATGTCAAAATGACATCAATCTAATCAATACGGCTTTTATATATATTTTAACAACTTCGTTATTCTATTCAACAAATGAATATTTTCTTCAACACATGAATTTTCATTTTTCTATTCGACACATGAATATTTATTTTCCTATTCAACACATGAATATATATTTCTTATTTTCCAAACTGGAATGAGGCCCAATCAATTACCATATAACGTTAATTATATGGATTCCCTATAACACATGTATATAACAGCCACGTTAAATCATCAACCATCATCCAGAGTGCACCACACAACTGCATAACCATTAAATATCAATAATTGACGCTTACACGGTCTGTCAACCCATCGATTGACATACAACTAAACAATCGGGATTAGTGTACGTCAAATATCATTCCAATACCCGTGTGGGGTTTCAAATCAACAAACACAGATTTTATTTATGCAGTTGAGCGATGTGTAAAATTTATCATCCCAATCAATATCAGTCAAATCAGTGTATATAAACAAATCATCCGATTTGTTTATAAATATTTTTGGTTTCGCTAAAATCCGGTTTACTTTGAATCTTGCACATTCATTCAAAGTTCGAATTCAAATTTTCAAACTGTCGCGTCATTTCAGGCCTTGTTTATGATTTAAAATAATTTTTATATTCTAACGACAATCCATATAAATATATACGTTCGAATTCTGAGACCGTTTGAAAAATGGCCATTTTCCAAAGAATTTAATATACACTGGTCAATAGAATAGGGTTTTACCTTATAGAAGCCAAAGAATGCTTGATACGCTAAATTTCATCTTTTATTACTATAAGTGTATAGTGTCAAAACAATTTCAATCATAAGTATTAATCATGGACGGCATGGGTACCATATATCATGTCGCCAATACTAGGCTCTACAATCAAAACCGCACATGTCACGTATTCGAAGTTGGATTTCCATCTGTGAACCGAGGCAAAAGACAGTCCTCACCGAATTCGAGACGCTCTAGCCTGTGTCTCAAGATCAGAGCTCGAGTGACCCTTGGATCGTCAGGGCCGGTCCACCGATGTGGATTAAAATGCCTGAACACTGCGTTTCCCCACCCTTTGGGGCGTCAATGAGCCAAATGACTCTGTCGGCTCCACACAGTCACCGATATATCTGAGGCGCCTCGCAATAGCAACAACCATACAGGTGAAAATAATATAAATATCAGGGCTGGTAGGTCACTGACACCACCCTAGCTAGAAAGAAACGCATGCCCTCCCTGAGGTCCTCTCCCTTTTTGGTTCACAAGCGGGGTGTGAGGCTCGCGAATCAACGTTACCCAAAGCTATGCCACACAGGCGGTGCTTTGATCATCAACCATAAGACTTTTCTTTTCAACAGAAGCCTTGATCAATTTACACTTAGGCATGCCACACAGGCAATTCACTCCATGCGATTGATATCCATCAATATATAACCTCTGAGCTCGTACGTCTCAGAGAAGGGCGTTAAGCAAGAGAATAAATTCTCCGCCGCAAAACAGATATATATTTAATAGAAATCAATCACATAGAATAAAATCCAATGTCATACACACAGTCCATTTACAAGTTCGTTCTAGGTCTGAACGAAACCGGAGGCACCTTGTACCTCGCATATCCATCGATCTCCAAGTACGTCTGGACGATCACCAACTGATTTCCTCCTCTTGGGTGTACAGCCCAATCAAGATCATCAGAAATCATCCAAACGACGTGAAGACCTCTGGTCTTCGACCACCGTCTTCATCCTCGACACCGTGTCGAATCAGTTATTCAGAATGGGATAAAATCGGTCTTTCTGAATATTTCGCATATATAATAAACAAGTGTTACACAAACACAACATACACCTCATTCCAATTCAGAATATTCTTTTATTCAAATATTCTTATACTTTGGGAAAGGTTCCCATTAATTTTATCAAAGATAAGTTCTTTAAATTTATTCTTTAATCAATCCAAACTAGTCGGGATTAGCGAACCACACCGAAGTAATCATTTATTTTATTTCCCAAACCCAACCTATTCACCCCACGAAGTAAAACTGGTCATACTTCATATCTAACACCACGGCGTTACCGGTAAATTAAATTACCATTTCACGTTCAAATTTATTAAATATTTAACCGTCGCCTGGAGCAAAACTGGTGATGCCCCATTCTCGATTATTTCAATCTAATTAAAGATTCATTAAAACTCCACTTGGTTTTAATCTTCCCAATAATCGCTATCAATGATTATTTAACTTGGGAAATCACATCCTGTCTTTAACTAGGTTAAAGAACCAATGTCATTTAAAACACGGTTCACTATAAACCCAAAATCACATTCCATTAATTATCGGGTTAAAGAACAAATATTATTTAGAACACAGTTCACGATAAACCCTAAAATCAATTCAAATCCAATTCCAATTAAATTCCATTTAATTGGTACACTCCATTAAATCTAAATAAAAAGATTTAATCTTTTTCTCAACTGGGCTCAAGAACAGTGTTAATGAAGACACCATTCACGACAAACCCAAATCGCATTTGATATTAAATACAAGGCTCTGAACAGAAAATATATCGGCTTATATTCAATATCAAATTCTACGACCAACAAATATCGTATTGGAAATAACGATACAAATATATCTTTCAAATTCCCATAAAAATATCTGTATCATCACGAAATCCAACATCGAAATATTCCAAAGACAATTTCGATTCAAATCCAATTCCACTTTATATATTGGAAATTCTGGTTATTTTTAAAACCATTTCAAATCCACTTTATTTATTTTAAAAATAAATAGAATTATAATTCTAGTTCAAAACTAGTTCATTTCGATAAAATCTATTTTTATCTTTTCAAATTTGGAATTTTTCATCACAATTCTTCATATATCATTTCTTATGATTTTACACAAATTATTACTATTTTTAATAATTTTATCAAGGCCCGTACAGTCGATTTCCATCAACGGCCATCGAACTGCACTTACAACGACCTTTTCCAAGTTTGATTTGGTAATTCCAAATCCAACCATTAGATTTCAATTCTCTAATATTCGTTAGAAATCTCTTTTCGATACGAACCCAACGGCTTCGGTTTTGGGAGAATCCGACGGTCGGATCTCCCGTAATATCTATTCGAAGTCAATGATCGAAATTCACGAATTTCCGCGGCGCGGCGCTTTCTTTTCAAGCCATTATATATATATATATATATTATATAAATTTCGTCGATTTCCTTTTAAAACGTATTTTATAAATCGTTTTAAATTCGTTTTCAAAACGATTTCAACTTCATATTCAATTTATAATCAAAATTGAATATTCCACATCATCGATATACAAATGATAATATTTCAAAACGTTATATTTTGAAATCACTTTCTTTTCTATATTCATTATAAAAATGAATAAAATAGATATAAATATCGTTCACGTCAAAATGGCGTCAAACTAATCAACACGGCTTTTATTCAACACATGAATGTTTATTCTATTCAACACATGAATATTTATTCTATTCAACACATGAATTTATTTCTATTCAACACCTGAATTTATTTCTATTCAACACATGAATTTACTTTCTATTCAACACATGAATTTATTTTCAATTCAACACATGAATTTATTTTCTATTCAACACAGGAATTTATTTTCTATTCAACACATGAATTTATTTTCTATACAACACAAGAATTTTATTTTTATAATATTCCTTATTTTCCAAATTGGAATGAGGCACAATCAATTACCATATAACGTTAATTATATGGATTTTCTACAACACATGTATATAACAACAACGATAAATCATCAACCATCATCCAGAGTGCACCTCACAAGTGCATAAGCATTAAATATAAATAATTAACGCTTACACAGTCTGTCAATCCATCGATTGACATACAACTAAACAATCGGGATTAGTACACGTCAAATCTCATCCCAATACCCGTGTGGGGTTTCAAATCAACAAACACAGATTTTATTTGTGCAGTTGGGCGATGTGTAAAATTTATCGTCCCAATCAATATAAGTCAAATCAGTGTATATAAACAAATCGTCCGATTTGTTTATTACTATTTATTTTACTTCAACACACGAATATATATATATATTATTCAACATATGAATATATATATATTTTATTTCAATACACGTTAAAAATCATATTTTTAACTATAAGATATTTTCCACTATAAAATATTTTATTTCATTCCACATCACTCAATCAAATTTCACAACACAGCAATCAAACAGACAAGTCATCCATGGTCTGTGGACGACGGGTGTCGGGTGCTAGTAAACACCGTCTGCATCCTAGTATATATTTCAACTAGAAATTCAAATAAAAGTGAGGAGTTCTCACCAACTAGCTAAACCAAACGCCATGACTCTTCATATGTAGAAATCTTCATCGTGCTCGCCTTTCATCAATTTCATTGTCCGTAGCCACTACATATATAAAAATCACATTTTTATATTGTTGCTATGTATATAAAAATCACATTTTTATAATTGCTCTATATGGATAAAAATCACATTTTTATACCGCCGCTATATGGATAAAAATTCTATTTTTACATCGCTACTATATAGATAAAAATTCTATTTTTATTCTTCTCACTATATACAAATTATATTTTTATTCTCTGTGTCTTCATATATAAAATTTCATTTTACCTCACCATTTCAACTATATAAAGATTCAAACTTTTCTAATATAAAAATGCGACCTTTTATTTCAACTAACTATATAAAAATCCAACCTTTTCATTCGATTAACTGTATAAAAATCCGACCTTTTCTATTCGATTAACTATATAAAAATTCTACCTTTTCTGTTCGATTGACTATATAAAAATCCGACCTTTTCTATTCAATTAACTATATAGAAATCCGACCTTTTCTATTATAATAAAAATCTTAGCTTTATATAATTTAAAAATCTGAGCTTTATATAATTTAAAAATCTGAATTTAAATCAGTGCTTATTTATAAATGAAACTGAAATTTAAAATCAACACTATAAACTACTCTAAGTAAATTAAAATAAATAAGAAAAGAAAAAGGAAAACTTATTGTTATTTAGATTCTCTAGATGAGGGGGGCTGCTGGAAGCGGTGCTGATGTCGAGGAGGTCGAAAAAAGGGGGTGGCGACGCACTACAGTAGCGGCGGCGGTTTCAGACGGGTTTGGGGGGTTCATGGCTTGACTGCGTTGAGGGGGGTCTTGGGTGCGGTTTTTGATAGAGGAGGGGAGAGAGAAGACGTGCTGGAGGGGAAGAAGGGGCGGGGCGGTCGCGCCTGGCGGTTGTGGATGGGAGGGGCGCGATCTTCTTCCTCCCTTTTTTTTCTTTACTTTCGATCTGAATAACAGAGGGGGGATAAGATGGACAAGGTGTTATAAAAGAAAATATATATTATTTTATTTATTTTATTCTCCAGAATGTTGACTTTTAATTCCAACACCAATTGAGACCCAACGACTGTCGTCCCCAGCTAATTACCTCCATTCCAAACACAATGGGCTATGTTTCGTAAGCCAGTTCGATCGATTCGATCAGTTTCCATCAAATTCAAAATACAAATCAATATATATTGAATTTGAACGCACATTTCAATTTTTCGGGGCTACATACTAACTCTAAAAATTCCCAAAAAATATTTTCTAGCTTCGTATTTACGATACGGTCCTAACAAAACTAATTTCGTCAAATTCTGAGACTGTTTGAAAAATGGTCATTTTCCAGTCGATTAAAATCAACTGAAACTGGTCAAATGTGTTTTCCTTCACCACACTCACATATTGATTCAGAAAATTATGAATTTTGAAACCTAGAAATAACTTGAAATCTCGGATCCAACGAAAGTGGTTTCGTTGAAAACCGAGGTCGTTTGCAAAATTTCCATTTTTAAGGGCCAGAATTCCATAGCGACTATTCTGAATTTTCAACTGGGCATATCTTTTGATTCCCGCTATGAAATTTCAATTTTTCGGATTCGTTGGAAAGATATTCTCAATTAAATTCTAATACTTTTGGTTTTGCCAAAATCCGGTTTATTTTGAATCCTGTACATTCATTTGAACTTTGAAATCGAAATTACAAACTACCGCGCCATTTTCAATTCCTTTTATAATTTAAAATAAATATTTATATTCTAATGTCGATTCAAATAAATATATACGTTCTTATTCTATTCGAATTTAATTTCTCATCGATATTATTTAAAATAATCCATTTTAAATATTCGAAATTCACTAAAATTGCCAAAATAAAATTTTTAAATTGGCTCAGATTTCCGGGTTATTACAATCTCCCCCACTTAAAACTTTTCGTCCCCGAAAAGGAACGAAGCTGAAAGTTGTTTAACTAATCAACTAAACTTTCATTATTTTCATTACGGCCTAAGTTCTTCAACTTTTCAGTTTCTAAGAACTTTTGAAATTTTTCAAAAATTTGGCTAACACCCTAATTTTCGAAAAATTTCGCCATAACCTACCCTGCACCGGGGACTTCGGGATATTTCAAATAGCCTCCCATGGCCCTCATCAATCCAAAAAGAAAAAGAAACAGCCAAGCGGCTAGCCAATCGGCTCATAAAATCATCCAAACCCAATAAATTCATAAATATGTACCTATTTGTCGGGCAAACAATTTTATTCTTCTGCTCTGGCCTCCTTTCTTTGACCTGTTCAATGTAAGTACATGTATATGCATCCAAATGCGACTAATTTTCAATACAACTCACTATTTGCTACAATCTGACTAAAGGTTCAACATTTAATTAATCAAACAATAATCAACCATCTATTAGTTGATTAACTTTTCAAATTCATAAATTTGATACATAATCCAAAAATCAGATTTTTAGTGCCAAATCACGACAATAGGCCCTATCTAGTTTTGGTTCTCACACCAGTCAATTGGAAATATATAGATATCCCACCTTCGACACTCGAATATAAATGCTGATGATGATGCACCATCATCAAGATTATCCCCGGGTGACTAAAGTGTGATTCTATATCTATCCAGTATATTAAAACTTCAAATGCACGCGAATCAGACGTATATGCAAAACCTTTATATACTGGATTGTCCAAATCAATACAAATAAATATTCAAATACAAATAATTGAATTTAATTTTTCAAAACAAAATTTGTTTTCACTTTTATTTTCAAAATATCACTCTTCACATTTGTTTTAGGATACTACTGATCCCATCTCTAACGAGTCATTCTCATTGGATATCGCTAATCTAATTTCTGATGAATTCTTTCGTTTGGTTCTAACGTGTCTTGTTCTCGAGCTTTGTAAACCAAAGATCTGATACCACTGTAAAGACACATAACTTCCCCGGTAAGGAAAGCCCGGATACTTTGAGGACAAGGCAAATCGAAATGCAAACAGAAGAACATTTCATTGTTAATTACAACAATTCCATAAGTATACAAGAATATACAGACTAAGAATAAATATTACACAGAAAATATCAGAGATTTAAATTACATTTAAATACATAGCAGCGGAAAATAATACAAAACACAACTGAAGAAGATATACGGATACAGAGCTTTCCGGATATCACTCCAGCAGTAAATCCGGATCCTGTGAATATAAATCTGCAAAACCAAAACTACTAGCTGTCCGTGTCAAAATAAGGGCACCCAGAGTTTAGGTTAAAACAATAAACTCCAGGTCAGTCATGTGACTGGTGTGAGAACTAAAACAGTTATAAATCTTTATTTTAAAGTTAGGTAAATCAAGGGACCACGCCGTATAACACGGAACGGGTTTCCTTCCAAGAACACCAGTGCATAAAACAACAGTGCAATGCTAAATAAAGAGCAATGAAGCTATTATAAGACCCAGGTCCCATCACACAATGCAACACAATCCGGAGTATAGGGTTTTACCTTATAATAGCCAAAGAATGCTTGATACGCTAAATTTCATCTTTTATTACTATAAGTGTATAGTGTCAAAACAATTTCAATCATAAGTATTAATCAAAGATGGCATGGGTACCATATATCATGTCGCCAATACTAGGCCCTACAATCAAAACCGCACATGTCACGTATTGGAAATTGGATTTCCATCTATGAACAGAGGAAAAAGATAGTCCACACCGAATTCGAGACGATCTAGCCCGTGTCTCAGGATCAGAGCTCGAGTGACCCTTGGATCTTCAGGGCCGGTCCACCGATGTGGATTAAAATGCCTGAACACTGCGTTTCCCCGCCCTTTGGGGAATCAATGAGCCAAATGACTCCATCGGCTCCACACAGTCACCGATATATCCGAGGCGCCTCGCAACAGCAACAACCACACAGGGGAAAATAATATTAATGTCAGGGCTGGTAGGTCACTAACACCACCCTAGCTAGAAAGAAACGCATGCCCTCCCTGAGGTCCTCTCCCTTTTTGGTTCACAACCGAGGTGTAAGGCTCGCGATTCAACGTTACACAAAGCTATTCCACACAGGCGGTGCTTTGATCATTAACCACAAGACTTTGCTTTTCAATAGAAGCCTTGATCAATTGCCACTTAGGCACCCCCACACAGGCAATTCACTCCATGCGATTGATATTCATTAATATATAATCTCTGAGCTCGTACGTCTCAGAGAAGGGCATTAAGTAAGAGAATAAATTCTCCGCCGCCAAACAGATATATATTTAGTAGAAATCAATGACACAGAATAAAATCCATTGTTAGACACACAGTCGATTTACAAGTTCGTTCTGGGTCTGAACGAAACCGGAGGCACCTTGTACCTCGCATATCCATCGATCTCCAAGTACGTCTGGACGATCACCAACTGATTCCCTCCTCTTGGGTGTACAGCCGAATCAAGATCATCAGTAATCATCCAAACGACATGGAGACCTCCGGTCTTCGACCACCGTCTTCATCCTCGACACCACGTCGAATCAGTTATTCAGAATGGGATAAACCCAGTCTTTCTGAAGAACTCGCGTATATAATAAACAAGTGTCACACAAACACAACATACGCCTCATTCCAATTCGGAATATTCTTTTATTCAAATATGCTAATACTTAGGGAAAGGTTCCCATTAATTGTATCAAAGATAAATTCTTTAGATTTATTCTTTAATCAATCCAAACTAGTCGGGATTAGCGAACCACACTGAAGTAATCATTTATTTTATTTCCCAATCTCAACCTATTCATCCCACGAAGTAAAACTTGTCACACTTCATATCTAACACCACGGCGTTATCGGTAAATTTAATTACCATTTCACGTTCAAATCTAATTAAAGATTTAACTATCGCCTGGAGCAAAACTGGTGATACCCCATTCTTGATTATTTCAATCTAATTAAAGATTCATTAAAACTCCACTTGGTTTTAATCTTCCCAATAATCGCTATCAATGATTATTTAACTTGGGAAATCACATCCTGTCTTTAACTGGGTTAAAGAACCAATGTCATTTAAAACACGGTTCACTATAAACCCAAAATCACATTCCATTAATTATCGGGTTAAAGAAAAAATATTATTTAGAACACCGTTCACGATAAACCCAAAAATCAATTCAAATCCAATTCCAATTAAGTTCCATTTAATTGGTACACTCCGTTAAATCTAAATAAAAAGATTTAATCTTTTTTCTCAACTGGGCTCAAGAACAGCGTTAATGAAGACACCATTCACGACAAACCCAAATCACATTTGATATTAAATACAAGGCTCTGAATAGAAAATATATCGGCTTATATTCAATATCAAATTCTACGACCAACAAATATCATATTGGAAATAACGATACAAATATATCTTTCAAATTCCCATAAAAATATCTGTATCATCACGAAATCCAACATCGAAATATTCCAAAGAAAATTTCGATTCAAATCCAATTCCACTTTATATATTGGAAATTCTGGTTATTTTTAAAACCATTTCAAATCCACTTTATTTATTTTTAAAATAAATAGAATTATAATTCTAGTTCAAAACTAGTTCATTTCGATAAAAATCTATTTTTATCTTTTCAAATTTGGAATTTTTCATCTCAATTCTTCGCAAATCATTTCTTATGATTTTACACAAATTATTACTATTTTTAATAATTTTATCAAGGCCCGTACAGTCGATTTCCATCAACGGCCATCGAACTGCACTTACAACGACCTTTTCCAAATTTGATTTTGACATAATTCCAAATCCAACCGTTAGATTTCAAATCTACAAAATTCGTTAGAAAGCACTTTTCGATACGAACCCAATGGCTTCGGTTTTAGGAGAATCCGACGGTCGGATCCCCCGTAATATCCATTTGAAGTCAATGGTCGAAATTCACGAACTGCCGCGGTGCGGCGCGTTCAATTCAAGCCATTATATATATATAATATATGTTTCATCGATTTCCTTTTAAAACGTATTTTATAAATCGTTTTAAATTCGTTTTCAAAACAATTTCAACTTCATATTCAATTTCTAATCAAAATTGAATATTCCACATCATCGACATACAAATGATAATATTTCAAAACATTATATTTTGAAATCACTTTCTTTTCTATATTCATTATAAAAATGAATAAAATCGATATAAATATCATTCACGTCAAAATGGCGTCAAACTAATCAACACGGCTTTTATTCAACACACGAATGTTTATTCTATTCAACACATGAATATTTATTCTATTCAACACATGAATTTATTTCTATTCAACACCTGAATTTATTTCTATTCAACACATGAATTTACTTTCTATTCAACACATGAATTTATTTTCAATTCAACACATGAATTTATTTTCTATTCAACACATGAATTTATTTTCTATTCAACACACGAATTTTATTTTTATAATATTCCTTATTTTCCAAATTGGAATGAGGCATAATCAACTACCATATAATGTTAATTATATGGATTTTCTATAACACATGTATATAACAGCAACGTTAAAATCGTCAACCATCATCCAGAGTGCACCACACAACTGCATAAGCATTAAATATAAATAATTAATGCTTACACAGTCTGTCAATCCATCGATTGACATACGACTAAACAATCGGGATTAGTACACGTCAAATCTCATCCCAATACCCATGTGGGGTTTCAAATCAACAAACATAGATTTTATTTGTGCGGTTGGGCGATGTGTAAAATTTATCATCCCAATCAGTATCAGTCAAATCAGTGCATATAAACAAATCGTTTGATTTGTTTGTTACTATTTATTTTACTTCAACACACGAATATATATATTTTATTCAATATATGAATATATATTTTATTTCAACACACGTTAAAAATCATATTTTTAACTATAAAATATTTTCCACTATAAAATATTTTATTTCATTCCACATCACACAATCCAATTTCACAACACAACAATCAAACAAATAAGTCATCCATGGTCTGTGGACGACGGGTGTCGGGTGCTACTAAACACCGTCGGCATCCTAATATATATTTCAACTAGAAATTCAAACAAAAGTGAGGAGTTCTCACCAACTAGCTAAACCAAACACCACGACTCTTCATATGTAGAAATCTTCATCGTGCTCGCCTTTCATCAATTTCATTGTCCGTAGCCACTATATATATAAAAATCACATTTTTATATTGTTGCTATGTATATAAAAATCACATTTTTATAATCGCTCTATATGGATAAAAATCACATTTTTATACCGCCACTATATGGATAAAAATTCTATTTTTACATCGCTACTATATAGATAAAAATAAAAATTCTATTTTTATTCTTTTCACTATACAAAAATTATATTTTTATTCTTTATGTCTTCATATATAAAAATCTCATTTTTACCTCACCATTTTAACTATATAAAGATTCAAACTTTTCTAATATAAAAATTCGACATTTTATTTCAACTAACTATATAAAAAACTGACCTTTTCTATTCGATTAACTATATAAAATTCCGACCTTTTCTATTCAATTGACTATATAAAAATCCGACCTTTTATATTCGATTAACTATATAAAAATCCGACCATTTCTATTATAATAAAAATCTTAGCTTTATATAATTTAAAAATCTGAGCTTTATGTAATTTTAAATTCTGAATTAAAATCAGTGCTTATTTATAAATGAAACTAAAATTTAAAATCAACACTATTAACTAATATAAGTAAATTAAAATAAATAAGAAAATAAAAAGGAAAACTTACTGTTATTTGGATTCTCTAGATGAGGGGGGCTGCTGGAAGCGGTGCTGGTGTCGAGGAGGTCGGAAAAAGGGGGGCGGCGGCGCTCTACTGTGGCGGCGGCGGTTTCAGACGGGTTGGGGGGGCTCGTGGCTTGACTGAGTCGAGGGGGGCTTGGGTGCGGTTTTTGATAGAGGAGGGGAGAGAGAAGAGGCGCTGGAGGGGAAGAAGGGGAGGGGCGGGGCGGTCGCGCCTGGTGGCGGTGGATGGGAGGGGCGCGATCGTCTTCCTCCCTTTTTTTATTTACTTTCGATCTGAATAACAGAGGGGGGCTAAGAGCGAAAGGGTGTTATAAAGGAAAATATATATTATTTTATTTATTTTATTCTCCAAAATATTGACTTTTAATTTCAACACCAATTGATACCCAATGACTATCGTCTCTAGCTAATTACCTCCATTCCGAACACAATAGGCTATTTTTCGTAGGCCAATTCGATCATTTCAATCAGTTTCCATCAAATTCAAAATATAAATCAATATATATTGAATTTAAATGCACATTTCAATTTACCGGGGCCACATACTAACTCTAAAAATTCCCGAAAAATATTTTCTAGCTTCGTATTTACGATACGGTCACCGTTTGAAAAATGGCCATTTTCCAGTCTATTAAAATCAACTAAAACTGATCAAACGCATTTTCTTTCACCACGCTCACATATTGATTCAGAAAATTACGAATTTTGAAACCTAGAAATAACTTGATCCCGGATCCAACGAAAGTAGTTTCGTCGAAAACCGAGGTCGTTTGCAAAATTTCCATTTTTAAGGGCCAGAATTCCATAGCGACTATTCTGAATTTTCAACTGGGCATATCTTTTGATTCTCGCTATGAAACTTCAATTTTTCGGATTCGTTGGAAAGATATTCTCAATTAGATTCTAATATTTTTAGTTTCGCCAAAATTCGGTTTATTTTGAATCCTGTACATTCATTTGAACTTTGAAATCGAAATTTCAAACTACTGCGCCATTTTCAATTCCTTTTATAATTTAAAATAAATATTTATATTCTAACATCAATTCAAATAAATATATACGTTCTAATTCAATTCGAATTAAATTTCTCGTCGATATTATTTAAAATAATCCATTTTAAATATTCGAAATTCACTAAAATTGCCAAAATAATTTATTTTTTTAAATTGGCTCAGATTTCCGGGCTATTACAACAGTGGCCGAGGTATGACTAGTGGGTTGTAGACCAATGAAGTGGGGTCATTTGAAAAGGTTTGGTCATGATCCCATGGGATAAGCTTGGTGGTAGCAGTAGTTGTACAAGTCGAACTTCGTCATTACCTTGATGGGTCTAGTGATCAAAGTGGTGGATATCGTATGCTTTATGCACTGAGTGAGAGATATGAGGATGGTTGCTATGCTTGATTTGTTTTCCATCACTGTGACACGCAGAACCCACACCGTATTCTTTACACCATATGTTAGTGGCACCTTAGAGTATTGTACAGTATGTAGTGCTAACTCTTTGGTTGTAGGTCCCGGTTCAGGTATGGTTTAGTATACCTGTTATTGTTCTGTTTTGCTGCTTATCGCTCATACCAGACTTTTGTCTGACCCAGAGTTTTATGTCTCCTCTTATTACTTTGGGTGCACTCACGAGCAGACTAGAGACAGGTTAGTTGGTGAAGCACGAGTAGTTGTACCGGAGACGAGCAGGAGGCTTCCATGTATGATATATATATATATATATATATATATATATATATTCTCCCTGTGTCGTTGTTGGTCACTACTTTGGGCATTAGTAGTGTACCTTTCTTTTCTTTTGCTTTAGAGACCGTTTTAAAGTTGTAATAAAGATGATGTGGAACATAAGTTGTATTTGGATTTTCCACTGCTATGATGTTTAGTTTCAGCTTATGCACCGTCTCACCTGTTTTATGTCAAGTATGTTATTATTATATTTTATTCCTTGCGTTGTGAGACATTCTACAGGTTCTTTGTTAGTTCACCAATAAGTTCTTTTCTTTTTCCTTTCTTTGGCGATCGTCCCGTGCCGGTTGGACATCAGCACAGCGCATTTTCATGGGAAATGTCGGCTGGTGCGGGGTGGGCCGTCATACTTGGTATCAGAGCTCTAGGTTGCGTAGTTAACCTAGGGAAGTTATCAGGAAGAGATAGTACAGTATATGAGAGCACGTATTTGTGATTATTTTGGTTTTTAAAAGCTATATATATATATATATATATGCTATTGGTATATCTAAGGATGAAGTCGCACTGCAATGGCACCACTATGGAGATGGTTAATCGTTTTTTTTTTACAGATTGAACGATGAGCTGATACGCAAGGGGTGCTGGTAGAGGAGCCAATAATGGGAATGCTGCTGATATGAGGACGATGTTTACTGACCTCATGAGGGAGATGCTTAGAGATGTTCAGAGGGCAGCTCCTAATGCTGGTAATGGTGGTGGTCCAGCGGTGCAGGCGCCTAGAGCCGATTTCTCCAAGATGAAAAAGGATTATACTAGTCTTGGTGGGAAGTGGTTCCTTTGAACGGAGTCGGTGATGGATGTTCAGGATTGGTTGGATAGCTGTGAGCATATCTTCGAAGACTTGGGTATCGAGGATGCGATGAAGAGAAGGCTAGCATCCCGTCAGCTGTAAGGATGGGCAATGAATTGGTGGAATGCTATAAAGGCAGCTACTCCCGAAGATCAGATTACTTGGGATCAGTTTAAGGTTCGCTTTAGCGATAAGTTCATTCCAGTTGCTCAGGAGTCAGTGCTATTTAAGAAATTCTTGGAACTCAAGCAGAATGGCAGAGCTGTCTCGGAATATATTGCCGAATTCGACACTTTGTCGAAATATGGGTTATCCCTTATAGATACTGCCGAGAAGAAGAACGAGAAGTTAATAACTAGCTTGGATGGATACTTGGGGGAAAGGCTTATTAACCACATCGTTGAGACGTTTGAATCGATTGTGAGGAAAGCTTTAAGATCATAAGTCTTTACCCTATGTCGAAGACTGAGGTCGCATCTGCAGAGGAGCCAAAACCGCAAGAAAGCAGTGGAGGCAAGAGTGGTTCTGAGAACAAGAGGAAGTAGAACCAGAACAAGGATGGCCAGAAGAAGAAGAAAGATGTTGAGTGCTTTTGTTGTGGCAAGAAGGGCCACTATGCTAGTAATTGTCGAGCAAAGCCTGCAGACAGTAAGTGCTTCAACTGTGGCCAAGTGGAACATCACAAGGACAAGTGTCCGCAACCCTCTAAAGAAAAGCACATGGTGAAAGCATATGCCCTTAATGTTATTCCTTCCTCGTCGAATGCCCCAACTGCGGCGGAGAAAGGAAAGAATGTTGTTATCCAAGGTATTCTTTCTGTTTATGATGTTCCTGTTCGAGTATTGTTTGATACCGGGGCTTCCAGTTACTTCATATCTAGTGACCTGGTAGATAGTTTGAGATTGGAGCCCGAGATTGTCGATAGACCTTTAGTGGTGGCCAACCCGATTGGTGGTTCAACTAGCCATATCATGATTTGTCGTAATGTGGTCTTATCGAGTCATGGATGCATGCTTGTTTGTGATTGCTTTGTTTTGGGCTTTACTGGGTTTGGCATTATTTTGGGAGTCGATTGGCTCCAAAGATACGGGGTGGTGGTAGACTGTGAGGGCTTTTTGGTGACAGTTAGAGCGGATGATGGGCGGAGGGTAGTATTTGGTGGTCTACCTAGTGATGGGGTAATGGCTAGTTTTCTAAATTCCCTCGACATCCTGCATGATGAGTTGTCAAGTTTGCCCGTGGTTGGCCAGTATCCGGACGTCTTCGAGGAAGTGACTAGGCTTCCACCACACCGAGAGATTGAGTTCCGTATTGATTTAGCGAAAGATGCCAGACCTATAGTGATGCCACTTCGTCGTATGGCACCAAGGGAGTAGCGAGAGCTCGAGGTGCAAGTAAGCAATATTTTGAAGAAGGGATTTATCAAAAGAAGTGTTTCTGAGTAGGGAGCACCAGTTGTGTTTGCTACCAAGGCAGATGGTTCCCTTCGATTGTGTGCGGACTATCGCGAGCTGAATAAGGTGATGAGGAAAAATAAGTATCCTCTACCGTGGATAGATGATTTGTTTGATCAGCTGAGTGGCGTGAGAGTATTCTCCCAGTTGGATATCGCGACAGGTTTTCATCAGCTTAGAGTGGAAGCTGAGAGTATAGCTAAAATGACATTTCGGATGCCGTCTGGATTTTATGAGTGGTTGGTCATGCCATTTGGGTTGACCAATGCGCCAACATATTTTGTGGATCTTATGAATAGGGTATTTAGAGATCAGCTGAATAAGTTTGTTCTTGTGTTCGTGGACGATATACTTGTTTATTCGAGGACAGAGGAAGAACACAAGGAACACTTGAGGATAGTGATGGAGGTGTTGAGAAAACACCAATTGAAAGAAAAGTTTTCTAAGTGTCATTTCTGGAGGAGGGAAGTGAGATTCTTGGGTCATGTTGTTTCAGAAAATGGTATTGCCGTGGATCCTGCGAAGGTGGCTACGGTACAAGATTGGTCTATGCCCAAGAATGCAACGGACATAAGAAGTTTCTTGGGATTAGCTAGATATTGTCGTAAGTGTATCCAAGACTTCTCCAAGATAGCAGCACCATTGACTCAGTTGACTAAGAAGAATCAAGCATTCATCTGGGACGAAAAGTGCGAGAATGAATTCAAGAGTCTAAAGGACAAGTTGACATGTGCACCAGTGTAAGTCATTCCTAAGGGGAATGAAGAGATGACAGTATACACAGATGCATGTGGTACCGGATTAGATGCTGTATTGATGCAAGGAGGCAGGGTTATAGCTTATGCAAGTAGGCAACTGAAACCGCATGAGAAAAGATATCCTACCCATGATTTGGAATTGGCAGCGATCGTGTTCGCATTGAAGATGTGGAGACATTATCTGTTGGGAGAAAGATTCGAGTTGTTTACCGATCATAAATCATTAAAGTATCTCTTCTCTCAGAAGGATCTAAATCTCCGACAGCAAAGATGGTTAGAATTCTTAGCTTCTTATGATTTCGACATCGCATGCACACAAGGAAAGGGAAATGCGGTGGCTGATGCATTGAGTAGAAGACATGCCAGTTTAGGGGCTATGTTTCTAGAATGGAAGAACCTGGAGTACATCGCGGGGTATGATTTCAGACCAAAGTGCGAATTGGATCCAGAAATGTTAGCAAGTTTGACGATCAGACCCACTTTGATTGAGCGGATTGGTTCCAGTCATAGGGACGATCCTGACCTATTGGAAATCATCTCAAAGTTAGAGATGGGAATCAACGAAGAGATGAGCAAGTATGGGCTTGATCGAGATGGATGGCTTAGGAAGAATGGAATACTAGTTGTACCCAATGTCAATAGATTGAGAGATGAAGTGCTTAGAGAATGTCATCACTCAAAACTGACTATACACCCCGATGGTAACAAGATGTATCGAGACATAAAGCAGACGTACTACTGGGAAGGGATGAAAAGAGATATTGGGAAGTTTATATCCAAATGCATGAACTGCCAGCTAGTTAAAGCTGAGCAAAAGAAGCCTAGTGGTTTGTTACAACCATTGGAAATTCCAGAATGGAAATGGGAACAAGTCTCGATGGATTTTATTGATGGGTTACCAAGGACTAGATCAGGTCATGATAGCATTTGGGTGATTGTGAACCGATTGACTAAGAGTGCAAGATTTATACCCGTCAAGTCGAATAGAACGACAACTAAGTTAGCTGAACTATATGTAAAGTGGGTAGTGAGATTTCATGGAATACCCAAAGGCATTATGAGTGACCAAGATCCGTTGTTCACTAGTGAATTTTGAAAGAGCTTACAAGAAGCGTTGGGATCAGAATTACATCTTAGTACCGCGTATCATTCTCAAACCGACGGACAGACAGAGAGGTTGAATCAAGTATTAGAAGACCTCTTGAGAGCTTGCATATTAGACTTTAGTGGATCATGGGATGACCATTTTGCATCTAGTAGATTTTGCATATAATAATAGTTATCAATCCAGTATTGGTATGGCTCTATTTGAAGCTTTGTACGGAAGACCGTGCAACTCACCGTCATGTTGGTTAGAAACTGGTGAGAAGTTTGTGCTTGGACCAGATGTGATAAGAGAAACTTCAGCTAAGATTAAGGTTGTCCAACAGCGAATGAAGGTTGCCCAAGATAGGAAGAAAAGTTATGCTGATAAGAGGAGAAGATAATTAAAGTTCTCCATTGGCAACTTGGTGTTTGTCAAGATTTCTCCGTTGAAAAGCGTGATACGATTTGACAGAAGAGGCAAGTTAGCACCAAGATTTGTTGGTCCATTCCCAGTTCTTGAGCAAATTGGGAATTTGGCATATAAAGTTGAATTACCAGAGAAGATGGCAGGAGTTCATAACGTATTTCATGTTTCCCAGTTAAGGAAATTCGTGCACGACCCCGATGTGACTATTTCACATGATAAGTTGGATGATATCGAGGTTGAACCCGAGGCGGTTAGGAACCGCAGGCCTATGCGTATTGTTGGGAACGATACGAAGCAACTTCGAAGGAAGGCGGTGAAATTAGTCAAAGTTCAGTGGGGCGAGGATGAGAATGAATGTACTTGGGAGACAGAGCAGAGCACTAGGAAGACGTATCGAGAACTCTTCGCCTGGTAAGATTTCAGTTTCGATCTAGTCTTTCTGCATGCTAGGATAGGTTTTTTTATTTGTTTTGCGTGTTTGATTGTTGTATATGATTGGTAGGCATGCGGGATCCTTTGTATGTTTTGGGTTAAGGAATTTCGGGGACGAAATTTCTTAAGGGGGAGAGTGTAACGACCTGTATTCTATGCATCGAAGGATCGTAGAATATTTATTTCTTTCACATGCGAAGTCGTATGGTCATGTAACTTTGGGAGATGACTATTGGGGTCATTTCCCATATTCATGATTTTTGCCAATTCTTAAATGACCGTTTTGCCCCTAGCTAATCTTGTTTCGGCGATAACTTTTGATTCGAAAGGAGTTTTAACATGAAACCACTTCCATTAGATCCAGATGATGGTTTACCTTTTCGTAGAGTGGTCACATTAGCCAAACGGACTCACCATTTGGGAGATATGGTTGAAACAAGTTTCAGGTGGTGAAAAACAGCTTAATTAGGCTTAACCGGGTGATTAACAACTAGGCACAAAGGAGAATTTCGGGATTAAGAGTATAAGAGGGCTGTAAGGGTTTAGAGAACACCCTTTTTCTCACTTTCACAGCCGCCACTTTCATTCTCGGAACCCTAGTAATGGCCTCCAACATCTAAAACACCCCAAATCACCTCCTAATCGCTAATTAAGCCAAATCTACATCAAATCAAAGAGGATTAGCACAAGAATCGAGGTAGGGCTGCTGTGTTGTATTGGTATTCACGCTCAAACAGAGAATCATTTCAGATCTAAAGTTTATTTGTGGCAAAGGTGAGTGATTTGCATAGTTCCTCACTAATTATGGTTAATTAAGGGTAATTAGTGATAATTAGCGAATTTACACATGTTAAAAATCTGGAAAAGTATTGATAAACTTCGAAATAATGTTTTAGGCCTCTATTAGAAAATTTGATTAGTTTGGTTAAGTTTTACTAATCCTATCATTAATTTGGCTTAAACATGCTTAAGGGAAAATATGGGGTTTTGGCTATGTTTAATATGTTTTAACCTATCAAGTTGTTGTTTTGGTGTTTGTGGTCACTTAAATTTGTTGCTATGACTGTATGTATGCTTTGGGATTGTCTAAAATAGTTAGAGTGGTCGAAAACGCTGTTGAGTGGGGTATAAATAGTCACTGGTAGTTGCAGGAAAAGTGCAGGAAAGTACCCGAACCGGATCAGATCGGATAGGAGCACGGACCGATCCGAGATGCAACTCGTGAACCGAACCGCTCGTGGAGTGTCTTCTTCAAACCGATCCGCCTGTAGCCCTCCGACCCGACCCGTATAGTCACCTCCGAACCGAACCAGTAGGGGAGGCTGTATAATGACCATGGCCGATCCGAACCATGATACCCGACCCGAACTGATGCACCATGGAAGAGCTCGAGCAACTCGACCCAATCCGAGGTGATGAAGGCCACGAGCCGAATCGAAGAGCTTGGACTTGAGGTGTGGACCACAAACCGAACCAGGAGCACAATCTGAGGCAAGGTAAAGTAAAGAACCGAACCGATCCGGAGATGAAGACCAAAACCCGAGATGCAAAGGTAGTCCAAGTGGGAAATTTGTACTCAGGATCCAGTTGGGAACCAACGAATTAAAGTCATGAGTTGGGCTTTGCTACGGGACGTGTGCTAAGGGGTTGTCGATGTCCATGACTTTGGATCACTATGTATGGGAGGTACGTGAACGGATTCAGGGCCACAGTGGCCTAGGTACGACTAGTGGACTGTAGACCAATGAAGTGGCGTTATTTGAAAAGGTTTGGTCATGATCCGATGGGATAAGCTTGGTGGTAGCAGTAGTTGTACAAGTCGAACTCCGTCATTACCTCGATGGGTCTAGTGATCAAAGTGGTGGATATCGTATGCTTTACGCACTGAGTGAGAGATGTGAGGATGGTTGCTATGCTTGATTTGTTTGCCATCAGTATGACATGCACACCCCCACCCCGTATTCTTTACACCATATGTTAGTGAACCTTAGAGTATTGTACAGTATGTAGTGCTAACTCTTTGGTTGCAGGTTCAGGTATGGTTTAGTATACCTGTTATTATTCTGTTTTGCTGCTTATCGCTCATACCATATGTCTGACCCAGAGTTTTATGTCTCTTCTTATTACTCTGGGTGCTCTCACGAGCAGACTAGAGACAGGTTAGCTGGTGAAGCACGAGTAGCTGTACTGGAAACGAGCAGAAGGCTTCCACGTAGGGTCGTCAATTTCTAACACGACCTGAAACATGACTCGTAACCTACACGATAAAAACCTGACCCGACCCATTTATAAACGGGTCAATTTCGGGTCAACCCGCTCTGACCCGTTTAATAAACGGGTTGACCCGACCCAACCTGTGAACCCGTTTCTGACCCGTCATGACCCGTTTAATATAAAACATATTTTTATTACTCTACAATCTACAAAACATAGGCCCATCCCAGTCCATTACCCATTTGCCGCTTTACCCTAATTTATCAATTACCAAGCCACCACTCATTCAGTCATACTAATTTCTACGGTTCTACCTCTTCACTCCTTCATACTTCAGTCTTCTCTTTCCTTTTTACACTGAGTCCTAGATTTTATGATATCCTTCTAAAATCGTGCATCAAATCGAAACAACTGCGACACCAGAAAAAGCATCGGCATTAGCATCGTCTTGACTCTTGAGACTCTCGATACTCGATAGATTTGACAAGGTTTATTAAATCTATGTTCTTTACCAAAATTGTGATTGCTATTCACTTTGGATGATATACTTCACGGAAGTTTAAGTTTTTGATTTCTTCACAAAGGGCGTTGCATCTTTCCTGATCTTGAGTAAACCATTTTTCCAAAATGAGCACTTCGCTATAGCATAGTCATTTTTCTTTCTTAATTTATGCTACAAAGACTCGAAATGCAGTCATCATTTGAAACCCACAAAGATTTTTATACAAATATTTTTCTTAACGGGTTACACGGATCAAACCCGAAACCCTCACGATTATAAATGACCCGACCCGAACCCGACCCGTTTAATAAACGGGTTGAGATGACCCGACCCGAACTCAATCCGAACCCGACTTGACCTAACCCGAACCCGACCCAACCCGACCCATTGACAGCCCTACTTCCATGTACGATATATATATATATATATATATATATTCTCCCTGTGTCGTTGTTGGTCACTACATTGGGCATTAGTAGTGTACCTTTCCTTTCTTTTGCTTTAGAGACAGTTTTAAAGTTGTAATAATGATGATGTGGAACATAAGCTGTATTTAGATTTTCCGCTGCTATGATGTTTAGTTTCAGCTTATGCACTGTCTCACCTGTTTTATGTCAAGTATGTTATTATTATATTTTATTCCTTGCGCTGTGAGACATTCTACAGGTTCTTTGTTAGTTCATCAGTAAGTTCTTTTCTTTTTCCTTTCTTTGGCGACCGTCTCGTGCCGGTTGGACATCGGCACAGCGCATTTTCATGGGAAATGTCGGCTGGTGCGGGGCGGGCCGTCACACTAATACATCGTGGTTGGACATTGTGCTCCGGTACTCGACCATGTCCAATATCCTCTAATCCTCTACTAACCGTCTCTAGCACATCGACCTGCAGATTGTGTTATTTATAATTACATATTAAAAGACTAAAGTTAGCAAAGTAAAATGGTAAACTAAAGTAAAAAACGTACGACATCTCGCTCAAGCGGTGCACGAGCGTGTATGCTCGTTCCTGAGGAGCCTGTTCCTGACGAGCCCGATCCGCGATAATGAATCTTCGAGTGATCGACCAATACCAACTCAAGTATGCTGAAATATGAGTGCTAGGAATTTCTTGACGAACGATACGATTATGTCTATCGTTCCACTGAATGACAGCAAAATGCAAATTTGGCTTTGGTTCGCAAGGCTCGAGGATGTGTTGCTGAAGACTAAATTGTTGCATCACTCGATCAGGATTATACATCTCAACAGTTCGCATGCATATGATCGGTTTCTTGCAAAGCCAACTAGGCATGCCGCTTATGCATATCTGAGGAAGGTCAACTAGCACATTCTGTGTGTAGGGATTCCATACAATAGCCTCATCTGTCAGCATGTCAAGCTGGTCACGATAGTAAGTGGTAACTTACTTTGGAGACTCAATCCAACTCCTATTTTCAAACCACCTGCGATATAAAGTAATGCATATAAAATATGTAAATGTAAGTAATATAGCATAAGCATAAGCATCATTATTGAATATCATGTAAATGTACATAGACTACCTTGCACTATAAGGTAATGACCTGTCGATCTGTGTAGATAAAGTTACGTTTGGACGACCGATAGGAAGATGTGTCCATGACCAAAGCTGTAAAATGTAAAAAAAATGATGGGATTGCGTATTACAAGTGGCCGTAAACAATTATGCATACAAGTATTTACCTGTAAAAGAGAAAGACAACCGACCATGGATTTGGACTTACCAAGCACATCATTTGTTAATTCAATGTACAATGTTGTCAATACCGCACTACCCCAAGAATATCGTGCACAATCTTCCAAATTTCTCACAAATAATAGCCAAAAAATATTTAGTCGTCCTTTAGAATGATCCAGACATAGACGAGAAGATATCAATTGCAGAATGACGGCTCTCGCATGACGTTCAACTTGCTGTCTGACGCATCCTCTGCTGGCTCATTGCGAAACATACTTCGAAGCCAAGTCAATTTAATTGTTGCGCCTCTTTTCTCATTTCGATTTGGGGCCACGCCTAAACACTCATAACAAATATTTTCATAATTACTGAGATGTGTAGCAGTAACAAGATTTTCTTCCACTGTAACACCCAAAAGACAACTAACATTTTGCAACGTGATAGTTATTTCACCAGTGGGAAGATGGAAGGTGGAAGTCTCATGTCTCCACCGATCTACCAATGAAGTAATAAGTGCAAGGCCTATCTTAAAAAAACCCCAATCTGAATATTTCTCTAAATCCAGCTCTTTGTATGGCAAGTTGAACTTTAGATGTGTTCAAAGTAGTCGACGCTAACTTGCTAGAATGATCTTGACAATCAATTGGCTTGTCGCTCTACAAAATTCAAAACGAAATGAAAGTAATTAGCTAGTGCATGAGAAATGAAAAAAGTATTGAATTCTTCCATTTGGATTTTTGAAATACCTTCATCAAGTCCAAATTATTGCTTCTATGCTCATTTTGAAGATACAAGACACTTGCATCCACTGGACCGGGTGCTAACTCTAGAAGAAAAAATATGAAATGAAATGAACAAGTAATATACTAGGTTTTGAAATGATTACATAAATCACCATATACATGAACTAAGAATTGGAATGAGCCATCCATTGTAATGAACAGATAAGTCATCATATACAAGTAAACTACCAAGTAAATTAACAAGCAAATCACCAAATACAAGTAAATGACCAAGTAAAATCACCATTGAAATGCGCCTTCCATTGTAATGAACAGGTAAATCACCATATAAAAGTGATGAACTAGAGTAAATCACCATACACATGTAATGAATTAAGGTTAATCAAGTAATGAATTAGGGTAAATCAAGCATGAATTAGGGTAAATCAAGTAATGAATAAGTAATGAACTAGAGTACATCACCATGTACAAGTAATGAATTAGGGTTAATCAAGTAATGAACAAGTAATTAGCTAGGGTTAATCAAGTAAATGAATAAGTAATGTTGTTTAAGAATTTGCCTCTAACTTCATAAGAGGAGGATGAGCTTTCCATTGTAGAACTAATTTAGTGTAGAAGTAATGAAAAATTGAAGTATTACAAAGTTTAGAAGAATAGGCTTTTGGGTTTTTAGTTTTAGGGATTTTGGAGAGGAAAGGGAGCTTGGAGGAAGTGAGGAAATTGGAGAGCTGCTGGGTTGGTATACCCCGGTCTAGGCACACCTGCAAGGTGCGCCCTTGTATGTTTACAAGGGCGCACTTGACAAGTGAACCCTTGTAAAATTACAAAGGCACGCTTGTCAAGTGCGCCCTTGTAAACTTACAAGGGTGCACCTGCAACTTGCGCCCTACCCGGAAGCTACAACAACAACTTGCTGCCTCACTTGCATCTAACACGTTACAAACCGCATCATAAAACCAAATCAAATACAACTCTTATGCTTATAAAATGCAAACGTGCACTATTGAAATGCAATTCATTCATTCATTCATCAAACTGAAAGTACAGATCGTTCACTACATTATAAATCATTTGAACAAAATCTCAAAATACATTTCCAAACTTTTTTTTAACCACATTTTCTTACATCAATCATATAGAACTCATTTTGACGGACATGTCGATATTTTGTGCCCTTTTTGACCACATTTGCTGCAAGAATTTTGCTTACTTCCTCCCATTTTATCCATCATACCTTTAATTCTTGTTGAATGCGGACACCCCGTCTTCCTTTTTGTATGCGGAGGCAATATAGTCGGACCATGATAGGCATCCCAATATCTACTATCGGGAATTAGATGAAAACTTGGAGCGTAAGTTGCTTTATATTTTTCCACGAAAAACCACGATGAACAAAATTCATAGTACGATATATTCGCTCCTCCAACGGTTTGAGCACAAGCGGCCATCACATGCAAGCATGGCAATTTTTGCAATAGCGGAATGTTGCAAGTGCAAGTACACACATTATCATGTAAAGTCACGGTAAATGCTTTTCCAAATTGATCATTTACTTGCAATTCGATTTGATTGAATCTAACAATTCCACAATGTCGTGCTTGTTTTGCTCTTTTGGCTAAAAGAGTTTCAACTTTTGGAGTTTGCATTTCAAATCCTTTGGCATCGGAATGACGTTTCATGAAATAGTCATTTAAACAGTAAAACATTCGTAATACTAAAGACTTGACTGGCAAAGCACGAGCACCTCGTAGAACTCCATTAAAACTTTCGGATACATTTGTTGTCATCATCATAAATCGTCCACCGTTGTCCTTGCATAGAACCCAATTTTCCTCCGCACCACGTAAGCTCTTTTCAACCCAAGCATGCGCATCCGGCGAAATGGTTCTCAAGTGACCTCTTAACTCTTTGTATTGCAACTCACTGGTAGCACTAGCACATGAATAGAATAAGTCTACCAAGTTTTTTTGAGTAAATCTGGCAACTTGGAAGTTTGCTTTGAGATGCCTAGCACAAAAGCGGTGATAGTGCTCTTGAGGCCAATTTTCTAGTGCTCCTGGAATGCCTTTCATTCGATCAGATATAAAAGTCAAACATCTATTGCGAACACTATGTATGAGATAGTACATGCATCTAAGAAACCATTCCCAATTGTCTTTTGATTCGGAGTCTACAATTGCATATGCTAATGGAAATATACCATCATTTGCATCAACTCCAGTTGCGACTAGCAATGTACCTTGGTATTTGCCATATAGGTGTGTGCCATCAATGCAAATTAACGGTCGACAATGCGCAAAGCCATCAATAGAAGCACCAAATGCCCAAAATGCACTTTTGAAACGAATTTTTTCATTCGTGAGTCTTTCGTTTTCAATCTTAAAAACGGTTCCCGGATTATGTTCTTTAATAGTAGCCAAATATTGTGGCAGCTCAGCATATAATGTTTCCCGATCTCCAGAAACTATCTCAAGTGCTTTCCACAATGCTCTATACGCCTTGAAGTAGCTTATTTTGATGAAAAAAGTTTCAGACATTAAAACTTGAATCGCAGCGGGAGTGGTATTCAAATCCGATTTCACAAAAGGAAGAATTTTGTTAGCAACTAATCTACTTATCGCTTGTTTGTGATTAGAATTGATGACCGGATTAACACAAGAATGATTGCCTTCATATTTTCTAACTTCGCACCTTCCCGTCAATGATTTTTTTTGGGACAATAGCATATATTCTCCACTTGCAATTGTTATCGACAATACAAATTGCAGTGTATACTTTTTTGCGGGATTTTACAGGTTTAAAAGAGACAGAATTTCTTATAGACCACTCACTAAGCTGTTAAATAAGTACTTCCTTGGTTTGAAACTGCATTCCCACATGAAAGCTCGAATCAACACAATCTGCAGTAAATGCTTCTCTAATAGGAGCTGCATTTTGAATCAACGATTCTGCCATAATTAGTGCACTACATAAATTGTCTGTCAAAGGCATCTCAAATTCCATTTCTCCGTAGTTATCATCTTCCTCTTCTTGCACCAATGATGCTTCATTATTTTCGTTTTCATTCGCATTACCAATTCCAAACTCAAGTGGATCATTGTTAGCTTCCATATTTTCTATGCATGCCATATCATTATCCATTGAAGCAATTTGCATGCTATCAATATGTGGTGAGCTACAACCTACATCATCATTTTCCGGTCTAGAGCTTGAACCACCCGCATGCACCATATAACTGTTAAAAATGTATGATATCATAACATTATGAATCTTAACTACTTAAATGCAAATTTTACATACTTACTTTGTATTCATGAATGAAGTAAATATTGGAGTTGGATTGCTTTGATGAGCACAACTCGGAATAGTTCTAATAATTTGAGTAGAATGTTGGTTTAAATTAGTATCAATTGTCTGTTCATGTCTCAGCTCCTCTTTTATTACGAATAACTCAATAACTTTCATACTAACCGAAAACATTGCATCGACATCATCATCATCATTTACATCGATAGCAGAAGATCCAGAATCCGTCACCCACTTGCTTACAAATTGTACATCACACTTTTGTGAATCAATTTTTGTAACCCTATACACCGTTTCCTTTAGTTCATGGCAGAAGAAATTTTTTTTGACCTTTGAACCTTTTTAGTTGCCACCAACATACGCCGGCGTATTATTTTCTTTTAAGTTCAACTTCCCATCAAAATAGAAAATAATTGGGAGAAATCTGACATAGTCTAAAAGAAAAAATTGCAAGGTATAAGGATAATTAATTGTTAAACATATATTTGTACCATAAAAAAGCAAGAAAAACTAAACCTAGGGTTTGAATGAACTTGACAAACATAAGAATTTGAGATAGGGTTTAAGTTTGATCTAAATCAATACCTTCAAATTGATGTGCAATAGCTGATAGAAGTAACCTAATCAATAAACCTTGTTTATTTTGATAATTTTTGAAGATTTCAGGGTTTTTTGGAGCCAGTGGAAGAATAGTACGAATTGGTACTTTTTTACCCGAAATAGTAAAAAGCAGAATGACAGAGAGTAGCAGGGAACAGCAGGAAGAACTTAGGGTTTTTGTTTAAATTTTAACTTGCGCACTTGTGAAGTGCGCCAGTTAAAATTATAGGGGGCACACTTGGCAAGTGCGCACCTGATTATTATTTTTTTAAATTTTTGCCACCTCATTGCTGAGGTGGCAAAAACTGGCCTATTTCTGCTAATACTTTTAAAATTGGCCTATTTCTGCTATTTGTTTAAAAAATTAGCTTATTTTGAAAATTTGTCCTTTTGTTTATATTATTGATTACTCATTTCATTTTGAGATTCTTTTATGCATATTTCTTTCTTTTACCGCAAAGGACCTATTTTTCGGACGATTAAATGATCGGCACAAGATTACCAAGGGTATATTAAGTGTCGTCTTTAGTGGTAAGAGAGACAGCCCCTTACAATAAAACAGAACATCATCAATAAAACTTAGTGGCAGATTGTTGAGGGAGATTATTTCTAAAGAGGGAGCAAGTATATTAGTGCCACACCAGGAAGAGTTGTTTCAATATTTCAGTATACATATAAACATCATATGTCCTATTAATTGAAATTACTAAAGGAGAAAGGAGATGGGGATTGTCATAACACGACTCGTGGAAAGCACTTAACACTTTACATGTGCACGTGTGCGAGAGGGGGTTTGGACTAGGTATGTTTGTTGCTTGTCAATAATTGTATTATTTTAATTTTTGTTTTTTTCCTCCTGGGAATGAACTATTCTTTACACAACAGTTACGCCTCTTTTCAAATAGTCGCATCCCTTCACATAACATTTATTCGTGCACTACATAAACATTTGCTCCGCAAATATTTAATTATCATCTATTTTTTCTTCTTCATACTTATAAAATCTCATTGAATCCACAAACATTGTTATATCTTTGGCTTCGGGTTTTGTTGTATCCTGGTAAGCATTTTTCCATTCAACCCATTATCAAACTCTAAACGAGCGAGGGCGATTTTTTTTAAGGAGAGTGATTACATGCCTCAAAACCAGATTTTATTTGATCCTGCAAGTTCTTCATAAAACTTAAAGCAGTATTTGTTATTGAACACAGATCAGATTCTGCATTCAAACTGATGAACGAAGACATCATTAGGCTTGACATACTAGATGTAACTAACTACACATGCTGGTAGAAAAAATGAAGTTCCTTATTACCACCTTAAAGGAATCTTATTTTCTGGATGAAAATCTTTTAAGCGCTTCCTCCTCCAACAGATAAGGCCATAGACAAATTAAAACAGCGAAGACTAAAGTGCGAGGAGGATGAACTTCTATGCCAATGCCACATTCTTAACAACTTATCAGACCATATGCATGATCTTTACACACCGATGAAGTTGCCTGGGATGCAGTGCAAGCAAAGTATAAGACCGGTAAAATTAGAACAGATAAGTTTCTTACACTTTAATATTTTGAATTTCAAATTAAAAACAATGCTTCAGTCATGGATCAGATACATGACTTGCAAATTTTGGTTAGCAAACTTGGTGATCTAAAGGTGCAAATTCCAGAATCAGACCAGGTTGGGGCTATAATCACAGAACTTCCACCAAATTGGAACAATTGTCGCAAAAATTTCATGCATATAACTGAGTAACTTCCATTAGAAAAGATCGAAAAACACATTTGAATAGAGGAAGAAAATGGAATTTGTAATGATGTTTTTCCTGCTTCGAGTGTGAGTGTTATGACTTCTAACAACAAAATAAAAGGCAATCAAAACCAGAACTTCAAACTAAAAAGAAAGAAAATAGGGATTCAACACAAATCCAACAGACAAAAAGAATAAGAGATGATTCAGCTGTGGTGAACTTGGGCAATACAAGATTGACTGTTGCACTCCTCCAAACACAGAAAAATGGAAATTCTATAATGCATATATGTTTGATGCTGAGTAAATGCAGAAAATCATTTCTATGGTTTCAGATTTTCAAATTGACAAGATAACTGACTTGCATATGGCTATTGTTGAAACAAAAACTACAGAGGGATGACTTGATCCCAGTGCAGCGGTTCATTTATACAACAATAGTGGTCTATTCAAAAACTGTATGGACAGATCAACAAGAAGTGCTCATTGGAAATGGAAATGGTGCAAATGATATGGGAAAAGGAAATGTGGAGATTGACTTCACTTCCAACAAAAAGATAACTCTTATTAACTTACTACATCTATCTTATGCAAAATTGGTGTCAAACCAGTTTTGGAGGTTGATATTTAATTTTGTCCAAAAAGGCATGTATGTGGCTAAAGTTTATGCATGTAATGGAATGTAATGAAATCAAAGAATGTTCTGCTTGTACTTTTTATTTTTTATCTTTGTAGCATGCACGTTTAGGACATTTAAATTATAAATCTTTAAAATATATGGCAAAACATGGTTTTATTTCTATTAACAATGATAAGCATGATAAATGCGAAATATGTATACAAGTTAAGATTACAAAGAAACCATTCCCAAGTGTTGAAAGAAATTCAGAACTTTTGGATTTAGTTCACTTTGATATATGTGAATCAAATAAAGTTTTAATTAGAGGTGGAAAAAGGTATTTCATTACCTTTGTTAATGATTTTTCTAAATACACATGTGTGTATTTGCTTAGAAATAAGGATGAAGCTTTCGACATGTATAAATGCTATAAAACCGAATTTGAAAAAAAAACATAAAAAAACAAAGGTCCTACGTAGTTATAGAGAAGGGGAATATTTCTCCACTGAATTTTTTAACTTTTGTGAAGAACATGAGATTATTCATCAACAAACAATCCCTTACACACCATCACAAAATGGGTGGCTGAAAGGAAAACATATCTTTGGTTGATATGGTAAATTCTATATTGCTAAATGTTAAATTACCACATACTTACGAGATGAAGCATTACTGTCTGCATGTCATTTGCACAATAGAATCACTTCAAGAAAAGCTAAGATTCCTCCATACGATCTACGGAATGGTTGGAAACTTAATCTAAGATATCTAAAGGTGTGGGGATGTATTGCCTTCAATAGAGTGAATGATACGAAACCAACTAAACTTGGTTCAAGATCCTTGAATAGTTGATTTGTAGGATATGCTGAAATATCTAAATCATACAGACTATTCGCTTTATCCTCAAACACAATTGTTCAATCAAAGGATGTTGAGTTTATGGAAAATGAATGTAAGGGTAATTCTACTACAAATCAATCATTAGACCCCCAACATCATTTAAAAACCAATAGATGTTTCTACACCTTCCGCTAACAAGACAAGGAAGGTGATAGAAGAGAAAACAAAAATAAGACACAAAGAAGTAGGAAAGAGAAATATTTTGGTCCAAACTTTATATCTTCTCAAGCTATAGCATTTCTTGTAGAATGAACTGGAATGAAGTCACTAATAAAGTTTATATAGCGCTAAATATATAAGATGCCCTAAAAAAATTACAAAGAAGCTATCACTTTTAGATACTCCTCATTTTGGAAGGAGGCAACTAATGATGAAATGGACTTAATTTTAGCAAATAATACTTGGGTAGTGGTAGACTTTCCTCAAGGGTCAAAACCTATTGGTTGCAAATGGGCATTTCGAAGATAACTTAACAACGAGCAGCATAAAGGATTAGTAGCCAAGGGATTTAGGCAAAACGAAGGAATTGATTATTATTTTTTGGGTACATATGCTCCGGTTGCAAAAATTACATCAATTCGAGTGTCAAGAGTCTTAGCATTAATCTACTAGCTGTATATCCGGTAAATGGATGTTAAAACAACTTTCCTATATGGTGAACTTAATAAAGAAGTTTACATGGAACAACTCGAGGGTTTTGTTCTTCCTGGAAATGAAAAATGTGTGTAAACCAACAAAACCATTGTACGGATTAAAATAAGCATCCAAACAGTGGGATGAAAAATTTGAATCAATAATACTTCAAAATTGTTTTACATATAATAGTGCAGACAAATATATCTACTCCAAATTTACAAAGAAATATAGCGTAATCATTTGCCTGCATGTTGATGATTTACTAATATTTGGCACTAACATGAAACAGATATAAGACATCAAGAGATATCTACTTCAAAATTAAAGATTTAAATGATGTTGGTACAATTCTGGGTATAAAAGTTAAAAGTGGGTGTGATACACCGGGTCAATCACATTATATTCAAAAGTTTAAGCATCTAAAAATTAAATATGCTAGTACCACAATAGATTTGAGAGTCAATACGATAAAAATGAAGGAGGAGGCATGCTCTACTCGAATATGCAAGCGGTATTGGAAGTATAATTTATGCTATGCATTGTACAAGACCTGACATAGCATATGCAATTTGCAAACTTGCACGACACACCGTCAATCCTAGAACAGATCATTGGAAAGCAATTAGAAGATTACTTGATTATCTCAAAAGAACCAACAAAGTTGCATTTCGCACTGCACGATGGAATCGGAATTTGTAGCACTTGATGTCTCTAGAAAGGAGGAAAATTAGCTAAGAATATGTTGTTGAATAGCAAGCTATGACCGAAACCAATCTCAACTATATCTTTACGTTGCAATAGCCAGGTTACCATATTACAAGCATACGGTCGTGTATATAATAGGAAATCAAGGCATATAAGAATAAGACATGAATATTTCAAACAAATAATAAATGATAACATAATCGCTATTGTCTACATAAGATCCAGCGATAACTTGGCAGATCTATTCAATGAAGCTCTGGCAGAGAAGGAGTAAGGTCAATTGGAATGGGACTTAAACCCTCTATTGACAATCAATTAATGATAGCAAAAATCCAATCTTAATATTAATTAACTTAATTTTAAGATTTATTGGGTAATAACGAACCGTTATATGATTGGAAAAGCACAAAGTAAAATTAGTGTGAATTGTTACAGGTATAAAGAGGTTGAATTGAATAACTCTTAATAAAGTTCTAGCTAGTCTGGTAACAAACACATTGAATTGAAAAAGAACTTTACCTTTATGAACTAGGAAGTGGTGTCGCTTCTAAGCAAAAGTTTATAGGGTTTGCTCTTGCAAAAGTTCACTAAGCTGAGATGGAGCACATAGCCATAACGGTGCTCACAGTAAGGGAAATTATTAGTAAGTTGAAGTTAGGTATATAATATTTCTGACTTTATAAATCAAAGTAGACTCGGTTTAAGTTAAGATCACCTAGATCTTCTTTAAAGTCTTGAAATATTCACATTAGTATGTGGTTTAATCAAATAGATACCATATACGATGCGTAATTTTAGGCTAAGATAACACTGAACATCATCAATAAAACAATCTAGGGGGGATTGTCGATGAAGATTGTTTCTGAAGAGGAAGCAAGTATATTAGTCCCACATCGAGAAGAATTGTTTCAATATTTGAGTATATATATGAAACATCACACGTCCTATTGTTTGAAATAATTAAAGAAGAAGGGAGATGGGCATTGCTATAATACGCACGAGCGGAAAACAATTAGCACTTTGCACGTGCACGCACGCGAGTGGGCTTTCGAACTGGGTGTTGTTGTTACCTATCAACAACCGTATTTTTTCAACAACAAAAAAGGAAGCCTCTTGGAAAAGAAATGTCGTTTACACAAAAGTTATGCATATTATCAATCAGTCACATCCTTCGCATAGCATCTATTCATAATTATATAAACATCTCTTGCACGAGTATTTAATTATCATCTGATTTATCTTCTTCATACTAATAAAATCTCATTAAATCAACATGCATTGCTATATTTTTGGATTCAGGTTTTGTTGTATTATTGGAAGCATTTGACAATTAACCCATTAATAAAACTCTAAACAAGTGGGGGTAAATATTTTTTAAGGATAGCATTTACGCCCCTGAAAATCGAAATTTTCTTGATTCTGCTAGCTCTTCAACAATTTATTCTTGATACATAATATATAAATTTTTATTAATATTTTGACCTTTATATTAAAGTGCTAGCCATAGTTTTTGAGAATTGGGATAATAGAATTATATCAGACAAAATGGTTTGAGCCTATGCACATGGTTAATAGTAAAAAGCATTGGATATCAAAAATGTAAGTTCAAAGGTTTGACGAATCGTCCGTGTAACAACCCGGAATTTTAGGGCCAATTTAAAAATTTTATTTTAGAGATTTTAATGGATTTTAATATTTAAAATAATTTATTTTAAATAATAATTACTAAAATTTATTTTAAAACGGATAAATTTAATTTAATAAAAAAGGAGTTTAAAACAGCGCTGTAGTTTGAAATTTTGAATTTTAACTTTAACTGAATGTACAGGATTCAAAATAAATCAGATTTCAGCGAAACCAGAAATATTTAAATCTGTTTAATTATATCTTTCTAACGAATCTGAAAAACTGAAATTTCACTTTATAAGTTGTAAGTTATGGCCAGTTCAAAATTTAGAAAAGTCGCTGTAGAATTTATATATATTTATATATAATATATTGGCCTTAAAAATAGCCATTTTGCAAACGACCTCGGTTTTCGACGAAACCACTTTCGTTGGAACCAGAATGTCAAATTATTGTTAATTTTAATTTTCCAGAATTTTTCGAATTAATATGTGAGCGTGGAGAAAGAAAATGTGTTTTGTCAACTTGGGTTTAATTTAATCGACTTGAAATGACCATTTTTCAAATAGTCTCATAATTCGATGAAATTAGTTTTGTTAGGACCGTATCGTCATAACAAAACCAAATATATATTTTTTTGGAATTTTCTGAGTTCATATGTGGCCGTGAATTTATATATACAGTTAAATAAAATAATAAAGGATTTAATTTTTAAATTATATAAAACAGGATACAGACTTTCGTTTGGGCTCACGGGACCTTGCCCATTGGGTTCAGAATAGGGGTTATTAGCGAGGAATGTCTGTCGTTGGGCCTGAATTGGAGTCAGTATAAGTAATGGGCTTTTAGTGAATTAATTGATTAAATAATATTATAAATATATGGATTAATTTATTCAAACCCTAAAACCTAACGCATGGAGTCGCTGCCAGGAGCTTTTTCAATGGCCAGGAAGCTCCTAAATTCGAACGCAAAAATGTTCAAATCCACAACGAATTTAAACCCCATTCCAAAGGTAAATCGAAGTACTAGACGAGCTCTTTGACATGGACGGTTATGATCGAACGAAATCAATCGAGGTGGCCGGATTTCACATGTGAAGTGCCGACGTTTGGAGGCGTTTCGTGGGTTCTAGGGGGCGCGAGTGGGCCAGGTTTTCTGGCGATAGGTGGCAGTGTCAGCGGCTTCGGGATGGTGGCGGCGGATCGGCTCCAGGGGTCCTCGAAGGCGGCGCGCAGGTGGATTTCCAAGTCGATGTTATGGGTTCAAATACACGAGGGTTTCCAGTAGCTTGAAAGAAGGAGATGACGGATTAGAGGATAAGGATGGTAATTAGTGGGAATTATACAATTAAATTATATGAATTGTTTTAAAATCTTTAAATAATCATAACTCTTTCATATGTAATCGGAATTCAGAAATTTTTGTGGCGATGAACTCGTATTGAAAAGATCTACAACGTGAAGCTGGCTAGAACCATTTTTGAGCACATCAAATCTGGACCAAATTTCAGATCTGAATCACTCAGATTCAAATCGAATATGAGAATCCTATTTATTTATTTATTTTAATTAAATATAATTAATTATGATTGTGATTTTCTTTCGATCTGATGTTAAATTCAAATTGATTGTCATACGTGAGTTGATTTGGAATTGTCACTGCTATATAGATCTATTGACTTGATGATTGCTGTGATGAAAATAAATATAATATGTTTGTTATTATAAAATAGTTGATGTTTGCGTTGAGTAAAACTATTGAAATAAGAATACCGATCTTTGTTGAAAAAGAATAATCGGATTAAAAATTGTCACTCTAGTTAAAGTGCAATTGTTGAATCAATTATGTCGTTTTGCTGAAACCAAATATATCATTTTGTTGTGACAAAAGTATTAGAAACAAATATACTCTTTTTATTTGTATTCTTAGATGCAAATGAATCATAGAAAAGAATTATACTCTTTTTATTTGCATTTTTAGATGCAAATGAAATATAGAAAAGAATTACACTTTTATTTGCAATCTTAATTGCAAATAAACCATAGAAAAAGATTGCGTTTTGTACTCGTATTGTTGGTTAAATATAAGATTGGAAAGTGTTTACTTCATTTACATTTTTCAATGTAAATAAAGGGAATCAAAGAATTTACATTTTTCAACGTAAACAAAAGAAATAAAGGCATTTACTTCTTTTCAATGTAAACAAAAGATTAAATAAAAATTACATTTTTATGTAATTAAAGAATAAAAAGGAAAAATTACATTTTCTATGTAATTAAAGAACGAAAAGAAAAAATTACATAAAAAATTTACATTTTTCAATATAATTAAAGAATGAGAGGAAAAATTTACATTTTTCAATGTAATGTAAGGATTAAATAAAAACATTAACTTTTTCAATGTAATGAAAGATTACGTTTTTCAATAGTGCTATAAAAGAACAGAATTTAAAATTTTCATTTTTATATAAAATTGTTTACATTAAAAGAACAGATATTCAAAGCGTCTTTTTTTTTGTGTTCTTTAACACAAATAAATCATTAAATTCAAAGTGTCTTTTATTTGTGTTCCTTAACACAAATAAAACTAGAAATTAAAAGTTACATTTTCATTTGTGTTCCTTAACACAAATAAAATCTGAAATTAAGAGTTGTTTTTTTATTTGCATTCCTTAACGCGAATAAAACATAGAAAATAAAAAGAACATTTTTATTTGCATTCTTTGATGCAAATAAAACATAAAGAAATAAAAGTTGTATTTTTGTTTGCAATTTTAGATGCAAACAAAACCTTAAAATAAAATGTTGATTTAAAGTTGCATTTTTACTTTATAATTAGAGATTACTTTTTTATTTACATTTTGGTTGTAAATAAAAGAGTAGTATTAAAAGTATCAATTTTTACTTTTAAATTAGAGGCAATAAAAAGGTGTAGCATTAAAAATTACACTTTTAATGTAGCATTGATTTAAATAAAAAAAGAAGTAACATAAAGGATGACATTTTTATTGTGCATTGTTTTCAATAAAAAGGATTGTACATTAAAAATTACATTTTTAATGTAATTTAGATTTCATTGAAAAGATTAAAATAAAAGATTATATTTTTATTGTCAGTTTGTTACAACAAAAGAATATAAATTTAATATTACATTTTTATTATCAGTTTTGGTCATATTAAAAAGAATGAATGTGGAATGCTCATTTTTGCAAATTAAAAGGAATGAATTAGAAATGTATATTTTTATACATAAAAAAGAATGAGTTAGAAATGAACATTTTTGTTTACATGAAAGGAATTAGACAAAATTGTCACTTGTTTACATTAAAAGAATTTGACAAAATTATCATATTTTGTACATTAAAGAAGAGTTAGACAAAATTATCATATTTTGTACATTAAAGAAGAGTTAAACAAAATTATCATATTTTGTACAATAAACAAGAGTCGGACAAATTATCATATTTTGTTAGATTGAAAATATTAGACAAAATAATCATATTTTGTTACATTGAGAGGATTAGAAAAAGTATCATATTTTTTACATTAAAAGAAATTAGACAAATTAGAATTTTTGACACTTTAAAAGAATTAGAATAAAAGAGACATTTTGTCATTTTAAAAAGGATGAAGTAAAATATTCATTTTGTCATTTAAAATTGAATGAGACCAAGAGCATACATATTGGGTAAATAAATAAGAGTTAAGATTTTATGGTCATTTGTTAACAATAAAAAGAATGGAAATAAAAGACTAGATTTTTATTGACATTTGTTCACAATAAAAAAAAAATTGAAATATATGTCTGTGATGTTGAAATGTTTGATGTGTTAAATATAATGTTAGTATATTCAAACGGAATACTACACTTCCATTTACAAGCTATCCGACTTGTTTATGTGATTGGGTCGATAATTTTCACCATGGTTATCACGTCGACGACTAGTCGACATGTCGCTTCCTGGAGTTCGACGATGAATGACTTATTGCTTTCGACGGTAATGGCTGGAGCGGCCCAGAAACCCTAATTTCGACAGCAGTAAAATTGGATTGATGTTTTACAGATCGATTGTTTACCTCGACTTCGATATTTGGCCTGGAGAGAAACCCTAATTTCTTGGATCGACGCCTGCTCCTCCTCGACCTCGACTTCGCTGCTCCTCCTCGACCTCAACCTCGACCTCGACTTCGCTGCTCCTCCTCGACCTAGACCTCGACCTCGACTTTCCTGTCAGGTAACGATATTTTATAAGTGGGTGGGTCCTTCTTAGAATAGATAGACAAACTTTAATGTTCTGATTTGTTTTTACTGTTGGTTAACACTAGATAATTATTGTTTACTTTAGTAAATTAATGTTGTTTACTTTAGTAAATTACACAGTAAACTACTGTTTTTTACACAGTAAATAAATTACACAGTAAATTACTATTGTTTACTTTAGTAAATTACACAGTAAATTATTGTTGTTTACTTTAGTAAATTACTTTAGGATCTATTTTGGGTATTTGTTGAATTTGAACCTATTATTATGTTATCTTTGTTGAATTTGAACTTATTATTAATTTATAATTATATCTAATTGTATTATATACTTAAGTCTAATAAATATATGTATATAAAAGACTTATCGACTAGTCACGACTAGTCAGACGACTTGTCGACTAGTCTTCTAGACGGTAGTGGCTCGACTTGGCTCGACTTGGCGTCGTGATAACCTTAATTTTCACACATCGCCCAAGTGCACAAATAATTTATTATTTGATTGTTGGATGAAACCCCACATGGATGTTGGGATGATATTTGATCTACACTAGTCCGAATATTTAGTGTAGAATCCACTTTAGGTGCTATTTGGATGCTTGATAATTGTTTGTCATGATTATTGATTACATGCAATATATGGTTGTTGATTGAGTCACATTCCAATAAAGAATATTCTAGAAAATAATGTTTTAGAAAATATCTTAGAAAAAGAATATATTTTAGAAAAATATATTTTTATTGAAATGAACTAGTTATCAACTAGAATAAATCATTAAATTTAGACTTAATGTAGTTTTCCAATTTGTTAATGTTTAATTGAAATTAAATTAAATAAATTGGATTTTGGGTTTGTCATGAATAGTGTCTTAAATAACACTGTTCCTAAACCCCGTATGAAAAGAATAATCTTTTAATTAAGATTGTTAAAGTTTTAAATTATATTTAGTAATTGAAATAAGATGAAATGTGAGTTGGGTTTATTGTGAACCGTGTTTTTTTAGTGACATGTGTTCTTTAACCCAACTGACAGTAAAAATATGATTTAGAATTTATAAATCTTTTATTAAGATTTAAATGGGAATTTTCCAAAAGACAAGTTTTCCAATTTAATATATAAAATTGGAGTTGAATGGGAATCGAATTAATAACAACCGAGATAAGCTTCTGTAAAAGAAGACCGATACTACATATGGAATTTAAGAGGCTTTGCCGTTATTCCATTTATATTATTGGTCGGATACAGAAATTTATAACGATTATATATTGATTTGATTTCTGTGAAGATTCCATATTTTATGGAAGATGATTATGGGTTTACCGTGAACTACGTTTTAAATGACATTAGTTCTTTAACCCAGTTAAAGATAAGATTAATTTCTTAAATTTAAATAATCATTGAATAATGATTTTTGATATTTAAAACCAAATTGGGTTTTAATAAATCTTTAAAAGAAAGATTTAAGATAAATTTGAAGAATTTATCTTTGATAAGATAATGTGAATATTTTATTTTAAAGAATATCCTGAATTGGAATGAGACGTTGGATGTGCTTTTATAGTGCTTGATTTTTAATTATCAAAATACGCGAATTATTCGGAAAGACCGGGTTTAACCCATTCCGAATAATTACTATGACGATGAAGAGTCGAAGATGAAGATGGTGGTTGAAGACCGACGATCTTCACATCGAATGGATGTATTGCTACTGAGACCCATGATGGGAGTAGCTACCTTGAAGGGGCTTCAGTGGTAGCCGTCCGAACTATTGTTGATTGTTTCGGATATGCGAGGATCTCTCAGGTGTCTCCGATTTCGTTCGGACCCAGAACGGACTTGTAAATGGATGCGTGTCTAACATTGGATTTCGTTCTATGTGAATTAAATTGATTTTTATTAATGTATATCTGATTGGTGGTAGAGAATTTATTATCTTTTTAACAGCCTGGTATATATTAATAGTGATTGATCACATGTCGTGAATTGTCAATGTGACACGCCAAGATGCAATTGATCAAGGCTTTTGTTGAAAAGCAAGGCCTTGTGGGATGATCAAAGTATAGCCTATTAAGGCATAGCTTTGTGTATAGCGTGACTTCGCAAGCCTCACACCCCTGTATGAGTCAAAAACGGGATATGGACCGTATGGAGTGCACACGTTTCTTTCTAGCTAGGGGTAGTGTCAGTGCTTAAACTGGCTGACATTTTACTTATGTGGATGATGGATTGAGGCGCCTCGGAATTATAGGCCGTTAGCGGTCATATGGAGGTCCAAAGGGACCGGGAAGCGTGTGTTCAGGCATAACTAATCCACTACCGTTAGGTGGGAACGGGCTCTACCGCACCAAGGGTTCACTGCAGGGGATCCTGAGGCATTTGCTAGAGTGTCTCAAATCGGAAGGGACGATCCCCAGCCTTGATTTCATGATGGAAATCCAACTTCCAATACGACACCATGTGGTTTTGATTGTAGAACTAGTATGGCGACATGATATATGGTACCCATGTCGTCTATGATTAATACATTATGATTGAAATTGTTTTTGAAATATATATATACCCATAGATATACACACTAATATTAAATATGTTTTATCGTATCAAGCATCTTTTGACCATTATAAGGTAAAACCCTATCATCCGGTTTGTGTTGCATTGTGTGATGGGACTTGGGTCTTATAATGGTTTCATTTTTCTAAAAAGCATTGCGTTGTCTAACGGTTTACTTTATTTTATGCACTGGCAATCCAATGGAGTAAACCCGTTCCGCGTTAGCAGCGTGGTCCTGTGATTAGCCTTATTATTAGATAAGTTAAGTTAAGATTTCTCATACCAGTCCCATGACTGACCTGTAGTTTGTTTCACTAGCAAACTCGGGTGCCCATATTTTCCACACGGGAAATCGAGTAGCTTTTTGCAGATATATTTACAGGATCCTGGTTTACTGCTGAAGCGGTATTCGGAAAGCCCTGTATCCGTTTATTCCTTTCAGTTGTATATTTGTATTATTTTTCCGCTGCTATTTAAATGTAATTTAAGTCTCTGATATTATTGTATTTCTATTGTGTAATGAGTTTTCATACTCTGTTATATTCTTGTACTCTGATGTAATTGTTGTAATCCGCAATAAAATGTTCTTTAGTTTGTGTTCTGATGTGTGTTGTTCACAAAGCAATCCAGGCTTTCCTTTACGGGGAAGTACAGGGTCGTTTCATTTGGTATCAGAGCTTTGGTTTACAGAGCTAGAGAAAAATACACATTAGAACCGAACGAAAGAATTCATCAGAGATTGGATTAGTAATATCCAATGAGAATAACTCGTTAGAGATGGGATCAATAGTATCCTAGAACGAGTGTGAAGAGTATTATTTTCTTTAAAAAAAATAAAATAAAAAATGAAAACAAATTTAGTTTTGAAAATTTTATCTTAAATTACGTATTTGAGTATATTATTATATTTTAATGTGGACAATCGAGTACGTAAATATTTTGAATATACGAGTAATTAACGGATATTCGAAGTTTTATACTGGATTGATATAGAATCACACTCTAGTCGCCCGGAAATGATTCTGATGGTTGCTAGCGTCATCAGAGTTTATGTTCGAGTCTCGAAAGTGGGTTTCTATATATTTCCATTGACTGGTATGAGAACCAAAACTTAGTTAGTACACATTGCTGTGATTTGCACTAAGAATATGATTTTTGACTATATATAAAAGTTATATATATTTGAAAAGTTAATCACCTAATTGATTGCCGGTTGTGATGTTTGATAATTAGTTTCACTAAGTAAAATATTAGAATGATAATTAATTAAACCAATAAAATTTAAAGTTGAGTTGGTTAATCAAACAACTTTTAGCTATGTTCCTTTTCGAGGACGAAAAGATTTTAAGTGGAGAAGATTGTAACATCCCGGAATTTTGGGGCCAATTTAAAAATTTTATTTTAGAGATTTTAATATATTTTAATATTTAAAATAATTTATTTTAAATAATAATGACTAAAATTTATTTTAAAACGAATAAATTTAATTTAATTAAAAAGGAGTTTAAAACAGTGCTGCAGTTTGAAATTTTGAATTTTAACTTTAACTGAATGTACCGAATTCAAAATAAATCGGATTTCTGCGAAACCAGAAATATTTAAATCTGTTTAATTATATCTTTCTAATGAATCTGAAAAACTGAAATTTCGCTTTATAAATTGTAAGTTATGGCCAGTTCAAAATTTAGAAAAGTTGCTGTAGAATTTATATATATTTATATATAATATACTGGCCTGAAAAATAGCCATTTTGCAAACGATCTCGGTTTTCGACAAAACCACTTTCCTTGGAACCGGAATGTCAAATTATTGTTAAGTTTAATTTTCCGGAATTTTTCGAATTAATAAGTGAGCGTGGCGAAAGAAAATGTGTTTTGTCAGCTATAGTTAAATTTAATCGACTTGAAAATGACCATTTTTCAAATAGTCTCAGAATTCGACGAAATTAGTTTTGTTAGGACCATATTGTCATAACAAAACCAAATATAATTTTTCTGGAATTTTCTGAGTTCATATGGTGGCTCGGTGAATTTATATATACGGTTAAATTAAATAATAAAGGATTTAATTTTTATATTAAATTAAACAGGCTACAGACGTTCGTTTGGGCTCACGGGACCTAGCCCATTGGGTGTAGAATACGGGTTATTAGCTAGGAATGTCTGTCGTTGGGCCTGAATTGGAGTCAGTATGAGTAATGGGCTTTTAGTGAATTAATTGATTAAATAATATTATAAATATATGGATTAATTTATTCAAACCCTAAAACCTAAACATGAAGTCGCCGCAAGAAGCTTTTTCAATGGCCAGAAGCTCCTAAATTCGAACGCAAAAATCTTCAAATCCACAACGAATTAAAACCCCATTCCAAAGGTAAATCAAAGTACTAGACGAGCTCTTTGACATGGACGATTATGATCGAACGAAATCAATCGAGTTGGCCGGATTTCACGTGGGAAGTGCCGACGTTTGGAGGCGTTTCGTGGGTCCTAGGGGCCGCGAGTGGGACATGTTTTCTGGCGATGGGTGGCAGTGTCAGCGGCTTCGGGATGGTGGCGACGGATCGGCTCCAGGGGTCCTCGAAGGCGGCGCGCAGGTGGATTTCCAAGTCGATGTTATGGGTTCAAATACACGAGGGTTTCCAGTAGCTTGAAAGAAGGAGATGACGGATTAGAGGATAAGGATGGTAATTAGTGGGAATTATATAATTAAATTATATAAATTGTTTTAAAAAATTTAAATAATCATAACTCTTTCATATGTAATCAGAATTCAGAAATTTTCGTGGCGATGAACTCGTATTGAAAAGATCTACAACGTGAAGCTGGCTAGAACCATTTTTGAGCACATCAAATATGGACCCAATTTCAGATCTGAATCACTCAGATTCAAAACGAATGTGAGAATTCTATTTATTTATTTATTTTAATTAAAAATAATTAATTATGATTGTGATTTTCTTCCGATCTGATGTTAAATTCAAATTAATTGTTATACTTGAGTTGATTTGGAATTGTCACTGCTATATATATCTATTGACTTGATGATTGTAGTGATGAAAATAAATATAACATGTTTGTTATTATAAAATAGTTGATGTTTGCGTTGAGTAAAACTATTGAAATAATAATACCAATCTTTGTTGAAAAAGAATAATCGGATTAAAAATTGTCACTCTAGTTAAAGTGCAATTGTTGAATCAAATATGTCATTTTGCTGAAACAAAATATATCATTTTGTTGTGACAAAAGTATTGGAAACAAATATACTCTTTTTATTTGTATTCTTAGATGCAAATGAATCATAGAAAAGAATTATACTCTTTTTATTTGCATTTTTAGATGCAAATGAAATATAGAAAAGAATTACACTTTTATTTGCATTCTTAATTGTAAATAAACCATAGAAAAAGATTGCGTTTTGTACTCGTATTTTTGGTTAAATATAAGATTGGAAAGTGTTTACTTCATTTACATTTTTCAATGTAAATAAAAGGAATCAAAGAATTTACATTTTTCAATGTAAACAAAAGAAATAAAGGCATTTACTTTTTTTCAATGTAAATAAAAGATTAAATAAAAATTACATTTTTATGCAATTAAAGAATAAAAAGGAAAAATTACGTTTTCTATGTAATTAAAGAACGAAAAGGAAAAATTACATTTTCTATGTAATTATAGAAAGGAAAGGAAAATTTTACATTTTCCAATATAATTAAAGAATGAGAGGAAAAATTTACATTTTTCAATGTAATGTAAGGATTAAATAAAAACATTGCCTTTTTCAATGTAATGAAAGATTACGTTTTTCAATAGTGCAATAAAAGAATAGAATTTAAAATTTTCATTTTTATGTAAATTTGTTTACATTAAAAGAACAGAAATTCAAAGCGTATTTTTTTTTGTGTTCTTTAACACAAATAAATCATAAAATTCAAAGTGTCTTTTATTTGTGTTCCTTAACACAAATAAAACTAGAAATTAAAAGTTACATTTTCATTTGTGTTCCTTAACACAAATAAAATCTGAAATTAAGAGTTGTCTTTTTATTTGCGTTCCTTAACGCTAATAAAACATAGAAAATAAAAAGAACATTTTTATTTGCATTCTTTGAAGCAAAATAATACATAAAGAAATAAAAGTTGTATTTTTGTTTGCAATTTTAGATGCAAACAAAACCTTAAAATAAAATGTTGATTTAAAAGTTGCATTTTACTTTAAAATTAGAGATTACCTTTTTATTTACATTTTGGTTGTAAATAAAAGAGTAGTATTAAAAGTATCAATTTTTACTTTTAAATTAGAGGAAATAAAAAGGAGTAGCATTAAAAATTACAGTTTTAATGTAGGATTGATTTAAATAAAAAAAGAAGAAGTAACATAAAGGATGACATTTTTATTGTGCATTGTTTTCAATAAAAAGGATTGTACATTAAAAATTACATTTTTAATGTAATTTAGATTTCATTGAAAAGATTAAAATGAAAAGATTATGTTTTTATTGTCAGTTTGTTACAACAAAAGAATAGAAATTTAATATTACATTTTTATTATCAGTTTTGGTCATACCAAAAAGAATGAATGTGGAATGCTCATTTTTGCAAATTAAAAGGAATGAATTAGAAATGTATATTTTTATACATTAAAAATAATGAGTTAGAAATGAACATTTTTGTTTACATGAAAGGAATTAGACAAAACTGTCACTTGTTTACATTAAAAGAATTTGACAAAATTATCATATTTTGTACATTAAAGAAGAGTTAGACAAAATTATCATATTTTGTACATTAAAGAAGAGTTAAACAAAATTATCATATTTTGTACATTAAAGAAGAGCCAGACAAAATTATCATATTTTGTTACATTAAAAAGATTAGACAAAATAATCATATTTTGTTACATTAAGAGGACTAGACAAAGTATCATATTTTGTACATTAAAAGAAATTAGACAAATTACAATTTTTGTCACTTTAAAAGAATATGAATAAAAGAGACATTTTGTTATTTAAAAAAGGATGAAGTAAAATATTCATTTTGTCATTTAAATTTGAATGAGACCAAAAGCATACATTTTGGGTAAATAAATAAGAGTAAAGATTTTATGGTCATTTGTTCACAATAAAAAGAATGGAAATAAAAGACTAGATTTTTATTGCCATTTGTTCACAATAAAAAGAATTGAAATATATGTCTGTGATGTTGAAATGTTTGATGTGTTAAGTATAATGTTAGTATATTCAAACCGAATACTACACTTCCATTTACATGTTATCCGACTTGTTTATGTGATTGGGTCGATAATTTTCACATATCGCCCAAGTGCACAAATAATTTATTATTTGATTATTGGATGAAACCCCACACGGATGTTGGTATGATATCTGATCTACACTAGTCCCAATATTTAGTGTAGAATCCACTTTGGGTGTTATTTGGATGCTTGATAATTGTTTGTCATGACTATTGATTACATGCAATATATGGTTGTTGATTGAGTCACATTCCAATAAAGAATATTCTAGAAAAGAATGTTTTAGAAAATATCTTAGAAAAAGAATATATTTTAGAAAAATATATTTTTATTGAAATGAACTAGTTATCAACTAGAATAAATCATTAAATTTAGATTTAATGTAGTTTTCCAATTTGTTAATGTTTAATTGAAATTAAATAAATTGGATTTTGGGTTTGTCGTGAATAGTGTTTTAAATAACACTGTTCTTAAACCCCGTATGAAAAGAATAATCTTTTAATTTAGATTGTTAAAGTTTTCAATTATATTTAGTAATTGAAATAAGATAAAATGTGAGTTGGGTTTATTGTGAACCGTGTTTTTTTAGTGACATGTGTTCTTTAACCCAACTGATAGTAAAAATATGATTTGGAATTTATAATTTTTTTATTAAGATTTAAATGGGAATTTTCCAAAAGCCAAGTTTTCCAATTTAATATATTAAATTGGAGTTGAATGGGATTCGAATTTATAATAACCGAGATAAGCTTCTGTAAAAGAAGACCGATACTACATATGGAATTTAAGAGGCTTTGCCGTTATTCCATTTATATTATTGGTCGGATACAGAAATTTATAACGATTATATATTGATTTGATTTCTGTGAAGATTCCATATTTTATGGAAGATGATTATGGGTTTACCGTGAACTATGTTTTAAATGACATTAGTTTTTTAACCCAGTTAAAGATAAGATTAATTTCTTAAATTTAAATAATCATTGAATAATGATTTTTGATATTTAAAACCAAATTGGGTTTTAATAAATCTTTAAAAGAAAGATTTCAGATAAATTTTAAGAATTTATCTTTGATAAGATAATGTGAATATTTTATTTAAAAGAATATCCTGAATTGGAACGAGACATTGGATGTGCTTTTATAGTACTTGATTTTTAATTATAAAAATACGCGAATTATTCGGAAAGACCGGGTTTAACCCATTCCGAATAATTACTACGACGATGAAGAGTCGAAGATGAAGACGGTGGTTGAAGACCGATGATCTTCACATCGAATGGATGTGTTGCTACAGAGACCCATGATGGGAGTAGCTACCTTGAAGGGGCTTCAGTGATTGTCGTCCGAACTATTGTTGATTGTTTCGGATATGCGAGGACCTCTCAGGTGTCTCCGGTTTCGTTCAGACCTAGAACGGACTTGTAAATGGAAGCGTGTCTGACATTGGATTTCGTTCCATGTGAATTAAATTGTTTTTTATTAATGTATATCTGATTGGTGGTGGAGAATTTATTCTCTGCTTAACACCTCGGTATATATTAATAGTGACTGATCGCATGGCGTGAATTGTCAATGTGGCACGCCAAGATGCAATTGATCAAGGCTTTTGTTGAAAAAGAAAGGCCTTGTGGGATGATCAAAGTATAGCCTATTATGACATAGCTTTGTGTATAGCGTGACTTCGCGAGCCTCACACCCCGGTATGAGTCAAAAACGGGATATGGACTGTGACGGCCCGTCTCGCACCAGCCTGCATTTCCTCCAAGAGTGCGCTGTACACATGCCCGACTAGCACAAGACGGTCGTCAGAAGAAAGGAAAGAAGGGAATGAACTAATCAAAGAACCTGTAGAATGTCTCACAGCGCATGGGATAAAATATAATAATAACATACTTGACATAAAACAGGCGAGACAGTGCATAAGCTGATAACTAATAATCAATGTCAACATCAAAGCAGCGGAAATCCAAATACAGCTTATTACAACTTTCCAAATTTACTGTCTCTAAACAAAAGAAAGCTAAAATAGAAGATACACCAACAATGCCCAAGCAGTGATCTTCAACAACACAGGGAGAATATTATGTATATAGTACGTGGAAGCCTCCTGCTCGTCTCCGGATCATCTACCCGTGCATCACCAGCTAACCTGTCTCTAGTCTGCTCGTGTGAGCACCCAGAGTAATAAGAAGAGACATAAAACTCTGGGTCAGACATAAAGCCTGGTATGAGCGATAAGCATCTAAACAGGATAATAACAGGTATACTAAGCCATACCTGAACCTGGACCTGCAACCAAAGAGTTAGTACCACATACCGTACAGTACTCCAAGGTGCCATAATAAATAGTGTAAAAATACGGGGGTGGGGTGTGCATGTCACAATGATAGCAAACAAATCATCCATGGCAACCATCCTCGCATCTCTCACTCAGTGCGTAAAGCGTACGACATCTACCACTTTGGAACACTAGACAAACTGAGGCAACGACGAATCCCGACTTGTAGAAACCCTGCTGTGACCAAGCCAAACACTTGGAGTCATGACCAAACATTTCAATGACCCACTTCATTGGTCATAGCCCTTGGTTCTACCAATGCCATAATGGCCCTGAATCCGCCTTCGTACCTCCTACCATAGTGGTCCAAAGCTATAGGTGTCGATAACTCCTTAGCACGCGTCCCGCAGCAAAGCCCAACCATGAAGCGAACTCGTTGATTCCCATCTGAATCCTGAGCTCTAACTTCTCATTTGGACTTCCTTTGCATCTCGGGTTTGGTCGAATTGGAGTGGGTCATCAGAAAAGTTGTCGCGCATTAACAGTCCTAGAATTTTGTTCGGTTCGGTAGTCATCACCATCATCGGGTCGGTAGTCCACTTCGGGTCGGGTCGGTGTCTCCCTCCAGGTCGGGTCGGTTCAGTGATTCTCCCCCTTCAGATATCGGTTCGGTTCGGGTTTCTTCACTCCGGGTCGGGTCGGGGTCCTCCTCCAGGTCGGGTCGGGTGTCCTTCCCTCCAGCGCTCCAATCCCTAGCTTATTTCTTCACGTATTCCGATCCGATCCCTCCTTGCCATCTGATCCGCGTGGCTTCCCCTCTTGCTTCTCCCGAGTGTTTACTTCCGATCCGAGCCCTGCATCTCCAAGTCGATCCGATCTGGCCTCCAATCACTCTTCCGATCCGATCCGCTCCGCTCCCTAGCTTACTCCGATCTGATCCCCTTGTCCACCCCAACTCTAAGTGAACAGCCTTCCTTTTTGCCAAGCCTTCTCCAGCGACAAGTTCCAATCCAGTTCGAACCCCCTTGGTCAGTTCACAAATCCGATCCGACCCCCTTTCTCCGATCCGAACCGGTTCGGAACCTGCACACTTCTGCAACTTTCCAGCGAGCTTTCTATGCCATTCGACGACGTTTTCGAGCAATTTAACTATTCTAATCAATCATGAAACATACCATAGAGTCATAGCAACATGTAATAGCAACCACAAACAGCAAACAACAATTTAAATGAATCAAAATGAATCAAAAGTGGCTAAAACCTCACATTTACCTATAATCCCTCTTAATCATGTTTAAGCATACGATTAGTAAAACACATCGAAATTAACCCAAATTTCTAACAGAGCCTTAAAACATTATTTTAGAATTTTAAGAATTTTTCCAGAATTTATTTACGTATAAATTCGCTAATCTTCACTAATTACCCTTAATCACCGTAATTAGTGCAAAAACTATGCAAATCACTCACCTTGGCCACAAATGAAATTCTCAGAACTGAAGCTCCTCTGATTTGGGGCGAATACTGATGTCTAACAGCGGCTCCAACCTTGCTTTGGTGCTTTTTCTCCTTAATTTGGTGTTGCTAAGCCTAATCTTCAATTAGAGAGTGATTTGGGGTGTTTTAGATGTAGGAAGCCATTACTAAGGTCTCAAGGAGGTTTGTGGCGGCTCAAAACTGAAATGAAAGTGATAACCTAACCCTAATCAGACCTCCTAAACCTCTAAACCCGAAATTCCCCTTGGGCCTAGCTGCTAATCACCCGGTTAAGCCCAATTAAGTTGTTTATAACCATCTGAAACTTGTTTCAGCCATATCTCCCAAACGGTGAGTCCGTTTGGCTAATGTGACCACTCTACGGAAAGAGAAACCATCATCCGGAGCCAATGGAAGTGGTTTCAGGTCAAAACTCCTATCCAGTCAAAAGTTATGGCCAAAACAGTGCCAACTAGGGGTAAAATGGTCATTTAAAAATCGGGAAAAATCATGAACATGGGAAATGACCCCAATAGTCGTCTCCCAAAGTTACACGACCATACGACTTCGTATGTGAAAGAAATAAATATTCTACGATCCTATGATGCGTAGAATGCGGGTCGTTACACTCTCCCCCCCTTAAGAAATTTCGTCCCCGAAATTCCTTAACCCAAAACATACAAAGGATCCCGCATGCCTACCAACCACATATAACAATCAAACATGCAAAACAAGCAAACAAGCCTATCCTAGCATGCGGAAAAACTAAATCGAAGTCAAAACCTTACCAGACAAAGAGTTCCGGATACTTCTTCCTTATGTCCTCCTCTGTCTCCCAAGTACAATCACTCTCGTCCTCGCTCCACTGTACCTTGACTAGCTTCACCGCCTTCCTTCGAAGTTGTTTCATGTCGTACTCGACAATACGGGCCGGCTCGCGGTTCCCAACCGCCTCGGGTTCTACTTCGAAGTCCTCCAACTGATCAGGTGAAATAGTCATATCTGAGTCGTGAACGAACTTCCTTAGTTGGGAAACATGAAATACGTTATGAACTCCCGCCATCTTCTTCGGTAAGTCAATTCTATATGCCAAATTCCCGACTAATTCAAGAACAGGGAATGGACCAACAAACCTTGGTGCCAACTTGCCTCTCCTGCCAAATCGTATTACGCTCTTCAACGGAGAAATCTTGATAAACACTAAGTCGCCAACGGAGAATTTTAAGTCTCTTCTCCTCTTATCAGCATAACTCTTCTGCCTATCCTGGGCAGCCTTCATTCGTTGTTGAATGACCTTGATCTTATCCGACGTTTCTCTCACCACCTCTGGTCCAAGCACAAACTTCTCGCCAGTCTCTATCCAACATGATGGTGAGTTGCATGGCCTTCCGTACAAAGCTTCAAACGGAGCCATACCGATACTGGATTGGTAACTATTATTATATGCAAACTCTACTAGATGCAAATGGTCATCCCATGATCCACCAAAATCCAATATACATGCTCTCAAGAGATCTTCCAAAATACGATTCACCCTTTCCATCTGACCGTCGGTCTGAGGATGATATGCGGTACTGAGATGTAACTCTGACCCTAGCGCCTCTTGCAAGCTCTTCCAAAACCCACTAGTGAACAACGGGTCTCGGTCGCTCACAATGCTTTTAGGTACTCCATGAAATCTCACTACCCACTTCATATACAATTCTGCTAACTTAGCTGCCGTTCTGGTCGATTTGACTGGTATAAACCTTGCACTTTTAGTCAGTCGATCTACAATTACCCAAATGTTGTCATATCCCGATCTAGTTCTTGGTAAACCATCGATGAAATCCATCGAGACTTGTTCCCATTTCCATTCGGGAATTTCTAAGGGCTGTAACAAACCACTAGGCTTCTTTTGCTCGGCTTTAACTAGCTGGCAATTCATGCATTTGGATATAAACTTCCCAACGTCTCTTTTCATTCCTTCCCAGTAGTAAGTCTGCTTCATATCTCGATACATCTTGTTACCACCGGGGTGTATAGTCAGTTTTGAGTGATGACATTCTCTAAGCACTTCATCTCTCAATCCATTGACATTGGGTACAATGAGCTTTCCATTCTTTCTAAGCCATCTATCTTGATCAAGCCCATACTTGCTCACCTCCTCATCGATACCTATCTCTAACTTGGAGATGATTTCCAATAGGTTAGGATCGTCCCTCTGACTAGAGCCGATCCGCTCAATCAAAGTGGGTCTGATCGTCAAACTTGCTAACATTTCTGGATCCAATTCGCACTTTGGTCTGAAATCAAACCCCGCGATAAACTCCAGTTGCTTCCATTCAAGGAACATAGCCCCTAAGCTGGCATGTCTTCTGCTTAATGCATCAGCCACCGCATTGCCCTTTCCTGGTGTGTATGCGATGTCAAAATCATAGGAAGCTAAGAACTCTAACCATCTCTGCTGACGGAGATTTAAATCCTTCTGGGAGAATAGATACTTTAACGACTTATGATCTGTAAATAGCTCAAATCTTTCTCCCAAGAGATAGTGTCTCCACATCTTTAACGCGAACACGATCGCTGCCAATTCTAAATCATGGGTAGGGTATTTCCTCTCGTGCGGTTTCAATTGCCGACTTGCATAAGCTACAACCCTACCACCTTGCATCAATACAGCACCCAGTCCGGTACCACAGGCATCCGTGTATACCGTCATCTCTTCATCCCCCTTAGGAATGACTAACACTGGTGCGCTTTTCAACTTGTCCTTTAGGCTTTTAAATGCATTCTCGCACCTTTCATCCCAAATAAAAGCTTGATTCTTCTTGGTCAACTGGGTCAATGGTGCTGCTATCTTGGAGAAACCTTGGATAAACTTACGATAATATCCCGCTAACTCCAAGAAACTTCTTACATCTGTTGCATTCTTGGGCGTAGGCCAATCCTGTACCGTAGCCACCTTCGCTGGGTCCACGGCAATACCACTCTCTGATACAACATGGCCCAAGAACCTCACTTCCCTCTTCCAGAAGTGACACTTAGAAAACTTTGCTTTCAATTGGTGTTTTCTCAACACCTCCATCGCTACTCTTAAATGTTCCTTGTGTTCTTCCTCTGTCCTCGAATAGACCAAAATATCATCGACGAACACAAGGACAAACTTATTCAATTGATCCCTGAATACCCTATTCATAAGATCCACAAAATATGCTGGGGCATTGGTCAGCCCGAATGGCATGACCAACCACTCATAAAACCCAGACGGCGTCCGAAATGCCGTTTTTTCTATACTCTCAGCTTCCACTCTAAGCTGATGAAAACCTGTCGCGAGATCCAACTGAGAAAATACTCTCGCGCCACTCAACTGATCAAACAAATCATCTATCCGCGGTAGAGGATACTTGTTCTTCCTCGTCACTTTATTCAATTCGCGGTAGTCTACACACAAACGAAGGGAACCATCCGCCTTGGTAGCAAACACAACTGGTGCTCCCCATTCAGAAACGCTCCTTCTGATAAATCCCTTCTTCAAAAGATCGCTGACTTGCACTTCGAGCTCTCGCTGCTCCCTTGGTGCCATACGACGAAGTGACATCACTATAGGTCTGGCATCCTTTACCAAATCAATACGAAACTCAATCTCTCGGTGTGGTGGAAGTCCGGTCACTTCTTCGAAAACATCCGGATACTGGCCAACCACGGGCAAACCTGACAACTCACTATACGGAATGTCGAGGGAGTTTAGAAAACTAGCCAATACCCCCTTACTGGGTAGACCACCAAACACTATCCTCCGCCCATCATCCGCTCTAGCTGTCACCAACAAGCCCTCACAGTCTACCACCACCCCGTATCTTTGGAGCCAATCTACTCCCAAAATAATGCCAAACCCAGTAAAGCCCAAAACAAAGCAATCACAAACAAACATGCATCCATGACTCGATAAGTCCACATTGCGACAAAGCATACTAAGACTAGTCGAACCACCAATCGGGTTCGTCACTACCAAAGGTCTATCGACAATCTCGGGCTCCAATCCCAACCTATCTACCAGGTCACTAGATATGAAAGAACTGGAAGCTCCGGTATCAAACAAAACTCTAACAGGAACATCATAAATAGAAAGCATACCTTGAATGACGACACTCTTTCCCTTCTCCGCCGCAGTTGGGGCATTCGACGAAGAAGGAATAGCATTAAGAGCATATGCTTTCACCATTTGCTTTTCCTTAGGGGGCTGTGGACACTTGTCCTTGTGATGTCCCAATTGGCCACAATTGAAGCACTTCCTATCCGCTGGCTTGGCCCGACAATTACTAGCATAATGGCCCTTCTTACCACAGCTGAAGCACTCCACATCTTGCTTATTCTTTTTTTTCTGGCCATCCTTAACCTGATTCTGCTTTCTCTTATTCTGGGAACCACCTTTGCCTCCACCACTAGCTTGTGGCTTTGGCTCATCTGCGGATGCAACCTCAGTCTTCGACTTGGGGTAGAGACTTTCTGATCTTAACGCTTTCCCCACAATCGATTCAAACGTCTCATCGATGTGGTTAATAAGTTTTTCCCCCAAGTACTGATCCAAACCAGTTATGAATTTCTCATTCTTTTTCTCGGCAGTATCAATAAGAGATAACCCGTACTTCGACAAAGTGTCAAATTCAGCAATATACTCCGAGACAGCTCTGCCATTCTGCTTGAGCTCCAAGAACTTCTTAAACAACATTGACTTCTGAGCAGCTGGAATGAACTTCTCACTAAAGCGAGCCTTAAACTGCTCCCAAGTAATCTGATCTTCGGGAGTAGCTGCCTTTATAGCATTCCACCAATTCATTGCCCGCCCTTGCAACTGACGGGACGCTAGCTTTCTCTTCATCGCATCCTCGATACCCAAATCCTCGAAGATACGTTCGCAACTATCCAACCAATCCTGAACATCCGTAGCCGACTCCGTTCCGTGGAACGGCTTCCCACCAAGACTAGTATAGTCCTTATTCAGCTTGGCGAAGTCGACTCTTGGCGCCTGCACTATTGGACCACCACCATTTCCACCATTGGGAGCTGCCCTCTGAACATCTCTAAGCATCTCTCTCATGAGGTCAGTAAACATCGTCCTCATGTCAGCAGCATTCCCATTATTGGCTCCCCTACCAGCACCTCTAGTATATCGGCTCATCGTCAATCTGAAAAAGGAAATGATTAACGACTCCATAGTGGTGCTAGTGCAGTACGACTTCATCCTTATACTACTAATAGTATATATATATATATAGCTTTTTAAAAACCAAAGTAATCACAAATACGCTCTCTCGTATACGTATAATATCTCTCCCTGATAACTTCCCTAAGTTAACTACGCAACCTAGAGCTCTGATACCAAGTGTGACGGCCCGTCTCGCACCAGCCTGCATTTCCTCCAAGAGTGCGCTGTACACATGCCCGACTAGCACAAGACGGTCGTCAGAAGAAAGGAAAGAAGGGAATGAACTAATCAAAGAACCTGTAGAATGTCTCACAGCGCATGGGATAAAATATAATAATAACATACTTGACATAAAACAGGCGAGACAGTGCATAAGCTGATAACTAATAATCAATGTCAACATCAAAGCAGCGGAAATCCAAATACAGCTTATTACAACTTTCCAAATTTACTGTCTCTAAACAAAAGAAAGCTAAAATAGAAGATACACCAACAATGCCCAAGCAGTGATCTTCAACAACACAGGGAGAATATTATGTATATAGTACGTGGAAGCCTCCTGCTCGTCTCCGGATCATCTACCCGTGCATCACCAGCTAACCTGTCTCTAGTCTGCTCGTGTGAGCACCCAGAGTAATAAGAAGAGACATAAAACTCTGGGTCAGACATAAAGCCTGGTATGAGCGATAAGCATCTAAACAGGATAATAACAGGTATACTAAGCCATACCTGAACCTGGACCTGCAACCAAAGAGTTAGTACCACATACCGTACAGTACTCCAAGGTGCCATAATAAATAGTGTAAAAATACGGGGGTGGGGTGTGCATGTCACAATGATAGCAAACAAATCATCCATGGCAACCATCCTCGCATCTCTCACTCAGTGCGTAAAGCGTACGACATCTACCACTTTGGAACACTAGACAAACTGAGGCAACGACGAATCCCGACTTGTAGAAACCCTGCTGTGACCAAGCCAAACACTTGGAGTCATGACCAAACATTTCAATGACCCACTTCATTGGTCATAGCCCTTGGTTCTACCAATGCCATAATGGCCCTGAATCCGCCTTCGTACCTCCTACCATAGTGGTCCAAAGCTATAGGTGTCGATAACTCCTTAGCACGCGTCCCGCAGCAAAGCCCAACCATGAAGCGAACTCGTTGATTCCCATCTGAATCCTGAGCTCTAACTTCTCATTTGGACTTCCTTTGCATCTCGGGTTTGGTCGAATTGGAGTGGGTCATCAGAAAAGTTGTCGCGCATTAACAGTCCTAGAATTTTGTTCGGTTCGGTAGTCATCACCATCATCGGGTCGGTAGTCCACTTCGGGTCGGGTCGGTGTCTCCCTCCAGGTCGGGTCGGTTCAGTGATTCTCCCCTTTCAGATATCGGTTCGGTTCGGGTTTCTTCACTCCGGGTCGGGTCGGGGTCCTCCTCCAGGTCGGGTCGGGTGTCCTTCCCTCCAGCGCTCCAATCCCTAGCTTATTTCTTCACGTATTCCGATCCGATCCCTCCTTGCCATCTGATCCGCGTGGCTTCCCCTCTTGCTTCTCCCGAGTGTTTACTTCCGATCCGAGCCCTGCATCTCCAAGTCGATCCGATCTGGCCTCCAATCACTCTTCCGATCCGATCCGCTCCGCTCCCTAGCTTACTCTGATCCGATCCCCTTGTCCACCCCAACTCTAAGTGAACAGCCTTCCTTTTTGCCAAGCCTTCTCCAGCGACAAGTTCCAATCCAGTTCGAACCCCCTTGGTCAGTTCACAAATCCGATCCGACCCCCTTTCTCCGATCCGAACCGGTTCGGAACCTGCACACTTCTGCAACTTTCCAGCGAGCTTTCTATGCCATTCGACGACGTTTTCGAGCAATTTAACTATTCTAATCAATCATGAAACATACCATAGAGTCATAGCAACATGTAATAGCAACCACAAACAGCAAACAACAATTTAAATGAATCAAAATGAATCAAAAGTGGCTAAAACCTCACATTTACCTATAATCCCTCTTAATCATGTTTAAGCATACGATTAGTAAAACACATCGAAATTAACCCAAATTTCTAACAGAGCCTTAAAACATTATTTTAGAATTTTAAGAATTTTTCCAGAATTTATTTACGTATAAATTCGCTAATCTTCACTAATTACCCTTAATCACCGTAATTAGTGCAAAAACTATGCAAATCACTCACCTTGGCCACAAATGAAATTCTCAGAACTGAAGCTCCTCTGATTTGGGGCGAATACTGATGTCTAACAGCGGCTCCAACCTTGCTTTGGTGCTTTTTCTCCTTAATTTGGTGTTGCTAAGCCTAATCTTCAATTAGAGAGTGATTTGGGGTGTTTTAGATGTAGGAAGCCATTACTAAGGTCTCAAGGAGGTTTGTGGCGGCTCAAAACTGAAATGAAAGTGATAACCTAACCCTAATCAGACCTCCTAAACCTCTAAACCCGAAATTCCCCTTGGGCCTAGCTGCTAATCACCCGGTTAAGCCCAATTAAGCTGTTTATAACCATCTGAAACTTGTTTCAGCCATATCTCCCAAACGGTGAGTCCGTTTGGCTAATGTGACCACTCTACGGAAAGAGAAACCATCATCCGGAGCCAATGGAAGTGGTTTCAGGTCAAAACTCCTATCCAGTCAAAAGTTATGGCCAAAACAGTGCCAACTAGGGGTAAAATGGTCATTTAAAAATCGGGAAAAATCATGAACATGGGAAATGACCCCAATAGTCGTCTCCCAAAGTTACACGACCATACGACTTCGTATGTGAAAGAAATAAATATTCTACGATCCTATGATGCGTAGAATGCGGGTCGTTACATGGACCGTAGGGAGCACACGTTTCTTTCTAACTAGAGGTAGTGTCAGTGCTTAAACTGGCTGACATTTTACTTATGTGGATGATGGATTGAGGCGCCTTGGGATTATAGGCCGTTAGTGGTCATATGGAGGTCCAAAGGGATCGGGAAGCGTGTGTTCAGGCATAACTAATCCTATACTGTTAGGTGGGGACCGGCTCTACCGCTCCAAGGGTTCACTGCGGGGGATCCTGAGGCATTTGCTAGAGTGTCTCGAATCGGAGAGGACGATCCCTAGCCTCGATTTCATGATGGAAATCGAACTTCCAATACGACACCATGTGGTTTTGATTGTAGAACTAGTATGGTGACATGATATATGGTACTCATGCCGTCTATGATTAATACATTATGATTGAAATTGTTTTTGAAATATATATATACCCATAGATATACACACTAATATTAAATCCGTTTTATCGTATCAAGCATCTTTTGACCATTATAAGGTAAAACCTTATCCTCCGATTTGCGTTGCATTGTGTGATGGGACTTGGGTCTTATAATGGTTTCATTTTTCTAAAAAGCATTGTGTTGTCTAACGGTTTACTTTATTTTATGCACTGGCAATCCAATGTAGTAAACCCGTTCCACGTTAGCGGCGTGGTCCTGTGATTAGCCTTATTATTAGATAAATTAAATTAAGATTTCTCGTACCAGTCCCATGACTGACTTGTAGTTTGTTTCACTGGCAAACTCGAGTGCCCATATTTTCCACACGGGAAATCGAGTAGCTTTTTGCAGATATATTTATAGGATCCTGGTTTACAGCTGAAGCGGTATTCGGAAAGCTCTGTATCAGTGTATTCCTTTCAGTTGTATATTTGTATTATTTTCCGCTGCTATTTAAATGTAATTTAAGTCTCTGATATTATTCTATTTCTATTGTGTAATGAGTTTTCATACTCTGTTATATTCTTGTACTCTGATGTAATTGTTGTAATCTACAATAAAATGTTCTTCAGTTTGTGTTCTGATGTGTGTTGTTCACAGAGCAATCCAGTCTTTCCTTTACGGGGAAGTTCAGGGTCGTTTCATTTGGTATCAGAGCTTTAGTTTACAGAGCTAGAGAACAAGACACATTAGAACCGAACGAAAGAATTCATCAGAGATTGGATTAGTAATATCCAATGAGAATAACTCGTTAGAGATGGGATCAATAGTATCCTAGAATGAGTGTGAAGAGTATTATTTTCTTTAAAAAAATAAAATGAAAAATGAAAACAAATTTAGTTTTGAAAATTTTATCTTAAATTACGTATTTGAGTATATTATTATATTTTAATGTGGACTATCGAGTATATAAATATTTCGAATATACGAGTAATTAACGGATATTCGAAGTTTTATACTGGATTGATATAGAATCACACTCTAGTCGCCCGGAAATGATTCTAATGATTGCTAGCGTCATCAAAGTTTATGTTCGAGTCTCGAAAGTGGGATTTCTATATATTTCCATTGACTGGTATGAGAACCAAAACTTAGTTAGTACACATTGCTGTGATTTGCACTAAGAATATGATTTTTGAATATATATAAAAGTTATATATATTTGAAAAGTTAATCACCTAATTGATTGCTGGTTGTGATGTTTGATAGCTGGTTGTGATGTTTGATAATTATTTTCACTAATTAAAATATTAGAATGATAATTAATTAAGCCAATAAATTTTAAAGTTGAGTTGGTTAATCAAACAACTTTTAGCTACGTTCCTTTTCGAGGACGAAAAGATTTTAAGGGGGGGAGATTGTAACAACCCGGAATTTTGGGGCTAATTAAAACTTTTTATTTTAGAGATTTTAATGGATTTTAATATTTAAAATAATTTATTTTAAATAATAATGATTAAATTTAATTTAAAATGAATAAATTTAATTTAATTAAAAAGGAGTTTAAAACAGCGCTGCAGTTTGAAAATTTGAATTTTAACTTTAACTGAATGTACAGAATTCAAAATAAATCGGATTTCATCGAAACCAGAAATAATTAAATCTGTTTAGTTATATCTTTCTAACGAATCTGAAAAACTAAAATTTCACTTTATAAATTGTAAGTTATGGCCAGTTCAAAATTTAGAAAAGTCGGTGTAGAATTTATATATATTTATATATAATATATTGGCCTTAAAAATAGCCATTATGCAAACGACCTCGGTTTTCGATGAAACCACTTTTTTTGGAACCGGAATGTCAAACTATTGTTAAGTTTAATTTTCCATAATTTTTCGAATTAATAAGTGAGCGTGGAGAAAGAAAATGTGTTTGGTCAGCTTTAGTTAAATTTAATCTACTTGAAAATGACCATTTTTCAAACAGTCTCATAATTCGACGAAATTAGTTTTGTTAGGACCATATCGTCATAACAAAACCAAATATAATTTTTCTGGAATTTTCTGAGTTCATATGTGGCCTCGGTGAATTTATATATACGGTTAAATTAAATAATAAAGGATTTAATTTTTAAATTAAATAAAACAGGCTACAAACGTTTCTTTCTAACTAGAGGTAGTGTCAGTACTTAAACTGGCTGGCATTTTGCTTATGTGGATGATGGATTGAGGCGCCTCGGGATTATAGGTCGTTAGTGGTCATATGGAGGTCCAAAGGGACCGGGAAGCGTGTGTTCAGACATAACTAATCCACTATCGTTAGGTGGGGACCGGCCCTACCGCTCCAAGGGTTCACTGCGGGGGATCCTGAGGCATTTGCTAGAGTGTCTCGAATCGGAGAGGACGATCCCTAGCCTCGATTTCATGATGGAAATCCAACTTCCAATACAACACCATGCGGTTTTGATTGTAGAACTAGTATGGCGACATGATATATGGTACCCATGTCGTCTATGATTAATACATTATGATTGAAATTGTTTTTGAAATATATATATACCCATAGATATACACACTGATATTAAATTTGTTTTATCGTATCAAGCATCTTTTGACCATTATAAGGTAAAACCCTATCCTCCGGTTTGCGTTGCATTGTGTGATGGGACTTGGGTCTTATAATGGTTTCATTTTTCTAAAAAGCATTGCGTTGTCTAACGATTTACTTTATTTTATGCACTGGCAATCCAATGGAGTAAACGCGTTCCGCGTTAGCGGCGTGGTCCTGTGATCAGCCTTATTATTAGATAAGTTAAGTTAAGATTTCTCATACCGGTCCCATGACTGACCTGTAGTTTGTTTCACTGGAAAACTCGGGTGCCCATATTTTCCACATGGGCAATCGAGTAGCTTTTTGCAGATATATTTACAGGATCCTGGTTTACAGCTGAAGCGGTATTCGGAAAGCTCTGTATCCGTGTATTCCTTTCAGTTGTATATTTGTATTATTTTTCCGCTACAATTTAAATGTAATTTAAGTCTCTGATATTATTGTATTTCTATTGTGTAATGAATTTTCATACTCTGTTATATTCTTGTACTATGATGTAATTGTTGTAATCCGCAATAAAATGTTCTTTAGTTTGTGTTCTGATGTGTGTTGTTCACAAAGCAATCCAGGCTTTCCTTTACGGGGAAGTTCAGGGTCGTTTCAGTCCGCAAAGCTTGGGTGATTGGACGAGTCATTTTTTGGTGAAAAGAAGTGTATCAATAATTATCATTGATTAAGATGTGCGTATATATATATTGACGTAATACAATATTTCGGTATAACTACAAATGTAATTGATTCGAAGACTCGATCAATCATAACGTGGATGCTTGGATGAGTCAATTTTTGATGAAAAATAATGTATCAATAGTTATCATCAATTTAGGTATATGCATAAATATAGATGTAATACATTATTTAGGTATTAAATATACTTCGACATATCGCCGACAAAACATGGATAATTGGACGAGTCATTTTTTGATGAAAAGCAGAGTATTAATCATTATATCGATTTAGATATATGCATAAAAATTGATGTAATACAATATTCTGGTATTAACTATGCATATAGTTGATTTGAAAATTTGATGAAGCATCGACATAACGTAGGTGATTGGATGAGTCATTCTTTGGTGGAAAGTAGTGCATCAATCATTATCATCGATTTAGATATATGCATAAATACTGATGTAATACAATATTTTGGTACTAACTATTACATGTAGTTGATTGGAAGGTGCGATGTCCCACCCCGAGACCAATACTAACAAAGAGCATTAACAAGTAATGTCGTCTGCTAGTGTGGAGAATATGGCAAATTAGGAGTAACTAGCCATATGTTTTACACTAAATGAGAATCAAATACGTTGACTGGATGTACACAATTTTCTTTTTTACCTTAAGTGGATCGTCATACTCAATTCTAATATAGAACTAGGTGGCTAAGAATCTTATTCATGACAGAGTACAAGCAAAAATACATATAACATATAACACATCATAGAAGAGAACACATATATACACAAACAATGGAATATAACATATACATGTGTCACATACACGAATGGTTCTAAAATCATATACAAGCACAATAAATCCAAATACACAAATGTACACAAGACATGAATATATGACTGTGTAACTCAAGTACTAGCTTCAAGTAAGATGATCCAAGAAGAAAGCAACTAAACACGAATCTACAGCAGGTTATTAACCTGAAACAACTCGGTCTGACCTGAGTATAAAATACATAGATCAGTCTAGCTTAAACGATATAGTTAGAAACAAACAACTAATGATAAGAACATATGATAAGTGGTTCCTCCTGATAAGGAAGGAACATAATGATTCACAATATCATGATATAAGAAGGGATAATATTCTAAGGTCTCAAATTTTATTCTCAAGTAATTGAAAATTCTCAATACATGAATATTCCATCATCACAGATATCCTAAGCACGTGGCTAGGTACGAAAAGAAAAAAAAAATCCAAATCTCGTAAACGCAATGATGAAAATCTTGAGGTCACAACATATAAAACTCGATTAAGAGTTCAAACCACAAAATGAAATCCCCATACGCTAAATTTTCAAACCAACACAAAGGTTGTTCGCTTACAAGTATATATTCGCAAAATGATGAAACATACCAAAAATCACAAATTTTAGAAATCAATGAAAAGGGAAATCTAGAAATAACACAAAAGTTGGATCCATCTCACAAATGACGAGCCTAGGCTACGCCACACATGCATCATACAAAAGGCCAAGCCTGCGAGTGCTATTAACACAAATATGGCACCTAACACAAATGATCTGAATGTCTAATACAAACACAAAGGATCCGAAGGTCTATCACAAACACAAAAGTCCCGAAGGTCTATCACAAATGACCCAAAGGCCTATCACAAATGATCTGAATGTCTAGTATTGGCTTAACACAAACAGAAAATGTGTCGCCAACTCTCAAATAATAACCCAAAAAGTGGTAACAGTGCGAGTCATACCACACATTCTCGCTAATGGTTTACTAGACGACAGACAATTTCACAAAGTTGTAGCTTCAATTGAATAAGCCTCGAATTGACCGATATAATTAACGTACATGTCACATACCATGTGGTTTATTATATCATTTAATTTGCTTTTCCGTTATCCCAAAGAGTACAAAAGTGTGTGATTTTTTAATTTAGCAAAATACGCTTTGAGAAAATTGCTTTTATAAATGATTCTTGTAAATCATTTGGAAATCGTCTTTTGGAAAATCACGTTATATTGTAATACATATATAAATATATGTTGTAATAAATTAATTTAAAACTATTTATTTCGAAATTTGATTTTTGGCTTGAAGATTCATTTAGGAATAGTTTAGAAAAAATGTGCACAAAACAGAAAGAAATCACGAAAAAGGAATTCATAAAATCGACAAACACAAAACACGCTCAAAAACATGCCAATCCTAGTTCGGATTGATCATAGATGTAGGCTTATTCTAAATTGAATCAAGCGGATTTAAATTCGTTTGAATCAACACTTGGAAATCTTCATTAGGTACAACTAAACTTAAGAAATTAAAGGAAAAATTCCGGGACATTTTCTTCCTTGGGTACAAATTTGAGGCGAAATTTCTACATGCTGCACGGTTCAAAACGACATGAAATTGCTAAACTACAACATATAGGCTTTAAATCCAAAAAAAAAAAAAAAAATGGTAAAATTCCGACACAATATGAAGAAGAAGACAAGAATTTATAAAGATGGACTCGGACACGTCAAGCAACAATAAACAAAATTTCAGAATTTTGCTTACTTTCCTTGCCTGAGTCCAACTTTAGGGCAACATTTCTTATACTTCAAAGCTTGAAACGTCGTGAAATTCGACATGTACAAACCATTAAAACAGAAAAGATTTGGTATGATTCCAATACAATATGAAGAGGATATGAATTTACAAAGATGGACTCCGATATGCAAAGCAGTTGTAGACAATTTCAGAATTTTGTTTACTTTTCTTGCCCGAGTCCAACTTTAGGTCGGCATTTCTATATACTACAGAGCTCGAAATGTCATGAAATTCGATATACACAAACTGCAACATACAAGTTTTAAATCAAAAAAGTTTTGGCATAACTCTAATACAATATGAACGAGATATGAATTTCAAAGATAGACTCAAACATGAAAAGCAGTTGTAAACATAATTTTGAATTTTGTTTACTTTTCTTGCCGAGTCCAACTTTAGGGTAACGTTTCTATATACTACAAAAATCGAAATATCGTAAGAATCGCCATGCACAAACTACAACATACAGACTTAAAGAAAAAAATACGACATGATTTCAGTTGAATATGAAAAATATGAATTTTCAAAGATGGACTCATACATGCAAAACAACTGTAACAAAATTTCAGAATTTCAACTGAAATCACAAATTAGTCCACAAATACTTCAAATTAGCCAGGAAGTGTGAGCTTTTTACTCATCTTGATTGGATTTGGATTTGGAGAGATTAGCCTTGATTTAGATTGCAAGTAAGGAGCTTTAACCTTCTAAAGCATATAAATCTGAGAAATACTTACAAGCAACCTCATGGACATCTACTATAACTATTCCTTTTTAGTTTTAGAATTTTGCCGGTTCATTCTCTAAATAGAACCGGATTGCTTGTTTGTGAAATAGAGATCTACTAACTTTTTTCTATTTTGATTTACATTAGGGATTTTGAAATAAGGGTTGAGGAGAGGAGGCCATGTTTCTTTTCTTTGGTTGTTGCTAATGGAAGAAGAATGAAGCTGGGAAAAAGGTATGGGGATTAATTTGACCTGTTAATGCTAAGTAAAGTCTAGTTAGACTAAATGTATTAGTTAACACATATTTTGGCCTAAACACACATAGTTACCTTGTTTTAATTTGTTTCTAACATCAAAACATTTTTAAATTGACTCTTTAATTTTGCAAATTATAAACAAACACGTATAAAATCTTTTTAACCAAACTAAAACATGGTTTTTAACGCAAACACCATAAAATTCATAATTTTAACTAAAACACATATTTACACTTTCTTTTATTAAAATTTGCACTCTTAACAACTAGGACTACATAAAACACATTGTTTAACACAAATAAATACCCAAACCGTTATAAAAATGTTTTAGTATTCGAATATTGTTTTTTAATCAATATTCTACACTTTATATTACCACAAGTTTTATAATACACACCCCACCCCCATTAAACCATATACATATTCCACCTTTTAACTTGATCAATATTCATAAGAATTGTCTTAATCAATTTTTTAAACTTGGTTTAACTTATAAACACAACTTTTATTTCACATTTAACATTTTATTTAAAACTTTACAATTTTAGCAATAAATTTTGCCCAAAACACTTATTATTTCACTTTAAACAACTAATAAACCATATTGAATATGTTACGTTTAAATATTGATTGCTAATCAATATTTCATATTTTTAATATTCACATTAACAACCAAAATAGTTGTCTAGCAATAATTCACAAAATTATTGCTTTTGGTAAAATAAATCTTTAAACAAATATTATAATATTTCCAATTTCATCTTTTACATATTTAAATTTATTCAACAAACACATGTTGAATTTATTTTCTTATATCAACGTTAAATTCAATTATATTCAATTTAGCACAAATACCAACAAAATCCCAAAATCCTTTATTTATGCAACTTAAATGATTATACGAGTTCTTCTATTCGAATTCATATTCTGTTTTCTCAAACTTTAGATAACAAAATCATGTTTACTCCGGTATCCAAGACCAAGGTTGTTACAGTAGGTTTGACAAATCACCAGCAAAACGTTGATGATTGAACGATTCATTTTTTTGGTGAAAGTTAGTGTATCAATTGTTATCATCGATTTAGGTATGTGCCTAAATATTCATGCAATACAATATTTTGGTATTAACTATACGTCTGGTTGATTCGAAGGTTTGACGAATCGTCAGCAAAGCTTGCATGATTAAACGAGTATTTTTTGATGAAAAGTAGTATATCAATAATTTTCATCGATTTAGATATGTGCATAAATATTGTTGTAATACAATATTTTGGAATTAATTAAAGCAGCGTATTAATCGTTATCATCGATGAAGATATGTGCATAAATATTGATTTAATGCAATATTTTGATATATAGACTCGTCTTCTAACAAGACAGTGACGCCTAGGATTTGGAAGTTGGATAAATTGGGAATTGACTAGGGATGATTATATGAGCCCATAATGGTTGGATCTATCGAAATATCACTTAAGCTAAACTGGATTGAAGCTTAAATTTGACTAAGTATTGGTCGGTACATATTTGAGACATAGGAATATGATTGGAAATTCGGTTAAATATCGGATCGGTGCTTATCCAAAGCATAAAATTTTAGAATTCACAAACTTCATCAAGTCTTTTTTTTCTTTAAAAAAAATGTGTACTTTATATACAAGTTTAGGCAATATATAACATACAACGTGGCAAGCAGATTAAATCGCGTCGGGTCGGGGTTCAAACCCAAGACATCTCGCAACATGCCGAAGTGTCTTAACCACTTGGCAATGGATTTCGGCATTCCTTGCGTATCCGTTGGTTGTATGCGCTTTACCGTACCTATCAACGTCAATGGTCGAAGTCTCATATGCCGACATCTCCATTGAACATTATCTATCACCTCTCATCGAGCATATAATCTGGTACCGACAAACAAATCTTGTCACAAAAGAAATCTCCAATATTACGTGTCACCAGTACTATATATATATATATATATATATATATATATATATATATATATATATATATATTCACACACACACCACGATCCCTTCAAATATCATGCAATGTAGGACTATTGTTTATTTCAATCTACGCATACACTACATTTCAATGTGAGCAACACCTAACACTCTACACCTTTGCGAGCATTACTTAAGTCACTTTGGAGTTACACCTGATTCCTATTTGCAGTTGAGTTAGGTTACTACTCCGAGTTCTCATAAACAATGGAAGGCTGCTTACTACCGTATCTCCACCTTAACGAACATCACATGCTCAAGCCCCTTTTGGAGCAATGCTTCGACCATATTGCTCATATTGCAGCAAGATGTCATGAGTTCATCAAGTCTTCATCAAAAATTCAACTCAAAAACTCAAAATGCAAAACCATCGATTCAAGGACAGAGAGATCTCAAGAGGGGGCCCACCCTGGGGTTCTCACTCCTTGGGGTGCAACCCACAAGTGAACGATAGTGATCCATCTTTGCTTGGGGATGATCCGAGCCCCACCTTGTTGGCCAGGTCATCTCATCAAGACGTGCCCCTTGTGTGATTCTATACCAATCCAACTTCTTCCTTCAGCTACAAATACACCGTCAGATGTTCAGAAAAAGGGATCTTCTGTTCTACACACGGAAGCTTTACCAAACAATACTAAGATATCACAGTTTGTGACGTTTAATGTGAAGATGGTAAGTTTGAATTATCTGAAAAAGAAACTAGGCACAATATATTCACATGTTTTCATACGATTTTTATATCGATCAAACTTTGCATCAATGCAATGCGCAAGTATTAATACCACGTAGATTTCATCCCGTGCTATGAGCTTCATACCAGTGTTTGTGTAGACACACATACACACGTTGGAAAAGCGTCGACAAGCTAGTTTGTACTGTGGCAACTGCATACCCCAGTACTTCCAATTTTGCGTAAACAATATGTGCATCTCCACACAAACCAATCCTATGTATACCTTTTCCCCTTTTTTAATCTCAAGAATATGAACGATAAATATACAAAAGAAAAGACGGAGATAAGGCTTTCACGTTAAAATAAATATTTCATCACTGTAAATTTCAGCTTTTAAGTGTCGATGTGGACCAAACAAGCTTCCCAAAAGCATCAAACAATACTTCGATTTAATTAAAAACGTGCTTAGCTTATTAGTTAAAACGTAGAAGAAAAAAGTTCATAAATGTTAAGGGGGTGTGTATTGTGTAACATCGTGTAATGTAAGTACATAACACCAGTAAACCAGTCAAAAATAAAAGATCGGTGAAGCATAAAATCAAACAACAATGGTGCATATCCATAACTGACCTCATTGATGATAAGGACTCCACATATCAACATACCACCTCAACTCCTTCACCAAACTCTCCTTCCATCTAGCTCGATCCACCCCCTCCCCTGTGAACGCCACCCAACTATCCTCCTTCTCGAACCCAAGCTTCAAGACCCAGACCTTCCCCTTCCCGAAAACCTCAGTCATTACCCTCAACGTCTCATCTTTCAAAACCTGGCCATCTCTCCTCTTGTCCTCTGCCTCCACGCACCTCCCTCCGCAATTCACCATCACCCTCCCTCCTTTTTTCAGCATCCCCTTAATTTTCACCCACGTCTGCTTTTCCTGCAGCTCCGGCACCAAACTCCCCTCTCTAAACAGATCCACGTACACACCTGAAAACCCGTTTTCAACCTCCGCATCCAACGCATCCATCACGTGAATAATCAACGCCTTCCCCATCTGCTTCTCGAGCTTTTCCAGCCCGAAATACTTGCGAGCTACGGAAATGACCGACGGGTCGATTTCGTACCCGTGAATGGTGTTTAGTTGTTCGGAGAAGGAATCGGGGTAGAGGTGGTGGAGGAGGCGGGCCGTAGACCCGGCACCGAAACCGAGGATAGCGGAGGGGCCGGAAGGGATGATGGGAGGGAAGGTGGCGAAGACATCGAAGTAGGTCTGGGTGAAGGGACGGAGGAGAAAGGAGATGGATTGGATGTTGCCGGGAGAGTCGAGGAGGAGGAGGCGAGATCCGGCGAAAGGGTGGTCGGAGTGGCGGGAGATCTGGAGGACGCGGATTTTGTTGTGGAGGGAGTCGAATTGTGCTAGGGTTTTGACTTCGGAGTAAGAGATGGGGTCTGACGGGGAGGAAGAGGAGGAGTTTTTGGCGGGAATGTGCGTTTGAGGATGGAGGCGTGGTGATAGGATTTTGAGGATTGGGTGAGGATGCGAGGAATAGTATAGTTTTGGGGAAGGGACGATGGAATTCATGTTTTTTTATTTAAAAAAACAGTGGATGCAAAGATAAATTCTGATATCGTTGTAGAATGTGCGAGTGTGCTGCGTAACGTTCTACCAATTTGTTGCTTCACTCTGCGAAACTCCATAGTTTATTAATTTTACATTGGTTAACCAAATTTCCATAAATGCTCATTAAGCAACATAATTTGCACTTTATAAAATATGTACCGCTCTTTTTATACAATATTGTTCTGAAATAAACAAAATCATATAAAATGAATAAGAATATAAGCCATGAAAAAAAAAAAAAAAAAAAAAAACGGAGGTCATATTTATTCTTTTCAGTAATTTCTACATATTTCCGTTACATTAACTTATATGTTGGCCTTGAAGTTTGAAACTAGATTTATCACACAATGTGGAGATAAAAGCAACTGTTGAAAAAACTCAAATGAGAAAAATAGTACAACTTTTAAAACCACAAATATCATATAAAAATGATATCTTTTAAAGATTTTGATATTTCAAGATCAAAGTAATGCCTCTTTCTAAGAAAACCCCGATGGAAAAAAAAAATTAGCGAAGGAAAAAGAGCACAAGCATATATTTTAATATCTTATTTCATCGAAAGAAGTTTGATACTTCTGAATTATGATGATGCCTTGTCAAAAGCTTAACAATAAAACCTAATGGAGAAAACCTTAGTGAAGAAAAAAAGAAGTAAATATAATGACAAATTGCATCAAAAAATGATTGATACTTCTGCATCAATATACTGCCTTGTTAAAACCACACTAAGAAAAACTCAATAGGAAAATCTTAGTGAAAGAAAAAAGTACAATATAGTATGTCATATTTAAAAAGTTCACTATATCTAGGGATGGCAATGGGGCGGGTCTAGGGTCCAAACACGCTTGACCCGCCCCTGTTTTGACCCATTTAGACCCGCCCCATAGGGTCTTCGGGGCGGGTAGACCCGCGACCCGCTTTTGGAGGTCCGGGTCTAGGGTCGGGTCTGGGGCATGGCTAACCCGCCCCAACCCGACCCGCATGATCGAAACATCATTCGAACTCTTTATAACTATAATTATTACTTGTTAATCTTCTTAGATTTACATGGTTATAACTTGAATATTATATTCTTTCAATTGACAAACTATAAAATTTTCATTGTATTAAGTTGCATCAATGATAATCATATAATAACAAATGCATACATTTTGAACAATTATCTTACAACTCATTTTATAATATTCTCTTGTCATTGTGAACACGTTATAATATGAATATAATTTATCATTTAGTGATAAAAAAATATAAATATATAAATTTGTGTACACTAAAACATAATATCACCGGGTCGCGGGGCGGGTCGGGTCTACCCTGACACGTACGGGTTTCGGGTACGGGGCGAAATTCCAGACCCACACCGGGTATACGGGGCGGGTCTGGGGCAGGGTTTAAAAAGTCCGGGTCGGGTCTGGGGCACGAGAAACCCGCCCCAACCCGCCCCATTGTCATTCCTAACTATATCAAATGGAATTTGATACACATGATCATTGTAATGTCTTGTTAAAACCTTAACAAGAAAAGTCTTGTGCTAAAAAACTTAATAAAGGAAAAGGAGCACATTACGTTACACATATGAGTATTCTCCACCCGATGTTATACTTTTCCTTTAAATTTTGTTAGACTACATTTTCGCCAGGCGAGCCTAACACCCTAAATTATAAAGTCATAGAACAACATCCAGGAAATAGCAAGAAAGCAGCAACAAAACAGTTAGACAAATAGTAAGAAAGCAGTAAAGAAGGCATAAATTTTTATAGTCATTTGGCAAATAATTGCCTATGTCCATTTGAAGTAATATTTGTTATACTGTTGATTACAAGTATCGTTGGTTTTGTATGAAAATAGAGAGAGGAAGGTGTTATTGTCTCCAAGGAATGACAAAGCTGCTGCGTGGAGAAGAGAAGATTAGATCTTTTTTCTAAATCATTGTAGGTTTATTTATAGCTGAAGAGTCCAAGTCAAATCTTTCCAAAATGTCATAGGAAACCCTACCAATACTAGATGAACCAGCCCAAGAAAAGGGGCCTGGGTAGCCCCATTTATGAGGGGCCATGTAAGACTCTAATATTTTGGTAATAAGATTAATTAAGAAATTAATTAAATAAGAAAACAAACTTATGTAAATCTCCGAACTTGGCTATGGGAGTTTCATCATTGAGCCTGTGGCGATTTTATGGATAATTTTTATACATAATTCGTATTAATCTGAACTAATATTGAAAAATTATGGGAGAATTTAGTTGTCGAAAGTTTTAAGTTAATATATAAGTTTATACATATATACATACATACATATATATATATATATATATATGTATGTATATATGGTTGACTGCCTTCCCTAGCCGTTCAACTACGGTGGTTGACCTCCCAGGGAAGGGATCTGCCCATGTGTGGTACTTGGCCTTTAAAGTGGCCAGTTGTGAATGAAGGAAATGGATCTTATAATTTTTGATCGAACCATATAATTTTTAGATAGATGGTCAGATTTGGGTCTATGACATGGCAAACTCGGATTTGATCTAGATGATCCAATGGCCCAAGATGCCTTACCTATAAATAGAATGTCACTTAGCCATTTCATTCCACACATTCTTTTTTCCTTCCTTTTGGTCTCCTCTTGATTTTGGAGATTGATTTTAAAACTAAATATTTTCGTTGAGAAAGAAGACAATAAATAAAATATTAGAAAACCTAGAAAAGGGATCAAGGAAGTTCACAGGGACATCAGCATATGACCACACGTGAGTGGAAAATTTCTATTTTTAAAATTTTAAAAGTTAAGGATTTATGCTTAAAAATAGTTTTAGTTTATATTCTTAGTTTTGGGTTATTTCCAGTTTAGTATAATTTATTTTCATTTTATGTTTATAGTTTATTACACTTTATTTTAAATTTGCAATTTTTTAACCATTATTTTAGTTTTCTTAACATTGTTAAGTAGGTTATATTTCTACGGCTTTTATATTTAAATGTAGTTTAAAATCTCTTTCAAATTTTGTGAAAAATAATTGGAAAGAGAGAAATTTCACCTAGCACGGAAAATGCAGAATTTATAGAAAAGACTAGAAACACATATAATTTATGTATCCGTAGAAGAAGAAAAATGGACTATTCTAAAACATTGACAGAAGTAGAGGGACTAGCTTTTAGACTTGTAAATAAATTATAATATTTGTTATAATAAAAAAAATTGGAAGAGAAAAGGAGTAGAATTATTATGACATTAGCTCATGGTTGGTGGAGACTGCTTTTAAAATAAAGACTATCATGAAACAATATAAGACTCTAAAAGTTTAAAAGTATCATAATAATAGAAAACAACATAGATAGGTTCCTTATTAACGACAAACTTAACGTTCGTTGGAGTGGTAAATAAGTGCACATGGTTAGACCTAGCTTAATTGGGGCCCGTACCAACGACAATCTGGCATGCACGCCAAACCAATAAATAATGCCTAAGAAATAAGACACAATCAATAAGGAGTTGAGGTTGGAGCGCAACTAGAATATCGTTCGAGGGCTCGTACTAATGGAGAACGGACATACACATCGAATTGGTAAATAAGTAGCCCCATATAGGAGGATTAAAGGCAGCGTGTGCTAATGATGACAAGGCATTCACGCATCAGATCAGTAAATGAGACGTTGTGGGTTCTTAGCGCTAGATAGATGTCCATCTGAGCGGATGCACGAGCTACTTCAAAGCGACAAATAAGAGACCATAATAGCAACCCCATACTAACAATTCATGTCTGGACATCTTTTTATTTAGTGTAGGTGACATGACTACCATGTTAGCTTCATATTGGAATTAGAAGTCATTCCTAAATAGTACTTTACTTCTATAGTAGGAACTGCAGTGCAAACAGTTAACCTAAGTAATCACTTTAAGTAGAGCACATACACTAAATCCTTGTAACAATAAGAATTACTCTTAATTCTGTTATCTCTTGATTATTATTTTTCTAGTAAACAATTACTATTCATCAGACATTTCAGACTTTTATGTCTGATTCTTTTTCTTCCCCCATTTTCCCTTATTGGGCTCACAGGTTAGTGCTTGATATGGATAGCATGGAGTACATCTTTCGAGCCCTACACTTTCTTTATGTACTTGCTTCATTTTATCATTTCATTTTATTTTAGTTTTCACCATATTTGAGGGGGGTTGGTTTTATGTATAGACTCTGATATGATTATTCTTGATATTGAGATATATGGATAGTTTGTGGTTTAGTGGGTTTTGAATAACCGTACTTTAAAAGTTGCGAGTGTATGAAATGCTTTTATTATTCTGAAATGTTTCAACCGTAAGTTATTCTATATCTTGTGATCTTAATCTCTATGAGTTTTTATTTACACCATAACACACCACATTTCCTTGGAATGACTTGCTAGGGGTATTTAAGGGTTGGGTTATCACATTTGGTATCAGAGCATATGGTATTAGGATTCCAAAAATTGATTTTTCTACAAGTAAAATATTTTCGAAGAAAAGCATTTTGAAAAGTATAATTTTTTTACAATCTCTCCTCAAATTCAATCTACCTTTTTTGATTCTCAGAATTTGAATCTCTACCTTTGTCTTTCTCTTGCACAAAATGTCAGATTCCCCAAATATTACCAAGATTACGGGAGTCCTAGTCCCTGTCTGGTTTTGTAGGTATCTGCAAGCTGTGACGCCAACGAAACCCCAAGCGAATATGCAAGTTGAAGCACCCGCATGTAGAGCCTCTTCTTGTCCACTTGTGGTGGTTGATTTCTATAAGCTTTGTAAATCTTTCACCAATCTAGGAGGAAAGACTTTTGTTAGGACGTAAACTTATGTATATTATGATCACGGATAAAGAATTGCGGGAGAATATCTGGTTTGATGAGATTTTGGGGATAGAGAGAGGATTTAGTTTGCAACCAAGTAGCTGAAGGGAGAACCTTTGTGTTGGTGGAGGGTTCTTAAGGCAGAGGCATAAGAGTCGTGTTAAGGTGGTTTCCGTAGGAGGTTTGGGAGAAATTTCCTATCTCAGACGGAGGAAGGGGCCTAGTTAAGAAGTTCATCGATTCTAGGCAGGGGGGTATGACGATCAAGGAGTACACAAATAAGTTTAATGAATTGCTAAGATTTGGTTTAGAGCTTGTTAATATCCAACATAAGAGGGCATTGAAGTATGCAAAGAGGATGAACCAACCTCCATAAGGGTTGCCTGCTCCCAACCATGTATCAATGGGAAGTACTTTCTATTGGATCTAGAACAACCCTAGAGGGGGGGTGAATAGGGTTTTTCACAGTTTTTAAATAGAATTGAAAAACTGACAGGATATTAAAATAATAAACAGATCACAGAATATAGCAGAAACAGAAATGCAGAAAATAAATCACACACAGATATACCCAGCTTCGGCAAAACCCTGCCTACTGCTGCATTTCTAAGGTTTCTACTAGGTGATAGAACAGATCCCGCATACAAGACCATGTACACTCGCAAACCCTGCTCCTATTCTAACCCTACGCTCAAAACCGTAGACTGGCCAATATCCCCTTGACCAGATTTCCCTTGATTACAACCCGTAACCAATATCCTAGATTTTACAGAATTCTAGAACTGTCAGTTAACTCCTAACTGAAACTCCCCTAGAGTTTTACAGACTCTATAAACTGTTCAGAATTGTTTACAAAAGAATTTAAGAACAAAAACAAAACAAAATGAAAATCAAAACAAAAGAACCCCTTAGGTGTTAAATTAAAAGGGGTCATCCCCTTATCCATTTAAAACATGGCCGGCCCATTATTTATTTTCCTTTCACCCGATCTCTTTGCTTTGTGAAAAAAAAGAATGGCGGCGGCTTAGGGTTTCTTGAATCCTTCCCCAAATCGGTCGATTGCTTGATAAAAACCGAGGCTCTGATGGCTTAATATTTCGTTAATATGTGATGCTTCGATTCGGTTTGAGATGATCGAAAACAATGGATTAAATTGTGAGTATTCTCTGAATTTTTTCTCTTTGATTAATCTCTGGTTTTTCGATGCTTGGGTTTTCGATCGTTTATTTCTTGGATGCTCAATCTCTTTGCCAGTGATGAAGTGGTGTATTATAGGGTTATAGAAAAACCCTAATTGCTCTGATTTCTTGTAATTGACTCGCTCTGGTTGATTGCGTGTTCCCCTTTTTGGCATGACGGTTTCAAATCCCTCTGTAAATCGCCTTGATGATTTTGTGTTAAAATAGGATTATAGAATCCTTTAATATCTCTGATTTCGTTGAATGGCTCGATCTGATTATGTTGCTGTCCCTTTTTGACATTCTCGGTTTTGAATTTAATTCCATGGCAAAAGAAAATTGCGTTAAAATATTTCCTTGCCAAATATAAATAAGAATTTGAATATTTCCCTTGTGTGACTCTCCACTGGATTGAATTGCATGAATGCATTCAGACATGATTTCTGCCTTAGTAAAATCTGGAATGTTTTCCAACACTTGCCAAAAAAAAATGCTTTTCTGGAAACGATTTAACTCTTGCTAAATCTGAATATTGAGAGACTGGAATCACGCTGAATGATTTCTTGCCGAGCTTTGCAATGCTTAATTTATGAACCAAAAGATTCCTTGCCAAAAAAAAACTTTATGCATTTCTTGAATTTCTCTCTTTCAATTTCTGGAGATAGCTAATATTGGAACTTTTACAAAAGAACTTCATTTCTCATCATTGAACCGCTTTCCATTTTAGTTGTTTGTTGCACTCCTTAAACTGATCACTCCTGCATGTATCATTTCTGGAATTCCTTTGATTTTGACTTTCTGAGTTACCTATTGGCTGTACTTGCTGTCTTTGCACTGTCACTTGATTTCTGCACATTTCAGTTGTCTTGCATGCTCGACTTCTTTGAATTCTGGTATGTTTGTTGGTCTGAATCTCATGTTCATTTACATTTGTTCCTCGACTATTGCTGTACTATACATGATGATCAATCCATGCTGCTTTGATATTACAGTTTGTACACATGCACATCCACCACATTTGTGTTGATTACTTTTTGAAAGAGATTTGAACTTCCTGCTACTTTGATTTAGCATAACTACATTGAGCTCGACCATGATTCACCTCATGTACACGACGGCTGCACCTTACACTTGCACCACTATGCTGCTTGAGATTGACTTGTGCCATGTTTCATTGTTGTGTATAAATGGTCCGAGCCTTGCCAATTGCTGTTGCTCCATCATGAACTTATTTGTTGTCTCGAGCATGCATGAAATATGCTCAAACCTTTTATGATTTGTGTACATACTTGCTGAACTGATTTCTCCCTTCATGCTGCCATTGTGATCCCTTGTTTTCTTTGCTGCATGTCCACATTAGTTTGTGCACCCCTTACGATCTTGCTGAGTCATTTGTCTTTGACCATTTGAGAAGTGCTCCATGTATATGTCACAGCTGTTTTGCCATGCATTCTTGTATCACCACTGCATTGCTTGTGCATGTCCCACTGTCTTGAGCATGTTTTAAAAAAAAACTCCTTGCATTTGTGCTACCATGTTTGACCATTCTATGCTGTGTTGACATGCTTGGTTTCACTGTTTTGCACCTGAAATATGAGCATACCATCTCTTGTGCTCGACCATTTTGAATTTTAATGTTTGACATTTTGTTTTTAAGATATATCAGCAGACTAGTCACACTATGTTGAGGCTGATCAAAAACCAGCAAACTAGTGTGATTATGTCGAGGCTGATCAATTCAGATCGAGTCAGAAAAATGATGAGAAACACACCGAAATTATGAGGCAAATAAAATTTTTAAAAATAAAATTTATATTTGCATGAATTCTGTTTTATTTCTATTGCAGTGTACTGTGTGTGTGTTTCTGTGAATGACAGGTATGAAGACGATGACTGGACCGACAGTGACTGGACAGACTGAGCAGTGAAGACTGGACTGGCAGAAGACTATGTATATGTGTATATGAGTATATGAATGAAAATGTATATCGAGTGTGAATGTTGTAGTGAGTCAGTAGTATAGGAGCTGTGTATATGAAAGAGATTGTACTGTTTATTTGTAATAAACAAATTTGTCTGAAATAGAATATCATTTTATTGATGTCAAACAAAACTTGTCTATTATATTCTGTTTATATACAAGTACAATATACAGTGAATGTTTAAATAGTGGAGTTATACAAAATTGTACTGTTTGAGTGTTAGAAATATAATATTCAATTCAAATATTATATTCCTATCTGTGTTGTATATATAAAACAGTACAATAACAAACACATTTATAATAATATATATTTGTTTGTTATCATCAAACAAAAATCATATAATTGTGTATACAACTGCGTTATATACAACAATCTCCCCCTTTTGATAATGACAAACAAATAAAAAAATTTGATTACAATAAATGTGTTTGACAGTGAATTCTGAACTCCCCCTATTTATTAGCTCCCCCTACAACAGAAACTCCCCCTATAACTGTGCATGAGTGAAAAGAATGTAAAAGGATTCAGAATTCTCAAAATTAAAATATTTATAAAATATTCACTCATATATCAAAATCTAATCCATTCTCCCCCTTTTGTTATCATCAAAAGGATATAGAATTTAAAATATCGATGAAAAATGACTAAAAAATATAATTTCAGCTTAAGAGGAGAAATGGTCATCATAAATCTCAATTAGTCAAACAAAAATCATAATAAACTAAGAACTGGTGGCATATATCACATTGCAGATAATAACGGATTTACGATGAAATTTATATATAATGGAGAGAGTTAAAAAAATTGATATTTTCCAATTATTTTCCAATAAGGATTTTATAAAAATGAAGCTAAAAAAAATAGTGATAGATTTGGATTATAATCATAATTCAATTTAAGTGACAAAATCGAATAATCTCAAACCCCAATACCTATCAATCAACAAATCATAATACGTCATAAAATTTCAACACATTTCACAGATTAGAAAGTGGATTGATAGGCTGGTTATTATACACCAAGGAGAATTTCAAAAGAAATTATTTATTGCAAATTATTTTTTTTTCTTTTTCTTTTGATTTAAGAGCACCCTGACCACGCATAACCAGAGCTTGGATTTTTAAATGAGGTCAGTCGCAGCTTAAATTATAAGTTGTCTCATAACCATGCATAACCAGAGCTTGGATTTTTAAATGAGGTTAGAGACACGCTTATGTATTAATTATATATTTTAACATTTTCAGCTTTAAATAGAAAAACTCCTCGGTATATACAACCAATATGAATGACAGAAATGTGATAGGTACAGAAATGGACTGTGAAATAAATTTCTAAATTAATTATATTATGAAATATGATCAACTGTACCGAGATCATTAAAAAATTTCAGTTATCACTAATTCTGAATAATAACATAACCACAACTCCATCACAACTATTTTCACTGTTTGTTCAAGGTGATTTTAAAAATATTAAACTCTCCACATTAAAAAAAAAATTATCATGGATGGCAGAATGATGAAAGATAATGAAGATGGTCGTGAGATAATTTGCCAGTTCAAAGACATTATAATAAATGTTCAACAATCATGAAAATTAAAGAAAAATCTCCTCTTGTTGTGAAGTACACTGCAGTCACAATTCATCACAATTTCAAAAACTGATAATAATTTTGATGAATTATAAATACATTTCAATTTTGGATATTGATTTCACTTTCTGAAAGAATAATCAATAAATAATTTTTAAAATTGAAAATCAATTACAAGAGGAATTTATACAGATTTATACATGAAATGAGGGGTTTAAAAATATATACATGATGAAAAAAAAAGAAAAATCAGCACATCTAAGGATTTTAACATGACATAGGTGACTAACAAGAGTATCCCAAACATAAAGCCAAAGCAGACAAGACTCACAAATTTTACAAGATTATCATAGCAGCAAGTTGTATTTACCAAAGCAAACAGTCATAAAAAAAATTGTCGAATCAGTATCAGAGCAGCACAGAACATAGTTTCAAATCATACTTGTCAAGATGATGGCCACATATGATGATTCATGATCTAATGATTAAAATACCGTTTACTTGAAATCATTTGAGGAATATGAAAATATCAGAATTTAATGAATCAATCACACCAGATTATAAATTTTTGATTTGAGATATGTGTGAGATTCAATAAATCAATAATTTCAAATGATTTTAAACAAACAAATATTTAGATCAAATAATCATGAAATAGGAGTGAATTTCAAGACCAGATTTTCAAAGGAATTTTTCACAAAATTTCTAAGAGTGATTTTAGATCATTTACATCAAATAATTAAGAGATATTCATGATCCATAAATAAATAATTTATTTGAAATCACTTGAATCAATGTCAAGTTTTGAGATATAATGAATCAGTCACACAATATTGATAATTTCAAATTTAAGAGATATGTGAGATTCAGAATATCAAGTATTTCAGATGATTTCAAACAAATAGATTTCAACCATAAAATGATCATGAATATAAGATGATTTTCTAGATGTATCACTGTAATTCAAGACAATTCAAAATATCCAAGCCAATCTGAAAATTTCTGAAATTATCACAACTGATTAATAACAGAGTGTACTGTAATGAGTACAATATTTTAAGCGTTTCCAAAATGAATTGGAAGAAAACTCAAAACAGCAGCGGTGTGTGAAATTCCATTAAACTTTCAGATCTTCAAAAAAAAAATTTAGAATTCAAGTTAACAATGTTCAAGATATGACAAGAATGCATCAACACTGTTATGAATTCAAAAATTAGAAAATAAACTTCAAAACAATTACAGATATTTGCAAGATTAAAATCAAGATCTGGAAATAATTAACACATCAGAATTCTATTCAAATAAAGAAAGTTTCCAGAAGATCATGATTACTGTAATTAGAAGTTAAGGAAGCCCAAGAAGTTAAAATGATATGACAGTGACAAATCAAACAGAAAAAGAAAATAAACAGAAGAGAGATAGAAGAAGAAATAAACAAGAGATTAAAAAAAACGAGAATATTTACAAGGACAAGTTCAGAGATCATACCTGAAATCAGTGTAAACCAGAATCTCTGACTCATCAGATGTGGCTAAGGAACTGTGAATTATTCTGTGATATGTAGCAGTTTTGAATCCAGTTTTTCTTTAGCTATGCAGTTCCTCAGCCTCCTTTGGTACCTAACTGTTAAGAGAATTGAGTGGTCTAACGAAAGTAGTAAAACCACTCACAGTTTTGTTCACACCTTTTGGTACCCAAACTTGGTTGTATAACAAACCATCAGAATTTACAAAAGTGTCTTTAGGGACCCAAATCTGCTTGAATTTAACAAAGTTCGTTTTATTTCTTTTTGGAATCCAAGATTGTTTAAATGGTTTATTATCAAGCGAATTTCCACTTCGATTTTGTTTCAAAAATCCTTTGTAATTTTCAGAGTTTAGATTTTCAAAACGATTCATTCCGTTTGTATTCTGTTTTTCAAAATCATTCATTTTCCCAAATCCAAATCCAAGTCCATTCTTATTTCCAGACGAAAATTGATTTCTCAACAACATATTCAACGATTTTTCTCCATTTGAAAATTTATTCAGAGTTGATTCAAGCCATTGAATTTTATTTTTAAGATCAGAATTTTCTTTCATTAGATTTGAGCAACGATTAATGCTGATCTTTCTCCTCTCAGTGTCATTTTGTTTTAAAAACAAATTTTCAATTTCAAGCTGTTTGATTTTGGTCTTGGATTTTAAAATTTCAGATTCAAACTGAACTTGTTTCTCAAGTTGATGTTTCTCAGAGGATTTAAAATTTTCAATCTCTTTTTCAAGCTTATTCAAAATCGAATTCGTTTTCAACAGACTATTATTTTCAGCGATTTCATGTTTGGAATTTTTGATAGCCTTGAAATTTATAAATTCCTTTTGTAAACAATTGTTTGCATCTTTCAGCTCAATCTCGTTATCTTTTAAAATTAAACTTTCTTCTTCAAGCCTTCGAATATTATTATTGAAATGAACGAGATCAGTTTTTAATTTCAAACAATTTTCACAATTAGAATTTTCAAATTTCACGACATTTGATAATTTTGATTCCAAACAATTTATCTTGTTGGTCAACTCAGAATTTATAGATTTCAGAGATTTATTTTTCGATTGGAGTTTGTCAACAGATTTGGTTAAATCAACACAAAAATAAACCAGATCTTCATATGAAAAATTTCTTATCTCATCATCTGTTGAGTCTTCATCAGCTGATTCATCTGTTGAACAAAGATCTGAATCTGAGTTGACAGTTGAGGGTTTTGAGAAGTTGCTGTCGTTTCCATATCTTGTAGTTAGAGCTGTCCAAATTTCCTACGCAGTTAAACAATGAGAAATCAGACTGTATTGATTATCATCAAGGTGAGAATACAGAATATGTGTAGCACGAGAATTAGAAGCTTTATCTACCATGTCAAACCCATTGATAACAACATCCCAACATTTAATATCAACAGATTTTAAATAAAATTCCATTTCGGATTTCCAATTTAAAAAATCTGTTCCAGTGAAAATAGTTGGAGATGAACTGGACTGACTCTCTGTGGACTGACAGCAAGGGTTACCCATGACTCTAGAGTTAATGAAATTACCAGGCTCTGATACCACTGTTGGATCTAGAACAACCCTAGAGGGGGGGTGAATAGGGTTTTTCACAGTTTTTAAATAGAATTGAAAAACTGACAGGATATTAAAATAATAAACAGATCACAGAATATAGCAGAAACAGAAATGCAGAAAATAAATCACACACAGATATACCCAGCTTCGGCAAAACCCTGCCTACTGCTGCATTTCTAAGGTTTCTACTAGGTGATAGAACAGATCCCGCATACAAGACCATGTACACTCGCAAACCCTGCTCCTATTCTAACCCTACGCTCAAAACCGTAGACTGGCTAATATCCCCTTGACCAGATTTCCCTTGATTACAACCCGTAACCAATATCCTAGATTTTACAGAATTCTAGAACTGTCAGTTAACTCCTAACTGAAACTCCCCTAGAGTTTTATAGACTCTATAAACTGTTCAGAATTGTTTACAAAAGAATTTAAGAACAAAAACAAAACAAAATGAAAATCAAAACAAAAGAACCCCTTAGGTGTTAAATTAAAAGGGGTCATCCCCTTATCCATTTAAAACATGGCCGGCCCATTATTTATTTTCCTTTCACCCGATCTCTTTGCTTTGAAAAAAAAAGAATGGCAGCGGCTTAGGGTTTCTTGAATCCTTCCCCAAATCAGTCAATTGTTGATAAAAACCGAGGCTCTGATGGCTTAATATTTCGTTGATATGTGATGCTCCGATTCGGTTTGAGATGATCGAAAACAATGGATTAAATTGTGAGTATTCTCTGAATTTTTTCTCTTTGATTAATCTCTGGTTTTTCGATGCTTGGGTTTTCGATCGTTTATTTCTTGGATGCTCAATCTCTTTGCCAGTGATGAAGTGGTGTATTATAGGGTTATAGAAAAACCCTAATTGCTCTGATTTCTTGTAATTGACTCGCTCTGGTTGATTGCGTGTTTCCCCTTTTTGGCATGACGGTTTCAAATCCCTCTGTAAATCGCCTTGATGATTTTGTGTTAAAATAGGATTATAGAATCCTTTAATATCTCTGATTTCGTTGAATGGCTCGATCTGATTATGTTGCTGTCCCTTTTTGACATTCTCGGTTTTGAATTTAATTCCATGGCAAAAGAAAATTGCATTAAAATATTTCCTTGCCAAATATAAATAAGAATTTGAATATTTCCCTTGTGTGACTCTCCACTGGATTGAATTGCATGAATGCATTCAGACATGATTTCTGCCTTAGTAAAATCTGGAATGTTTTCCAACACTTGCCAAAAAAAAAATACTTTTCTGGAAATGATTTAACTCTTGCCAAATCTGAATATTGAGAGACTGGAATCACGCTGAATGATTTCTTGCCGAGCTTTGCAATGCTTAATTTATGAACCAAAAGATTCCTTGCCAAAAAAAAACTTTATGCATTTCTTGAATTTCTCTCTTTCAATTTCTGGAGATAGCTAATATTGGAACTTTTACAAAAGAACTTCATTTCTCATCATTGAACCGCTTTCCATTTTAGTTGTTTGTTGCACTCCTTAAACTGATCACTCCTGCATGTATCATTTCTAGAATTCCTTTGATTTTGACTTTCTGAGTTACCTATTGGCTGTACTTGCTGTCTTTGCACTGTCACTTGATTTCTGCACATTTCAGTTGTCTTGCATGCTCGACTTCTTTGAATTCTGGTATGTTTGTTGGTCTGAATCTCATGTTCATTTACATTTGTTCCTCGACTATTGCTGTACTATACATGATGATCAATCCATGCTGCTTTGATATTACAGTTTGTACACATGCACATCCACCACATTTGTGTTGATTACTTTTTGAAAGAGATTTGAACTTCCTGCTACTTTGATTTAGCATAACTACATTGAGCTCGACCATGATTCACCTCATGTACACGACGGCTGCACCTTACACTTGCACCACTATGCTGCTTGAGATTAACTTGTGCCATGTTTCATTGTTGTGTATAAATGGTCCGAGCCTTGCCAATTGCTGTTGCTCCATCATGAACTTATTTGTTGTCTCGAGCATGCATGAAATATGCTCAAACCTTTTATGATTTGTGTACATACTTGCTGAACTGATTTCTCCCTTCATGCTGCCATTGTGATCCCTTGTTTTCTTTGCTGCATGTCCACATTAGTTTGTGCACCCCTTACGATCTTGCTGAGTCATTTGTCTTTGACCATTTGAGAAGTGCTCCATGTATATGCCACAGCTGTTTTGCCATGCATTCTTGTATCACCACTGCATTGCTTGTGCATGTCCCACTGTCTTGAGCATGTTTTAAAAAAAACTCCTTGCATTTGTGCTACCATGTTTGACCATTCTATGCTGTGTTGACATGCTTGGTTTCACTGTTTTGCACCTGAAATATGAGCATACCATCTCTTGTGCTCGACCATTTTGAATTTTAATGTTTGACATTTTGTTTTTAAGATATATCAGCAGACTAGTCACACTATGTTGAGGCTGATCAAAAATCAGCAAACTAGTGTGATTATGTCGAGGCTGATCAATTCAGATCGAGTTAGAAAAATGATGAGAAACACACCGAAATTCTGAGGCAAATAAAATTTTTAAAAATAAAATTTATATTTGCATGAATTCTGTTTTATTTCTATTGCAGTGTACTGTGTGTGTGTTTCTGTGAATGACAGGTATGGAGACGATGACTGGACTGACAGTGACTGGACAGACTGAGCAGTGAAGACTGGACTGGCAGAAGACTATGTATATGTGTATATGAGTATATGAATGAAAATGTATATCGAGTGTGAATGTTGTAGTGAGTCAGTAGTAAAGGAGCTGTGTATATGAAAGAGATTGTACTGTTTATTTGTAATAAACAAATTTGTCTGAAATAGAATATCATTTTATTGATGTCAAACAAAACTTGTCTATTATATTCTGTTTATATACAAGTACAATATACAGTGAATGTTTAAATAATGGAGTTATACAAAGTTGTACTATTTGAATGTTAGAAATATAATATTCAATTCAAATATTATATTCCTATCTGTGTTGTATATATAAAACAGTACAATAACAAACACATTTATAATAATATATATTTGATTGTTATCATCAAACAAAAATCATATAATTGTGTATACAACTGCGTTATATACAACACTTTCGTGATGTTAGTGGAGATAGCTCTTATAGAAGTGGTAGGAAACAAGGAAGCATCGAAAGAAACATTACTAAGTATCTTTTTGGAATAATAAGAAGGTGATAAGAAGAAGGTTGGAGGACCTCAAAAGGGTCAAATTTAGAAAGATCAAAACTGCTAAATTTATGAAATAATTAGGCATTATGTTAAAGTTTATAAGATGGAGTGGATAAAAGGAAAATTCTTTATATGTGAGCAGCAAGGCATATGAGAAGGTTCTTCCCGTAGAGGAAAAGAGTTGTACGGAGATATGGCACTCAATCAGCACATGTTCAAGTTTTATAGGCGGCCTCATCCACTAGCACCGAACATGATAAAGGTAGAAAAGTTATTGTTAAAGGTTTGATATTTATTTCGATTTCTCCATTGATACTTTATTTGATTCTGGAGCATCATGCTCCTTCTCTTGTTCATTAATATATTGCTTAACACTTAGACATATCTCTAGTCACAATCCAATAGTTGTTTCAAATCCCATGGGAGGATCGATACACTTGTCCATGAAATGTCATGATTTGAAAATCATGATTCTAGGGAAAGAATTCGATTATGATGCATATTTTTGGGTTTCTCGGATTACGGGATGACACTGGGGAGGATTGGTTTGATACATATGGGGCTATCCTACACTATGAGAAGAGGGCCGTCAGATTAAGTACCTGAAGTGGACGTAGCCTTGAGATCACATGTGACCCTAAAGGTCCAATCATGCTGAGTTATTTATATTCCCTTGATATATCCTTAGACGAGATCAACTCAGTTCTAATAGTTCGAGATTTCTTTGATGTTTTTGAGGAAGTGAGAGGGTTACCTCTAAAGAGAGAGAAAGAGAGAGAGAGAGAGAGAGAGAGAGAGAAAGAGAGAGAGAGAGAGAGAGAGATAGAGGGACTAAGTTCAAATTTTACCTTATTAGCAATTCCAGACTCGTGGTATTAGTAGTAAGGAATATGGCTCCAGGAGAAAGAAGGGAACCAAGCAAGTATATCAGAGAGCTCTTAGAGAACAGTTTTATCCACAGGAGTATCTCAGAGGGGGGCACTAGTCCTCTTTTCTACAAAGGCGATGCTTCACTCAAGTGATGTGTTGATTATTGAGAGCCGAATAAAATCACCAAAAAGAACCTTTATTCGCTTCTTCTTATCGATGATCATTTCACCCAGCTGATACGGGCCATGGTATTTTCAAATATTTAGATTTAGTCACTAGTTTCCACCTGTTGAGAGTATCATAAATAAGACAACGTTGTAGACAACCCGTTAACTCTTTGTTGATTGGTCATGCCCTTCGGGCTAAACAATGCTTTTGAATACTTCTAATACTTGATGACTAGGGTTTTTAGAGAGGTCTTCAACATTTTTGATGACATTGTAGTCTATTCAAGGAGTAAGGAGGAGCATGCTATACACTTAAAGGAGGTTCTTCACATCATCCGAACCATAAGTTAAAAGAAAAATTCTCTAAATATCATTTTTAGAAGGAAGAGGCGTGTTTATTGTGGCATATAACCTTTAAGAAAGGATTGTCTATAGATCTCGCCAAGGGGGTGTTGTTGCAAGATTGAAAAGTCCCCAAGAACGCTATAGAGGTTTGAAGCTTCCTTGGTCTTGCGAGTTATTATCGAAATTTTATAAAAGATTTTGCAAATATCTCAGCATTGATGACTTGCCTTACCAAGAAAAAGTATTTGCTTGGGTCGAGGATTACGAACATTCCTTTAGGAAGTTGAAGTGAGCTCTTTCTAGTGCACCAATATTAGTATTTCCAGATGGTACTAAGCTGTTTACAGTCTATACTAATGCATGTGGTATCGATGTTCATGTAGTTCTGATGCAAGAGATAGGGAGTGACCTATGGCAGTAGGAAGTTGAAAAACCATGAGAGGAACTACTACATCCACGACTTGGAGTTAGCCACCATTGTCTTTGCACTTAAGTCTTGGAGATACTATTTACTTATTGAGACATTCGAGCTATTCATGGATCACAAATAGTTGGAGTACTTGTTTTCCCAAAAGGATTTAAACTTAAGGAAGCAGCTGCGGATTGAGTTTTTGGCATCCTGTGACTTGAGATTTCTTATACTCTAAAAAGGGAAATGTAGAAGCGGGTGCCTTGAGTTGGAAGAGAGAAACCTTGAGTCTCTTATTCGTAGAGTGAATAAATATGGAGTTCATGGCCACTTTTGGTTTTAAGCTCTTTATATATTTCACTCTCGGATTACTTGCAACATTAAAAATTCAACCCATTCTTATTGATCATATTTGTTCAAGGAAGTGAGATGATATGTACTTAGTGCGCATCATAGATAGGATTGGTAGAGAAGTGGCCTCAGGACATCTTCAATGATATTCCATAGATTCCAAGGAACGACTGAGAAGAGATGAGAGGTTATGTGTACTCTGCATCAGTGTTGGTTGAGAGCAATATTATCTGAGGCACACCACTCATGGATAACCCTCCATCTAAGTGATGATATAATGTACAAAGACATAAAGCGGGTCTTCTTCTGGTCTGACATGAAAAAAGATGTGATAGAATTTATAGCTATGTGTTTGACTTCCAAAGAGTCAAGGCAGAGCAGAAGAGACATGAAGGACTGCTCCGAACTTTAGATGTACCCCAATGGAAACACGAGAGTGTATTAATGGACTCTAAAGGTGTCTTGCCCTGATCTAGGAGGAACAACACTAGCATTTTGATGATTGTTGATAGATTCACTGAGAGCACTCACTTTCTACCAGTTTAGAGTAAGAGATCAGTAACTTCATAGGCATCCCTTTATATTGGATAGGTGGTTCGACTTAATGGATTCCCCTCTAACATAGTGAGAGATGCAGATCCAATCTTCACAAGTGAATTGTGGAAGAGTCTCCAAGAGGCATTGGGGACACCGTCAGGATTGAGCACAACCTATCACTCTCAGGCAAATGGCCAAATGAAAAGGATGAATATGGTGTTAAAGGATCTTTTAAGGATGTGTATTCTTTATTTTAGAGGGGCTTAAGAGGAGCAATTACCCTTGGTATAGTTCACTTATAATGGTGGTCTTCATGCAAGCACTGGAATGGGCCCTCTCGAGGATCTCAATGGAAGATCGTGTAGATCGTCTTCTTATTAGTGGGAAATCACAGATAGACTTTTACTATAACCAGGTATGATTTGATTAAGAAGAGGTTTAAAGCAGGAAACGATAAGAAGAAGTCATCCATCGACAAGGGAATGACAAACTTTGAGCTTGAGATTGGGTATTTGGTCTTTATTAAGCTGTCATCATTTAGGTACGTCATGTGATTTGGATTGGTGGGGAAGCTCGCTCCTAGGTTTTCAACAACCCATATTTTTTTATCGTCAAATTTGAATTTAAATATAATAAAATATAGATTTAAACTAAGCAAGATTTTTTATGATGTATTTTTTATTTAATTTATTTTTAAGAAATTATTTTGGTCTTAGTAATTAAAAAGTGCTAACTCTATACATGTATATTATATCAATATAGAATATGTTTCACCTGCGGTTTTTGATGTTAGGTTCATATTAAAGAATTAAACATGTTAGTGTAATTGTTTGACACATTTTTAGTGTTAAATATGGGTAAGATATTAGTTTTGGATTTAATTACGATTAACATAATTAAATTAATTATATTTTATAGTGTCACCTATTAGAAGAATCAAACACTGTTATACTATTATTAAAACCTGTGCTAGTTATTGATTGTCATTTATCATTGGTTATTAAAGCTTGATGGATTATGTGATTTGCGCTCGATTATTTTATGAGCAAGTATGTTTTTTTATTTGGCATTAGTTAGGTAGAAAATATCTATAGGCTAACACTTTGTGGTTTTTTTGGTAGAGCCGACCGATTTTTATAGTGACTGCAAACACTTTTTATTATAATAATTATTAAATACATTTTTATAGGTGACAGACTGAATGACTACCAAATACGGTTTTTAAGGTAGACCGTCCACCACATAAGTCAATGCAGGGAGTTAATGACTTAGTTACAATAACATACTACAACAATAGTAAGATTACATAGAGCATTACATAGCTCAAATATCAAACGGTGAGCTGCTTAATCAAGTACAAATAAAGTACATTACATGCAGCCACACAGTGAGACAAGGCAACACAATGTAGCAGACGAGATGTAACGTCCCGCCTTTTTGACCACTTCAAATTGGTAATTGAACAAACTTAAAACATTCAAATCGACTGATTGTTATTTAGCTTACAGTGTTTAAAGACGGAACCAACACAGAAAACACAAAATAAGTAAATAACACAGTACTGAACAGTAAAAATAACTTTTATATATAATCAGAATTTTTGGTACAAGAATTTTACATACAGCGGAAATTTGAAAAGAAAAAAAATCTTTACTGCCTTAAAAACTTTAGAATGTGCCATCTTCGAAATCCCCAGCTTCACCAATTTTCAAATCCTAAGTTGTAATCTTTAAACCTGTAATGCTCGGGTTTGACCCGAGCGTTTCATGCAAAAACATAAAGCACTCGAGTCAGGATTAAATCATAGTTCAAGTAAATTAATTTCGATATAAATTGAAATATCATACTGAATCCCAACATCGATGTCATATATATAAAATAACAGTGGTGATATCAGTTCATATCAATGTATCTAGACCAAATGTGGCATATGCTCTTACCAGTGTACTTAGATCAAGTGTGATATCTGTTCATATCAGTGTACCTAGATCAAGTGTGATATCCGTTCATATCAGTATACCTAGATCAAGTGTAGTATCCGTTCATATCAGTGTACCCAGATCAAGTGTGTACGAACAAAAGTATGCATGTAAGAGCAGTAAAAAAAATTGCAGCAAAATTCAAGGTAACAAGTGAACAAGGGAAGTCATGCCAGGAATTTGAGCCAACCACTAACCAAATTATTATAGGATACAACTGCATGCACATGCATCGGGTGAAAATGCATCAGCTGGAAGCAACACGCATACAAGTATGGGCGTAAACTAGTACATAGGTGCAAGGACAGCCAGTTTCAAGTTATAGAATAAATGTTATAGCTAGTTTAAGTCCATTATTTCAAGTTATATATGCATGGATTCAGTTTTACAAATCAGCATGAGTGAACACCTATAGACTAAATAAAGTGGGATAATATATGTATATGGAATTAAGTACACATAACACTTCAAGTATGATAAAATAGGGTGTGTACAATGCAGTAGCTTCAGATTATATATTAATTAAAAAAATGAACCTGTTAGATACTGTTATGGTGTATAATAACTCAACATGGTATGCATGACTTTTATCCTTTCATAAATGCAATATACAAAATTTGAGTTTCATTACTTTCAACAGTCAATTTGATTGACACTTTTATTCAGAACAAAATGATAGTCAAGTTGACTTTCAATACACTGACAATTACTTATGCAGCAGGAAATACAAAACTTAAGGCAGTTTCAACAGTTTTACTAAGCTCTTTCTATAATATATATATATATATATTTGAGAATATATAACAATGTATATAAGCTGGAACAACTTTAAACTATAATGTAGATGTGTACCAGCAACTTCCATGAAGCACTCATTACTCCATAACCTATTGGAGATTGAGTTATGAAAGTCTAAGGTGACAGTAAGCATATAAGGGCCTCATACTTTTGTTATTAAAGTGTGTATGTATACATATATCTAACGTGATAATGCACACACACGTTCAGTTCAGCAAGCAAATGGCCGTGATGAAGTCAGTTTATGAAATGACCCACTAGTTCGACAAATCCTCGCATGAATGTCAAGTAACAGGGACTTATTTAGCAAAACAGAGCATAAGATAGGGTGCCCCATTCTTTCAACAGGATAGAAATATGTGAATTCCATTTATTAGTGCATTCTTGTTTAATAAAATTTATGAAGCAAAAATGTTTCAGGTGCAAGGCAAATTCATGCGCTACCGTGTGCCAAAACAGGTCCATGGAACAACAAAACAAGATAGGTGTGTCTCGGTTAACATTCAGGTTTAACAAGGCAATGCCGAGTAATGGTCATGGCAAAGGGAAAGAAAATGCAAAGTATTACGATCACGGTAATGGCATGAATTTTATATGCGTAGAAGTGTCCAGAGCTAGTACAACAGCGACATACCCATGCACTCAAATATGTATATATCTAAACAAACAGGCTAGGTGAATTCATACAAAATGCTTCACGGGATCTTTGAAAATCAACAGAGCATGCATGAGAATGGGAATGTCTTTCTTAGTGCTAAAATCTCAATAGGGAATCAAGAAAAACAAAAGAAAGTATATAAGACAATAAATGAAATGACTTTGCAATTCATCCTTACATCATAATAAATATTATATTATATTAGGAGAAGCTGAGACATATTAAACTTATCCTATTGAAATGATATCAGCAGAATCTAAAAAGACTCGTGTACTTAATCTATTTAATGTTCTCAGTTAAGGGCAGCCCTTATCGACCAAAATTGCAAGGATTGGTAAAAATGGAAAACATTTGTCCAGTACTGTTTTCTTGATCAATGAAACACTAAAACCAGGAACATTTAAGCATATTATACTGGTAAATGAAACCAGTACATACATACACACTAAAACCGACCATTATTCAAAGGGTACGTTTTTTATAGGCCCCTATTAACTTTTTAAATTAGGCTCACATCCGGTCATAAACTTATTGTAAATTTAGTCCCTATTTTTCAAAAAATCAATAAAAAAATAAAATAAAAAAAATCACGTAAATTCCTAATTAATTAAAATAATTAATCTTGTAAAAATTCAGACGAAAAAAATCGAAAACAATGTCAAAATGAAAAATTACACAAAACAACGAAATGCAGTAAAATGCATTAAAATATGCATATAATTCAATTAGTTGCATACATGTATACATCTATTTCAATTCTGTGTCAAAACTGCAGTATAAACGCATACATGTATGCACATATTGTAAATACATACAATTTTTCATGCATTTATTTAACAACTGCATACATACGTGCAATTTGTTCAAATTTGCATAGTTTTTTACATATATGCACACATGTATGCGGTTATACAGAAAAGCTGCATATTATGTATGCAGTTATTTAAGAGGTGTATAAATATGTGCATGCGTATTCAAATAGTTGCATATATGTATGAAACTATTTACAATACTTGCATACATATATGCAACTATTTTTTTTCTTTGCGTAGACTTCTGGGATTATTTCCAGATTTTAGAATTTTTTTTTAGTTGGAAGCGCTATTTTTTTTGTTAAGATACGTAGAAGGCGGAACGTTTGAAGTGGCAGGCGGAAGTTTCATGCGGCAGCTAAAAATAGGGGGTGGGATTGAAAAGAAAACATAAGAGGGATGTGACGTGTATTTCGATAAGTTTTTGGGACCTGAGCTTATTTTCACTTATTCAAAACCGTAAACAGCTACCAAATATTCATCTGTATGATTTAAATACTTATATGCGACAACCCCATTCAGGTTTAAGTGCAAAGGGAAGCCGGAACCGGTGCTAGACACTGTAAGAAAAACTCAGAGCAAATAGCAAGCAAAGAAAACGAGTGATTGGTGACAGCGCTGCAAGTGATTGGTGAAGGCAACGATGCAGCGGCAACAACTAGAAGTTGAATGATTTGAAGTCTACGACGCTGGCTTGAAAATTTTCGGTTTCGATTAGGGCACAGGAAGGTATCGAGAAAACTTGGATTCAGGCAGCTTCGAGATGGGGAAAAGTGATGGTAGCGAGGTGTGGAGGTGGAAAGAGCGGATTTCCATTTGGGAAAGCCATGGTTTTTCAACTCGAATTGGAAAAATGATTTTTGGGGGAATTTGTTTTCTGGTGAAAGAATTTGGGGAAAGGCGTGATTTGTAGAAGAAAATTTACAGGATAAGAACAACATAAATTCACTAGACCATAGGGTATGTGCACGTTTCAAAAGTAGGTTGACATGTTATTAACTGAGGTAGGTTTGAGATTTGATTGGTGATTAAATTAAATATTATATTTTACCTGAATTACCACGTACCACTCTAATATGTAACGCCAACACAAACTCTAAATGCAATAAAAATTATACATACCTCTTTGTTTTAATATTCTCAATCTAATAAAATTATTCTACTTGTAATTGACAAAGTCTGTATAAAACGATATTTTTCTTTTTAATTTATTTATCGGTTGACCGATTTTATACCATTTATCCACCAAACAACTCTGTTTGATTCCAAATTTGAAATATAGCAAAAATTAATTATACGTATTTAAGTAAAATTCGTATTATTACAAACCGAGGTCGTTTGAAGATTAATTATTTTAAAAGCCGATATCGTGTCAATATAATACTTCTAACTACAAAACAAATCGTAAATCACGAACTATTGCGACTAATTTAAGCATGTTTTAATTGTATATGTATTTGTTCATTCACTTCATTTCCAATATAATTTCATATATTTAAATGAATAAAACCTCTGATTTGTTTTAATGTCAACCACGTTTATTTTTAAATTCAACCATTTAATTTCTCAGTCCAAATCAAATTTAAATATCCAATCAAATTCAACAATAAATATTTGATTCCCAACCATCCATTCCAAATTAGATATTGAATTCAATTCCTACTCAAAACAATATATTTGATTTCTACTCCAGTGTCAATATAAAATTGATTATTGATACCAATGTATGCTTCAAATTTTCATATTCATGTGAAAATTTCTCACAACTAATTTAAATATCGATGTTTAAGCTATCGATCCTCATTATTTACCATCATATTTAATTAATTCGGAAAATCACATTTCCTTTCAAAATTAATCTCTTCTTTAATTTCAATCCTGCAAATTATCCCAAATTTCTTTATAAACTCTTTTGTCAACATTTGCTTATCCATTGTTGCACTTATTCTTTACAATCCAAATTCAGCTAATTCTCCTGACATTCAATCCATATAATCTACTCAACACTCATTAAAGAGTGTAAATAACATTTCCTCTTCAAGTCCCAAATTGTTAACTTGAAAATTTTAAAATCCAAAATTTTTATAACTCTTGTACATATAATATTATAATTACTACAAAGCTATGGATTTGAAATACTCAAAAATCCTTTTTCTTAGTTTAGTGAGTTAGGTAAATTTAAATTTCAAATTATTGATTTGAAAATATTTGATAACTCGAAGTTTGACAAGTCTATTGTCATTCTCACAAATGCTAGGCATACGCTGGCCAGGCGCACGACTAAAATCTCCAAGCACTAAATATCCTTGCTTCAACTCCTAGTGAAAATATTTCAAAATTTCTTTTAAAAACAAATACAGAAAGTATCAATGTGATATTGATATGTTGATCGTTCATGAATCGCAAATACACAATGGTTTCGTCTGGATCCCCCAAAAAACATCTGTATTCATAGGAATTCACTTTCATGCGAATTTCGTCATGGACAGATCAAAGAAAGATATTTTAGAATCAAAAGAAAATCTGAGGTCACTGAGCATTGGTTGCTCTATCTCAGAATCAAGAAAACCGATCATGAAAATAATTCAAGACACGAGGAACAATCAAGTCATAAAGACAAGTCAAGTCACAGAGATAAATCCAATCATAAAGACATAATGCTGCATCAACAGGTGGTCTCAACATCATTAAGATCTCTCAAACATTTCATGGCTCCATTCTACCTTTAGTAACTCTAGAGGTTACATGTCTTTCACTTGTAGATATGCCATGCGGACCGTAGGTATACAATGTTTATGCCTGATTCTCTCAGGAAACATCCATACCCGTAAGCTTTCACAGCTTTGCAGATTACGCCCTTATCACGACTGTAGATCGCAGCAGACACAATGATTACGCTTGGTTCCCACAAGAAACATCCATCCGCCATAGGCAGTGAAACACCCCACCCTCCATTAAGGTCACCCACAAGGGACTGCCTTAACTTTGGTGGAGGTTTGTAAGTAAAAGTCACAGATAAAACACAAGACAGATATAAACACATATGTATATAAGCAGCGGAAAACATCAGAGCTTTTATTTCATAAAATACTTGTTCATACAACACATTTCCATAATTGTCTCATAACAACTTCCAAAACATTACAACATTATTTCTGTCTTGGTTTTTAAATAAAGAAGCATAAAACGTGATTAAAACTGCATAAATCCCCATGGAGTGTGACCAACAGCCATAACCAAGGAAAGAGACTCCAAACCGTACATCAACTATCTTGAAGATTTTAGAGAATCTGACTAAGCTGAGTTATTTCCTCCCTGTGGACCTTGGGGGGGGGGGATGGAAGAAAAGAAGACGAAAGAAAATAGGGTCAGACATAAAGCCTGGTAAGTCTAGTGACTCTTCAGTATGAAAATAAGAATAAGGGCATGATAGGTATAAACTGGAACAGGAAAGTATCATAAACTAAGATGAAGTAGTTTTGAACGAATATACTATCGCACCCCACACTATATCTCTGCACCTACTCGTATTTATTCCGACTGGCACCCAATGCTAAGGGTGAAGTGGTCCCGTTTCTAAGGATGCACCCTATAATGAGGGTAAAGTGATCCCGTTTCTAAAGATGCACCCTATGCTGAGGGTGAAGTGATCCCCTTATTTAAAGATCGGCCCCTACTCGCATAATCATCTGTGTCTTACGGCCCCCAGAAATTGTAAATACCTATGTTGGCCCCACCATGGGGTGTATCAAGTCCCATGGTGGCGACCCGACACAAACCTTAGAATGCATAGGTTATACTACTGGTGCCCCCAGTGCCCTGTTTGTTTGCTCCGAAGTGTGTGCACGCCCGCACTCCGTTAGAACCCACACTGTTGCACCCACCGCCGTCGATTTGACCGCTTACAATCAGCCTAGTAATCATGCCCCACCCTGCCTAGTTTCAGGGTACCATGATACCTAATTGGGTTACTGCTGAAATGGGTCCCCGTTACTAGGGTTTTCTAGTCAAACATGCTAAGTGGTTAAGTGTCTGTATTTACCTAACCCCACCCATCAATTTCATTAACATGTTGAATTGGTTAAGTGTTTTAGTTAACTTAACCCTACCATCTGTCCTTAGCCTTTTAAAGCACTGACCACTCACATTAGACAGATATTGTTACGGTTACTGGATGTGCCGGTCGGTTCCGGGCAGATTTACGCCGTAACGCAGTCTAACCTCGGGTCCTTATTGGGCTCAATGCTAAACCATCCACATTGGATAGGTATTGTTGTGACTACTGGACAGCCGGGCGGGTCCGGGCAGATTTACATCACAACTCAATCCAACCTCGTGTTAAGCAGATTCGTATTTTCTAAATTTACATATTTGTCTTTATTTCTGAATATATGTAAATTTGTCAACAATTAAATGTTATGGCCCACATTCCAAGTTTAACATTTTTGGTATAAGAATTTATACCATTTAAATGCCACCAATTTTGGCATGTGACAAACATGCCAATTATATATATATTTTATGTCAAGTTTTACTAATATTCCCAACGTTACCCCATTTAAACATTAGGCAAACAATCTTAGCCTAATTTTCGTTCACATAGTCTTAACATATAATATTAGGCTAAAAACTTAGCCTAATTTAGCACGCACAAATAGGCATAAGGGAATTCATAAACACAAACATAACATAGGTGTAAACTTGGCATTTTTGGCATAGTAAATATGAACATCATAGGTGTGAACTTGCAAAATAGCCAACATGAATGTCATAGATGTGAACTTGCAAAATAGCCAATATACATATATGTGAATTTGCAACATAGCCTAAATCAATTTACATATATTGTGAATTTGCATTGAAATAAAGGTCTAACCAAATAGATGTCACATGAATTAGAATATGATTTAGACAACATAAGTCTAAACTTGTTTTTGGACCTAGGCATAACATCGAACATCACTAGCACATGACAAGAATATGACATTTTCATAAATATGTATAACTTTTTGACAAGGGTGTGAACTAGATCCAATCTCATATCTAATTACAACATGAAACATGTACTAAAGTGGATCTTGACATAGATCAAATTAGAAACTTGCAACTTTTGTATAAACGTAGGGGCATGTATATGAACATAACCATTTAGGAATAAAGGTTCTTGCATAAGTATATACATGAGGTTCTAATCACAAAACAACCTATATAATCATATAAACATGAACTATACAACTTGCTTGTGATGTTGTTGTCATTCTAAAAGTACAATAGGATCAACATCAATCTTAATTATACCACAAACATCCCGATTTCATTCGCAACACAATCATTTCAATACATAGATATGAATTAACATCGTCGTTACATAATAGCACAATTCCACTTCCAATTTACATTGAATCAAGTCTTAGTGTTATTCTCATCGGAAAAATCACTATACTTACAACGAACGACGAACTTGGATTCTGGATTCTGAATTTTGGATTTGAAATGCTTTCCTTTGGGTAGACTAACGTTGTTTTGATTCGCGTTTTGCTTTAGTATTGGCTTGTTTCTAGGCTTTCTAACTGACGGCCACTCCTAGTTTCTTTCTAGTAGCATGGCGGCTTTAGTATTCTATTATTTGTGTGAATTTAGGGTTAGACTTGAGTTGTATTTATAGAATTTCAATCTAATTAGAGCCGTCGATGAAGCTAGAGTGAATCCAGACCATCCATCTCAAGAGAAGCCAATCAGAAAGTGACGTGTAAGCCTTAGTGACTCAGCCAAGTCTCAGAATTCGAGCAGACCCTGACCGGGCCAGCCAGGGCCTGACCAACAGGTCTTTCTGGCCTGGGCGCACTTGGCAGGTGCGCCAGTGCTAAAATTCTACTGGTGCACTTCCCAAGTGCGCCGGTTCAATTTTGTTCTGGCGCACTTCCCAAGTGCGCCAGTGCATTCTGACCCATTTCTGGTTTTTCTGCCCAACTTCGTTCGTCCATATCTTCTTTATACGATATCCGTTTTATGCAAACTTGGACTCTATCTCAAGAAGAATTTCGAGACGAATGCAATGGCGTAACCCATTTCCCTTGATTTCATCATTTAGAATTAATTATACTTTAATTTGTTAAGTTACAGTTAACGGAAAATTCGGGGTGTTACATTCTCCCCTCCTTAAAAGGATTTCGTCCCTGAAATATTCAAGTCTAGGAGAACGTAAGTCCTAACATCCAATCGTCCATCTACTCAACCAACAAACACAGGCGTCCATTGTCCTTACAAGACTTCTAATGCTTTATGATTATATGCACAGTGTGTGTATATGTCCTTAACTAATGCAAAATCAGGCGGTCTACTGATCCAGTTGACCTCCTTAATGCAAATCAGGTAAGTGTCATGAGTCCATTATGTATGAAAATTTGTCCTTACTCATAATTCTACATGAGTGCGCAACCATCAATACAAATGCGACATCCATATGACAAAATATCAAGTTTCAACCACATACAAATATGAATACATATATGTAAATGCAGTATGAAGTGATTGAGCCGATCTAAAATCTAGGTTGTGTGTGTATATGCATCCACGAGCAACCACTAACAACCACTTGCATCCATCAACCATAATATGTTTCAAATACATGTTTACATCCAAAGGGGTTTCTACCTAAGGATAAAGTATAATATCGAGGAGATATACCTAAAAAGATAGATACAAGCACAACTTAAGGAAAAAAAGAGGTTAAAGATGTACCCTCAAAAAGAAAAGGGTAGGCTGCGTGTATTCTGTTCTCAGTTTCCCAAGTCGCGTCTTCCTCGGCATCGCTCCACTGAACCTTAACAAGCTTCACTTCGCGGCTTTATAGCCTTTTGATTTCAGTTCCAACGATTCGAGTTGGAACTCTCCTCACAATTGCTTCGTGTTCCACTCCGGCTTCTTCTAGAATGCTTGGCTCTACCACTTTCGCTGATTCATGTAAACATTTCTGGAGATGAGAAACGTGAAAGATGTTGTGAATTCCAGCCAATCTTTCAGGCAGATCTACTTTATAAGCCATTTTCCCAATCTTCTCGATGATAGGGAATGGTCCTACAAATCTTGGTGCTAGCTTTCCTACGGATCCAAAGCATACGATGTTCCTTAAAGGGGATACCTTAAGGAAAACCTTGTCCTCGACCTCAAACTCAAGGTCGGTCCTTTTGTCGGCGTAGGATTTCTGTCTGTCATGGGCAGTCTTCATTCTCCTTCGTATCAAGTCCACTTTTTCTGAAGTCTCTCTAATCATGTCTGGCCCAAGTATAATCTTGTCAGTGGACTCCCACCAACAAGTTGGTGATCAGCAAGGTCTTCCATACAAAGCTTCGAGGGGCGCCATACCGATGGTGGCTTGGTAACTGTTGTTATAGGTGAATTCCACTAAAGGAAGGTGATCCTCCCAAGTCCCTCCGAAGTCAAGAACGCACAGTCTTAGAAGATCTTCTAGTACTCTATTCACCCTTTCTGTCTGACCATCAGTTTGGGGGTGATAGGCCATGCTCAAACATAACTGTGTGCCGACAGCTTCTTGCAGACTCCGCCAAAATTCACTCGTGAAGATGGGGTCTCTGTCACTCACTATGCTGGAGGGTATTCTATGATGTCGAACTATTTCCTTGAGATAAAGAGAAGCTAGAGACGAAGCAGTTCTTCTACTCTTGATAGGTATAAAGTGGGCGCTTTTAATAAGCCTATCCACTATCACTATCACCCAAATGCTAGTATTGCCTCTTCTTGACCTAGGCAACCCGTCAATAAAGTCCATTGAAATGCTATCCCACTTCCATTGCGGGACTTCTAGAGGATGAAGCAGTCCTCTTGGCTTCTTTTGTTCCACCTTGACCTATTGGCATGTCACGCACTTAGAAACGAAATCTGCTACGTCCTTTTTCATGCCGCTCCAATAGAAAGCTCTCTTTACGTCCTTGTACATCTTGTCTCCACCTGGGTGTATTGTCATCTTGGAATGATGTGCCTCCTCGAGAACCTTCTTCACAAAATCCCTAGCTTATGGGACGCATAGCCTTCCATCTCGTCTCAGCCAACCCTTATCATTGATGGAATATCTATTGAGGTGATTGGAAGTTTCACCCCTAATTAGTTGATCAATCACATTCACAAGCTGTGGGTCTTCTCGTTGTGCGGCCCCTATCGAGTCTAAAAGAGTGGGCCGTACTTCTAGGGATGCCAATAAACCAGGTATAAAATCTGAGGAGGGCCTAAAGTCAAAACTGGCTATATACTCCAAGCTTTGCCTTTCTATAAAGAGAGGGCTTAAGATCGGTTTCTTTTGGCTCAACGCGTCTACTACTACATTGCCTTTGCCGGGAGTATAGGAAATTTCAAAATCATACGAGGCAAGAAACTCCATCCACCTTTGCTGCCTCAAATTAAGATCTTTCTGCGAGAAAAGATACTTCAATGATTTATGGTCAGTGTATAATTTGAACTTCTCATGTAGGAGATAATGGCGCCAAGACTTAAGCGCAAAGACGATGGCGGCCAACTCAAGATGGTGGGTTGGGTAGTTCTTTTCATGCACTTTCAATTGTCTTCCACCATAAGCTACTACCCTCCCTTCTTGCATCAAAACAGCGCCTAGCCCCGTACCGCAAGCATCCGTATATACTGTAAACATTTTGCTTCCATCTGGCAAAGTCAGAACTGGGGCTGTTGTGAGTGCCCTTTTTAATCGTTGGAAAGCAAACTCGCAATCCAAATCCCAAGTGAACGCCATATTCTTCTTTGTTAGCCTTGTGAGTGGAGCTGAGATTTTCGCGGAATCCCTAATGAACTTTCGGTAAAAACCGGCTAGCCCAAGAAAGCTTTGAACTTCGGTTGCATTTCTTGGTGTCTTCCAATCTTGCACTGCCACCCCTTTTGCGGGGTCCATAGCCAACCCCTCTTTGGACACTATATGCCCCAGAAATCTTACTTTCTTTCTCCAAAAGTGGCACATGGAGATTTTGGCTCTTAGCTGATGTGCACGGAGAGTATCCATGATCTCTTTCAGATGCTGAGCACGTTCTTCCTCATTCTTTGAGAAGATCAAGATATCATCTATGAAGACCACCACGAACTTATTGAGGAATTCTCTGAACACCCTGCTCATCAGGTCTACGAAATAAGCGGGTGCATTCGTCAAACCGAAAGGCATGACAAGCCACTCGAAGAAACCGTCTGGGGTACTGAACGTCGTTTTATCAAAGCTATCTTCAGCTACCCTTAGCTGATGGAACCCAGTAGCTAAATCAAGTTGGAAGAAGACCGACGCACCTACAAGCTGATCAAACAAATCGTCTATACGGGGAAGCGGATGTCTATTCTTCTTAGTCAGCTTGTTTAGCTCCCTGTAGTCCACACAAAGACGTAGTGAACCATCTGCTTTGGTGGCGAACACCACTGGAGCACCCCATTCTGAGATACTCCTTCTTATAAACCGCTTCTCGAGAAGCTCCTTAACTTGCTTACTGAGCTCCTTTCTCTCCTTTGGAGCCATGTGTCTAACAGGCAGAGCTACGGGCTTTGCATTATCAACAAGATATATGTGGAAGTCTATTTCCCGCTTCGGAGGTAAGCCTTTCACCTCTTCAAAGACATCCGGATATTCCCGGACTACTATAACCGATTGCAAATTCTCAACAGAAGCGTCAAGCGACTCTAGATAACTAAGCATAACAGCATTTAAGGGATTACAAGAAATTTCTAGAGTGTTACCGAGCCGAGTCAAGAGCCTAACCACTATTTTCTCACAATCAAGAATGGCACCATTACTGGATAACTAGTCCATGCCTAAGATCAGTCCATACCCTGAGAAGCCCAAAACAAAGGCACTACATCTAAATTCAACACTTAGAATAGAAATTTTCAAATCCAAGAAAACCTTCGACAAATAAGCCGAGCCCCCAATTGGATTTGAAACAACCAAGGGATCTTCTACCATACTAGTGTCTAGGTGCAGAGATTCTACTAAAGCAGATGAAATAAAGGAGTGTGATGCACCAGAATCAAAGAGAGTGCGAACTGGATGATCTTACAGATGAACTAAGCTTTCTACAGAAATATTTCTACCTCGTTCATGTGGAGGTGCCACCAGCGCGTGAACTTGTCCGCCTGAGGTGGATCCATTCCTCTGTCCCTGCCCCCGCTTCTTTGGGCAGTTCTTAGCCAAGTGTCCAGTCTCGCCACAACTGAAGAAACCTCCATTCATCTTTGCCTTCTTCTTTCTGCAGTCTTTTGCTATATGTCCCATAATGCCACAGAAATTGCACTTTCTCTTTTCACGGGATTTGTTATTCTTCCCGCCTTTCTTGAAGTCTGTTTTCTAAGCCTGTAAACCTTCCTTCTTTTCTTCCACCTTAGTCTCTTTCTTGCCCTTTTCTTCCTCGTGTAGCAATGCCATGTCCACTAAGCTTTCATAAGTTGCTCCCGTGGATACGTGAGTCATAGCAAGGCTGTGTAGAGGCTCATTCAGACCTATGACAAAGCGGAGCGCCTTCTTGTGTTGGGTGTTTACTAAGTCCAACCCAAATACGGCCAGCTGATTAAACTTATTAACGTACTCCCTAATTGTCATACTTCCCTGTTTTAGAGTTAGGAACTTCTCCAATTGTAGGCTTCTTTCAGCTTGGGAGAGGAATTTCATCTTAAACCTTGTCCTAAAGTCTTCCCATGTTTCCACTGGCCTCTCCGCATGCGTAACTTCCCACCAATAGGAAGCTTCATCCTTGAGCAACCATACTGCTAGCTGTATCTTCTGCCTGTCATCAACTTCGAAGATAACGAATAAATCTTCAGTCTCTTTCAGCCAGTTCCTTGCTACCACAAATGATTCAGTTCCATATAAGTCCTTTCCTCCCATAGCCTTGAAGTCTCTACATGTCTTAGCGAAAGTGTTCCCACGAGGAGGAGGAGGAGGGGGAGGAGGAACCACTGCCACTGTAGGAGGAGGAATGTCTGCTTGGCCCGTACCATTAGCCCTAACCTCTTGGTACCTTCAAAACCAGCCAGAGATCGGTACTCCTTCTAGAAGGTTAAGATCTCCAGACATGCTGGAACAAAAAAGGTAAGTATTCAAGATAAAGAGATAGAGGGATAGTGCGTATGGCTCTGGGGAATTATGCCTTTAAAAAAACAACGCTTTTTCTTGAAAATGCTTCTCTAAACTTCTTTTTGAAAATAGTTTCAATTTTTTTTATCTAGTCTGGTAAATCTATGCTCTGATACCAAGTGAAATACCCCACCCTCCATTAAGGTCACTCACAAGGGACTGCCTTAACTTTGGTGGAGGTTTGTAAGTAAAAATCACAGATAAAACACAAGACAGATATAAACACATATGTATATAAGCAGCGAAAAACATCAGAGCTTTTATTTCATAAAATACTTGTTCATACAACACATTTCCATTATTGTCTCATAAAAACTTCCAAAACATTACAACATCATTTCTGTCTTGGTTTTTAAATAAAGAAGCATAAAACGTGATTAAAACTGCATAAATCCCCATAGAGTGTGACCAACAGCCATAGCCAAGGAAAGAGACTCCAAACCGTACATCAACTATCTTGAAGCTTTTAGAGAATCTGACTAAGCTGAGTTATTTCCTCCCTGTGGACCTGGGAGGGGAGAACGGAAGAAAAGAAGACGAAAGAAAATAGGGTCAGACATAAAGCCTGGTAAGTCTAGTGACTTTTCAGTATGAAAATAAGAATAAGGGCATGATAGGTATAAACTGGAACAGGAAAGTATCATAAACTAAGATGAAGTAATTTGGAACGAATATACTATCGCACCCCACACTATATTTCTGCACCTACTCGTATTTATTCCGACTGGCACCCTATGCTGAGGGCGAAGTGATCCTGTTTCTAAGGATGCACCCTATGCTGAGGGTAAAGTGATCTCGTTTCTAAAGATGCACCCTATGCCGAGGGTGAAGTGATTCCCTTATTTTAAAGACCGGCTCCTAATCGCATAATCATCTATGTCTTACGGCCCCCAGAAATTGTAGATACCTATGCTGGCCCCACCATGGGGTGTATCAAGTCCTATGGTGGCGACCCAATACAAACCTTAGAATGCATAGGTTATACTACTGGTGCCCCCAGTGCCCTGTTTGTCTGCTCTGAAGTATGTGCACGCCCGCACTCCGTTAGAACCCACACTGTTGCACCCACCACCGTCGCTTTGACCGCTTACAATCAGCCCAGTAATCATGCCCCACCCTGCCTAGTTTCAGGGTACCATGATACCTAATTGGGTTACTGCTGAAATGGGTCCCCGTTACTAGGGTTTTCTAGTCAAACATGCTAAGTGGTTAAGTGACTGTATTTACCTAACCCCACACATCAATTTCATTAACATGTGGAATTGGTTAAGTGTTTTAGTTAGCTTAACCCTACCATCTGTCCTTAGCCTTTTAAAGCACCGACCACTCACATTATACATATATTGTTACGGTTACTGGATGTGTCGGTCGGTTCCGGGCAGATGTACACCGTAACTCAGTCTAACCTCGGGTCCTTATTGGGCTCAATGCTTAACCACCCACATTGGATAGGTATTGTTGTGACTACTGGACAGCCGAGCGGGTCCGGGCAGATTTACATCACAACTCAATCCAACCTCGTGTTAAGCATATTCGTATTCTCTAAATTTACATATTTGTCTTTATTTCTAAATATATGTAAATTTGTCAACAATTAAATGTTATGGCCCACATTCCAAGTTTAACATTTTTGGTATAAGAATTTATACCATTTAAATGCCCCCATTTTTGGCATGTGACAAACATACCAATTATATATATATATATTATGTCAAGTTTTACTAATATTCCCAATGTTACCCCACTTAAACATAAGGCTAACAATCTTAGGCTAATTTTCGTTCGCATAGTCTTAACATATAATATTAGGCTAAAAACTTAGCCTAATTTAGCGCGCACAAATAGGCATAAGGGAATTCATAAACACAAACATAACATAGGTGTAAACTTGGCATTTTTGGCATAGTAAATATGAATATCATAGGTGTGAACTTGCAAAATAGCCAACATGAATGTCATAGATGTGAACTTGCAAAATAGCCAATATACATATATGTGAATTTGCAACATAGCCTAAATCAATTTACATATATTGTGAATTTGCATTGAAATAAAGATCTAACCAAATAGGTGTCACATGAATTAGCATATGATCTAGACAACATAAGTCTAAACTAGTTTTTGGACCTAAGCATAACATCGAACATCACTAGCACATGACAAGAATATGACATTTTCATAAATATGTATAACTTTATGACAAGGGTGTGAACTAGATCCAATCGCATATCTAATTACAACATGAAACATGTACTAAAGTGGATCTTGACATAGATCAAATTAGAAACTTGCAACTTTTGTATAAACATAAGGGCATGTATATGAACATAACCATTTAGGCATAAAGGTTCTTGCATAAAGTATATACATGAGGTTCTAATCACAAAACAACCTATATAATCATATAAACATGAACTATGCAACTTGCTTGTGATGTTGTTGTCATTCTAAAAGTACAATAGGATCAACATCAATCTTAATTATAACACAAACATCCCGATTTCATTCGCAACACAATCATTTCAATACATAGATATGAATTAACATCGTCGTTACATAATAGCACAATTCCACTTCCAATTTACATCGAATCAAGTCTTAGTGTTATTCTCATCGGAAAAATCACTATACTTACAACGATCGATGAACTTGGATTATGGATTCTGAATTCTGGATTTGAAATGCTTTCCTTCAGGTAGATTAACGTTGTTTTAATTCGTGTTTTGCTTTAGTATTGGCTTGTCTCTCGGCTTTCTAACTGATAGCCACTCCTAGTTTCTTTCCAGCAGCATGACGGCTTTAGTATTCTATTATTTGTGTGAATTTAGGGTTATACTTGAGTTGTATTTATAGAATTTCAATCTAATTAGACCCGTCGATGAAGCTAGAGTGAATCTAGACCATCCATCTCAAGAGAAGCCAATCAGAAAGTGACATGTAAGCTCTAGTGACTCAGCCAAGTCTCAGAGTTCGACCAGACCCTGACCAACAAGTCTTTCTGGCCTGGGCGCACTTGGCAGGTGCGCTAGTGCTAAAATTGTACTGGCGCACTTCCCAAGTGCGCCAGTTCAATTTTGTTTTGGCGCACTTCCCAAGTGCGCCAGTGCATTCTGACCCATTTCTGGTTTTTTTGCCTAACTTTGTTCGTCCATATCTTCTTCATACGATATCCATTTTACGCAAACTTGGACTCTATCTCAAGCAGAATTTCGAGATAAACGCAATGGAGTAACCCATTTCCCTTGATTTCATCATTTAGAATTAATTATACTTTAATTTGTTAAGTTACAGTTAACGGAAAATTCGGGGTGTTACAGACCATCTACAGCCCTGCGAATTACGCTACACGGTCGTGTTCTTCAAGGAACAATGACAACTCAGGTTTTATGTTCGGACAACCTACTACCACCAGCAGCATGTCTCACTAAGTTCGAAATTCAAAGGATAAGGATGGTACTTCCCTTATTTTGACTTGAAAACATATCGTACTTTATTTCATAAATCATACTTATGCCATTTACATAAGATTTTCTTCCCAAATCATATTTTCAAACATCTCATTCTTATATAAATTTTGATATATAAGATCTCAGTTCAAATCAATTATCTTCCAATTCAGTAGTTTTCAAATTCACTGAATTCTTATACATTTTTCATATAAGTTTCGAAAATTTCTATATTCAATATCCAAAATGGAATATCCCCAAATACCTTTCAAAATTTCAAAATTTCAGTTTCGATCTCTTCGTCAATCCAAATATCTGATACTCTTTCAAACTCCTATTTATGAATTCATTTGTTATATACCAAATTTCTTCCAATTTTCCTATTTATTAGGTTCCTCAATCAACTCAAATCTTAATGCTCTCATCATCTCAAAAATTGCCAATTACTCACTTCACTGCTTAATTCCAATTTTTACACTTCCGAAATTCCATAATTTATTTCTTCCTCTTTATAATAAATTTCTCATCACGCTATGTTTCTCTTTCAGGTTCACAACCTTCAACCGTCAATTAGCAAACGAACAACTCCCTAAGTATCAACCTCGAAGGCCGAAACCAACATCATATCAACACTTAGGTAATTATTCAACTTAACTAATCTCCAGTCAAGTTATAAATTCCTTAACTGTATTTCTTATCAAATCGTTGCTTACACAATTCCTGAACTCAGTTTACGAATCTATTTCTCTTACGTTCTGCCGCTCTTCGTTCTCATCGTGTGGATTTTTATTCTTCAGTTCTCACCATTCTGATTTATCAAAATCCATTAATCTCTCATGGTCTTTTGAGAACATTCCCAACTGTCATATTCATTCCCTATAATTCTTATTGGAAAACATTTCATATATTCACAAATCTTTATTTTTCAAAGAAAATATATTTTATTCATTATGGGAAAAATTTCTAAATTCGTTATTTGGATTAAAACATATATTAAATAAAATATCTTTATTCCCACTCAGCTGTTGACACTTATTAACTTACTTCACTTAAACAATTCTTGTTATCGAACCATTACCATTTCTTAGTAAACAATGAAGTTAATCAAGTTGGGGCATGCTTACCTCCCAGACCTTAACTGAACAACATTATTAACTTCAAAATAGATAAAATTCACAACTTCGAATAAAAACTGTAATGACCCGGAAATCCGAGCCAATTTAAAAATTTTATTTTGGCAATTTTAATGTATTTTGAATATTTAAAATGAATTATTTTAAATAATAACAATGGGAAATTTATTTTGTATAGAAATAGAACGTATATATTTATTTGAATCGTCGTTAGAATATAAGTTTTTTTATTTTAATTATAAAAGGAATTGAAAATGGCGCGGTAGTTCAAAAATTTGATTTCAAACTTTAAATGAATGTACCAGGTGCAAAATAAACCGGATTTTAGCGAGACCAAAAATATTAGAATCTAATTGAGAATATCTTTCCAACGAATCCGAAAAATTGAAATTTCAAAGCGGGAATCAAAAGATATGCCCAGTTGAAAATTCAGAATAGTCGCTATGGAATTCTGGTCCTTAAAAATAGCAATTTTGCAAACGACCTCATTTTTCGACAAAGCCACTTTTGTTGGATCCGTGAGGTCAGGTTATTGCTAGATTCCAAAATTCGTAATTTTTTGAATCAATATGTGAGCGTGGCAAAGTAAAACGTGTTTTGACAGTTTTAGTTAACTTTAATCGACTAGAAAATGGCCATTTTTCAAACGGTCTCAGAATTTGACGAAACTAGTTTTGTTAGGACCGTATCGTCAATACGAAGCTAGAAAATATTTTTCTGGAATTTATAGAGTCAGTATGTGGCCCCGGTAAATTGAAATACGCGTTCAAATTCAATATATAGAGTTATATTTTAATTTTTATGAAAACTGATCGAAGCAGTCGAATCAGCCTACGATACATATCCCATTATGTTCAGAATGGGGGTAATTAGCTAAGGATGACAGTCGGTGGGTTCGATTTCGAGTTGAAAATAAAATGTTACTTTTAGAATAAAAATAATAATAATAATTAAATATATATATATATTATAATATATATCCCTCCCTCTCCACACTCTCTCTCCCCATTGACTCAGTTCAAAATAAGAAAAAGAAAAAGAAAAAAAAGGCCATCCACAGACCCCTCCCCCTCAATCGATCGACGGAACCGCCTCCTTCCCCGTCACCGCGACCGCCGGACCCCCTCAAGCTAAAGCGACGCGCCTCCTTCCATCTCTTCCCCCTCCAGTTCGCAACCTCAAACCCATCTCCACTGCGAGGACCGACCCCTCCGACCATGCAAACGCCCCCTTCTCTGATTTCTACTGTAAGTTTTTTAATTTACTTTTATTTCTTTATTTTATTTATATAAAGTAATCAGTTCAGTAAAAAAATAAAACAAAATTTAGTTTTTACCTATGATGTAGAAAGGTTAAAAATTTAATTTTTATATTATAGAAAGGTTAAAAATATAATTTTTATATTATAGAAAGGGTAAAAATTCGATTTTTTATATATTGAATAACAAAGTAAAAATTCGTTTTTTATATATTGAATAACGAAGTAAAAATTCGTTTTTTATATATATTGAATAACGAAGTAAAAATTCGTTTTTTATATATATTGAATAACGAAATAAAAATTCGATTTTTTATATATTGAATAACGAAGTAAAAATTCGATTTTTATATATTGAATAGCAAAATAAAAATTCGATTTTTAATATTAACTGCATGAAAACAGATGGCGATGGAACCGAATGAAAGCGAAAGGAAACCCAAACCATCGTCCGCTAAAGAATGACAGAGTGGAACCCAGAGGTGAGAACTCCTCACTTTTAATTTGTTTTCTAGTTGAAATATATACTAGGATGCAGACGGTGCTTAGCAGCACCCGACACCCGTTGTCCACAGACCATGGATGACTTGTTTGTTTGATTATTGTGTAGTGAAATTTGATTGTGTGATGGTGAGTAAAATAAAATATTTTATAGTGGAAAATATTTTATAGTAAAAAATGTAATTTTTAACGTGTATATGAAATAAATATTCATTTACAAATCGAACAATTTGTTGATGTACACCGATTTGACTGATATTGATTGGGACGATAAATTTTACACATCGCCCAACTGCACAAATAAAATCTATGTTTGTTGATTTGAAACCCCACACGGATATTGGGATGATATTTGATGTACACTAATCCCGATTGTTTAGTTGTATGTCAATCAATGGGTTGACAGACTGTGTAAGCGTTAATTATATATATTTAATGCTTATGCAGTTGTGTGGTGCACTCTGGATGATGGTTGATGATTTATCGTTGCTGTTATATACATGTGTTGTAGGGAATCCATATAATAAACATTATATGGTAATTGATTGGGCCTTATTCCAATTTGGAAAATAGAAATATAAATTCATGTGTTGAATAGAAATATAAATTCATGTGTTGGATAGAAATATAAATTCATGTGTTAAATAGAAATATAAATTCATGTGTTGAATAGAAAAATATATATTCATGTATTGAATAGAAATATAAATTCATGTGTTGAATAGAAATATAAATTCATGTGTTGAATAGAAGTATAAATCCATGTGTTGAATAGAAAAATAAATATTCATGTGTTGAGTAAAATATTCATTTGTTGAATAGAATAACGAACTTACTGAAATATATAAAGCCGTGTTGGTTAGATTGATGCCATTTCGACGCGAACGATATTTATATCGATTATATTCGTTTTATAATGAATATAGAAAAGGAAGTGATTTCAAAATATAACGTTATGAAAATATTATCATTTGTATATCGATGATATGGAATATTCAATTTTGATTTGAAATTGAATATGAAGTTGAAATCGTTTTGAAAACGAATTTAAAACGATTTATAAAATACGTTTTAAGAGGAAATCGATGAAATATGTATAATATATATATTATACATATAGAATGGCCTAAATAGAACGTGCCACGCCACGACAGTTTGCGAATTTCGACCATTGACTTCGAATGGATATTACGGGAGATCCGACCGTCGGATTCTCCTAAAACCAGAACCATTGGGTTCGTATCGAAAAGAGCTTTTTAGAGATTTGAAATCTAATGGTTGGATCTGGAATTATGCCCAAATCAAATTTGGAAAAGGTCGGTGTAAGTGTAGTTCGATGGCCGTTGATGGAAATCGACTGTACGGGCCTTGGTAAAATTATTAAAAATAGTAATAATTTGCGTAAAATCATAAGAAATGATTTGTAAAGAATTGGGATGAAAAACTCCATATTTGAAAAGATAAAAATAGATTTTTATCGAAATGAACTAGTTTTGAACTAGAATTATAATCCCAGTTATTTTTAAAATAAATAAAGTGGATTTGAAATGGTTTTGAAAATAACCAGAATTACCAATAACTGAATTGGAATGGATTTGAATCGAAATTACCTTTGGAATATTTAGATGTTGGATTTTGTGATGATATAGATATAGTTATGGGAATTTGAAAGTTATATTTATATCGTTATTTCCAATACTATATTTGTTGGTCATAGAGTTTGATATTGAATATAAGCCGATATATTTTCTATTCAGAGCCTTATATTTAACATCAAATGGGATTTGGGTTTGTCGTGGATGGTGTCTTCATCAACACTGTTCTTGAGCCCAGTTGAGAAAAATATTAAATCTTTTTATTTAGATTTAATGAGGTGTACCAATTAAATGGTATTTATTTGGAATTGAATTGGAATTGATTTTTGGGTTTATCGTGAACGGTGTTTTAAATAACACTTGTTCTTTAACCCGATAATTAATGGAATGTGATTTTGGGATTATAGTGAACCGTGTTTTAAATGACATTGGTTCTTTAACCCAGTTAAAGACAGGATGTGATTTCCCAAGTTAAACAATCATTGATAGTGATTATTAGGAAGATTAAAACCAAGTGGAGTTTTAATGAATCTTTAATTAGATTGAAATAATCGAGAATGGAGTATCATCAGTTTTGCTCCAAGCGATAGTTAAATCTTTAATTAGATTTGAACGTGAAATGGTAATTGAATTTACCGATAACACCGTGGTGTTAGATATGAAGTATTACCAGTTTTACTTCATAGGACGAATAGGTTGAGATTGGGAAATTAAAACAAATGATTACTTCGGTGTGGTTCGCTAATCCCGACTAGTTTGAATTGATATTCAGTATAAGATTAAAGAATAAATTTAAAGAATTTATCTTTGATAAAATTAATGGGAACCTTTCCCAAAATATAAGAATATTTGAATAAAAGAATATTCTGAACTAGAATGAGGCATATGCTATGTTTGTGTAACACTTGTTTATTATATACGCGAGTTATTCAGAAAGACCGGGTTTATCCCATTCTGAATAACTGATTCGACGTGGTGTCGAGGATGAAGATAGTGGTCAAAGACCGGAGGCCTTCACGTCGTTTGGGTGATTACGGATTATATTGATTGGACTGTACACCCAAGAGGAGGGAATCAATTGGTGATCGTCCAGACGTACTTGGAGATCGATGGATATGCGAGGTACAAGGTGCCTCCGATTTCGTTCAGACCCAGAATGAACTTGTAAATGGACTGTGTGTCTGACATTGGATTTTATTCTGTGTGATTGATTTCTATTAAATATATATCTGTTTGGTGGCGGAGAATTTATTCTCTTGCTTAACCCCCTTCTCTGAGACATACGAGCTCAAGGGTTATATATTGATGGAAATCAATCGCACGGAGTGAATTGCCTGTGTGGCATGCCTAAGTGGCAATTGATCAAGACTTCTGTTGAGAAGCAAAGTCTTGTGGTTGATGATCAAAGCACCACCTGTGTGGCATAGCTTTGTGTAACGTTGATTCGCGACGCTCACACCCCGGTTGTGAACCAGAAACGGGAGAGGACGGCAGGGAGGGCATGCATTTCTTTATAGCTAGTGGTGGTGTCAGTGCTTAAACTGGCTGACATTTATATACTTTTCACCTGTGTGGTTGTTGATGTTGCAAGGAGTCTCAGATATATTGGTCGATCCGGGACCGATGGAATCATTGGGCTCATTTACGCCCCATAGGGCGGGGAAACGCAGTGTCCAGGGTTTAAGTTTAATCCACATCAGCGGTCCGGCCCTGTTGCTCTAAAGGCCCACCTGAGTCTGGGTCCTGAGACATGGTAGGCTAGATTGTCTCAAAACGGTAGAGGACGATCCCTGGCCTCGGTTCACAGATGGAAATCCAATTTCCAAATACGTGACTTTGCGGTTTTATTTGTAGAGCCTAGTATGGCGACATAGTGGTATGGGGCACTTATGCCGTCTATGATTGATACTTATGATTTGAAATTGTTTTGACACTATACACTTATAGTAATAATAAAACATGAAATTTAGTTTATCAAGCATGCTTTGGCTATTATAAGGTAAAACCCTATCCTCCGGCTTGCGTTGCACTGTGTGATGGGACCTGGGTCTTATAATAGCTTCATTTTTCTTTATTTAGCATTGCGCTGTTTGTTTTATGCACTGGTATTCTTGGGAGGAAACTCATTCCGTGTTATACGGCGTGGTCCCTTGATTTACCTAACTTTAAAATAAAGATTAATAACTGTTTTAGTTCTCACACTAGTCACATGACTGACCTGGAGTTTATTGTTTTAACCTAAACTCTGGGTGCCCCAATTTTCCACACGGGCAGCTAGTAGTTTTGGTTTTGCAAATTTATATTCACAGGATCCTGGTTTATAGCTGGAACTATACTCGGAAAGCTCTGTATCCGTGTATTACTTTCAGTTGTGTGTTGTATTATTTTTCCGCTGCTATGTATTTAAATGAAATTTAAATCTCTGATTTTTGTCAAATGTGTGATATTTATTCATACTCTGTATATTTTTGTATTCTGATGGAATTGTTGTAATAACAATGAAATGTTCTTCTGTTTGTGTTCCGATGTGTGTTGTTCTCAAAGTAATTCGTTCTTTCTCTTTTCTTCGGAGATCGGGGGAGTTCGGGTCGCTTCATTTGGTATCAGAGCTTTGGTTTATAGAGCTCGAGAACAAGACACATTAGAACCATACAAAAGAATTCATCAGAGATTGGATTCGTAATATCCAATGAGAATAACTCGTTAGAGATGAGGTCAGTAGTATCCTAGAACGAGTGTGAAGAATATATTTTTCAAATGAAAACATTTTTTTTTTTGAAATTTAAATTGCTTTATATGTATTTGAATATTTATTTGTATTAAATTTGGACAATCGAGTATATAAAGATTTTGCATATACGCGTCATGAACGTATATTCGAAGTTTTAATATACTGGATAGATATAGGATCACACTCTAGTTGTCCGGGGATGATTCTGGTAATGCGGCCGCATTATCAGTATTTGTGTTCATGTTTCGAAAGTGGGATTTCTATATATTTCCATTAGACTGGTGTGAGAACCAAAACTAGATAGGTCTATTGCTGTGATTTGGCATCAAAAACATGATTTTTTGTATATATATCAAAATTATGAATTTGAAACATTAATTCACTAATTGATTGATGGTTGTGTTGTTTGATTATTGGTTTGATAATTTTGAACCATTATGCCTAATGGAACTGAATGTTGAACTGTATTGAAAAATGATTACAAATGCGTGCATATACTTGTACTTACATTGAACAGGTCATAGCAAGAAGGCTAGAGCAGAAGAATAAAATTGTTCGCCCGACAAATAGGTACATGTTTACAAATTTATTGGGTTTGGATGATTTTATGAGCCGATTGGCTGTTTCTTTTTCTTTTTGGATTGATGAGGGCCATGGGAGGCTATTTGAAATATCCCGAAGTCCCCGATACAGGGGAGGTTATGGCGAAATTTTTCAAAAATTTAGGATGTTAGCCAAATTTTTGAAAAATCTGAAAAGTTCTTAGGAACTGAAAAGTTGATGAACTTAAGCCGTAAGGAAAATAATGAAAGTTGGGTTGGTTTGTGAAACAACTTTCGGCTTCGTTCCTTTTCGGGGACGAAAAATTTTAAGTGGGGGAGATTGTAATAACCCGGAAATCCGAGCCAATATAAAATTTTTATTTTGGCAATTTTAATGAATTTTGAATAATTAAAATGAATTATTTTAAATAATAATGACGGGAAATTTATTTTGAATAGAAATAGAACGTATATATTTATTTGAATCGTCGTTATAATATAATTTTTTTATTTTAATTATAAAAGGAATTGAAAATGGCGTGGTAGTTCGAAAATTCGATTTCAAACTTCAAATGAATGTACCGGGTGCAAAACAAACTGGATTTTAGCGAAACCAAAAATATTAGAATATAATTGAGAATATCTTTCCAACGAATCTGAAAAATTGAAATTTCATAGTGGGAATCAAAAGATATGCCCAGTTGAAAATTCAGAATAGTCGCTATGGAATTCTGGCCCTTAAAAATAACAATTTTGCAAACGACCTCGGTTTTTGACAAAACCACTTTTGTTGGATCCGTGATGTCAGGTTATTTCTAGATTCCAAAATTCGTAATTTTTTGAATCAATATGTGAGCTTGGCGAAGTAAAACATGTTTTGACAGTTTTAGTTAATTTTAATCGACTGGAAAATGACCATTTTTCAACGGTCTCAGAATTTGACGAAACTAGTTTTGTTAGGACTGTATCGTCAAAACAAAACTAGAAAATATTTTTCAGGAATTTATAGAGTCAGTATGTGGCCCCAGTAAATTGAAACACGCGTTCTAATTCAATATATAAAGTTATATTTTGATTTTGACGAAAACTGATCGAAACAGTCGAATCAGCCTATGATACATATCCCATTGTGCTCAGAATGAGGGTAATTAGCTAGGGACGATAGTCGGTGGGTTCGATTTCGAGTTGAAAATAAAATGTTGCTTTTAGAATAAAAAATAGTAATAATTAAATATATATTATAATATATAGCCCTCCCTCTCCACACTCTCTCTCCCCGTTTATTCAGTTCAAAATAAGAAAAAGAAAAAAAAAACCCGTCATCCACAGATCCCCCCCTCAATCGATCGACGGAACCGCCTCCTCCCCCGTCACCGCGACCGCCGGACCCCCCCTCAAGCTAAAGCACCGCGCCTCCTTCCGTCTCTTCCCCCTCTAGTTTGCAACCCCAAAACCATCTCCACTGCAAGGACTGACGCCTCCGACCACGCAAACACCCCCTCTCTGATTTCTACTGTAAGTTTTTCATTTACTTTTATTTCTTTATTTTATTTATATAAAGTAATCAGTTTAATAGGAAAAAATAAAACAAAATTTAGTTTTTACCTATGATGTAGAAAGGTTAAAAATATAATTTTTATATTATAGAAAGGTTAAAAATATAATTTTTATATTATAGAAAGGGTAAAAATTCGATTTTTTATATATTGAATAACGAAGTAAAAATTCGTTTTTTATATATTAAATAACGAAGTTAATATTCTTTTTTTATATATATTGAATAACGAAGTAAAAAATTCGATTTTTTATATATGAATAACGAAGTAAAAATTCGATTTTTATATATTGAATAGCGAAATAAAAATTCGATTTTTAATATTAACTGCGTGAAAACAGATGGCGATGGAACCGACTGAAAGCGAAAGGAAACCCAAACCATCGTCCGCTAAAGAATGATGGAGTGGAACCCAAAGGTGAGAACTCCTCACTTTTAATTTGTTTTCTAGTTGAAATATATACTAGGATGCAGACGGTGCTTAGCAGCACCCGACACCCGTCATCCACAGACCATGGATGACTTGTTTGTTTGATTGTTGTGTAGTGAAATTTGATTGTGTGATGGTGAGTGAAATAAAATATTTTATAGTGTAAAATATTTTATAGCTAAAATTATAATTTTTAACGTGTATATGAAATAAATATTCATTTACAAATCGAACGATTTGTTGATGTACACCGATTTGACTGATATTGATTGGGACGATAAATTTACACATCGCCCAACTGCACAAATAAAATCTGTGTTTGTCGAATTGAAACCCCACACGAGTATTGGGATGATATTTGATGTACACTAATCCCGATTGTTTAGTTGTATGTCAATCGATGGGTTGACAGACTGTGTAAGCGTTAATTATTTATATTTGATGCTTATGCAGTTGTGTGGTGCACACTGGATGATGGTTGATGATTTATCGTTGCTATTATATACATGAGTTGTAGGGAATCCATATAATAAACATTATATGGTAATTGATTGGGCCTTATTCCAATTTGGAAAATAGAAATATAAATTCATGTGTTGAATAGAAATATAAATTCATGTGTCGAATAGAAATATAAATTCATGTGTTGAATATAAATATAAATTCATGTGTTGAATAGAAATATAAATTCATGTGTTGATTAGAAATATATATTCATATGTTGAATAGAAAAATATATATTCATGTGTTGAATCGAAATATAAATTCATGTGTTGAACAGAAATACAAATTCATGTGTTGAATAGATGTATAAATTCATGTGTTGAATAGAAAAATAAATATTCATGTGTTGAAGAAAATATTCATTTGTTGAATAGAATAACGAAGTTATTGAAATATTTAAAGCCGTGTTGGTTAGATTGACGCCATTTTGACGCGAACGATATTTATATCGATTATATTCGTTTTATAATGAATATAGAAAAGGAAGTGATTTCAAAATATAACGTTTCAAAATATTATCATTTGTATATCGATGATATAGAATATTCAATTCTGATTTGAAATTGAATATGAAGTTGAAATCGTTTTGAAAACGAATTTAAAACGATTTATAAAATACGTTTTAAAAGGAAATCGACGAAATATATATAATATATATATTATACATATAGAATGGCCTGAATAGAATGCGCCGCGCCGTAGCAGTTCGCGAATTTCGACCATTGACTTCGAATGGATATTACGGGAGAACCGACTATCGGATTCTCCTAAAACCGGAACCTTGGGTTCGTACCGAAAAGTGCTTTTTAATGAATATTAGAGATTTGAAATCTAATGGTTGTATCTAGAATTATGTCCAAATCAAATTTGGAAAAGGTCGCTGTAAGTGCAGTTCGATGGCCGTTGATAGAAATCGACTGTACGGGCCTTGATAAAATTATTAAAAATAGTAATAATTTGTGTAAAATCATAAGAAATGATTTGTGAAGAATTGGGATGAAAAACTCCATATTTGAAAAGATAAAAATAGATTTTTATCGAAATGAACTAGTTTTGAACTAGGATTATAATCCCAGTTATTTTTAAAATAAATAAAGTGGATTTGAAATGGTTTTGAAAATAACTAAAATTTCCAATAATTGAATTGGATTGGATTTGAATCAAAATTACCTTCGGAATATTTCGATGTTGGATTTCGTGATGATACAGTTATAGTTATGAGAATTTGAAAGATATATTTATATCGTTATTTCCAATACGATATTTGTTGGTCGTAGAATTTGATTTTGAATATAAGCCGATATATTTTCTATTCAGAGCCTTATATTTAATATCAAATGGGATTTTGGTTTGTCGTGGATGGTGTCTTCATTAACACTGTTCTTGAGCCCAGTTGAGAAAAAGATTAAATCTTTTTATTTAGATTTAATGAAGTGTACCAATTAAATGATATATAATTGGAATTGAATTGGAGTTAATTTTTGGGTTTATCGTGAATGGTGTTTTAAATAACACTTGTTCTTTAACCCGATAATTAATGGAATGTGATTTTGGGTTTATAGCGAACTGTGTTTTAAATGACATTAGTTCTTTAACCCAGTTAAAGACAGGATGTGATTTCCTAAGTTAAACAATCATTGATAGTGATTATTGGGAAGATTAAGACCAAGTGGAGTTTTAATGAATCTTTAATTATATTGAGATAATCGAGAATGGAGTATCACCAGTTTTGCTCCAGGCCATAGTTAAATCTTTAATTAGATTTGAATGTGAAATGGTAATTGAATTTACCGATAATACCGTTGTGTTAGATATGAAGTATTACCAGTTTTACTTCATGAGATGAATAGGTTGGGATTGGGAAAATAAAACAAATGATTACTTCGGTGTGGTTCGCTAATCCCGACTAGTTTGAATTAATATTCAATAGAAGATTAAAGAATAAATTTAAAGCATTTATCTTTGATAAAATTAATGGGAACCTTTCCCAAAGTATAAGAATATTTGAACAAAAGAATATCCTGAGTTGGAATGAGGCGTATGTTGTGTTTGTGTAACACTTGTTTATTATATACGCGAGTTATTCAAAATGACCGGGTTTATCCCATTCTGAATAACTGTTTCGACGTGGTGTCGAGGATGAAGACGGTGGTCGAAGACCGGAGGCCTTCACGTCGTTTGGGTGATTACTGTTGATCTTGATTGGGCTGTACACCCAAGAGGAGGGAATCAGTTGGTGATCGTCTAGACGTACTTGGAGATCGATGGATATGCGAGGTACAAGGTGCCTCCGATTTCGTTCAGACCCAGAACGGACTTGTAAATGTACTGTGTGTCTGACATTGGATTTTATTCTATGTGATTGATTTCTATTAAATATATATCTGTTTGGTGGCGGAGAATTTATTCACTTGCTTAACGCCCTTCTCTGAGACATACGAGCTCAGGGGTTATATATTGATGGATATCAATCGCATAGAGTGAATTTCCTATGTGGCATGCCTAAGTGGCAGTTGATCTAGGCTTCTGTTGAAAAGCAAAGTCTTGTGGTTGATGATCAAAGCACCGCCTGTGTGGCATAGCTTTGTGTAAGATTCGCGAGCCTCACACCCCGGTTGTGAACCAGAAACGGGAGAGGACGGCAGGGAGGGCATGCGTTTCTTTCTAGCTAGTGGTGGTGTCAGTGCTTAAACTGGCTGACATTTATATACTTTTCACCTATGTAGTTGTTGCTATTGCGAGGCACATCGGATATATCAGTTGATCCAGGACCGATGGAGTCATTGGGCTCATTTACGCCCCATAGGGCGGGGAACCGCAGTGTCTAGGGTTTAAGTTTAATCCACATCGGTGGACGAGCCCTATTGCTCCAAGGGCCCACCTGAGTCTGGGTCCTGAGACATGGTAGGCTAGATTGTCTCGAATCGGTAGAGGGCGATCCCTAGCCTCGGTTCACAGATGGAAATCCAATTTCCAAATACGTGACTTTGCGGTTTTATTTGTAGAGCCTAGTATGGCGACATAGTGGTATGGGGCACTTATGCCGTCTATGATTGATACTTATGATTTGAAATTGTTTTGACACTATACACTTATAGTAATAATAAAACATGAAATTCAGCTTATCAAGCATGCTTTGGCTATTATAAGGTAAAACCCTATCCTCCGTCTTGCATTGCATTGTGTGATGGGACCTGGGTCTTATAATAGCTTCATTTTTCTTTATTTAGCATTGCGCTGTTTGTTTTATGCACTGGTATTCTTGGGAGGAAACCCGTTCCGTGTTATACGGCGTAGTCCCTTGATTTACCTAACTTTAAAATAAAGACTAATAACTGTTTTAGTTCTCACACCAGTCACATGACTGACCTGGAGTTTATTGTTTTAACCTAAACTCTGGGTGCCCCTATTTTCCACACGGGCAGCTAGTAGTTTTCGTTTTGCAGATTTATATTCACAGGATCCTGGTTTACCGCTGGAACAATACTCGGAAAGCTCTGTGTCCGTGTATTACTTTCAGTTGTGTGTTGTATTATTTTTCTGCTGCTATGTATTTAAATGTAATTTAAATCTCTGATATTTGTCAATTGTGTAATATTTATTCATACTCTGTATATTCTTGTATTCTGATGGAATTGTTGTAATAAACAATGAAATGTTCTTCTGTTTGCGTTCCGATGTATGTTGTTCTCAAAGTAATTCGTTCTTTCTCTTCTCTTCGGAGACCGGGGGAGTTCGGGTCGCTTCAAAAACACTCATTCTCATAACTTCTGAATTTAAGTTAAGATTTTGCTTCTTTTACGAGAATTGCTAATTATAACCATAATTCATGTCTTCAAAATAATTAACTTTAAAATATGCTTTATTCATTAATGTGAATACATAAACAATTTATTACTAATATATTAAATTTTTATTTAAAACAAAAAGTAAAAATATTCCTTGAAATTCAGCATAATTGACTTTCCTGAATTTTTTTTTTTTGAATAATCTCTTATTCGATGGTATAATCCGAACTTCGGAAAAAATCTCATTTAATTATATTCTTAACTTTAGAATAATCTCACCGCACCGATCAACTCAATTTCCTTTATCTCTATTTTTGTTTGCAACATTATTTGCTTTCAAACGTTATTTACTTCTAAAAAGTAACTATTATTTCTTTTATCAAATCTGGACTTGACACATCAAATTAGCTTCGATTTCATTTAAATACAGGCTCAAATTCCTTTAAAATCTTCATTCGTATTTCACTTCATTTACATCCTCATTTATACTTCAGTTCTTGTTAGTCAATTACTAGTTTATACCTTACTATCGAATTCATGTATCCGACCATACATTATTGGTACCAAACCAATGATAAACCATCTTGCTGACTTCTGGATAATTTAAATAGATCATTAAAAATTGGACACGATCGAATTCTAATTATACCCCTTTTCGATTTTTATTTAATTAATTTATATTCAATGTATTGAAATAAAATTCATCGTTTCATTTTTGAAATGATTTTCAAATTTCCTTTTTATTCAAATTCCCATTTGATTTTGTTTTCCAATAAATTTCAATTATCTTTGATTCCTAAAATACACAATTCATCGATTTTCCTCTTATACCTATCTTCCTTATATACCATTGGATGACGGATTCGAAATTCAAACCTAAGGGTTCCTTATCGAAGAACAGCCGTCTAGATTCAAAGACTGGGGATTCTGAGCAAATCTTTAAATCTCAAAATAAGTTTTTATTTCCGTTGTATCAGTTTTAAAATACTGTTTTTAAAAATATATGATACTTCTAAAATAATTCACCTTCAAAATTTTAATTTAAAATTATTTTCCCTTTCAAAATTTATATTTTGAAACCCCTTTTATTTTAGAAATCCGCTTTTCTAGTGTCGATTCTACTCCTTTTAAACCCGATATGCAACGCTTTGAATAAATCAAATCTCTAATACCCCTTGTAACGTCCCGCCTTTTTGACCACGTCAAATTGGTAATTAAAAAAACTTAAAACATTCAAATTGATAGATCGTTATTTAGCTTACAGTGTTTAAAGACAGAATCAACACAGAAAACATAGAATAAGTAAATAACACAGTACTGAACAGTAAAAATAACTTTTATATACAATCAGAATTTTTGGTACAAGAATTTTCCATACAGCGGAAATTTGAAAAGAAAAAAAAATCTTTACTGGTTTGAAAACTTCAGAGTGTGCCATCTTCGGAATCACCAGCTTCACCAATTTTCAAATCCTAAGCTGTAATCTTTAAATCTGTAATGCTCGGGTCTGACCCGAGCGTTTCATGCAAAAACATAAAACACTCGAGTTAGGATTAAATCATAGTTCAGGTAAATTAACTTCGATATAAACTGAAATATCGTAGTGAATCCCAACATCGATGTCATATATATAAAATAACAGTGGTGGTGTCAGTTCATATCAATGTATCTAGACCAAGTGTGGCATCTGCTCATACCAGTGTACCTAGATCAAGTGTGATATCTATTCATATCAGTGTACCTAGATCAAGTGTGATATCCGTTCATATCAACGTACCTAGATCAAGTGTAGTATCCGTTCATATCAGTGTACCTAGATCAAGTGTGTACAAACAAAAGTATGCATGCAAGAGCAGTAAAAAAAATTGCAGCAAAATTCATGGTAACAAGTGAACAAGGCAACTCATTCCAGGAGTTACAGGAGGAATTTGAGCCAACCACTAACCAAATTATTATAGCATACAACTGCATGCACATGCATCAGGTCAAAATGCATCAGTTGGAAGCAACTTGCATACAGGTATGGGTGTAAACTAGTACATAGGTGCGAGGACAGCCAGTTTCAAGTTATAGAATAAATGTTATAGTCAGTTTAAGTCCATGATTTCAAGTTATATATGCATGGATTCAGGTTTACAAATCAGCATGAGTGAACACCAACAAACTAAATAAAGTGGGACAATATATGTATATGGAATTTAGTACACATAGCACTTCAAGTATGATAAAAAGGGTGTGTACAATGCATTAGCTTCAGTTTACATATTACATAAAAAAATGAACCTGTTAGATACTGTTATGGTGTATAATAACTCAACATGGTATGCATGAGTTTTATCCTTTCATAAATTCAATATACAAAATTTGGGTTTCACTACTTTCAATAGTCAATTTGATTCCAATACAACTGACACTTTTATTTAGAACAAAATGATAGTCAAGTTGACTTCAATACAATGACAATTACTTATGCAGCAGTAAATACAAAACTTAAGGCAGTTTCAACAGTTTTACTAAGCTCTTTCTGTAATATATATATTGTAAGGACCCGTAACTTCCCCGTAAAGGAAAGAGTGGATACTTTGAGAACAACACATAGAAGAACGCAGACGGAAGAACATTTCATTGTTTATTACAACAATTCCATCAGAATACAAGAATATACAGAGTATAAACAAATATTATACAACAGAAAATATCAGAGATTACAATACATTACATAGCAGCGGAAAATAATACAATACACAACTGAAGAAGATATATGGATACAAAGCTTTCTGGATATCGTTCCAGCTGTAAACCAGGATCCTGTGAATATAATCTGCAAAACCAAAACTACTAGCTGCCCGTGTCAAAATAAGGGCACCCAGAGTTTAGGTTAAAACAATAAACTTCAGGTCAGTCATGGGACTGGTGCGAGAACTAAAACAGTTATTAATCTATATTTTAAAGTTCGGTAAATCAAGGGACCACGCCGTATAACACGGAACGGGTTTCCTCCCAAGAATACCAGTGCATAAAACAATAGCGCAATGCTAAATAAAGAAAAATGAAGCTATTATAAGACCCAGTTCCCATCACACAATGCAACGCAAGCCGAAGGATAGGGTTTTACCTTATAATAGCCAAGAATTCTAGATACGTTTAAAACAAATCATTTGATACTATCATAAGTGCATAGTGTATAAAACAACTTCAAATCATAAGTATCAATCATAGACGGCATAAGCGCCCCATCCCACTATGTCGCCATACTAGGCTCTACAAATAAAACTGCAAATGTCACGTATTTGGAAATTGGGTTATCATTTATGGTATGAACCGAGGCTAGGGATCGTCCTCACCGATTCGAGACTGTCTAGCCCAAGCCTCAGGAACAGCCGCAACTGCCCCTTGGATCGTCAGGGCCGGTCCACACGGAGTGGATTATTATGCCTGAACAATATGTCTCCCTGCCCTTTGGGGCGTAAATGAGCCAACAAGTGACTCTATCGGACCCGGATCGTCCGATCAAACCGATGCGCCTCGCAACAGCAACAACCACTTAAGTCAAACTCGTCAGGGCGTGTAAAACCACTGACGCCACTTCTAACTAGAAAGAAATGCATGCCCTCCCTAAGGTCCTTCTCCCGTTTCTGGTTCATACCGGGTGTGAAAATCGCGAGGTAAACATTACAAAAAGCTATGCCACAAAGGTCTTGCTTTGATCATCAACCACAAGACTTTGCTTTTCAACAGAAGCCTTGATCAATTGCCACTTAGGCATGCCACATAGGCAATTCATTCCATGCGATGGATATCCATCAATATATAACCCCTGAGCTCGTACGTCTCAGAGAAGGGCGTTAAAACAGAGAATAAATTCTCCGCCGCCAAACAGATGTATATTTAATAGAAATCAATCACACAGACTGAAATCCAATGTCAGACACACAGTTCATTTACAAGTTCGTTCTGGGTCTGAACGAAACCGGAGCCACCTAGTACCCCGCATATCCATCGATCTCCAAGTACGTCTGGACGATCACCAACTGTTTCCATCTTCTTGGGTGTACAGCCCAATCAAGATCATCAGTAATTATCCAAACGACGTGAAGACCTCCGGTCTTCAACCACCGTCTTCATCTTCGACTTATCGTCGTATCAGTTATTCAGAATGGGATAAACCCGGTCTTTCTGAATAACCCGCGTATATAATAAACAAGTGTTACAAAAACACAACATACGCCTCATTCCAATTCATCAGTCACTAACCATAAATTAATCAGGAGAATAGTCCCCAAATATTAACGCCGAAGGCTGAAACCAACATCAAATCAATATCCAGAAAACCATTCTGCTTAGCTAACCGACAGTTAGTTTCTAAATTTCACATTCATAGGGAAAGGTTCCCATTAATTTTATCAAAGATAAATCCTTTAAATTTATTCTTTAATCTAATTTTGAATATCAATTCAAACTAGTCGGGATTAGAGAACCTTACCGAAGTAATCGTTTGTTTTATTTCCCAATCCCAACCTATTCATCCCATGAAGTAAAACTGGTAATACTTCATATTTAACACCACGGTGTTATCGGTAAATTCAATTACCATTTCACGTTCAAATCTAATTAAAGATTTAACTATCGCCTGGAGCAAAACTGGTGATACTCCATTCTCGATCCTTTCAATCTAATTAAAGATTCATTAAAACTCCACTTAGTTTTAATCTGTGACTGGGTTAAAGAATCTGTGTCATTTAAAAACACGATTCACGATAAATCCAAAATCACATCACATTTCAATCAGTCCCTAACCGTAAATTAGCAAGTGAGCAATTCCCTAAGTATTAACCCCGAAGGCCGAAACCAACATCAGATCGATACCCCAAAAATCATTCAACTTAACTAATCTCCGGTTACCTTCTGATCTTTCTTAACTCCTTTGGGTCTAAGAACAGTATTATTGAAGATACCGTTCATGACAACCCAAAATCACATTTCATTAATTATCGTGTTAAAGAACAAGTGTCATTCAAAACACTGTTCACGATAAACCCAAAAATCAATACCAATTCAATTCCAATTAAATATTATTTAATTGGTACACTTCATTAAATCTAAATAAAAAGATTTAATCTTTTCTCAACTGGGCTTAAAAACAGTGTTAATGAAGACACCATCCACGACAAACCCAAATCACATTTGATATTAAATACAAGGCTCTGAATAGAAAATATATCGTCTTATATTCAATATCAAATTCTACGACCAACAAATTCGTATTGGAAATAACGATATATATATATATATATATATATATATATATGTATATCTTTCAAATTTCCATAACAACATCTGTATAATCACGAAATCCAACATCGAAATATTCCGAAGACAATTTCGATTCAAATCCATTCCAATGCAATTATTGGAAATTCTGGTTATTTTCAAAACCATTTCAAATCCAATTTATTTATTTAAAAATAAATAGAATTTTAATTCTAGTTCAAAACTAGTTCATTTCAATGAAAATCTATTTTTATCTTTTCAAATATGGATTTTTTCATCCCAATTTTTCCCAAATCATTTCTTATGATTTTACACAAATTATTACTATTTTTAATAATTTTATCAAGGTCCGTACAGTCGATTTCCATCAACGGCCATCGAACTGCACTTACAGCGACCTTTTCCAAATTTGATTTGGACATAATTCCAAATCCAACCGTTAGATTTCAAATTTCTAATATTCGTTGGAAAGCTCTTTTTGATACGAATCCAACGGTTCCGGTTTTAGGAGAATCCGACGGTCGGATCTCCCGCAATATCCATTTGAAGTCAATGGTCGAAATTCACGAACAACCGCAGCGCGGCGCGTTCTATTCAGGCCATTATATTATATATACTTCATCGATTACCTTTTAAAAATGTATTTTCATAATTCGTTTTAAATTCGTTTCAAAACGATTTCAACTTCATTTCTAATTCAAATCAAAATTGAATTTTTTCTTACAAATTCATTATAAATTCATTTCAAATTGATTTCAATTCAAATTGATTTCTAATTCAATTTCAGTTCGTTTTCAATTCAATTTAATTTCAATTCGAATTCATTTATTTTCAATTTCAATTCGAATTCATTTATATTCAATTTCAATTCGAATTCATTTATATTCAATTTCAATTCGAATTCATATCTATTCAATTTAATTCGAATTTCAATTCTTTTCAAAATATCAGATTTTGAAATCACTTTCGATATTCATTATAAAATGAATAAAATCGATATAAATATCGTTCACGTCAAAATGGCGTCAATCTAATCAACACGGCTTCATATATTTCTATTTTCAAATATTCTATTTCAAATATTTCTTTTTCAAATATGGAATGAGGTCCAATCAATTACCATATAATGTTAATTATATGGATTTTCTACAACACATGTATACAATAACAACGATGAATAATCAACCATCATCCAAAGTGCATCCTACACTGTATAAGCATCGAATATAAATATTTAACGCTTATAACAGTCGGTCAATCAATCAATCGATCAACATACAACTAAACAATCGGGATTAGTGTACGCCAAATCTCATCGCAATACCCGTATGGGGTTTCAAACAATCAAACACAGATTTTATTTGTGCAGTTGGGCGATGTGTAAAATTTATCGTCCCAATCAATATCAGTCAAATGTGTGTATATAAACAAATTGTCCGATTTGTTTATTTTTATTTCATTTCATATACACGTTAAAAGTTCTATTTTTAACTATAAAATATTTTATTTCAACTATATAAATGTTTTATTTCATTTCACATCACATCACACAATCAACTACACATCAAAATCAAACAAACAAGCATACAAGCCATCCATGGTCTGTGGACGACGGGTGTCGGGTGCTACTAAACACCGTCTGCATCCTTGTATATATTTTAACTAAAAAACAAAATTAAAAGGTGAGAAGTTCTCACCGGCTAGCTAAACCAAACTCCACGACTCTTCGTATGTAGGAAATCTTCATCGTCCTTGCCTTTTGTCACTTTCTTTGCACGTATTCTCTATATATATAAAATCACATTTTTACTTCGTTATTCAATATATAAAAATCGAATTTTTACTTTGCTATTCAATATATAAAAATCGAATTTTTACTGGTTACATAATATAAAAAAAACGTATCTTTATACTTTCTACTAATTAAAAATCGAATTTTTATTCCTTCCAAAATATAAAAATCATATTTTTACCTCATAGTTTTTACAACGCTTCCTTTTATATAAAAATTATATTTTTATATTTCTACTTCATATATATAAAAATTATATTTTACATCATATAAAAATTATATTTTTATTCACTTCACTATATAAAAATTATATTTTTATCCTTTCTATAACATAAAAATTATATTTTTATCCTCTCTATTGTACAAAAATCCTATTTTTAATACTCTACCTATATAAAAATAGTATTTTTATATCTTCTATTATATAAAGATCATATTTTTATTATTATACCGTTCATATAAAAATCATACCTTTTTTTTATATAATGATATAAACGATAAAAATCACCTTTTTATGTCGCTACTTTCATATAAAAATCCCAACTTTATTATCATAAAAGTCATCTCCTCATAATCATAAAAGTACAGTCTCTTCATTAAAAAAAACATAATCTTTTTGCAAATAAAAAAAAATCATCGCTTTCTCTTAATGAAAATCTAAAATTTCCTATTACAAAAATCTAAACCATTCTATTTTATTTAAATATACAAGATCTGATTTTTCCCATCATTTAAAAACTAATTTCCAATGTTATACCAATTAAAAATCAATTTTTTTACATTATAAATGAAGAAAAAGAATGATGGAAGCTTACTGGGGGGTTTGAGGTGGTGGAGAGGGGCGCAGGCCGTCATGGATGTGGCGCCAGGCAGGGCATGGGCCCAAAGGGGCGGTGCGGTGGATTTCCGTAGAGGGGGGGTATTTTGGGGTTAAGTGCTTCACGAGCGCGGTCTGCGTCGTTGGAGGAGGGAGGCGTCGCGAGGTGCAGCCATGGTGGGGGTAGACGATCGGTCGGACGGAGCCCGGTGGTGGGTGGGGGGGGGGGGGGGGGGGGGTGGTGCGGCGGTCTTCTTCCTCCATCCCTTTTTCTTTTTTTTATTTCGAATGAATTGGGTCAACGGGGCTGAGGGATTATAGAGAGAGGGAGAGAGGATTTTATTTTATTATTTAATTATTTATTTCAAAAAAAGTACCTTTTTATTTTGAATTTGAAATCAAACCCGCCGACTGTCATCCCTAGCGTAATACCCTCATTCCAAACACAATGGGATATGTATCGTAAGCCAGTTCGGCTGTTTCGATAAGTTTTCGTCAAAATCAACATAAAGCTCTATATATTGAATTTGAACGCATATTTCAATTTACTGGGGTCACATACGAACTCTAAAAATTCCCGAAAAATATTTTCTAGCTTCGTATTGACGATACGGTCCTAACAAAACTAGTTTCGTGAAATTCTGAGACCGTTTGAAAAATGGTCATTTTCCAGTCGATTAAAATCAACTGAAACTGGTCAAATGTGTTTTCCTTTTCCGCGCTCACATATTGATTCGAAAAATTATGAAATTTGAAACCTAGCAATAACTTGACATCATGGATCCAACAAAAGTTGTTTCGTCGAAATCCGAGGTCGTTTGCAAAATTTCCATTTTTAAGGGCCAGAATTCCATAGCTACTATTCAGAATTTTCAATTGGGCCTATCTTTTGATTCCTACTGTGAAATTTCGATTTTTCGGATTCGCTGGATAGATATTCTCAATTAGATTCAAATATTTTTGGCTTCACTAAAATCCGGTTTAATTTCCACCCGGTTCATTCATTTGAATTTTGAAATCGAATTATCGAACTACCGCGCCATTTTCAATTCCTTTTATATATATAAATAAATATTTATATTCTAACGACGATCTATATAAATATATACGTTCGAATTCCATTCAAAGTAAATTTCTCGTCGTTATTATTTAAAATAATTCATTTTAAATATTCAAAATTCGCTAAAATTGCCAAAATAAAATTTTTAAATTGGCTCGGATTTCCGGGTTATTACAATCTCCCCCACTTAAAACTTTTCGTCCCCGAAAAGGAACGAAGCCGAAAGTTGTTTCATTAATCAACTCAACTTTCGTTATTTTTCACTACGGCCTAAATTCTTCAACTTTTCAGTTTCTAAGAACTTTTCAAATTTTTCAGAAATTTGGCTAACACCCTAAATTTTCGAAAAATTTCGCCATAACTTCCCCTGCACCGGGAGCACCGGGAAAATTCTGAAATTGCCATACAGGCCTTCTGATCTCAAAAAGAAAAAGCCAAGCGGCTAGCCAATCGGCTCATAAAATCATCATCACCCAAACAAAACAGTAAATTATGGTAAACATGTACCTATTTGTCGGGCAAACAATTTTATTCTTCTGCTCTAGCCTTTTTGCTATGACATGTTCAATAGATATACTTGTATATGCATGCAAATTTCAAGCAATTTTAAATACAGTTCACTATTTGATTCAATTTGGCTATATGGAACAAGTTTTAATTAATCAACCTATAATCAACAACACAACCATCAATCAATTAGTTAATTATCATTTCAAATTCATAACTTCGATACATAGTCAAAAATCAGATTTTTGATGCCAAATCACAATAATAAGCCCTATCTAATTTTGGTTCTCATACAGTCAATAGGAAATATATAAATACCACACCTTTGAAACTCGAATACCAATGCTGATGATGTTCGAACTATCATCAAAATCATCTCCGGGCGCCTAAAGTGTGATTATATATCTATCCAGTATATTAAAACTTCTAATACACGCGGATCAGGCGTATACACAAAATCTTAATATACCGGATTGTCCAAATTCAGTATATAATAAATAATCAAATACGCATAATTGATTTAAATTTTCAAAACAAAAATTCGTTTTCATTTCAAAAATATACTCTTCGCACTCGTTTTAGAATACTATTGATCCTATCTCTAACGAGTCATTCTCATTGGATATTACTAATCCAATTCTTTCATTCGTTTGGTTCTAATGTGTCTTGTTCTCTAGCTTTGTAAACCAAAGCTCTGATACCAAATGTAAGGACCCGTAACTTCCCCGTAAAGGAAAGAGCGGATAATTTGAGAACAACACACAGAAGAACGCAGACGGAAGAACATTTCATTGTTTATTACAACAATTCCATCAGAATACATGAATATACAGAGTATAAACAAATATTATACAACAGAAAATATCAGAGATTACAATACATTACATAGCAGCGGAAAATAATACAATACACAACTGAAGAAGATATACGGATACAAAGCTTTCCGGATATCGTTCCAGCTGTAAACCAGGATCCTGTGAATATAACTCTACAAAACCAAAACTACTAGCTGCCCGTGTCAAAATAAGGGCACCCAGAGTTTTGGTTAAAACAATAAACTCCAGGTCAGTCATGGGACTGGTGTGAGAACTAAAACAGTTATTAATCTATATTTTAAAGTTCGGTAAATCAAGGGACCACGCCGTATAACACGGAACGGGTTTCCTCCCAAGAATAGCAGTGCATAAAACAACAACGCAATGCTAAATAAAGAAAAATGAAGCTATTATAAGACCCAGTTCCCATCACACAATGCAACGCAAGCCGGAGGATAGGGTTTTTACCTTATAATAGCCAAGAATGCTTGATACGTTTAAAACAAATCATTTGATACTATCATAAGTGCATAGTGTATAAAACAACTTCAAATCATAAGTATCAATCATAGACGGCATAAGCGCCCCATCCCACTATGTCGCCATACTAGGCTCTACAAATAAAACCGCAAATGTCACGTATTTGGAAATTGGGTTATCATTTATGGTATGCACCGAGGCTAGGGATCGTCCTCACGGATTCGAGACTGTCTAGCCCGAGCCTCAGGAACAGCCGCAACTGCCCCTTGGATCGTCAGGGCCGGTCCACACGGAGTGGATTATTATGCCTGAACAATACGTCTCCCTGCCCTATGGGGCGTAAATGAGCCAACAAGTGACTCGATCGGACCCGGATCGTCCAATCAAACCGAGGCGCCTCGCAATAGCAACAACCACATAAGTCAAACTCGTCAGGGCGTGTAAAACCACTGACGCTACTTCTAACTAGAAAGAAACGCATGCCCTCCCTGAGGTCCTTCTCCCGTTTCTGGTTCATACCGGGTGTGAAACTCGCGAGGTAAACGTTACACAAAGCTATGCCACAAAGGCCTTGCTTTGATCATCAACCACAAGACTTTGCTTTTCAACAGAAGCCTTGATCAATTGCCACTTAGGCATGCCACATAGGCAATTCATTCCATGCGATGGATATCCATCAATATATAATCCCTGAGCTCGTACGTCTCAGAGAAGGGCGTTAAGACAGAGAATAAATTCTCCGCCGCCAAACAGATATATATATTTAATAGAAATCAATCACACAGACTGAAATCCAATGTCAGACACACAGTCCATTTACAAGTTCGTTCTGGGTCTGAACGAAACCGGAGGCACCTAGTACCCCGCATCTCCATCGATCTCCAAGTACGTCTGGACGATCAACAACTGTTTCCATCTTCTTGGGTGTATAGCCCAATCAAGATCATCGGTAATTATCCAAACGACGTGAAGACCTCTGGTCTTCAACCACCGTCTTCATCTTCGACTTATCGTCGTATCAGTTATTCAGAATGGGATAAACCCGGTCTTTCTGAATAACCCGCGTATATAATAAACAAGTGTTACATAAACACAACATACGCCTCATTCCAATTCATCAGTCGCTAACCATAAATTAATCAAGAGAATAGTCCCCAAATATTAACCCCGAAGGCCGAAACCAACATCAGATCAATATCCAGAAAACCATTCTGCTTAGCTAACCGACAGTTAGTTTCTAAATTTCACATTCATAGGGAAAGGTTCCCATTAATTTTATCAAAGATAAATCCTTTAAATTTATTCTTCAATCTAATTTTGAATATCAATTCAAACTAGTCGGGATTAGCGAACCTTACCGAAGTAATCGTTTGTTTATTTCCCAATCCCAACCTATTCATCCCATGAAGTAAAACTGGTAATACTTCATATTTAACACCACGGTGTTATCGGTAAATTCAATTACCATTTCACGTTCAAATCTAATTAAAGATTTAACTATCGCCTGGAGAAAAACTGGTGATACTCCATTCTCGATCCTTTCAATCTAATTAAAGACTCATTAAAGCTCCACTTAGTTTTAATCTGTGACTGGGTTAAAGAATCAGTGTCATTTAAAAACACGGTTCACGATAAATCCAAAATCACATCACATTTCAATCAGTCCCTAACCGTAAATTAGCAAGTGAGCAATTCCCTAAGTATTAACCCCGAAGGCCGAAACCAACATCAGATCGATACCCCAGAAATCATTCAACTTAACTAATCTCCGGTTAGCTTCTGATCTTTCTTAACTCCTTTGGGTCTAAGAACAGTATTATTGAAGATACCGTTCACGACAACCCAAAATCACATTTCATTAATTATCGGGTTAAAGAACAAGTGTCATTCAAAACACTGTTCACGATAAACCCAAAAATCAATACCAATTCAATTCCAATTAAATATTATTTAATTGGTACACTTCATTAAATCTAAATAAAAAGATTTAATCTTTTCTCAACTGGGCTTAAAAACAGTGTTAATGAAGACACCATCCACGACAAACCCAAATCACATTTGATATTAAATACAAGGCTCTGAATAGAAAATATATCGTCTTATATTCAATATCAAATTCTACGACCAACTAATATCGTATTGGAAATAACGATATATATATATATATATATATATATATATATATATATATGTATATCCTTCAAATTTCCATAACAACATCTGTATAATCACGAAATCCAACATCGAAATATTCCGAAGACAATTTCGATTCAAATCCATTCCAATGCAATTATTGGAAATTCTGGTTATTTTCAAAACCATTTCAAATCCAATTTATTTATTTAAAAATAAATAGAATTTTAATTCTAGTTCAAAACTAGTTCATTTCGATAAAAATCTATTTTTATCTTTTCAAATATGGAGTTTTTCATCCCAATTTTTCCCAAATCATTTCTTATGATTTTACACAAATTATTACTATTTTTAATAATTTTATCAAGGTCCGTACAGTCGATTTCCATCAACGGCCATCGAACTGCACTTACAACGACCTTTTCCAAATTTGATTTGGACATAATTACAAATCCAACCGTTAGATTTCAAATTTCTAATATTCGTTAGAAAGCTCTTTTCAATACGAACCCAACGGTTCTGGTTTTAGGAGAATCCGACGGTCGGATCTCCCGCAATATCCATTTGAAGTCAATGGTCGAAATTCATGAACTACCGCAGCGCGGCGCATTCTATTCAGGCCATTATATTATATATATAATATATACTTCGTTGATTACCTTTTAAAAACGTATTTTCATAATTCGTTTTAAATTCGTTTCAAAACGATTTCAACTTCATTTCTAATTCAAATCAAAATTGAATTTTTTTCTTATAAATTCGTTATAAATTCATTTCAAATTGATTTCAATTCAAATTGATTTCTAATTCTATTTTAGTTCGTTTTCAATTCAATTTAATTTCAATTCGAATTCATTTATTTTCAATTTCAATTTGAATTCATTTATATTCAATTTCAATTCGAATTCATTTATATTCAATTTCAATTCGAATTCATATCTATTCAATTTAATTCGAATTTCAATTCTTTTCAAAATATCAGATTTTGAAATCACTTTCGATATTCATTGTAAAATGAATAAAATCGATATAAATATCGTTCACGTCAAAATGGCGTCAATCTAATCAACACGGCTTCATATATTTCTATTTTCAAATATTCTATTTCAAATATTTCTTCTTCAAATATTTATTTTTCAAATATGGAATGAGGCCCAATCAATTACCATATAATGTTAATTATATGGATTTTCTACAACACATGTATACAATAACAACGATGAATAATCAACCATCATCCAAAGTGCATCCTACACTGTATAAGCATCGAATATAAATATTTAACGCTTATAACAGTCGGTCAATCAATCGATCGACATACAACTAAACAATCGGGATTAGTGTACGCCAAATCTCATCCCAATACCCGTGTGGGGTTTCAAGCAATCAAACACAGATTTTATTTGTGCAGTTGGGCGATGTGTAAAATTTATCGTCCCAATCAATATCAGTCAAATGTGTGTATATAAACAAATTGTCCGATTTTTTTATTTTTATTTCATTTCATATACACGTTAAAAGTTCTATTTTTAACTATAAAATATTTTCCACTATAAAATATTTTATTTCAACTATATAAATGTTTTATTTCATTTCACATCACACAATCAACTACACATCAAAATCAAACAAACAAGCATACAAGCCATCCATGGTCTGTGGACGACGGGTGTCGGGTGCTACTAAACACCGTCTGCATCCTAGTATATATTTTAACTAGAAAACAAAATTAAAAGGTGAGAAGTTCTCACCGGCTAGCTAAACCAAACTCCACGACTCTTCGTATGTAGGAAATCTTCATCGTCCTTGCCTTTTGTCACTTTCTTTGCACGTATTCTCTATATGTATAAAATCACATTTTTATTTCGTTATTCAATATATAAAAATCGAATTTTTACTTTGCTATTCAATATATAAAAATCGAATTTTTACTGGTTACATAATATAAAAAAAACGTATCTTTATACTTTCTACTAATTAAAAATCGAATTTTTATTCCTTCCAAAATATAAAAATAATATTTTTACCTCATATGTTTTTACAACGCTTCCTTTTATATAAAAATTATATTTTTATATTTCTACTTCATATATATAAAATTTATATTTTACATCATATAAAAATTATATTTTTATTCACTTCACTATATAAAAATTATATTTTTATCCTTTCTATAACATAAAAATTATATTTTTATCTTCTCTATTGTACAAAAATCCTATTTTTAATACTCTACCTATATAAAAATAATATTTTTATATCTTCTATTATATAAAGATCATATTTTTATTATTATACCATTCATATAAAAATCATACCCTTTTTTTATATAATGATATAAACGATAAAAATCACCTTTTTATGTCGCTACTTTCGTATAAAAATCCCAACTTTATTATCATAAAAGTCATCTCCTCATAATCATAAAAGTACAGTCTCTTCATTAAAAAAAAAAACAAAATCTTTTTGCAAATAAAAAAAAATCATCGCTTTCTCATAATGAAAATCTAAAATTTCCTATTATAAAAATCTAAACCATTCTATTTTATTTAAATATACAAGATCTGATTTTTCCCATCATTTAAAAACTAATTTCCAATGTTATACCAATTAAAAATCAAATTTTTTACATTATAAATGAAGAAAAAGAAAGATGGAAGCTTACTGGGGGGGTTTGAGGTGGTGGAGAGGGGCGCAGGCCGTCATGGATGTGGCGCCAGGCAGGGCATAGGCCCAGAGGGGCGGTGCGGTGGATTTCCGTCGAGGGGGGGGGGGTATTTTGGGGTTGAGTGCTTCACGAGCGCGGTCTGCGTCATTGGAGGAGGGAGGCGTCGCGAGGTGCAGCCATGGTGGGGGTAGGTGTTCGGTCGGACGGAGCCGGGGGGGGGGGGGGGGGTGGGGGTGCGGCGGTCTTCTTCCTCCATCCCTTTTTCTTTTTTTTATTTCGAATGAATTGGGTCAACGGGGCTGAGGGATTATAGAGAGAGGGAGAGAGGATTTTATTTTATTATTTAATTATTTATTTCAAAAAAAAGTACCTTTTTATTTTGAATTTGAAATCAAACCCGCCGACTGTCATCCCTAGCGTAATACCCCCATTCCAAACACAATGGGATATGTATCGTAAGCCAGTTCGGCTGTTTCGATAAGTTTTCGTCAAAATCAACATATAGCTCTATATATTGAATTTGAACACATATTTCAATTTACTGGGGTCACATACGAACTCTAAAAATTCCCGAAAAATATTTTCTAGCTTCGTATTGACGATACGGTCCTAACAAAACTAGTTTCGTGAAATTCTGAGACCGTTTGAACAATGGCCATTTTCCAATCGATTAAAATCAACTGAAACTAGTCAAACGTGTTTTCCTTTGCCACGCTCACATATTGATTCGAAAAATTATGAAATTTGAAATCTAGCAATAACTTGACATCATGGATCCAACAAAAGTTGTTTCATTGAAATCCGAGGTCGTTTGCAAAATTTCCATTTTTAAGGGCCTGAATTCCATAGCGACTATTCAGAATTTTCAACTGGGCCTATCTTTTGATTCCCGCTGTGAAATTTCGATTTTTCGGATTTGCTGGAAAGATATTCTCAATTAGATTCAAATATTTTTGGCTTCTCTAAAATTCGGTTTAATTTCCACCCGGTACATTCATTTGAATTTTGAAATCGAATTATCGAACTACCGCGCCATTTTCAATTCCTTTTATATATATAAATAAATATTTATATTCTAACGACGATCTATATAAATATATACGTTCGAATTCCATTCAAAGTAAATTTCTCGTCGTTATTATTCAAAATAATTCATTTTAAATATTCAAAATTTGCTAAAATTGCCAAAATAAAAATTTTAAATTGGCTCGGATTTTCGGGTTATTACAATCTCCCCCACTTAAAACTTTTCATCCCCGAAAAGGAACGAAGCCGAAAGTTGTTTCATTAATCAACTCAACTTTCGTTATTTTTCACTACGGCTTAAGTTCTTCAACTTTTCAGTTTCTAAGAATTTTTCAGAAATTTGGCTAACACCCTTAATTTTCGAAAATTTTCGCCATAACCTCCCCTGCACCGGGAGCACCGGGAAAATTCCGAAATTGCCATACAGACCTTCTGATCTCAAAAAGAAAAAGAAAAAGCCAAGCGGCTAGCCAATCGGCTCATAAAATCATCATCACCCAAACAAAACAGTAAATTATGGTAAACATGTACCTATTTGTCGGGCAAACAATTTTATTCTTCTGCTTTAGCCTTTTTGCTATGACCTGTTCAATAGATATACATGTATATGCATGCAAATTTCAAGCAATTTTAAATACAGTTCACCATTTGATTCAATTTGCCTATATGGTACAAGTTTTAATTAATCAACCTATAATCAACAACACAACCATCAATCAATTAGTTGATTATCATTTCAAATTCATAACATCGATACATAGTCAAAAATCAGATTTTTGATGCCAAATCACAATAATAAGCCTTATCTAATTTTGGTTCTCATATAGTCAATAGGAAATATATAAATATCACACCTTTGAAACTCGAATACCAATTCTGATGATGTTCGAACTATCATCAAAATCATCTCCGGGCGCCTAAAGTGTGATTATATATCTATCCAGTATATTAAAACTTCTAATACACGCGGATCAGGCGTATACACAAAATCTTAATATACCGGATTGTCCAAATTCAGTATATAATAAATAATCAAATACGCATAATTGATTTAAATTTTCAAAACAAAAATTCGTTTTCATTTCAAAAATATACTCTTCGCACTCGTTTTAGAATACTATTGATCCTATCTCTAACGAGTCATTCTCATTGGATATTACTAATCCAATTCTGATGAATTCTTTCGTTTGGTTCTAATGTGTCTTGTTCTCTAGCTTTGTAAACCAAAGCTCTGATACCAAATGTAAGGACCCGTAACTTCCCCGTAAAGGAAAGAGCGGATACTTTGAGAACAACACACAGAAGAACGCAGACGGAAGAACATTTCATTGTTTATTACAACAATTCCATCAGAATACATGAATATACAGAGTATAAACAAATATTATACAACAGAAAATATCAGAGATTACAATACATTACATAGCAGCGGAAAATAATACAATACACAACTGAAGAAGATATACGGATACAAAGCTTTCCGGATATCGTTCCAGCTGTAAACCAGGATCCTTTGAATATAACTCTACAAAACCAAAACTACTAGCTGCCCGTGTCAAAATAAGGGCACCCAGAGTTTTGGTTAAAACAATAAACTCCAGGTCAGTCATGGGACTGGTGTGAGAACTAAAACAGTTATTAATCTATATTTTAAAGTTCGGTAAATCAAGGGACCACGCCGTATAACACGGAACGGGTTTCCTCCCAAGAATAGCAGTGCATAAAACAACAACGCAATGCTAAATAAAGAAAAATGAAGCTATTATAAGACCCAGTTCCCATCACACAATGCAACGCAAGCCGGAGGATAGGGTTTTTACCTTATAATAGCCAAGAATGCTTGATACGTTTAAAACAAATCATTTGATACTATCATAAGTGCATAGTGTATAAAACAACTTCAAATCATAAGTATCAATCATAGACGGCATAAGCGCCCCATCCCACTATGTCGCCATACTAGACTCTACAAATAAAACCGCAAATGTCACGTATTTGGAAATTGGGTTATCATTTATGGTATGAACCGAGGCTAGGGATCGTCCTCACCGATTCGAGACTATCTAGCCCGAGCCTCAGGAACAGCCGCAACTGCCCCTTGGATCGTCAGGGCCGGTCCATATGGAGTGGATTATTATGCCTGAACAATACGTCTCCCTGCCCTGTGGGGCGTAAATGAGCCAACAAGTGACTCGATCGGACCCGGATCGTCCGATCAAACCGAGGCGCCTCGCAACAGCAACAACCACATAAGTCAAACTCGTCAGGGCGTGTAAAACCACTGATGCCACTTCTAACTAGAAAGAAACGCATGCCCTCCCTGAGGTCCTTCTCCCGTTTCTGGTTCATACCGGGTGTGAAACTCGCGAGGTAAACGTTACACAAAGCTATGCCACAAAGGCCTTGCTTTGATCATCAACCACAAGACTTTGCTTTTCAACAGAAGCCTTAATCAATTGCCACTTAGACAAGCCACACAGGCAATTCATTCCATGCGATCGATATCCATCAATATATAACCCCTGAGCTCGTACATCTCAGAGAAGGGCGTTAAGCAAGAGAATAAATTCTCCGCTGCTAAATAGATATATATTTAATAGAAATCAATCACTCAGACTGAAATCCAATGTCAGACACACAGTCCATTTACAAGTTCGTTCTGGGTCTGAACGAAACCGGAGGCCCCTAGTATCCCGCATATCCATCGATCTCCAAGTACGTCTGGACAATCACCAACTGTTTCCATCTTCTTGGGTGTACAGCCCAATCAAGATCATCAGTAATTATCCAAACGACGTGAAGACCTCCGGTCTTCAACCACCGTCTTCATCTTCGACTTATCGTCATATAAGTTATTCAGAATGGAATAAACCCGGTCTTTCCGAATAACCCGCGTATATAATAAACAAGTGTTACATAAACACAACATACGCCTCATTCCAAATCATCATTCACTAACCGTAAATTAATCAAGAGAATAATCCCCCAAATATTAACCCCGAAGGCCGAAACCAACATCAGATCAATATCCAGAAAACCATTCTGCTTAGCTAACCGACAGTTTGTTTCTAAATTTCACATTCATAGGGAAAGATTCCCATTAATTTTATCAAAGATAAATCCTTTAAATTTATTCTTTAATCTAATTTTGAATATCAATTCAAACTAGTCGGGATTAGAGAACCTTACCGAAGTAATCGTTTGTTTTATTTCCCAATCTATTCATCCCATGAAGTAAAACAGGTAATACTTCATATCTAACACCACAGTGTTATCGGTAAATTCAATTACCATTTCACGTTCAAATCTAATTAAAGATTTAACTATCGCCTGGAGCAAAACTGGTGATACTCCATTCTCGATCCTTTCAATCTAATTAAAGATTCATTAAAACTCCACTTAGTTTTAATCTGTGACTGGGTTAAAGAATCAGCGTCATTTAAAAACATGGTTCACGATAAATCCAAAATCACATCACATTTCAATCAGTCCCTAACCGTAAATTAGCAAGTGAGCAATTCCCTAAGTACTAACCCCGAAGGCCGAAACCAACATCAGATCGATACCCCAGAAATCATTCAACTTAACTAATCTCCGGTTAGTTTCTGATCTTTCTTAACTCCTTTGGGTCTAAGAACAATATTATTGAAGATACCATTCACGACATCCCAAAATCACATTTCATTGATTATCGGGTTAAAGAACAAGTGTCATTTAAAACACTGTTCACGATAAACCCAAAAATCAATACCAATTCAATTCCAATTAAATATTATTTAATTGGTACACTTCATTAAATCTAAATCAAAAGATTTAATCTTTTCTCAACTGGGCTTAAAAACAGTGTTAATGAAGACACCATCCACGACAAACCCAAATCACATTTGATATTAAATACAAGGCTCTGAATAGAAAATATATCGACTTATATTCAATATCAAATTCTACGACCAACATATATCGTATTGGAAATAACGAAATATATATGTATATCTTTCAAATTTCCATAACAACATCTGTATAATCACGAAATCCAGCATCGAAATATTCCGAAGACAATTTCGATTCAAATCCATTCCAATGCAATTATTGGAAATTCTGGTTATTTTCAAAACCATTTCAAATCCAATTTATTTATTTAAAAATAAATAGAATTTTAATTCTAGTTCAAAACTAGTTCAATTCGATAAAAATCTATTTTTATCTTTTCAAATATGGAGTTTTTCATCCCAATTTTTCCCAAATCATTTCTTATGATTTTACATAAATTATTACTATTTTTAATAATTTTATCAAGGTCCGTACAGTCGATTTCCATCAACGGCCATCGAACTGCACTTACAACGACCTTTCCCAAATTTGATTTGGACATAATTCTAAATCTAACCGTTAGATTTCAAATTTCTAATATTTGTTAGAAAGCTCTTTTCGATACGAACCCAACGGTTCCGGTTTTAGGAGAATCCGACGGTCAGATCTCCCGCAATATCCATTTGAGTCAATGGTCGAAATTCACGAACTACCGCAGCGCGGCGCGTTCTATTCAGGCCATTATATTATATATATAATATATACTTCATCGATTACCTTTTAAAAATGTATTTTCATAATTCGTTTTAAATTCGTTTCAAAACGATTTCAACTTCATTTCTAATTCAAATCAAAATTGAATTTTTTCTTATAAATTCGTTTTAAATTCATTTCAAATTGATTTCAATTCAAATTGATTTCTAATTCTATTTCAGTTCGTTTTCAATTCAATTCAATTTAATTTCAATTCGAATTCATTTATTTTCAATTTCAATTCGAATTCATTTATATTCAATTTCAATTCGAATTCATTTATATTCAATTTCAATTCGAATTCATTTCTATTCAATTTAATTCGAATTTCAATTCTTTTCAAAATATCAGATTTTGAAATCACTTGCGATATTCATTATAAAATGAATAAAATCGATATAAATAACGTTCACGTCAAAATGGCGTCAATCTAATCAACACGGCTTCATATATTTCTATTTTCAAATATTCTATTTCAAATATTTCTTTTTCAAATATGGAATGAGGCTCAATCAATTACCATATAATGTTAATTATATGGATTTTCTACAACACATGTATACAATAACAACGATGAATAATCAATCATCATCCAAAGTGCATCCTAAACTGTATAAGCATCGAATATAAATATTTAACGCTTATAACAGTTGGTCAATCAATCGATCGACATACAACTAAACAATCGGGATTAGTGTACGTCAAATCTCATCCCAATACTCATGTGGGGTTTTTAACAATCAAACACAGATTTTATTTGTGCAGTTGGGCGATGTGTAAAATTTATCGTCCCAATCAATATCAGTCAAATGTGTGTATATAAACAAATCGTCCGATTTGTTTATTTTTATTTCATTTCATATACACGTTAAAAGTTCTATTTTTAACTATAAAATATTTTCCACTGTAAAATATTTTATTTCAACTATATAAATGTTTTATTTCATTTCACATCACATCACACAATCAACTACACATCAAAATCAAACAAACAAGCATACAAGCCATCCATGGTCTGTGGACGACCGGTATTGGGTGCTACTAAACACCGTCTGCATCCTAGTATATATTTTAACTAGAAAACAAAATTAAAAGGTGAGAAGTTCTCACCGGCTAGCTAAACCAAACTCCACGACTCTTCGTATGTAGGAAATCTTCATCGTCCTTGCCTTTTATCACTTTCTTTGCACATATTCTCTATATATATAAAAATCACATTTTTACTTCGTTATTCAATATATAAAAATCGAATTTTTACTTTGCTATTCAATATATAAAAATCGAATTTTTACTGGTTACATAATATAAAAATTATAAAAATCGAATTTTTATTGGTTACATAACATAAAAAAAACGTGTCTTTATACTTTCTACTAATTAAAAATCGAATTTTTATTCCTTCCAAAATATAAAAATCATATTTTTACCCCATATGTTTTTACAACGCTTCCTTTTATATAAAAATTATATTTTTATATTTCTACTTCATATATATAAAAATTATATTTTACATCATATAAAAATTATATTTTTATTCTCTTCACTATATAAAAATTATATTTTTATCCTTTCTATAACATAAAAATTATATTTTTATCTTCTCTATTGTACAAAAATCCTATTTTTAATACTCTACCTATATAAAAATAATATTTTTATATCTTCTACTATATAAAGATCATATTTTTATTATTATACCGTTCATATAAAAATCATACCCTTTTTTTATATAATGATATAAACGATAAAAAACACCTTTTTATGTCGCTACTTTCGTATAAAAATCCCAACTTTATTATCATAAAAGTCATCTCCTCATAATCATAAAAGTACATTCTCTTCATTAAAAAAAACATAATCTTTTTGCAAATAAAAAAAAAATCATTGCTTTCTCATAATGAAAATCTAAAATTTCCTATTACAAAAATCTAAACCTTTCTATTTTATTTAAATATACAAGATTTGATTTTTCCCATCATTTAAAAACTAATTTCCAATGTTATACCAATTAAAAATCAAAAATTTTACATTATAAATGAAGAAAAAGAAAGATGGAAGCTTACTGGGGGGGTTTGAGGTGGTGGAGAGGGGCGCAGGCCGTCATGGATGTGGCGCCAGGCAGGGCGTGGGCCCAAAGGGGCGGTGCGGTGGATTTCCGTCGAGGGGGGAGGTGTTTTGGGGCTAAGTGCTTCACGAGCGCGGTCTGCGTTGTTGGAGGAGGGAGGCGTCGCGAGGTGCAGCCATGGTGGGGTAGGCGATCGGTCGGACGGAGCCTGAGGGGGGGGGGGCGGTCTTCTTCCTCCATCCCTTTTTCTTTTTTTTTCTTTTTTTTCGAATGAATTGGGTCAACGGGGCTGAGGGAGTATAGAGAGAGGGAGAGAGGATTTTATTTTCTTATTTAATTATTTATTTCAAAAAAATACCTTTTTATTTTGAATTCGAAATCAAACCCGCCGACTGTCATCCCTAGCGTAATACCCCCATTCTGAACACAATGGGATATGTATCGTAAGCCAGTTCAGCTGTTTTGATCAGTTTTCGTCAAAATCAATATATAACTATATATATTGAATTTGAACGCATATTTCAATTTACTGGGGTCACATACGAACTCTAAAAATTCCCGAAAAATATTTTCTAGCTTCGTATTGACGATACAGTCCTAACAAAACTAGTTTCGTCAAATTCTGAGACCGTTTGAGAAATGGCCATTTTCCAGTCGATTAAAATCAACTAAAACTGGTCAAACGCGTTTTCCTTTGCCACGCTCACATATTGATTCGAAAAATTATGAAATTTGAAACCTAGCAATAACTTGACATCACAGATCCAACAAAAGTGGTTTCGTCGAAATCCGAGGTCGTTTGCAAAATTTCCATTTTTAAGGGCCTGAATTCCATAGCGACTATTCAGAATTTTCAACTGGGCCTATCTTTTGATTCCCGCTGTGAAATTTCGATTTTCCAGATTCGCTGGAAAGATATTCTCAATTAGATTCAAATATTTTTGGTTTCACTAAAATCCGGTTTAATTTGCACCTGGTACATTCATTTGAATTTTGAAATCGAATAATCAAACTACCGCGCCATTTTCAATTCCTTTTATATATATAAATAAATATTTATATTCTAACGACGATCTATATAAATATTTACGTTCGAATTCCATTCAAAGTAAATTTCTCGTCGTTATTATTTAAAATAATTCATTTTAAATATTCAAAATTTGCTAAAATTGCCAAAATAAAATTTTAAATTGGCTCGGATTTCCGGGTTATTACATATATATATTTGAGAATATAACAATGTATATAAACTGGAACTACTTTAATCTATAATGTAGATGTGTACCAACAACTTCCATGAAGCACTCATTACTCCATAACCTATTGGAGATTGAGTTATGAAAGTCTAAGGTGACAGTAAGCATATAAGGGTTTCATACTTTTGTTATTAAAGTGTGTATGTATACATATATCTAACATGATAGTGTACACACACACGTTCTGTTCAGCAAGCAAATGGCCGTGATGAAGTTAGTTTATTAAATGACCAAAAAGTTCGACAAATCCTCGCATGAATGTCAAGTAACAGGGACTTATTTAGCAAAACAGAGCATAAGATAGGGTGCCCCATTCTTTCAACGGGATAGAAATATGTGAATTCCATTTATTAGTGCATTCTTGTTTAATAAAATTTATGAAGCAAAAATGTTTCAAATGCAAGTCAAATTCATGCGCTACTGTGTGCCAAAATAGCTCCATGGAACAACAAAACAAGATACGCGTGTCTCAGTTAACATTCAGGTTTAACAAGGCAATGCCGAGTAATGGTCATGGCAAAGGGAAAGAAAATGCAAAGTATTACGATCACAGTAATGGCATGAATTTTATATGCGCAGAAGTGTCCAAGAGCTAGTACAACAGCGACATACCCATGCATTCAAATATGTGTATATCTAAACAAACAGACCAGGTGAACTCATACAAAATGCTTCACGGGATCTTTGAAAATCAACAGAGCATGCATTGGAACATGCAGGAATAATCTAACGAAATGGGAATGTATTTCTTAGTGCTAAAATCTCAATAGGAAATCAAGAAAAACAAAAGAAAGTACATAAAAAATAAATGAAATGACTTTGCAATTCATCCTTACATCGTAATAAATATTATATTATACTAGAAGAAGCTGAGACATATTAAACTTATCCTATTAAAATGATATTAGGTCATTCCATAGTGTGATGCTTCCTGATCACCATATTAAACAAATATGTAACTTTCTGTGTAGTCTATACATTTGGATTTTCATTGAGTGTACACGTATTCAAACATTTGGACCTTATGCTCCTGTTAAATATTAGTTTTGCATAGTTCAATATATATCAGTTTGTTTTACCCATAGGATTCATAAGTCCATAACAAAACCACGACTTCAGTAGAACCTAAGTCTATCATTAGTTGAAAGCAGATACATGCGAGACATAACAGTAAGAACAATCAACTCATAAATATGCATGGGAAAGCATTAGCTTTGTAGATCATTCACTGGACTTCAAAAACAATCTTCTTATGGTTGTCCATTTATGTCACTTTAAATTTTAAATCTCATAAGGAAAACAAGGGAGAGGTATGAAACCTTCAACTTGGTTTATCTGAATCGCAGAATCTAAAAAGACTCGTGTACTTAATCTATTTAATGTTCTCAGTTAAGGACAACCCTTATCGACCAAATTTGTAAGGATTGGTAAAAATGGAAAACATTTGGTTAGTATTGTTTCCTTGATCATTGAAACACTAAAACCATGAACATTTAAGCATATTATACTGTAAAATGAAACCAGTACATACATACACACTGAAACCGACCATTATTCAAAATCCTATACGACTGCCAAATATTCATCCATATGATTTAAATACTTGTATACGACACCCCATTCAGGTTCAAGTGCAAAGGGAGGCCTGAACCGGTGCTAGACACCGTAAGAAAAACTCAGAGAAAATAGCAAGCAAAGCAAACGAGTACAATAGCAACCGAACATGGATACAACGTGGTTGACCATCAAAATTTTCAGTTTAATCGAAATTTAAATACTCGAAGTATGGAATAATCATGAGTGAAGCTCACTTTAGATCAGTAAGAGACGAGAAGTGACTGGACCGCAGATTCGACGTTGACGGTGGCAACGCTGCAAGTGACTGGTGAAGGAAACGATGCAGCGACAACAACTAGAAGTTGAATGATTTGAAGAAAACTGTAACAATATGGAAAATCAGAACCAATTTAAAATTTTTATTTTGGAAATTTTAAAGAATTTTGAATATTTAAAATGAATTATTTTAAATAATAACGACGAAAAATTTATTTTCGACGAAGTTAGAACAAATAAATTTATTTTAATTATAAAATGAGCCTGAAATGGCGCGACTATTTGAAAATTCGATTTCGGATTTCAAATGAATTTATAGGATTCAAAATAAATAGAATTTTAGCGAAACAAGAAATATTCGAATTTGTTTAACGATATCTTTCTAACAGATGTAAGAAACCGAGATTTCACATTAGAAGTTGAAAGATACGTCCAGTTTAAAATTCAGAAAAGTCGTTGTGGAATTTTTTTTTTAATATATATATAAAGGTCCTTAAAATTAGCCATTTTGCAAACGACCTCCATTTTCGACAAAACCACTTTTGTTGGATCCTGGATGTCAAATTATTCAAGGTTCCAATTTTCATAATTTTTGGGATCAATATGTGAGCATGGCGAATTTAAACATGTTTTGTCAGTTTCAGTCAATTTGTATCGACCAGAAAATGGCCATTTTTCAAACGGTCTTCAAATTTGATGAAATTAGTTTTGTTAGGACCGTATCATCAATACGAAGCTAGATATAATTTTTCTAGAATTTTTAGAGTTCGTATGTGGCCCCCGTAAATTGAAATGTACATTTAAAATTCAATATATAGATTTATATTTTAATTTAAAGAAAAACTGATCGTAACGGCCAAAATAGCTTGCGATACATATCCCATTATGTTCGGAATGGGGGTATTTAGTTAGCGGCGACAGTCGTTGGGTTTGATTTGGAGTTCGAATGTGAAATCTACTTTTAAGAATTAAATAATAGAAAATAATATATATACACACACACACACATATCATGTTCTAAACCCTAGGCCTCCCTCACAAAATTCTGGTCGTTGTTCTCAACATAACCATTGGGCAGAAAGTTCTCTCGTTCTTCCTTCCTTTTCTTTTAATCCAAACTGTAATTTTGAAAATTTTCTGAGCAAAAAATGTTTCTCTTGACAAGATCCAAAATATGAACGGTGGAGATTGGATAATACGCTGTGGTTTTTGGGAATATTCGTTTGGCGCGGGTTTCGGGGTTTAAGGGGACTTCGAGATGCCCCATTTTGGCGGCGGTGAGGGAGCTTCTTATGGTTGTTCCGGCGGTCACTGTTGATCGGTGGTCAGGTGGTTGGGGGAGGCGCGGTTTCAAACCCTTAGGCATCGACATTGGGTTTCTCGATTTCCTGTTAATAGCGTGAAGAAGGAAGGGATTGAGGATGGTAATTAAAGAGGGATTAGTGTTAATTATGCTTAATTAATAATTTGTTTAATTATCAAATGGTTAACAAAACGGAATTCAACGAAACAAGTTGCAATGCGATCGCAACATCGAGCACTACAACACAGTTTGGACCAGAATAGAAACCGAAGCTACTGGACTTTTTGATGAAATTAAACGCTGTTTAGTTTTATTGAAAACAATCCTTATTCAAATGATTTCAAAAATCGATCAAAGTGAGAATTCTCTCACTATAATCTTTGTACAGTTATTTATTTTATAACTGCATATATGAACTGCTCCTTGTCGTCCATAGACCATGGACGACTTTTTTGATTGTATTGTGTTGTGATTGTAATGTGAATTGTATATATATAATGTGAAAATTATATATATGAAATGTGAAAATTATATATACGAAATGTGAAATGCGAAAATTATATATACGAAATGTGAAATGTGAAAATTAAATATAAAAATTGTGAAATGTGAAAATTATATATACGAAATGTGAAATGTGAAAATTGTATATATATGAAATGTGAAAAATATATATATGAAGTGAAAATATTATATATATGTAATGAGAATTGTAATAGCCCGCACCTCCGTTTACACAAGATATTGTCCCCAACTTAGCCATCGTATAGGTATGGGGTTTAATTCCTCAAAAGGCCTCGACGTTAGTAAGAGATGGGCTCTACTATATAAGTACCCACTTCACACAGGCTTCCACGATGTGGGACTTAGGGGTGTTACATTCTCCCCTTCTACAGAGCCCAACGTCCCCGTTGGCTCACAAACACCTCATCCAGGTGCTGTGGTCCACACAGGAGCCACAATTCCGGCTGGGTAACCTGGCCCTGATACCACTGTAATAGCCGGCACCTCCGTTTACGCAAGATATTGTCCCCAACTTAGCCACCGTATAGGTATGGGATTTTATTCCTCAAAAGGCCTCGGCGTTAGTAAGAGATGGGCTCTACTATATAAGTACCCACTTCACACAGGCTTCCACGATGTGGGACTTAGGGTTGTTACAAGAATATTATATATATACGAAGTGTGAATGAAATAAATATTGATTGGTTAAAAATATAAATTTTAACATATATATACACTGTATAAAATTGTCGTGTATACAGAATATTCAATTTTGATACGAAATTGAATATGAAGTTGAAATCGTTTTTGAACGGATTTATAACAGTTTATAAAACATGTTTTAAATGGAAATCAATGAATATATATATATATATATATATATATATATATAATGGCCTGAATAGAATGCGTCGCACCACGGCAGTTCGCGAATTTCGACCATTGACTTCGAACGGACATTACGGGAGATCCGACCGTCGGATTCTCCTAAAACCGGAACCGTTGGGTTCGTATCGGAAAGAGATTTCCAAAGAATATTAGAGATTTGAAATCTAACGGTTGGATTTGGAATTATGTCCAAATAAAATTTGGAAAAGGTTGTTGTAAGTGCAGTTCGATGACTGTTTATGGAAATCGACTGTACGGGCCTTGATAAAATTATTAAAAATACCAACAATTTGTGTAAAATCATAATAAATGATTTGGAAAGAGTTGGGATGAAAAATCCCATATTTGAAAAGGTAAAAATATATTTTTATCGAATTGAACTAGTTATTAACTAGATTAGTAATCCAATAATTCTTAAATAAATTAATTGGATTTGAAAAGGGTTTTAATATAACCAGAAATTTCCAATATATGAATTGGAATGGATTTGAATGGAATAATCTTCGGTATTTTTCGGTATTGGATTTCGTGATTATACAGATATTGTTATGGGAATTTGGAAGATACTGATATCGTTATTCCAATACGATATCTGTTGGTTTCAGAATTTGATATTGAATATAAGACGATATAATTTCTATTCCGAGCCTTGTATTTAATATCGAATTGGATTTTCGGTTTGTCGTGAACTGTGTTTAAACTACATTGGTTCTTTAACGCAATTAAAAGCTGGATTAATTTCCAGAAAGTTGAATAATCAATAAGAAATGATTTTTGGGATTAAAACCAATTGTAGTTTGAATAAATCTTTAATTAGATCATGAATGAATAAATGATAATTGAATTTACCAAAACACATGAAGTGATTGAACCAAATACACTTGGTTGCTGATATTGATTGTGTTTGATTGATTGTTTGGATTGTGCTCGACCAGTTTATGAGGAAGATATGCTTTTACGTTTAGCATTTGGTTGGGTAGAAATACTGGTATGCTAACATCTTGTGAAACACTTCACGATTTGACTATGAGATGTGTAGCACTGTTGTAGTGTTGATTTCAAATTTAATGAACGATTTTGAAATGATATTTTTCTTAAGTTAAAAGAAATGTTTTCCCAATTTTGGACTGGGAATATTTTATAAAAGTGTTTTATAAAACAGAAAGGATTTCGAGGGCTAAGACCCGATGATTTCGAAATGATTTGGAAACGTATTATGGTTTTACATTGTAGTTCATCACATATTCGATTAGTTACTATTAATGATGCATCTGTTTGGTGGCGGAAAATTTATTCTCTTGCTTAACACCCTTCTTTGAGACGTACGAGCTCAAAGTTTATGTGATTAATAGTGACCGATCATATGTGTGAATTGCTGATGTGAAGTACTATATTTTGAAAATACTTGTGGTTATTATGTTATGAAATGATTTTCCCCACTTCTGGATATAAAAATGATTTAGTGTGTGGCTAAAAATTATGGTAACCTGGATGACTAAAAGTATGGGTGAGATGGGCGGTGAATGCTTCCATGCGTGGGAGGTGCATCGTCGGTGTAGCCTGCTCCATGCATGGAAAGTGCGCACACACACACACACACATATATATATATATGTATATATATATATATATCGAGTTGCTTAGGCACATGACCTTTGCCTTGTAAAGACCCGGGTTTCGCCCGTCCTTAATCGACCGAAAGATCGACCAAGACCGTTCAAATCCCGAATACTTTAACTTTGGGAATACAACAATCATCAGAACAAAACAGCAAACTTTTATAAACAGTACAAAATGTTTACATCAGAGTACAAAATATCAGAGTACATCGAATTATATTACAGCGGAAGATAACATTAAATTTAAAACATTGCAGCGGAAAGAAATCTAAACTCTGGACACAGCTTAAGCTTCAACCCAGAATCCTGCTTGAAAAGAGAACCTGTAGATAAATACTCGGCTGCCCGTGTGGAAGAGAGGGCACCCAAGTTTGCAAAAAGGGGGAAACAAACATGGGTCAGTCGTGGGACTGGTGTGAGAATTCTTAAATAACTTAACTCATACTAATAAGGCAAATCCAAAGACCACGCCGCTAACGCGGAACGGGTTGTACCAATGGATTGCCGTGCATAACTACAATGTCAGTACAGATAAATAAAACGTAACACAACGCAATGTCTTTTTGAAAAATGGAACCACCATAAGACTCAGGTCCCATCACACAATGCAACGCACACCAAGAGGATAGAGTTTTACCTTATGGTGGTTAAACATGCTAAATACGCCAAATACGAAACTAATACTATTATTAGTGTATATGAAAGCATTTCAAAATAAATGTATTAATCCTAGGAAGCATAGGTACCATATATTATGCCTCCGTACTAGTAATACAAATCAAATCCGTCGGGGTCGTATTGGAAATTTGGGTTTCCATCATGAGTCCAGGCTAGGGAGGACTCCTTACCGATTCGAGACACTCTAGTTAATGTCCCAGGATTACCCGCAGTTAACCCTTGGATCCTGCAGGGCCGGTCCTCACATACAGCTTAGAGGATTGGCAATTCCTAAGCACACGTTCCCCGGTCCTATAGGACCTATCCGAGGCGCCTCGTTTCATCATCCTCCAAAAGTAAAATGACTACTAACTAGAAAGAAACGTGCTACTTTCCCTGCGTTCCCTTCCCCCTTTTAGACTCTACCGGTTTGTGAGGCTTACGAAGTAACGATATAGTCTTCATCCACAAGGCCTGCTTTTCAACAAAGCCTTGATCATCTTCATCTTGGCATGCCACATCGTCAATCCATACCGTACCAATGATCACCCATCAATATATAAATGGGGTGTTAAGTAAAGAATGAATTCTCTACCACCAACATTTATATATTGACAGAAAATCAATAACATGACATTAAGCGGAGTACGACGTCAGACACGCAATCCATTTATAACTTATGCTCTGGGTCTGAGCGAAAGTCAATCCGTACAAATCAACACTACGTCCGGATGGACGCCCTCTCAGCCCCTTCAAGGTAGCTACTCCCTTCATGGGCCTCAATAGCATCAACATCCATTCGATGTGAAGATTGTCGGTCTTGTCACCGTCTTCAATCATTCAACTATTCATCGTCGTATTCATTATTCAGAATGGGTTGGACCCGGACTTTCTGAATAACTCGCGTTGATTTAAAAACATAAATTGATAAAATTCAACCAACGCCTCATTCCAATTCCGAATATTCCTTAAAAATATTCAATTTCTTAGGGATAGGTTCCCATAAATTTTATCAAAGATAAATCTTTAATATTTATTCTTTAATCTCTATTTATCCATATTAAACCAAATTAAGGTTTATTCAAACTAATCGAAATTTTACGCTTTACCGAAATTACCAATTTATTAATCCCAATTAGTCTCCGGTAAACTTAATTACCTTTTCCGTTTAAATCTAATTAAAGATTTAATTAACGCTTGGAGTTAAACTGGTGGAACTCCATTATCGTTTATTTCCTTAATTCAATAATTTACTTAATTCCCCTTTTTAAAATCTTATTAAAGATTTTATTCAAAACCTTATTTAGATTTTACTTTCAAAAATCATTATTAAATGATTATTCAATAGTTAGGGAATTAATGCTATCATAAATCTAGGTTAAAGAAATAATGTTATTTAAAACATAATTCACAATAAACCCAAATTCACATTTCTGTTATTTCCAATTTAATAAATTAAATTAGGAAATTTCGTTCAAATCTTAATTAAAAGATTTATATTCATTTCACTATTCATTGAGGTTTTAAGAATTAATGTTATTCAAACATTAATCAACCAAAATCAATTTGATATTAAATATAAGACTTTAAATAAAAATTAGAACGACTCAAATTCAATATCAAATTCCAAAACCAACGGCAATCATTTCGGAAATAACGATAATAAGTATCTTCCAAATTCCCAAAATAATAACCGTTTAATTACGGAAATTAATATTGAAATAATCCGTACTTAATTTCCACTCAAGCCTATTTCAAATATTCATTGAAATTACATGGTTATGATAAAACCACTTTTACTTCCTGTTATTTATTTATAAAATAAACAAATCCCCTTTCCCAAAATATTATTTATTTTGAAATTTAACTCTTTCAATATTCATTTTCAAATGAATAAGATATTTCATACTGGTTAAAATGGCATTATCATTTTAAAACGGACTAAAAAGCCCAACTCGTTATTATATTTCAATTTCTTACTGGGCCAGACTTCTCACATTAAACCTACAACTTGTGGATGCTGGATATGCCGGTTGGGTCCGGGCAGACTTATTCCATAGTTGGGCTTAACCTCGAGTCAAAACCCAATTCATATATGTATATTTGGACCTCTCACATTAGGCCCAACATTTATGGCTGCTGGATATGCCGGTTGGGTCCGGGCAGACTTCCACCATAAACGTGACCTAACCTCGTGTCCAAATATAATTATAATTTTTTTAATTATAAATATTATCCAAGAATATTATTTTAAAATATTTTATATTTTAAAATATCCGACTACTTAATATCATTCCTTACTTAAAATATTCTTTCATATAAAACTTTATTATTCCATTTCAATACATATTAACTTTCCATATTATTATGATATTATAATAATAATTATTTTCAAAAAAAAAAACGGTTTCAATGGTGATATTAAAAACTTCCCTTTCAACATTAAAATGTAATCATGTTCCCAATTTAAATGTTAACATAAAACGGTATCTTTTAACTTCAAATCTTCTTACTATAGTTGGAAGGTAATTTACCCATTTCTAGGATTTGTTTTGTAACTTTCCAAATAAATAAGATTTGATCTTCTCAATTCAATCGTCAATTAATTTCGTTAATTGAGTAATAAATGGAAATTAATTTCCTTCATTCAAAACTGGAATGAAATATGATCAATTCAAAACTTCTTTATCATTTCCTTTTTTTAAATAGCGAATACATCATCCCTTACTTCAATTGCCAATTAATTTCATTTATTGAAATAAAAAAAAGGGAATTTATTACATTCATTCAAAAGCTTTTATTCTATACTTTAAAACAGTAAATACACAATTCCTAAATTTAATTACCAATTAATTGCATTAATTGAATATTTATTTATTTTACTCAAAGTTGGAATGAGACCCACTATTTCCATATAAATTAATTATACGGAAAATCAAACATTAATTATATCACAATTTCAAACATCCATCCAAAGTGCATTTCTAATTATTCCAAGGGTGACGTGTATTCAAATGTCAACCCTTAACCCGTGTGGGGTTTCCGCCAACACAATTCACATATTATAAAATAAACTGTGCTTCTGGACGATGTGTAAAAATTTATCGTCCACTCACATAAACAAGCCAAGGTCGCTTGTAAATGGCAGTGTATACAAGTGCATTAAATTATAACATAAATGGTATAACCAATTAACGATGTTCACCTAATAGGTATTAATTACATTCTTTTGAATGGAACAGATTTAGAATAAAACTCCCTTTTGTATCATTTCAATTTAATGTAATCGGTCCATGTTTTAAGTATTTCCTTTTTAATCCATTCATAAATAAAGAATAAATTTATTCAATTTAATTTTTTTCCAAAATAAAGAATAACACTTTATCATTCTAGTCCTTTTAAAAGTAAAGAACGTCACTTTCATTCATTTTAGTCCAAACAAATTCATGTTCACAAAAACCTTATTTTATTTTCAAAATAAAAATAAAAACCAAAACTTTATTTATTAAAAATAAAGATCAAAATTTTCATTTTAGTCCAAAACAAAATCAAAACTTTATTCTTCAAAAATAAGGATCCAAACTTTATTTTTATAATTATTCGTTTCATTAAAACGACGTTACAGGTCAAGTGTAGTTATAGCGCTGTTATTCCAAAAATTGAATTACACATAACTCAAGATCTAACCGTTGAAAATTTTCAAACTTGGTATTGGTGGAAAGATTTTTCCAAAGCGGATCCAACGGATCCAGTTTTGGAAAAATCCAACGGTTGGATAGTCATTCAAAGTTTGAAACTCAAAACATGAACTGCACGTGCCTGAACCGTTAAAAATTATAATTTATATTGAAAATATAAATTATATAAACAATTCTAAAAACCAATTTTATTTTCTAAAATTCCATGTTAATAAAGATGTTATCTTTATTTTCAGAAAGAATAAGAAAACAAAAATTTGTTCTTTTTGTCCAAAAAAAGACAATTTTGCATAAAAGCCCAAATTTTGACAAAATCGATTAAAATATTATTTTTATCAAAAATCAACATTTTAATTAAAAATTCATTTCCATGTAGTTCAATAAAATAAAATATTTATTTAGTTCAACGATTTTGTATAAAATTCATGTTTTCATGTAAAACATGAAAAAAATGAAATTTTGGTACAAAATTGCAAATCTAAATAACATCCATTTTTCTGAAACAACAATAAAAATTATAAATTTAAATTTAAATATAAATTCTCAAGAATATAGAAATAAAGAATGAACTTTATTTACACAAGTTTACCTATCAATATTCATTCCACAATCAATGACATTCACAACGTATACATGAACAGAACTGCCAATAACTACATAAACATCCATCACCAATATCAATCATTCATCACCAATCCATATTCATGTACATACAAACATCAATAACACAAGAAAGATAATTTAATTTCATAAATTATAAAATAAAGAATCTCACCTTTGTTCTAATTTAGATTTACAATCCATAATCGCTCCGAATCAGTCCAACTCAGTTTCTAAGCCTCGCCTACGCCGATATGGTTCTACCGGTTCTGAAATTTTCAGATTAAGAGTTCGTATGAATTTATAATCAATTTTCCAAATTAAATAAATAATAAAAATCAAAATTTTCATAACCTTTGTTTTGGTTTGGAGTGGCGGCTGGTTCATGAGAGAATAGGGTTAGGTTTTGACCGTATATACTAGGGGTATATATATTAATAAAACTATTTAATTCTTATATTTCAAAAAGGCCCGTTAATACAATTGTTACAAAGGAATTTAATTGGATGGATAGGAATAAAGAGAATACAAATATACACGTGGTTCTCTTATTCAAATTTCAAAATATAATAAGACAAAGGGAAAGAATGGGAAGGTATTTAATTGGATGGATAGGAATAAAGAGAATACAAACATACACGTGGTTCTCTTTTACAAACTATATTTATAGCCTGCCCATTATGATTTATATTAATAACTTAATTCTTTTTACCTAACTAGACATATTAAAAATGTCATTTTAAATGGCAAACCATATATTAACATAAATTTCTATTTATCCTAACTGAATATGCTAAGAAGTCTATTTAGATAACAAAACAAGTGTAACATGTTTCTCTTTTTATTCTACTGACATAGGGAAAAAAATGTCTTTTTAGTAAACAAAACATGAAGTGACATGTTATTCTAGTATTTCTAATCTAACATAACTGACATTTCAATTCTAACATAAATTGCATTTTATATAATCATGACAATTCTAATAATTCTATGTTTCATGAGTTACGATAAAAAGATTATTTTTATCGTCTCATAATTCTAACAATTATATGTTTCATAACAAAATACAAATGAGTATTTTTTATTTGTACAAAATTTTCTATTTTAACAAATAAATTGAATATTTTTATTTATACACCATTCCAATCTTTAATGTAACAAATAAATATGGATATTTATTCGTTCACAAATCTTAATCTTTAACATGACAAATAAATGTTAATATTTATTTGTACACATATCTAATTTTAACATAGCACATAAAAAGAATGTTTTTATTTTGCATCTAATTCTACTTTCAATCATAACAATTTCCTATTAAACAAATGAGAAATTTTGTTTTTCTCTCTTTCCTATTTAACACAATGATTATTTTGTTTCACTCTCTTTCTAAATCAACAAAATATGGTAATTTGGTTTTACAACAAAACACACATGAGATATTTATCTCAACTATACAAACATGATGTTTATTTTCAACTATACAAACGTGAGGTGGTCATAAACATCTAGGATGCAAAATCCAATGTAAATACATTTCCTATAGTAATGGACATTTTTTTTTATTATTATTAAAATAAATAATTTTAAATATTAAAATTCATTAAAATTTCTAAAATAAAATTTTTAAATTGGACCCCAAAATACCGGTTTGTTACAGTCTCCCCCACTTAAAATCTTTTTGTCCTCGAAAAGGAACGTAGCTAAATGTTGTTTAATTATCTAACCAAATTTTAATTTTCTTTTATTAATTTTATTTGTTGACTAACTTATCAAATATATATATACTTTTATATATTTAAAATCATATTTTCAAAAATAGATTATATATAATTAAAATACGTTAATTATAAGCTTATCACTCTGAACTCATCCTAGGGCATTACTAACCCCATCTTTAATGAGTATTCTTATTGGATATTACTAATCCAATCTCTGACGAGTCTTTTGTTTAGTTCTAATGAGTTGTACCCCAAAGATTTGAGCTAACCAGAGCTCTGATACCAACTGTAAAGACCCGGGTTTCGCCCGTCCTTAATCGACCGAAAGATCGACCAAGACCGTTCAAATCCCGAATACTTTAACTTTGGGAATACAACAATCATCAGAACAAAACAGCAAACTTTTATAAACAGTACAAAATGTTTACATCAGAGTACAAAATATCAGAGTACATCGAATTATATTACAGCGGAAGATAACATTAAATTTAAAACATTGCAGCGGAAAGAAATCTAAACTCTGGACACAGCTTAAGCTTCAACCCAGAATCCTGCTTGAAAAGAGAACCTGTAGATAAATACTCGGCTGCCCGTGTGGAAGAGAGGGCACCCAAGTTTGCAAAAAGGGGGAAACAAACATGGGTCAGTCGTGGGACTGGTGTGAGAATTCTTAAATAACTTAACTCATACTAATAAGGCAAATCCAAAGACCACGCCGCTAACGCGGAACGGGTTGTACCAATGGATTGTCGTGCATAACTACAATGTCAGTACAGATAAATAAAACGTAACACAACGCAATGTCTTTTTGAAAAATGGAACCACCATAAGACTCAGGTCCCATCACACAATGCAACGCACACCAAGAGGATAGAGTTTTACCTTATGGTGGTTAAACATGCTAAATACGCCAAATACGAAACTAATACTATTATTAGTGTATATGAAAGCATTTCAAAATAAATGTATTAATCCTAGGAAGCATAGGTACCATATATTATGCCTCCGTACTAGTAATACAAATCAAATCCGTCGGGGTCGTATTGGAAATTTGGGTTTCCATCATGAGTCCAGGCTAGGGAGGACTCCTTACCGATTCGAGACACTCTAGTTAATGTCCCAGGATTACCCGCAGTTAACCCTTGGATCCTGCAGGGCCGGTCCTCACATACAGCTTAGAGGATTGGCAATTCCTAAGCACACGTTCCCCGGTCCTATAGGACCTATCCGAGGCGCCTCGTTTCATCATCCTCCAAAAGTAAAATGACTACTAACTAGAAAGAAACGTGCTACTTTCCCTGCGTTCCCTTCCCCCTTTTAGACTCTACCGGTTTGTGAGGCTTACGAAGTAACGATATAGTCTTCATCCACAAGGCCTGCTTTTCAACAAAGCCTTGATCATCTTCATCTTGGCATGCCACATCATCAATCCATACCGTACCAATGATCACCCATCAATATATAAATGGGGTGTTAAGTAAAGAATGAATTCTCTACCACCAACATTTATATATTGACATAAAATCAATAACATGACATTAAGCGGAGTACGACGTCAGACACGCAATCCATTTATAACTTATGCTCTGGGTCTGAGCGAAAGTCAATCCGTACAAATCAACACTACGTCCGGATGGACGCCCTCTCAGCCCCTTCAAGGTAGCTACTCCCTTCATGGGCCTCAATAGCATCAACATCCATTTGATGTGAAGATTGTCGGTCTTGTCACCGTCTTCAATCATTCAACTATTCATCGTCGTATTCATTATTCAGAATGGGTTGGACCCGGACTTTCTGAATAACTCGCGTTGATTTAAAAACATAAATTGATAAAATTCAACCAACGCCTCATTCCAATTCCGAATATTCCTTAAAAATATTCAATTTCTTAGGGATAGGTTCCCATAAATTTTATCAAAGATAAATCTTTAATATTTATTCTTTAATCTCTATTTATCCATATTAAACCAAATTAAGGTTTATTCAAACTAATCGGAATTTTACGCTTTACCGAAATTACCAATTTATTAATCCCAATTAGTCTCCGGTAAACTTAATTACCTTTTCCGTTTAAATCTAATTAAAGATTTAATTAACGCTTGGAGTTAAACTGGTGGAACTCCATTATCGTTTATTTCCTTAATTCAATAATTTACTTAATTCCCCTTTTTAAAATCTTATTAAAGATTTTATTCAAAACCTTATTTAGATTTTACTTTCAAAAATCATTATTAAATGATTATTCAATAGTTAGGGAATTAATGCTATCATAAATCTAGGTTAAAGAATAAATGTTATTTAAAACATAATTCACAATAAACCCAAATTCACATTTCTGTTATTTCCAATTTAATGTAACAACCCGTAAAATGTGAGCCAGTTTGAAAATTTTATTTTGGCAATTTTAGCGAATTTTGATTATTTAAAATGAATTATTTTAAATAATATCGACGAGAAATTTATTTTGAATTGAAATTCGACGTATATATTATATACGTCGTCGTTAGAATATATAATAATTATATATAATTATAAAAGGAATTGAAAATGGCGCGGTAGTTCGAAAATTCGATTTCTAATTTCAAATGAATATACAGAATTCAATATAAGTCAGAATTGAACGAAACAAGAAATATTTGAATCTGTATAACTATATCTTTGTAACGAAGTTAACAAACTGAGATTTCATCTTAGAAATGATAAGATATGTCCAGTTTAAAATTAGAAATAGTCGCTGTGGAATTTATATATATTTTTATATATATAAGGCCCTTAAAAATAGCAATTTTGCAAACGACCTCGGATTTCGACGAAACCAGTTTTGTTGGGTCCGTGATGTTAAGTTATTGCTAGATTTCAAATTTCATAATTTTTCGAATCAATATGTGAGCGTGGCAAAGGAAAACGCGTTTGACCAGTTTCAGTTGATTTTAATCGACTGGAAATTGGCCATTTTTCAAACGGTCTCAGAATTCAACGAAACTAGTTTTGTTAGGACCGTATCGTCAATACGAAGCTAGAAAATATTTTTCTGGAATTTTTAGAGTTAGTATGTGACCCCGGTAATTTGAAACGTACGTTTAAAATTCAATATAGTGACTTAAATGTAAATTTAACGAAAACTAATTGTAACGATCGAATCAGCCTACGATACATATCCCATTGTGTTCGGAATGGGGGCGAAACGCTATGGACGACAGTCTGTGGGCCTCGTTTGGGGGTCGTTTGTGAAAGTCAACTTTTTTTGCAAAACAAAATAATTAAATTAAATAAAAAAAAAGAGACCTTATCTCCCCTTAACTACCAGCCCCCCCCCCCCCCCCCCGTTTAAACAGAAATTGGGGAAAAAAAAAAAAAAAAAAAAGAAAGCAAATCGGGAGGCTCGATCCAGCCGCCGCCGGAGCTGACCGCCGCTGGCGATGTTCCTTCCCGTGCCGCGCCCCCCTTCTTCCATCTCCTCCTCCCCCTTGCTCCTCTCTCCAATCGGAAGCTCCTTCCCCGCCAAACCCTAGGCCTCCCTCGTCGCCATCCGCTGACCGCAAGACCCACGTGACCTCCAATGCGCCGCCTCCTTACCTTCCCCCTCCTCCGCGAGCTCAAGTTCCAAACCCCCCCCCCATGTCGAATTCGAACTGTAAGTTTCCTGATCTTGTTTATTTATTTTTTATTTTCTTTAAAACGTTTTTTTTATTTACTTTAAAAACTGAAATTTTATATAAGATTTTAAAACTGAAATTTTAATTAAGTAAAAACTGATTTTAGATTTTTTTTAAGAAGTTATAAAACTGATTGTAATTAGAATTCAGAACTGAAAATTAAAGGAAATCAAAACTGAAAATTAAAGGAAGTTAAAACTGAAATTTTAAGGAAGTTAAAACTGAAATTTTAAGGAAGTTAAAACTGAAATTTTAAGGAAGTTAAAACTGAAATTTTAAGGAAGTTAAAACTGAAATTTTAAGGAAGTTAAAACTGAATTTTATTTTAGTATAAAACTGAATTTTATTTTAAGCTTTAAAATAGGAAAAGGTTTTAACTTTAAAAGGAAAAAGATAGGATCTTTATTAGAAAAAAAAGGAAAACTTTTTATTAGAAAGGGCGAAGTCTATATTTTTGAAATAGGATTTTTATATATTGAATAGCGAACTAAAAATTCGATTTTTATATATTGAACTTCGATAGAAAAATATAATTTTTATATATTGAACTTCGATAGAAAAATTCGATTTTTATATATTGAACTTTGAAATAAAAATTCGATTTTTATATATTGAACTTTGAAATAAAAATTCGATTTTTATATATTAAACTTTGAACTAAAAATTCGATTTTTATATATTGAACTTTGAAATAAAAATTCGATTTTTACATATGTAGTGAAAGCGGACAACGAAGGTGGCGAAGATGCGATAGCGATGAAGACTTCTATCAATGAAGAGCCGTGGAGCTTGGATAGCTATTTGTGAGAATTTCTCACCTTTCTATTTCTTTTCTAGTTATATATTTATACTAGGATGCAGACGGTGCTTAGTAGCACCCGACACAATCGTCCACAGACCATGGACTTGTTTGTTTGACTGTTTGGTGATTGATGGCGATATTGGTTTGAATGTGGTTTGTGGTGAAAAAAAATCGAATCGATAAATTGGTTAGGATTAGACGTGCGCCGTTATAAGGCGTAGGAGTAAGGCTAGGTTAGACCCTTACTCCAAAATTTTGTGGTTTGCAAAATGAAATTGATTTGATTGATGAGTGAATGGCGTGGGCCTTCACTAGACCGGGGATAAGGCTAGGCCTCGTCCCGTTTCTAGTATCGTGCCGTTATGCCGCCGAAATTTTCTAAAATATGTTAGAAAAATAAAAATATCATTTTATTGAAGAAATGAATTGAATAGAAATTCATAAGTTGAAATAAAATGTTTTTATCGATAAAAATATAATTTTTAAAGTGAATATGAAAATAGTGAAGTGAATAAATAAATATTCATTTACAAACCAGATGGTTTGTTTATGTACACTTATTTGAATGACATTGATTGGGACGATAAATTTTACACATCGCCCAACTGCACAACTAAAATCTGTGTTTGATTGTTTGAAACCCCACACGGGTGTTGGGATGAAATATGAATTTCACTCATCCTGATTGATTAAATATGTCGATCGATTGATTGACAGGCTGTTATGAGCGTTGAATATCTATATTTGATGCTTATACAGTGTAGTGCACTTTGGTTGATGGTTGATTATTTTCAATGCTATTATATGTGTATAATGTATGGAAATCCATATAATTAACTTTATATGGTAATTGATTGGGCCTCATTCCAATTTGAAAAATAAAGAATATTATAAAATAAAAGTTCATGTGTTGACAGTACTCATTCATTGAGATTGGTCATGTGTTGAACGAAATATTTTGATAATAACAACTATTTTGAAAATAGAAATTTATGAAGCCGTGTTGATTAGATTGACGCCATTTTGACGTGAACGATATTTATATCGATTTAAACGATTTCGAAATGAATTGAATTGAAAACGATTTCGAAATGAATTGAACTGAAAACGATTTCGAAATGAATTGAATTGAAAACGATTTCGAAATGAATTGAATTGAAAACGATTTCGAAATGAATTGAATTGAAAACGATTTCGAAATGAATTGAATTGAAAACGATTTCGAAATGAATTGAATTGAAAACGATTTCGAAATGAATTGAATTGAAAACGATTTCGAAATGAATTGAATTGAAAACGATTTCGAAATGAATTGAATTGAAAACGATTTCGAAATAAATTGAATTGAAAATGATTTCAAAGTGAAATGAATTGAAAACGATTTCGAAAGGAATTGAAAACGAATTCAAATGGAATTGAAAGCGAATTGAAATGAATTCAAATTGAATTGAAATTTGAATTGAAATTTGAATTGAATAGAATGAATTTTAAAACGAATTTATAAAGAAGAATTCAATTTTGATTTGAATTGAAAAGGAAGTTGAAATTTCTTTTGAAACGAATTCAAAAATATATATATAATTCGTTTTAAATAGAAATCGACGAAATATATATTATATATATTATATATATAATATAATGGCCTGAATAGAACGCGCCGCGCCGCGGCAGTTCGCGAATTTCGACCATTTATTTCAAACGGACATTGCGGGAGATCCGACCATCGGATTCTCCTAAAACCGGAACCGTTGGGTTCGTATCGAAAAGAGCTTTCTAATGAATGTTAGAAATTTGAAATCTAACGGTTGGATTTGGAGATACGTCCAAATCAAATTCGAAAAAGGTCGCTGTAAGTGCAGTTCGATGGCCGTTAATGGAAATCGACTGTACGGGCCTTGATAAAATTATTAAAAATAGTAATAATTTGTGTAAAATCATAAGAAATGATTTGTGAAAGTTTGGGATGAAAAACTCCATATTTGAAAAGATAAAAATAGATTTTTATCGAAATGAACTAGTTTTGAACTAGAATTATAATTCTATTTATTTTTAAATAAATAAATTGAATTCGAAAAGGGTTTTAAAAGTAACCAAAATTCCAATGATTGCATTGGAGTGGATTTGAATCGAAATTGTCTTCGGAATATTTCGATGTTGGAATTCGGGATTATACAGGTGTTGTTATGGAAATTTGAAAGATATATATTTATATCGTTATTTCCAATACGACATTTGTTAGTCGTAGAATTCGATATTGAATATAAGCCGATATATTTTCTATTCAGAGCCTTGTATTGAATATCGAATGTGATTTGGGTTTGTCGTGAGTGGTGTCTTCACTAACACTGTTCTTGAACCCAGTTGAGAAAAGATTAAATCTTTTTGTTTAGATTTAATGAAGTGTACCAATTAAATGATATTTAATTGGAATTGAATGGATATTGATTTTTGGGTTTATCGTGAACAGTGTTTTAAACAACACTCGTTCTTTAACCCGATAATTAATGAATGTGATTTTTGGGTTTATCGTGAACAGTGTTTTAAACAACACTCGTTTTTTAACCCAATAATTAATGAATGTGATTTTTGGGTTTATCGTGAACAGTGTTTTAAACAACACTCGTTCTTTAACCCGATAATTAATGGAATGTGATTTGGGTTTATCGTGAACCGTGTTTTAAATGACACTGATTCTTTAACCCAGTCGAAGATTAAAACTAAGTGGAGTTTTAATGAATCTTTAATTAGATTGAAAGATCGAAAATGGAGTATCACCAGTTTTGCTCCAGGCGATAGTTAAATCTTTAATTAGATTTGAACGTGAAATGGTAATTGAATTTACCGATAACACTGTGGTGTTAGATATGAAGTATTACCAGTTTTACTTCATGGGATGAATAGGTTGGGATTGGGAAATTAAAACAAATGATTACTTCGGTAAGGTTCGCTAATCCCGACTAGTTTGAATTGATATTCAAAAATGGATTAAAGAATAAATTCAAGGAATTTATCTTTGATAAAATTAATGGGAATCTTTCCCTATGAATGTGAAATTTAGAAACTAACTGTCGGTTAGCCAAGCAGAATGGTTTTCTGGATATTGATCTGATGTTGGTTTCGGCCTTCGGGGTTAATATTTGGGAAATTATTCTCTTGATTAATTTACGGTTAGTGACTAATGAATTGGAATGAGGCGTATGTTGTGTTTGTGTAACACTTATTTAAAATATACGCGAGTTATTCGGAAAGACCGGGTTTATCCCATTCTGAATAACTGATACGACGATAAGTCGAAGATGAAGACGATGGTCGAAGACCGGAGGTCTTCACGTCGTTTGGGTGATAACTGATGATCTTGATTGGGCTGTACACCCAAGAAGATGGAAACAGTTAGTGATCGTCCAGACGTACTTGGAGGTCGATGGATATGCGGGGTACTAGGTGCCTCCGGTTTCGTTCAGACCCAGGACGGACTTGTAAATGGACTGTGTGTCTGACATCGGATTTCATTCTGTGTGACTGATATCGGTTGCATAGGATGGTTTGCCTGTGTGGCATGCTAAGATGCAAATGATCAAGGCTTCTGTTGAAAAGCAAAGTCTTGTGGTGATGATCAAAGCACGGCCTTTGTGGCGTAGCTTTGTGTAACGTTTACCTCGCGTGTTTCACACCCGGTATGAACCAAAAACGGGAGAAAGGACCTCAGGGAGGGCCTGCGTTTCTTCCTAGTTAGAAGTGGCGTCAGTGGTTTTACACGCCCTGACGAGTTTGACTTATGTGGTTGTTGCTGTTGCGAGGCGCCTCGGATTGATCGGTCGTTCTCGAACCGATGGAGTCATTTAGTTGGCTCGTTTACGCCCCAAAGGGCGGGGAAACGTAGTGTTCAGGCATTTTAATCCACATCGGTGGACCGGCCCTGTCGCTCCTAGGGTCACTCGAGCTCTGATCCTGAGACTGGGGCTAGGCAGCCTCGAATCGGTTGAGGACTATCTTTTGCCTCGGTTCATAGACGGAAATCCAATTTCCAAATACGTGACATTTGCGGTTTTAATTGTAATCCTATATATGGCGACATAGTGGGATGGGGCGCTTATGCCGCCTATGATTGATACTTATGATTTGAAGTTGTTTTACACACTTATAATAGTATCAAATGATTTGTTTTAAAACGTATCAAGCATTCTTTGGCTGTTATAAGGGAAAACCCTATCCTCGACTGCGTTGCATTGTGTGATGGGACCTGGGTCTTATAACAGCTTCATTTTTCTTTATTTAGCATTGCGCTGTTTGTTTTATGCACTGGTATTCTTGGGAGGAAACCCGTTCCGTGTTATACGGCGTGGTCCCTTGATTTACCTAATGATTTAAAATAAAGATTAATAACTGTTTTAGTTCTCACACCAGTCCCATGACTGACCTGGAGTTTATTGTTTTAACCTAAACTCTGGGTGCCCTTATTTTGACACGGGCAGCTAGTAGTTTTGGTTTTGCAGATTTATATTCACAGGAACCTGGTTTACAGCTGGAACGATATCCGGAAAGCTTTGTATCCGTATATCTCATTCTAGTTGTGTATTGTATTATCTTTCCGCTGCTATGTATTTAAATGTAATTTAAATCTCTGATATTTCTGTGTAATATTATTTTATACTCTGTATATTCTTGTAATCTGATGCATTGTTGTTATATACAATGAAATGTTCTTCTATATGCGTTCTGTTGTGGTTTGTTCTCGAACTATCCGACGCTTTCCTTTACGGGGAAGTTGCGGGTCTTCACACGTGGTATCAGAGCTTTGGTTTACAAAGCTCAGAGAACAAGACACATTAGAACCATACGAAAGAATTCATCAGATATTGGATTAGTAATATCCAATTAGAATGACTCGTTAGAGATAGGATCAGTAGTATCCTAGAACGAGTGTGAAGGGTATATTTTTCAAATGAAAACAATTTTTGTTTTGAAAATCTAAATCACGTATTCGTATTTGATTATTTATTTATATTGATTAGGACAATCCAGTATATAAAGATTTTGCATATACGCCTTGCAAACGTGTATTTGAAGTTTTAATATACTGGATAGATATAGAATTACACTCTAATCGCCTGGAGATGATTTTGATGATGGAGCTCCATCATTAGAATTTATGTTCGAGTGACGAAAGTGGGCTTTCTATATATTTCCTATTGACTGGTGTGAGAACCAAAATTAGATAGGGCCTATTGTTGTGAATTGGCATCAAAAACAAGATTTTCAGTATGTGTATCAAAATTATGAATTTGAAATGATAATTCACTAATGGATTGATGTTTGTGTTGTTTGTTTATTTGTTTGCTAATTTTTAGCCATTTAGCCTAACAGAACCAAATATTGAACTATATTGAAATTTGGTTGCATTTGCTTGCATATACATATACTTACATTGAACAGGTCATAGCAAGGAGGCTAGAGCAGAGAATAAAATTTGTTTGCCCGACAAATAGGTACATGTTTACTACATAATTTCCTGTTTTGTTTGGGTGATGATGATTTTATGAGCCTATTGGCTAGCCGCTTGGCTTTTTCTTTTTCTTTTTGAGATCTGAAGGACCGGGAACGCTATTTGCAATTTCCCGATGCTCCCATTGCAGGGGAGGTTATGGCGAAATTTTCCGAAAATTTAGGGTGTTAGCCAAATTTTTGAAATTTTGAAAATTCTCAGAAACTGAAAAGTTGGAGAATGGAAGCCAAATCGAATGTAGAGCTGAATAATCAAACCACTTTCGACTTTGTTCCTTTTCGGGGACGAAAAGTTTTAAGTGGGAGAGATTGTAACAACCCGTAAAATGTGAGCCAGTTTGAAAATTTTATTTTGGCAATTTTAGCGAATTTTGATTATTTAAAATGAATTATTTTAAATAATATCGACGAGAAATTTATTTTGAATTGAAATTCGACGTATATATTATATACGTCGTCGTTAGAATATATAATAATTATATATAATTATAAAAGGAATTGAAAATGGCGCGGTAGTTCGAAAATTCGATTTCTAATTTCAAATGAATATACAGAATTCAATATAAGTCAGAATTGAACGAAACAAGAAATATTTGAATCTGTATAACTATATCTTTGTAACGAAGTTAACAAACTGAGATTTCATCTTAGAAATGATAAGATATGTCCAGTTTAAAATTAGAAATAGTCGCTGTGGAATTTATATATATTTTTATATATATAAGGCCCTTAAAAATAGCAATTTTGCAAACGACCTCGGATTTCGACGAAACCAGTTTTGTTGGGTCCGTGATGTTAAGTTATTGCTAGATTTCAAATTTCATAATTTTTCGAATCAATATGTGAGCGTGGCAAAGGAAAACGCGTTTGACCAGTTTCAGTTGATTTTAATCGACTGGAAATTGGCCATTTTTCAAACGGTCTCAGAATTCAACGAAACTAGTTTTGTTAGGACCGTATCGTCAATACGAAGCTAGAAAATATTTTTCTGGAATTTTTAGAGTTAGTATGTGACCCCGGTAATTTGAAACGTACGTTTAAAATTCAATATAGTGACTTAAATGTAAATTTAACGAAAACTAATTGTAACGATCGAATCAGCCTACGATACATATCCCATTGTGTTCGGAATGGGGGCGAAACGCTATGGACGACAGTCTGTGGGCCTCGTTTGGGGGTCGTTTGTGAAAGTCAACTTTTTTTGCAAAACAAAATAATTAAATTAAATAAAAAAAAAGAGACCTTATCTCCCCTTAACTACCAGCCCCCCCCCCCGTTTAAACAGAAATTGGGGAAACAAAAAAAAAAAAAAAGAAAGCAAATCGGGAGGCTCGATCCAGCCGCCGCCGGAGCTGACCGCCGCTGGCGATGTTCCTTCCCGTGCCGCGCCCCCCTTCTTCCATCTCCTCCTCCCCCTTGCTCCTCTCTCCAATCGGAAGCTCCTTCCCCGCCAAACCCTAGGCCTCCCTCGTCGCCATCCGCTGACCGCAAGACCCACGTGACCTCCAATGCGTCGCCTCCTTACCTTCCCCCTCCTCCGCGAGCTCAAGTTCCAAACCCCCCCCCCCATGTCGAATTCGAACTGTAAGTTTCCTGATCTTGTTTATTTATTTTTTATTTTCTTTAAAACGTTTTTTTTATTTACTTTAAAAACTGAAATTTTATATAAGATTTTAAAACTGAAATTTTAATTAAGTAAAAACTGATTTTAGATTTTTTTTAAGAAGTTATAAAACTGATTGTAATTAGAATTCAGAACTGAAAATTAAAGGAAATCAAAACTGAAAATTAAAGGAAGTTAAAACTGAAATTTTAAGGAAGTTAAAACTGAAATTTTAAGGAAGTTAAAACTGAAATTTTAAGGAAGTTAAAACTGAAATTTTAAGGAAGTTAAAACTGAAATTTTAAGGAAGTTAAAACTGAATTTTATTTTAGTATAAAACTGAATTTTATTTTAAGCTTTAAAATAGGAAAAGGTTTTAACTTTAAAAGGAAAAAGATAGGATCTTTATTAGAAAAAAAAGGAAAACTTTTTATTAGAAAGGGCGAAGTCTATATTTTTGAAATAGGATTTTTATATATTGAATAGCGAACTAAAAATTCGATTTTTATATATTGAACTTCGATAGAAAAATATAATTTTTATATATTGAACTTCGATAGAAAAATTCGATTTTTATATATTGAACTTTGAAATAAAAATTCGATTTTTATATATTGAACTTTGAAATAAAAATTCGATTTTTATATATTAAACTTTGAACTAAAAATTCGATTTTTATATATTGAACTTTGAAATAAAAATTCGATTTTTACATATGTAGTGAAAGCGGACAACGAAGGTGGCGAAGATGCGATAGCGATGAAGACTTCTATCAATGAAGAGCCGTGGAGCTTGGATAGCTATTTGTGAGAATTTCTCACCTTTCTATTTCTTTTCTAGTTATATATTTATACTAGGATGCAGACGGTGCTTAGTAGCACCCGACACAATCGTCCACAGACCATGGACTTGTTTGTTTGACTGTTTGGTGATTGATGGCGATATTGGTTTGAATGTGGTTTGTGGTGAAAAAAAATCGAATCGATAAATTGGTTAGGATTAGACGTGCGCCGTTATAAGGCGTAGGAGTAAGGCTAGGTTAGACCCTTACTCCAAAATTTTGTGGTTTGCAAAATGAAATTGATTTGATTGATGAGTGAATGGCGTGGGCCTTCACTAGACCGGGGATAAGGCTAGGCCTCGTCCCGTTTCTAGTATCGTGCCGTTATGCCGCCGAAATTTTCTAAAATATGTTAGAAAAATAAAAATATCATTTTATTGAAGAAATGAATTGAATAGAAATTCATAAGTTGAAATAAAATGTTTTTATCGATAAAAATATAATTTTTAAAGTGAATATGAAAATAGTGAAGTGAATAAATAAATATTCATTTACAAACCAGATGGTTTGTTTATGTACACTTATTTGAATGACATTGATTGGGACGATAAATTTTACACATCGCCCAACTGCACAACTAAAATCTGTGTTTGATTGTTTGAAACCCCACACGGGTGTTGGGATGAAATATGAATTTCACTCATCCTGATTGATTAAATATGTCGATCGATTGATTGACAGGCTGTTATGAGCGTTGAATATCTATATTTGATGCTTATACAGTGTAGTGCACTTTGGTTGATGGTTGATTATTTTCAATGCTATTATATGTGTATAATGTATGGAAATCCATATAATTAACTTTATATGGTAATTGATTGGGCCTCATTCCAATTTGAAAAATAAAGAATATTATAAAATAAAAGTTCATGTGTTGACAGTACTCATTCATTGAGATTGGTCATGTGTTGAACGAAATATTTTGATAATAACAACTATTTTGAAAATAGAAATTTATGAAGCCGTGTTGATTAGATTGACGCCATTTTGACGTGAACGATATTTATATCGATTTAAACGATTTCGAAATGAATTGAATTGAAAACGATTTCGAAATGAATTGAACTGAAAACGATTTCGAAATGAATTGAATTGAAAACGATTTCGAAATGAATTGAATTGAAAACGATTTCGAAATGAATTGAATTGAAAACGATTTCGAAATGAATTGAATTGAAAACGATTTCGAAATGAATTGAATTGAAAACGATTTCGAAATGAATTGAATTGAAAACGATTTCGAAATGAATTGAATTGAAAACGATTTCGAAATGAATTGAATTGAAAACGATTTCGAAATGAATTGAATTGAAAACGATTTCGAAATAAATTGAATTGAAAACGATTTCAAAGTGAAATGAATTGAAAACGATTTCGAAATGAATTGAATTGAAAACGATTTCGAAATGAATTGAAGTGAAAACGATTTCGAAAGGAATTGAAAACGAATTCAAATGGAATTGAAAGCGAATTGAAATGAATTCAAATTGAATTGAAATTTGAATTGAAATTTGAATTGAATAGAATGAATTTTAAAACGAATTTATAAAGAAGAATTCAATTTTGATTTGAATTGAAAAGGAAGTTGAAATTTCTTTTGAAACGAATTCAAAAATATATATATAATTCGTTTTAAATAGAAATCGACGAAATATATATTATATATATTATATACATAATATAATGGCCTGAATAGAACGCGCCGCGCCGCGGCAGTTCGCGAATTTCGACCATTTATTTCAAACGGACATTGCGGGAGATCCGACCATCGGATTCTCCTAAAACCGGAACCGTTGGGTTCGTATCGAAAAGAGCTTTCTAATGAATGTTAGAAATTTGAAATCTAACGGTTGGATTTGGAGATACGTCCAAATCAAATTCGAAAAAGGTCGCTGTAAGTGCAGTTCGATGGCCGTTAATGGAAATCGACTGTACGGGCCTTGATAAAATTATTAAAAATAGTAATAATTTGTGTAAAATCATAAGAAATGATTTGTGAAAGTTTGGGATGAAAAACTCCATATTTGAAAAGATAAAAATAGATTTTTATCGAAATGAACTAGTTTTGAACTAGAATTATAATTCTATTTATTTTTAAATAAATAAATTGAATTCGAAAAGGGTTTTAAAAGTAACCAAAATTCCAATGATTGCATTGGAGTGGATTTGAATGGATATTGATTTTTGGGTTTATCGTGAACAGTGTTTTAAACAACACTCGTTCTTTAACCCGATAATTAATGAATGTGATTTTTGGGTTTATCGTGAACAGTGTTTTAAACAACACTCGTTCTTTAACCCAATAATTAATGAATGTGATTTTTGGGTTTATCGTGAACAGTGTTTTAAACAACACTCGTTCTTTAACCCGATAATTAATGGAATGTGATTTGGGTTTATCGTGAACCGTGTTTTAAATGACACTGATTCTTTAACCCAGTCGAAGATTAAAACTAAGTGGAGTTTTAATGAATCTTTAATTAGATTGAAAGATCGAAAATGGAGTATCACCAGTTTTGCTCCAGGCGATAGTTAAATCTTTAATTAGATTTGAACGTGAAATGGTAATTGAATTTACCGATAACACTGTGGTGTTAGATATGAAGTATTACCAGTTTTACTTCATGGGATGAATAGGTTGGGATTGGGAAATTAAAACAAATGATTACTTCGGTAAGGTTCGCTAATCCCGACTAGTTTGAATTGATATTCAAAAATGGATTAAAGAATAAATTCAAGGAATTTATCTTTGATAAAATTAATGGGAATCTTTCCCTATGAATGTGAAATTTAGAAACTAACTGTCGGTTAGCCAAGCAGAATGGTTTTCTGGATATTGATCTGATGTTGGTTTCGGCCTTCGGGGTTAATATTTGGGAAATTATTCTCTTGATTAATTTACGGTTAGTGACTAATGAATTGGAATGAGGCGTATGTTGTGTTTGTGTAACACTTATTTAAAATATACGCGAGTTATTCGGAAAGACCGGGTTTATCCCATTCTGAATAACTGATACGACGATAAGTCGAAGATGAAGACGATGGTCGAAGACCGGAGGTCTTAACGTCGTTTGGGTGATAACTGATGATCTTGATTGGGCTGTACACCCAAGAAGATGGAAACAGTTAGTGATCGTCCAGACGTACTTGGAGGTCGATGGATATGCGGGGTACTAGGTGCCTCCGGTTTCGTTCAGACCCAGGACGGACTTGTAAATGGACTGTGTGTCTGACATCGGATTTCATTCTGTGTGACTGATATCGGTTGCATAGGATGGTTTGCCTGTGTGGCATGCTAAGATGCAAATGATCAAGGCTTCTGTTGAAAAGCAAAGTCTTGTGGTGATGATCAAAGCACGGCCTTTGTGGCGTAGCTTTGTGTAACGTTTACCTCGCGTGTTTCACACCCGGTATGAACCAAAAACGGGAGAAAGGACCTCAGGGAGGGCCTGCGTTTCTTCCTAGTTAGAAGTGGCGTCAGTGGTTTTACACGCCCTGACGAGTTTGACTTATGTGGTTGTTGCTGTTGCGAGGCGCCTCGGATTGATCGGTCGTTCTCGAACCGATGGAGTCATTTAGTTGGCTCGTTTACGCCCCAAAGGGCGGGGAAACGTAGTGTTCAGGCATTTTAATCCACATCGGTGGACCGGCCCTGTCGCTCCTAGGGTCACTCGAGCTCTGATCCTGAGACTGGGGCTAGGCAGCCTCGAATCGGTTGAGGACTATCTTTTGCCTCGGTTCATAGACGGAAATCCAATTTCCAAATACGTGACATTTGCGGTTTTAATTGTAATCCTATATATGGCGACATAGTGGGATGGGGCGCTTATGCCGCCTATGATTGATACTTATGATTTGAAGTTGTTTTACACACTTATAATAGTATCAAATGATTTGTTTTAAAACGTATCAAGCATTCTTTGGCTGTTATAAGGGAAAACCCTATCCTCGACTGCGTTGCATTGTGTGATGGGACCTGGGTCTTATAACAGCTTCATTTTTCTTTATTTAGCATTGCGCTGTTTGTTTTATGCACTGGTATTCTTGGGAGGAAACCCGTTCCGTGTTATACGGCGTGGTCCCATGATTTACCTAATGATTTAAAATAAAGATTAATAACTGTTTTAGTTCTCACACCAGTCCCATGACTGACCTGGAGTTTATTGTTTTAACCTAAACTCTGGGTGCCCTTATTTTGACACGGGCAGCTAGTAGTTTTGGTTTTGCAGATTTATATTCACAGGAACCTGGTTTACAGCTGGAACGATATCCGGAAAGCTTTGTATCCGTATATCTCATTCTAGTTGTGTATTGTATTATCTTTCCGCTGCTATGTATTTAAATGTAATTTAAATCTCTGATATTTCTGTGTAATATTATTTTATACTCTGTATATTCTTGTAATCTGATGCATTGTTGTTATATACAATGAAATGTTCTTCTATATGCGTTCTGTTGTGGTTTGTTCTCGAACTATCCGACGCTTTCCTTTACGGGGAAGTTGCGGGTCTTCACATTTAATAAATTAAATTAGGAAATTTCGTTCAAATCTTAATTAAAAGATTTATATTCATTTCACTATTCATTGAGGTTTTAAGAATTAATGTTATTCAAACATTAATCAACCAAAATCAATTTGATATTAAATATAAGACTTTAAATAAAAATTAGAATGACTCAAATTCAATATCAAATTCCAAAACCAACGGCAATCATTTCGGAAATAGCGATAATAAGTATCTTCCAAATTCCCAAAATAATAACCGTTTAATTACGGAAATTAATATTGAAATAATCCGTACTTAATTTCCACTTAAGCCTATTTCAAATATTCATTGAAATTACGTGGTTATGATAAAACCACTTTTACTTCCTGTTATTTATTTATAAAATAAACAAATCCCCTTTCCCAAAATATTATTTATTTTGAAATTTAACTCTTTCAATATTCATTTTCAAATGAATAAGATATTTCATATTGGTTAAAATGGCATTATCATTTTAAAACGGACTAAAAAGCCCAACTCGTTATTATATTTCAATTTCATACTGGGTCAGACTTCTCACATTAAACCTACAACTTGTGGATGCTGGATATGCCGGTTGGGTCCGGGCAGACTTATTCCACAGTTGGGCTTAACCTCGAGTCAAAACCCAATTCATATATGTATATTTGGACCTCTCACATTAGGCCCAACATTTATGGCTGCTGGATATGCCGGTTGGGTCCGGGCAGACTTCCACCATAAACGTGACCTAACCTCGTGTCCAAATATAATTATAATTTTTTTAATTATAAATATTATCCAAGAATATTATTTTAAAATATTTTATATTTTAAAATATCCGACTACTTAATATCATTCCTTACTTGAAATATTCTTTCATATAAAACTTTATTATTCCATTTCAATACATATTAACTTTCCATATTATTATGATATTATAATAATAATTATTTTCAAAAAAAAAAAAACGGTTTCAATGGTGATATTAAAAACTTCCCTTTCAACATTAAAATGTAATCAATTTCCCAATTTAAATGTTAACATAAAACGGTATCTTTTAACTTCAAATCTTCTTACTATAGTTGGAAGGTAATTTACCCATTTCTAGGATTTGTTTTGTAACTTTCCAAATAAATAAGATTTGATCTTCTCAATTCAATCGTCAATTAATTTCGTTAATTGAGTAATAAATGGAAATTAATTTCCTTCATTCAAAACTGGAATGAAATATGATCAATTCAAAACTTCTTTATCATTTCCTTTTTTTAAATAGCGAATACATCATCCCTTACTTCAATTGCCAATTAATTTCATTTATTGAAATAAAAAAAAGGGAATTTATTACATTCATTCAAAAGCTTTTATTCTATACTTTAAAACAGTAAATACACAATTCCTAAATTTAATTACCAATTAATTGCATTAATTGAATATTTATTTATTTTACTCAAAGTTGGAATGAGACCCACTATTTCCATATAAATTAATTATACGGAAAATCAAACATTAATTATATCACAATTTCAAACATCCATCCAAAGTGCATTTCTAATTATTCCAAGGGTGACGTGTATTCAAATGTCAACCCTTAACCCGTGTGGGGTTTCCGCCAACACAATTCACATATTATAAAATAAACTATGCTTCTGGACGATGTGTAAAAATTTATCGTCCACTCACATAAACAAGCCAAGGTCGCTTGTAAATGGCAGTGTATACAAGTGCATTAAATTATAACATAAATGGTATAACCAATTAACGATGTTCACCTAATAGGTATTAATTACATTCTTTTGAATGGAACCGATTTAGAATAAAACTCCCTTTTGTATCATTTCAATTTAATGTAATCGGTCCATGTTTTAAGTATTTCCTTTTTAATCCATTCATAAATAAAGAATAAATTTATTCAATTTAATTTTTTTCCAAAATAAAGAATAACACTTTATCATTCTAGTCCTTTTAAAAGTAAAGAACGTCACTTTCATTCATTTTAGTCCAAACAAATTCATGTTCACAAAAACCTTATTTTATTTTCAAAATAAAAATAAAAACCAAAACTTTATTTATTAAAAATAAAGATCAAATTTTTCATTTTAGTCCAAAACAAAATCAAAACTTTATTCTTCAAAAATAAGGATCCAAACTTTATTTTTATAATTATTCGTTTCATTAAAACGACGTTACAGGTCAAGTGTAGTTATAGCGCTGTTATTCCAAAAATTGAATTACACATAACTCAAGATCTAACCGTTGAAAATTTTCAAACTTGGTATTGGTGGAAAGATTTTTCCAAAGCGGATCCAACGGATCCAGTTTTGGAAAAATCCAACGGTTGGATAGTCATTCAAAGTTTGAAACTCAAAACATGAACTGCACGTGCCTGAACCGTTAAAAATTATAATTTATATTGAAAATATAAATTATATAAACAATTCTAAAAACCAATTTTATTTTCTAAAATTCCATGTTAATAAAGATGTTATCTTTATTTTCAGAAAGAATAAGAAAACAAAAATTTGTTCTTTTTGTCCAAAAAAAGACAATTTTGCATAAAAGCCCAAATTTTGACAAAATCGATTAAAATATTATTTTTATCAAAAATCAACATTTTAATTAAAAATTCATTTCCATGTAGTTCAATAAAATAAAATATTTATTTAGTTCAACGATTTTGTATAAAATTCATGTTTTCATGTAAAACATGAAAAAAATGAAATTTTGGTACAAAATTGCAAATCTAAATAACATCCATTTTTCTGAAACAACAATAAAAATTATAAATTTAAATTTAAATATAAATTCTCAAGAATATAGAAATAAAGAATGAACTTTATTTACACAAGTTTACCTATCAATATTCATTCCACAATCAATGACATTCACAACGTATACATGAACAGAACTGCCAATAACTACATAAACATCCATCACCAATATCAATCATTCATCACCAATCCATATTCATGTACATACAAACATCAATAACACAAGAAAGATAATTTAATTTCATAAATTATAAAATAAAGAATCTCACCTTTGTTCTAATTTAGATTTACAATCCATAATCGCTCCGAATCAGTCCAACTCAGTTTCTAAGCCTCGCCTACGTCGATATGGTTCTACCGGTTCTGAAATTTTCAGATTAAGAGTTCGTATGAATTTATAATCAATTTTCCAAATTAAATAAATAATAAAAATCAAAATTTTCATAACCTTTGTTTTGGTTTGGAGTGGCGGCTGGTTCATGAGAGAATAGGGTTAGGTTTTGACCGTATATACTAGGGGTATATATATTAATAAAACTATTTAATTCTTATATTTCAAAAAGGCCCGTTAATACAATTGTTACAAAGGAATTTAATTGGATGGATAGGAATAAAGAGAATACAAATATACACGTGGTTCTCTTATTCAAATTTCAAAATATAATAAGACAAAGGGAAAGAATGGGAAGGTATTTAATTGGATGGATAGGAATAAAGAGAATACAAACATACACGTGGTTCTCTTTTACAAACTATATTTATAGCCTGCCCATTATGATTTATATTAATAACTTAATTCTTTTTACCTAACTAGACATATTAAAAATGTCATTTTAAATGGCAAACCATATATTAACATAAATTTCTATTTATCCTAACTGAATATGCTAAGAAGTCTATTTAGATAACAAAACAAGTGTAACATGTTTCTCTTTTTATTCTACCGACATAGGGGAAAAAAATGTCTTTTTAGTAAACAAAACATGAAGTGACATGTTATTCTAGTATTTCTAATCTAACATAACTGACATTTCAATTCTAACATAAATTGCATTTTATATAATCATGACAATTCTAATAATTCTATGTTTCATGAGTTACGATAAAAAGATTATTTTTATCGTCTCATAATTCTAACAATTATATGTTTCATAACAAAATACAAATGAGTATTTTTTATTTGTACAAAATTTTCTATTTTAACAAATAAATTGAATATTTTTATTTGTACACCATTCCAATCTTTAATGTAACAAATAAATGTGGATATTTATTCGTACACAAATCTTAATCTTTAACATGACAAATAAATGTTAATATTTATTTGTACACATATCTAATTTTAACATAGCACATAAAAAGAATGTTTTTATTTTGCATCTAATTCTACTTTCAATCATAACAATTTCCTATTAAACAAATGAGAAATTTTGTTTTTCTCTCTTTCCTATTTAACACAATGATTATTTTGTTTCACTCTCTTTCTAAATCAACAAAATATGGTAATTTGGTTTTACAACAAAACACACATGAGATATTTATCTCAACTATACAAACATGATGTTTATTTTCAACTATACAAACATGAGGTGTTCATAAACATCTAGGATGCAAAATCCAATGTAAATACATTTCCTATAGTAATGGACATTTTTTTTATTATTAAAATAAATAATTTTAAATATTAAAATTCATTAAAATTTCTAAAATAAAAATTTTAAATTGGACCCCAAAATACCGGTTTGTTACATGCCTTGTCTGGGGGGAGCCCGATATTTGGTTGCAAACTTGTTTGTATGCATTATTATGATTTGGAATTCATATTTCCAAATGATTTGATTTAAGATCCCGAAGTGAAATCTACTTTGATATAAAAGCTAGATATGTATTTCAAATGATTCGAAATAGAAATCGTGAAGTAAAGTCCAAAGGAATAATTTCTGTAAATTGAATTGGATTTGAAAAATCTAAGTGTGATGATTAATCTAAATGGGTAGATTGGGATATTGCATGTTTATTGATGCATAGTAGATCCATATATCTATATTGATTGTTGTTTATACACTAGCATTCATAGGGGTAAACCTGTTCCGCGTTAGCGGTGTGTTCCTGTGATTTGCCTTATCATTTATATAAGTTTATAACTGTTTTAGAGTTTCTCACACCAGTCCCATGACTTACATCTAGTTTGCTTTCCCTTGCAAACTCGGGTGCCCATATTTTCCACACTGGCAGTCGAGTCGTTTTATTTTGTAGATATATTGAGCAGGATTCTGGATTGAAGCTTTAAGCTATGTCCAGACATTTATATGCATTGTATTACATTTATTGCAAATTAATCTTCCGCTGTATTATTATTTTTCGATATACTCTGATATTCTGTACTCTGAAACATTATTATGATGTTTAAAAAAGTCTTCTGTTATTTGTTCTGATGTGTTGTATGCCCAGAGTTAGCGTATACGGGATTCGAACGGTCTTGGTTGGTTTAGCGTTCGATTTGGTCTGGGCGAAATCTGTATCGTTATAAAAATGACGATGGCTTGAAAAATTTCGGTTTCGATTAAGGCACAGGAAGGTATCAAGAAAACTTGGAGTAATAACCCAGAAACCCGAGCGAATTTAAAATTTTTATTTTGGCAATTTTGATGAATTTGCAGTATTTAAAATGAATTATTTTAAATAATAACGACGAGAAATTTATTTTCAATAGAATTACAATGTATATATTTATTTGAATCGACGTTGGAATATAAATATTTATTTTTAATTATAAAAGGAATTGAAAATGGCGCGGTAGTTTGAAATTTCAATTTCAAAGTTCAAATGAATGTACAAGATTCAAAATAAACCGAATTTTAGCGAAACCAAAAATATTTGAATCTATTTGAAAATATCTTTCCAACAAATTCGAAAAATCAAAATTTCATAGCGGGAATCAAAAGTTACATCCAGTTGAAAATTCTGAAAAGTCGCCGTGGAATATATATATATATATGTGTGTGTGTGTGTGTGTGTATGTATATATAAAGCCCTTAGAAATGGAAATTTTGCAAACGACCTTCGTTTTCGACGAAACAACATTTGTTGGATCCGGGATGTCAAATTATTGCTAGATTCTAATTTGCATAATTTTCAGAATCAATATGTGAGAGTGGCACACTAAAACGTGTTTTGACAGTTTCAGTCAATTTCGATCGACCAGAAAATGGCCATTTTTCAAACAGTCTTCAAATAGGACCGTATCATCAATACAAAGCTAGAAATAATTTTTCTGGAATTTTTAGAGTCAATGTGTGGCCCCGGTAAATTGAAACGCTCGTTTAAATTCAATATATAGATTTATATTTTGATTTTGACGAAAACTGATAAAAACTTTAGAATTGGCTAATCGAACATATCCCATTGTGTTCGGAGTGAGCGTAATAAGTTAGGGACGACAGTCGTTGGGCTCAAATTGAAGTTCGATATAAAAACTTACTTTTTGGAATCAAACGGAGAAAAATAATAATATAATATAATATATAAATATATACTTACCTCACGCCTCGGCACTCTCTCTCCCTGATTAAAAGCAAAAAGGATAATAAAAAAATAAAAAGACTGCGCTCAGCTAACCCTAGCCCGCTGACACCCATCGTCGCGCCCCCTCCTCTCGCGCCGCCGCTCCAAACGCCGGGCCCCACCTCGCCGCACCACCCCATTCTTTCCTCTCTCCCTCTCGCGAGCCTCCCACCTCGAACTCCAAGCCTTCCAGACCCGACGCAATGACCACCGCTCCTCCGTTCATCTTCCTCCTTCCTCCGGCCTCGCGCATGCACCAACCCCCTCGCGCCAACAGCTCCGGCGCCACCTTGCCAGTTTAGACCAACGCCGCTATCCTCCGACCAAATAACGATTTTACAAGAGAAAAGGATGATTTTTAATTTATTAAATCAGTTTTTATTTTAATTTTAGCATTAGTAAATCAGCCTTTAGTTTGAAATCAGTTTAATGTTTATAGGAAAAAAATCAATTTTTATAGTATAAAAGTTAAGATTTTTGCACAGATGTTTATAGTATAAAAATTAGATTTTTATGATGTTAAAGTTAGAAATTTTATTTAGGCAAAGTCAGGAACTTTATACATAAAAAGATAGGATATTTATACATGAAAAGATCATATTTTTATATATGAAAATAGTTTAAATATTTGATTTTTATATAATATAGAATATAAAAATATAATTTTTATATATGTATGATAACAAAAATATGATTTTTATACTAGTAGAGTATTAAAAATATGATTTTTAGTCGCATGGAGTAGTGGTAAAAATATAATTTATAGCAAATTAAAAATATGACTTTTATATAAATGGGGCTTACATAAAAATAAGATTTTTATAATATGTATCGCAGAATAAAAATGTGATTTTTAACGTATACCGCGTGGAACAGATCTCGTTGGAAACACGGCGAAAATTTCCTACATATGTAGAGTCGTAGTGTTTGGTTAAGCTTATTTGTGAGAACTTCCCACTCTAATTTTCATATACAGTTATTTCTTTTATAACTACATATATAAACTGTTCCCCGTCGTCCACAGACCATGGACGACTTGTTTGGTTATTTGTGTTGATGGATGTGTTTGGTTGAATATTGGTTTGTGGTGTGAATATGAAATTGATTAGAATTTGATTTGTGTATGATGTGCGCCATTATGAGGCGAGAGATAAGGCTAGACCTTATCCCGATTTTAGTATCGCGTCGTTATGCCAACGAATTTTTCTAAAATATGTTAGAACAATGAAGATATCTTTTTTATTGAAATGAACTGAATTAAATATTCATGCGTTGAATAGAAATTTTTTATCGTTAAAAATATAATTTTTAACGTGAATAGAATAAATATTCATTTACAAACTAGGCGGTTTGTTTATGTGCACCCATTTGACTGATATTGATTAGGACGATAAATTTTACACATCGCCCAACTGCACAGATAATATTCGGTGTTTGTGCATTGAAACCTCACACGGGTGTTGGGATGATATTTGACGTACACTAATCCCAATTGTTTAGTTATATGTCGATCTATTGGTTGACAGGCTGTCGTAAGCGTTAATTATTTATCATTAATGCTAATGCAGTTGTGTAATGCACTATGGATGATGGTTGAGTGTTTATCATTGTTATTATATACATGTATTGTATGGAATCCATATAAGTAACCTTATTTGGTATTTGATTGGGCCTCCTTCTAATTTGGAAGATAAAGAATAATTTGAATTAATATTAAAAAAAGGAAAAAATATTCATGTGTTGAATAGACTAAATTTCATGTGTTGAATAAGAAAATATTCATGTGTTGAATGAAATAAATATTCATGTGTTGAATAGAATAAATATTCATGTATTGAGTAAAAGCCGTGTTGAATAGATATACGCCATTTTGACGTGGACGATATTTATATCGATTTTATTCATTTTTAAAATGAATACTGCAAATGAAGTGATTTCAAAATCTAATGTTTGAAAATATTATTATTTATATGTTAAAGATATGGAATATTCAATTTTGATTTAAAATTGAATATGTAGTTGAAACCGTTTTGAAAACGAATTTAAAACGATTTATAAAATACGTTTGTATGAAAATCGACAATATATATATTATATATATAATGGCCTGAATAAAACGCGTCGCGCTGTGGCAGTTCGCGAATTTCGACCATTGACTTCGAATGGATGTTACGGGAGATCTGACCGTCGGATTCTCCTAAAATCGGAACCGTTGGGTTTGTATCGAAATGAGCTTTCTAATGAATATTAGAGATTTGAAATCTAACGGCTGGATTTGGAATTATATCCAAATAAAAATTGGAAAAGGTCGCTGTAAGTGCAGTTCGATGGCCGTTGATAGAAATCGACTGTACGGGCCTTGATAAAATTATTAAAAATATCAATAATTAGTGTAAAATCATAAGAAATGATTTGGAAAGAATTGGGATGAAAAACTCCAAATTTGAGAAGGTAAAATTAGATTTTTATCTAAATGAACTAGTTTTGAACTAGAATTATAATCCATTTATTTTTGAAATAAATAAATTGGATTTGAAAGGGTTTTAAAAGTAACCAAAATTTCAAATAATTGAATTGGAATTGATTTGAATTGAAATTGTCTTTGGAATATTTCGATGTTGGATTTCGTGATTATACAAATATTGTTATGGAAATTTGAAAGATATATTTATATCGTTATTTTCAATACGATATTTGTTGGTCGTAGAATTTGATAATGAATATAAGTCGATATATTTTCTATTCAGAGCCTTGTATTTAATATCAAATGGGATTTGGGTTTATCGTGAATGGTGTCTTCATTAACACTGTTCTTAAACCCAATTGTGAAAAAAATTAAATCTTTTTAATTAGATTTAATGAAATGTGCCAATTAAATGATATATAATTGGAATTGATTTTTGGGTTTATCGTGAACGGTGTTTTAAATAACACTCGTTCTTTAACCCGATAATTAATTTAATGTGAATTGGATTTGTTGTGAACTGTGTTTTTAACGACATTCGTTCTTTAACCCGATTTGCAGTGAAATGTGATTTGGAATTTATAAATTTTTTGTTAAGATTTAAAGGAGATTTTCCAAAGTAAAGTTTTCCAATTTAATAAAATGAATTGGAATAGAATTCGATTTGGTAATAACCGAAGTGAATTTATATGGAGGAAGACAACTAATATATCTAGAATTTAAAAGGCTTTGCCGTTATTCCATTTATATTATGAGTCGGATATGGAAGTTCATATCGATTAAATATATCAATTTGTTTTCCATGAAGATTCCATTGCTAATGGAATGTGATTTTGGGTTTATAGTTAACCGTGTTTTAAAATGACATTGGTTCTTTAACCCTGTTAAAGACAGGATATGATTTCCCAAGTTAAACAATCATTAATATTGATTTTTGGGAAGATTAAAACTAAGTGGAGTTTTAATGAATCTTTAATTAGATTGAAATGATCGAGAATGGTGTATCACCAGTTTTGCTCCAGGCGATTGTTAAATCTTTAATTAGATTTGAACGTGAAATGGTAATTGAATTTGCCGATAACACTGTGGTGTTAGATATGAAGTATTACCAGTTTTACTTCATGGGATGAATAGGTTGGGATTGGGAAGTTAAAACAAATGATTACTTTGGTAAGGTTCGTTAATCCCGATTAGTTTGGATAAACCATAATATGGTTTGAATTGATATTCAAAGGAAGATTAAAGAATAAATTTAAAGAATTTATCTTTGATAAAATTAATGGGAAAGGTTCCCAAAGTGTAAGAATATTTGAATAAAAGAATATTCTGAATTTGAATGAGGCGTATGTTGTGTTTGTATAACACTAGTTTATTATATACACGAGTTAATCGGAAAGGCCGGGTTTATCCCATTCTGAATAACTGATTCGACGATGTGTCGAGGATGAAGACGGTGGTCGAAGACCAGAGGTCTTCACGTCGTTTGGATGATTATTGATGATCTTGATTGGGCTGTACACCCAAGAGGAGGGAATCAGTTGGTGATCGTCTAGACCTACTTGGAGATCGATGGATATGCGAGGTACAAGGTGCCTCTGGTTTCGTTCAGACTCAGAACGGACCTGTTAATGGACTGTGTGTCTGACATTGGATATCATTCTGTTTGATTGATGGATATCGGTTGCATGGAGTGGTTTACCTGTGTGGCATGCTAAGATGCAAATGATCAAGGCTTTTGTTGAAAAACAAAGTCTTGTGGTTGATGATCAAAGCACCGCCTTTTTGGCATAGCTTTGTGTAGCATTAATTCGCGAGCCTCACACCTCGGTTATGAACCAGAAACGGGAGAGGACCTCAGGAGGGCATGCGTTTCCTTCTAGCTAGGGTGGTGTCAGTAACCTACCAGCCCTGACATTTATATTATTTTCACCTGTGTGATTGTTGGATTGCGAGGCGCCTCAGATATTTCAGTGACTATGTGGAGCTGATGGAGTCATTTGGCTCATTTACGCCCCAAAGGGCGGAGAAACGCAGTGTTTAGGCATTTTAATCCACATCGGTGGACCGGCCCTGACGATCCAAAGGTCACTCGAGCTCTGACCTGAGACATGGGCTAGATTGCCTCAAAGCGGTGAGGACGATCCCTTGCCTCGGTTCACAGATGGAAATCCAACTTCCAATACGTGACATTTGCGGTTTTGATTGTAGAGCCTAGTATTGGCGACATGATATATGGTACCCATTCCATCTTGGATTGATACATTTATATTTGAAGTTGTTTTATACACTGTGCACTTGTAATATTATCAAATGATTTGTTTTAACGTACCAAGCATTTTTGGCTATTATAAGATAAAACCCTATCCTCCGGCTTGTGTTGCATTGTTTGATGGGACCTGGGTCTTATAATAGCTTCATTTTTCCAAAAATCATTGCGCTGTTTTGTTATATGCACTGGTATTCTTGGGAGGAAACCCGTTCCGTTTATACGGCGTGGTCCCTTGATATATCTGATTTAAAATAAAGATTAATAACTGTTTTAGTTCTCACACCAGTCACATGACTGACTTGGAGTTTATTGTTTTAACCTAAACTCTGGGTGCCCCTATTTTCCGCACAGGCAGCTTGTAGTTTTGGTTTTGCAGATTTATATTCACAGGATCCTGATTTACAGCTGAAGCGATATTCGGAAAGCTCTGTATCCGTGTATTACTTCCAGTTGTGTATTGTATTATTTTCCGCTACTATGTAATGTATTGTAATCTCTGATATTTATCAAATGTATTTTATTCATTCATACTCATTCTTGTATACTGATGGAATTGTTGTAATAAGCAATGAAATGTTCTTCTGTTTGCGTTCCGATGTGGCTTGTTCTCAAAGCAATCCGGGCTTTCCTTCACGGGGAAGTTCGGGTCGTTATAGCTTGGTAGCAGTGCTCTGGTTTACAGAGCTCGAGAACAAGACACATTAGAACCATACGAAAGAATTCATCAGAGATTGGATTAGTAATATCCAATAAGAATGACTCGTTAGAGATGGGATCAGTAGTATCCTAGAACGAGTGTGAAGAGTGATGTTTTTAACATAAAATTTGAAAACAAATTTTGTTTTGAAAATTTAAACTTTATTATTCGTATCTGAATATTTATTTGTATTGAGTTTGGACAATCCAATATATAAAGATTTTGCATATTCATCTAATCCACGGGTAATCGAAGTTTTAATATACTGGATAGATATAGAATCAAGCTCTAGTCGCTCGGGGATAATTCTGGTGATGTCGTGACATCATCAGTTTTGTGTTCGAGTTTCGAAGGTGTGATATTTATATATTTCCAATTGACTGGTGTGAGAACCAAAACTAGATAGGGCTTATTGTTGTGATTTGGCATCAAAAATTTGATTTTTGGACTATGTATCAAAATTACGTATTTGAAAAGCTAATCAACTAATTGATTGTTGATTGTGTTGTTTGATTATTGGTTGATTAATTAAATGCTGAACCTTTAGCCAAATTGAACCAAATAGTGGATTGTATTGAAAATTTATCGCATTTGCATGCATGTACATGTACTTACATTGAATAGGTCATAGCAAGGAGGCTAGAGAAGAGGAATAAAATTGTTTGCCTGACAAATAGGGACATGTTTATTGTATTTCTTGGGATTTTGATGATTTTATGAGCCGCTTGGCTGTTTCTTTTTCTTTTTGGATTGGTGAGGGACACGGGAGGTTATTTGAAATATCCCGAAGCTCCCGGTGCAGGGGAGGTTATGGCAAAAAAATTCGAAAATTTAGGGTGTTAGCCAAATTTTTGAAGAATTTGAAAAGTTCTTAGAAACTGAAAAGTTGAAGAACTTAAGCCGTAATGAAAATAATGAAAGTTGAGTTTGTTTGTAAAACAACTTTCAACTTCGTTCCTTTTCGGGGATGAAAAGTTTTAAGTGGGGGAGATTGTAATAACCCGGAAATCCGAGCCATTTAAAAAAAATTATTTTGACAATTTTGATGAATTTTCAGTATTTAAAATGAATTATTTTAAATAATAACGATGAGAAATTTATTTTTAGTAAAATTAGAACGTGTATATTTAGTTGAATTGACGTTGGAATATAAATATTAATTTTTAATTATACAAGGAATTCAAAATGGCGCGGTAGTTTGAAATTTCGATTTCAAAGTTCAAATGAATGTATAGGATTCAAAATAAACCGGATTTTAGAGAAACCAAAAATATTTGAATCTATTTGAAAATATTTTTCCAACGAACTCAAAAAATCAAAATTTCATAGCGGGAATCAAATGTTACATCCAGTTGAAAATTCAGAAAAGTCGCCGTGGAATTTATATATATATATTATATATATATATAAAGCCCTTAGAAATGGAAATTTTGCAAACGACCTTCATTTTTGACGAAACCACTTTTGTTGGATCCAGAATGTCAAATTATTGCTAGATTTCAATTTGCATAATTTTCTGAATCAATATGTGAGCGTGGCACAATAAAATGTGTTTTGACAGTTTTAGTCAATTTCGATCGACCAGAAAATGTCCATTTTTCAAACGGTCTTCAAATTTGACGAAATTAGTTTTATTAGGAATGTATCATCAATAGGAAGCTAGAAATAATTTTTCTGGAATTTTTAGAGTCCGTGTGTGGTCCCGGTAAATTGAAACGTGCGGTCAAATTCAATATATAGATTTATATTTTAATTTTGACAAAAACTGATTAAAACTTTAGAATTGGCTAATCAGACATATCCCATTATGTTCGGAATGAGGGTAATTAGCCAGGGACAACAGTCATTGGGCTCGAATTGAAGTTCGAAATAAAAACTTACTTTTTGGAATCAAACGGAGAAAAATAATAATATAATATAATATAATATGTAAATATATACTTACCTCACCCCTCAGCACTCTCTCTCCCTAATTAAAAGCCAAAAGGAAAATAAAAAAGACCGCGCTCAACTAACCCTAGCCTGCCGACACCCATTGTCGCGCCCCCTCCTCTCGCGCCGCCGCTACAGACGCCGGGCCCCACCTCGCCGCACCACCCCCTTCTTTCCTCTCTCCCTCTCGCGAGCCTCCCACCTCGAACTCCAAGCCCTCCAGACCCCGACGCAATGACCACCGCTCCTCCATTTATCTTCCACCTTCCTCCGGCCTCGCGCAAGCACCAAAACCCCACGGCGCCAACAGCTCTGGCGCCACCTCGCCATTTCAAACCGATGCAGCTATCCTCCGACCAAATAGTGATTTTTAATTTATTAAATCAGTTTTTATTTTAATTTTAGCATTAGTAAATCAGCCTTTAGTTTGAAATTAGTTTAATGTTTATAGGAAAAAAAATTAGTTTTTATAGTATAAAAGTTAAGATTTTTGCGTAGATGTTTATAGTACAAAAATTAGTTTTTTATGATGTTAAAGTTAGAAATTTTATTTTGGCAAAGTCAGGATTTTTATACATAAAAAGATAGGATATTTATACATGAAAAGATAGTATTTTTATATATGAAACATAGTTTAAAAATTCGATTTTTATATAATAGAGAATATAAAAATATAATTTTTATATATGTATGATAATAAAAATATGATTTTTATATTAGTAGAGTATTAAAAATATGATTTTTAGTCGCATGGAGTAGCAGTAAAAATATAATTTATAGCAAATTAAAAATATGACTTTTATATAAATGGGGCATACATAAAAATATGATTTTTATTATATGTATCACACAATAAAAATGTGATTTTTAACGTATACTGCGTGGAACAGATCTCGTTGGAAACACGGCGAAGATTTCCTACAAATGAAGAGTCGCGGTGTTTGGTTAAGCTTATCGGTGAGAACTCCTCACTCTAATTTTCTTATACAGTTATTTCTTTTATAACTGCATATATGAACTGTTCCCCATCGTCCACAAACCATGGACGACTTATTTGGTTATTTGTGTTGATGGATGTGTTTTGGTTGAATATTGGTTTGTGGTGTGAATATGAAATTGATTAGAATTTGATTTGTGTATGACGTGCGCCATTATGAGGCGAGGGATAAGGCTATACCTTATCCCGGTTCTAGTATCGCGCCGTTATGCCGCCGAATTTTTCTAAAATATGTTAGAACAATAAAGATATCATTTTTATTGAAATGAACTGAATTAAATATTCATGTGTTGAATAGAAGAATTTTGTCATTAAAAATATAATTTTTAATGTGAATAGAATAAATATTCATTTACAAACCAGACGGTTTGTTTATGTGCACCCATTTGACTGATATTGATTGGGACGATAAATTTTACACATCGCCCAACTGCACAGATAATATTCGGTGTTTGTGCATTGAAACCTCACACGGGTGTTGGGATGATATTTGACGTACACTAATCCCAATTGTTTAGTTATAAGTCGATCTATTGGTTGACAGGCTGTCGTAAGCGTTAATTATTTATCATTAATGCTTATGCAGTTGCGTAATGCACTATGGATGATGGCTGAGTGTTTATCATTGTTTTTATACACATGTGTTGTATGGAATCCATTTAAGTAACCTTATATGGTATTTGATTGGGCCTCATTCCAATTTGGAAGATACAGAATATTTTGAATTAATATTCAGAAAAGAAATAAACATTCATGTATTGAATAGAATAAATATTCATGTGTTGAATAAGAAAATATTCATGTGTTGAATAAAATAAATATTCATGTGTTGAATAGAATAAATATTCATGTGTTGAGTAAAAGCCGTGTTGAATAGATATACGCCATTTTGACATGGACGATATTTATATCGATTTTATTCATTTTTAAAATGAATATTGAAAATGAAGTGATTTCAAAATCTGATGTTTGAAAATATTGTCATTTATATGTTAATGATATGGAATATTCAATTTTGATTTAAAATTGAATATGAAGTTAAAACTGTTTTGAAAACGAATTAAAGAGATTTATAAAATACGTTTTGAATGGAAATCGACGATACATACATACATACATATATATAATGGCCTGAATAGAATGCGCCGCGTTGCGGCAGTTCGTGAATTTCGACTATTGACTTCGAATGGACGTTACGGGAGATCCGACCGTCGGATTCTCCTAAAACTGGAACCATTGGGTTCATATCGAAAAGAGATTCTAATTAATATTAGAGATTTGAAATCTAACGGTTGGATTTGGAATTATTTCCAAATCAAAATTGGAAAAGGTCGTTGTAAGTGCATTTCGATGGCCGTTGATGGAAATCGACTGTACGGGCCTTGATAAAATTATTAAAAATATCAATAATTAGTGTAAAATCATAAGAAATGATTTAGAAAGAATTGGGATGAAAAACTCCAAATTTGAAAAGATAAAAATAGATTTTTATGGAAATGAACTAGTTTTGAACTAAAATTATAATCCATTTATTTTTGAAATAAATAAATTGGATTTGAAAGGGTTTTAAAAGTAACCATAATTTCCGATAATTAAATTGGAATGGATTTGAATCGAAATTGTCTTTAGAATATTTCGATGTTAGATTTCGTGATTATACAGATGTTGTTATGGAAATATGAAAGATATATTTATATCATTATTTCCAATACGATATTTTTTTGGTCATAGAATTTGATATTGAATATAAGCCGATATATTTTCTATTCAGAGCCTTGTATTTAATATCAAATGGGATTTGGGTTTATCGTGAATAGTGTCTTCATTAACACTTTTCTTAAACCCAGTTGAGAAAAAGATTAAATCTTTTTATTTAGATTTAATGAAATGTGTCAGATAAATGATATTTAATTGGAATTGATTTTTGGGTTTACCGTGAACGGTGTTTTAAATAACACTCGTTCTTTAACCCGATAATTAATGAAATGTGAATTGGGTTTGTTCTGAACTGTGTTTTTAACGACATTCGTTCTTTAACCCAATTTGCAATGAAATGTGATTTGGAATTTATTAATCTTTTGTTAAGATTTAAAGGAGACTTTCCAAAGTAAAGTTTTCCAATTTAATAAAATGAATTGGAATGGAATGGAATTCGATTTGGTAATAATCGAAGTGAATTTCTGTGGAGGAAGACAACTAATACATCTGGAATTTAAAAGGCTTTGCCGTTATTCCATTTATATTATTAGTCGGATTTGGAAGTTCATATCGATTAAATATATCGATTTGTTTTCCATGAAGATTCCATTGCTAATGGAATCTAATTTTGGGTTTATTGTGAATTGTGTTTTAAATGACATTGGTTCTTTAACCCTGTTAAAGACAGGATATGATTTCCCAAGTTAAACAAACATTAATATTGATTTTTGGGAAGACTAAAACCAAGTGGAGTTTTAATGAATCTTTAATTAGATTGAAATGATCGAGAATGGAGTATCACCAGTTTTTCTCCAGGCGATAGTTAAATCTTTATTTAGATTTGAACGTGAAATGGTAATTGAATTTACCGATAACACCGTGCTGTTAGATATGAAGTATTACCAGTTTTACTTCATGGGATGAATAGGTTGGGATTGGGAAGTTAAAACAAATGATTACTTCGGTAAGGTTCATTAATCCCGACTAGTTTGGATAAACCATAATATGGGTTGAATTTATATTCAAAGGAAGATTAAAGAATAAATTTAAAGAATTTATCTTTGATAAAATTAATGGGAACCTTTCCCAAAGTGTAAGAATATTCGAATAAAAGAATATTCTCAATTGGAATGAGGCGTATGTTGTGTTTGTGTAACACTTGTTTATTATATATTCGAGTTATTCGGAAAGGCCGGGTTTATCCCATTCTGAATAACTGATTCGGCGATGTGTCGAGGATGAAGACGGTGGTCGAAGACCGGAGGTCTTCACGTCGTTTGGATGATTATTGATGATCTTGATTGGGCTGTACACCCAAGAGGAGGGAATCAGTTGGTGATCGTCTAGACGTACTTGGAGATCGATGGATATGCGAGGTACAAGGTGCCTGCGGTTTCGTTCAGACCTAGAACGGACTTGTAAATGGACTGTGTGTCTGACGTTGGATATCATTCTGTGTGATTAATGGATATCGGTTGCATGGAGTTGTTTGCCTGTGTGGCATGCTAAGATGCAAATGATCAAGGCTTTTGTTAAAAAGCAAAGTCTTGTGGTTGATGATTAAAGCACCGCCTTTGTGGCATAACTTTGTGTAACATTAATCGCGAGCCTCATACCCCTGTTGTGAACCAGAAACGGGAGAGGACCTCGGGGAGGGCATGCATTTCCTTCTAGCTAGGGTGGTGTCAGTGACCTACCAGCCTTGGCATTTATATTATTTTCACCTGTGTGATTGTTGGATTGCGAGGCACCTCGGATATATCGGTGACTATGTGGAGCCGATGGAGTCATTTGGCTCATTTACGCACCAAAGGGCAGGGAAACACAGTGTTCAGGCATTTTAATCCACATCGGTGGACCAACCCTGACGATCCAAAGGTCACTCGAGCTCTGACCTGAGACATGGGCTAGATTGTCTTGAAGTGGTGAGGACGATCCCTTGACTCGGTTCACAGATGGAAATCCAACTTCCAACACGTGACATTTGCAGTTTTGATTGTAGAGCCTAGTATTGGCGACATGATATATGGTACCCATGCCGTCTAGGATTGATACATTTATATTTGAAGTTGTTTTATACACCATGCACTTATAATAGTATCAAATGATTTGTTTTAACGTACCAAGCATGTTTGGCTATTATAAGGTAAAACCCTATCCTCCGGCTTGTGTTGCATTGTGTGATGGGACCTGGGTCTTATAATAGCTTCATTTTTCCAAAAATCATTACGCTGTTTTATTATATACACTGGTATTCTTGGGAGGAAACCCATTCCGTGTTATACGGCGTGGTCCCTTGATATTTCTGATTTAAAATAAAGATTAATAATTGTTTTAGTTCTCATACCAGTCACATGACTAACCTAGAGTTTATTATTTTAACCTAAACTCTGGGTGCCCCTATTTTCGGCACGGGCAGCTAGTGGTTTTGGTTTTGCAGATTTATATTCACAGGATCCTGATTTACAGCTGAAGCAATATTCGGTAAGTTCTGTATCCATGTATTACTTCCAGTTGTGTACTGTATTGTTTTCCGCTGCTATGTAATGTATTGTAATCTCTGAAATTTATCAAACGTATTTTATTCATTCATACTCTGTAATATTCTTGTATTCTAATGGAATTGTTGTAACAAGCAATTAAATGTTCTTCTGTTTGCGTTCTGATGTGGCTTGTTCTCAAAGCAATCTGGGCTTTCCTTCATGGGGAAGTTCGGGTCGTTATGATTTTCAGGCAGCTTCGAGAAGGGGAAGAGTGTTGGCAGCAAGGTGTGGAGGTGGAAAGAGCGGATTTCCTTTTGTTAAAGCCATGGTTTTTCAACTCGAATTGGAAAAATGATTTTTGGGGGAATTTGTTTTCTACTAAAAGAATTTGGGGAAAGGCGTTATTTATAGAAGAAAATTTACAGGATAAGAACAACATAAATTTTCTTCACCATAGGGTATCTACACGTTTCAAAAGTAGGTCGGCATGTTATTAACTGAGGTAGGTTTGAGGTTTGATTGGTGATTAAATTAAATATTATATTTTACCCGAATTACCACGTACGACTCTAATACATAACGCCAACACAAACTCTAAATGCGATAAAAATTATACATACATCTTTGTGTAACGACCCAGGTTTTTGAACGATTAGTTTTAAATATTTAATATCGTTTTAAATATGGTGTTGATAATATAAAAGAATTTTTATATTGAATTTATCGATTAAATAATCGATATAGGATATAATTCAGATTTAAAACTGAATCGAAATGATTCAGTCGATCAATATAATTCTAGTTGAATATCGACGAGTTATTTTCAATGACTTTAATCGTTTATTTGATATTGATAGTCTGTATAAGCAAACGAATTAAATTTCAGAATATGCTCAGTTAAGTTTAGAATAACGTAAGAATCTGGTAGCATCGGTCGTTGTGTTAAATAGCGGTTCAGGGTTTTAATTTTAAGGACCACAAGATATTTAGCTTTTTAATCAAAATAAAAATACATCAGCCGACCTATTTAAAAATACAACCAACCTATAATTTTATCGCGCAGACCTAGTTTCTTTTCGAGTTGGAAAATTTGTCTCCTGCCATCGTTATCGAGCAAACAGCAAATTAATGGCCAAATTTAATTCCGCAGACATTCTGTCTGTTTCCGCTTCTATATATTAGCCTATTAACTTCGTATACCCGTTGAATTCTTTTCCCCCTTTCATTCTACCTCCTAGAAATCGAAACCACAAAAAGAAAAAAAAAAAAAAAAGTAAAATCAAATCAGAAATCACAAAATCGTATCGCGATAAACCCTGGATCTCCCTGACGATCGGCGGCAAGATGAAGGGGTCGCGATGGGATGTACGAGGGGTTCGACAGTGGGATTGGTGGGGTGTCGGCTTTGTTGAGTGTACGGTTGAGTGCGGTTTCATGCTGAGGGAGGGCGGAGCTAGGATTGAGGGGAGACGCGATGAGATGGGTATTCAAGTGGAGGCGAGATGATTACCAGGAAGCGCGATCCAGGAGGAGCGGTGTTCGGTGGAGCAGCATGGAGGTGGTGGCATCTGTATTCTGGGGATCGCGAGTTGCTCCCTGGAGTTCATCGATGTAGTGGTAGCTCGCAGTTCTAGTTCTGGGGATGGGAGTCTCCGTTCGGCAGTAGTGTATTGAGGAAGAAGAATGAATTTAACAAGATTAAGGTATTTTCCTTTCATATTTAGTTTTATTTATTTGGAAAAATAAATAAGGCAGTTAGGAATTTATGATATAAAAAGCAAATAGATTTATATAATTAATAAGTTAGTTAGTTTTGATTCTTTTATTTAAACCATATTAGTTTGATTTAGATTTCAAACTCAAAATAAATAAAAAGGGTTGGATATTTAATTAAAACAATTTGGTGATTTAATTAAATGGGAAAACGGATATATATATACATATGACATTTATTTATGCATAATTGAAATATTGATCGTTAAATAAAATTTGCCATAGGTACACGATAAAATTCATTTGAGGCGATTCGAGGCAGTAAGATTTGAATTTCACAGGATATTCAGCAAAGGAAAATCCTGGTGAGTAAATCTCACTCACCTTTTATTTCTAATTATTTTTATTTCGTTAAAAATAATTGTTGTTGCTTGTTTGAATGTTTCTGCTTGTTTTATATATATTAGTTATTTAGGCAATTATATATATATATATATTGGGTTGATTGATTGGTTGGATTCCCGCAGTCTCATTAGCGGATGCCCGCAGTTTCATAGCGGATGATTACCCTATACGCCCCACGCTATGATTAGTGGATGACCTTCTATACCGCGATATTCTGCCACGAAGCAGAATTGGTATTATTTATGTGCTAACATCTGTGGATGCAGGAAAACAGGTTGGAGGAATCCAACTGGATTCCTCAAAAATATATTATCTGTTTGTTTATTTGTTTGCATATATATTGTTATATATGATGTGTTAGAAAAATAAACAATTGGTTGCTTTGTGTGTTTTATCACTGGGCTTAAGTAATGATATTTAAAAATATCGTAAAAAGGATATTTGAAATTTAAAAGGGAAATTCTATTTTTAAATAGAATTTGAATTTTGAATGGGAATAAAAATATAAACTTGTTTTGAAAAATAAAACAAGTAGTTTCTTTTTAAACGAAGCTTATAAATAGTTATAAACGAAGTGAAAAGAATTATCATTTGATAATTCAGAAATAGGAATACAAGTGTTTTGAAAATATGATTCAAAAGGAAATTTAAATATGGAAATTTGAATTCAAAAAGAAAAGGAAATAGAAAATTTGAATTTAGAATTCAAATAGGAAATCCAAGGTGGATTTGAATGTAGAACTTTCAAAGGGTGTTTGAATATAGAGAATTTGAAATAGAATTTCCAAATAGAATTTGAAATAGAATTTCAAAATAGAATTTTCAAAATAGAATTTTAAATATAGTATTTCAAAGAAGAATTCAAATGTGAAATGTTAATAGAGATTTGAATGGAATTTAAATATGAAATTTGAATTGAGATTTGAAATAGAAATTCAAGTGTTGAATTTGAACATGGGATTGAATATAGAAATTCGAATAGAGATTTGAATGTAGAATTTCAAAGTAGAATTGGAAATAGAATTTCAAATTAGGATTTCAAAATAGGAAATCCAAATGGTTTTGAAATGGGATTTGAATTCAGGGGAATTCAAATGAATTTGAGTGAAGAAATTCAAATAAGTTGAATATTAGAATTCAAAGGGTGTTGGAAATAAATTTGAATATTAGAATTCAAATGGAAAGGGAAAATGAAATTTGAATATAAGAGATTCAAATCGAATTCAAATAGGATTTAATCTATGGGATTTGAATATGAAATTCAAATGGGTTTTAAACTATGGAATTTCAAATATAGAATTTAAAAAGGAGTTCGAATATTTGAATTTAAATAGAATTCAAATATAGAAATTGGAATATAGAAGTTCAAATGGGATTTGAAACATTTAGAATTTCAAATAGAAATTTAAATGGAGTTTGGATATTTAAATTCAAGTATGAATTTCAAATATAGAAATTCAAAAAAAGGAGTTGGATTTGAAATGGGAATTCGAATAAAGAATTTGAAATGGAATTCGAATAAAGAATTTGAAATGAAATTCGAATAAAGGATTTCAAATGGGATTTGAATACAGGATTTAAAACTATGGAATTTGAAATGTAAAGATTCAAATGGAATTTGGAATATATATCTATATATATATATATTGGAATAGAGTTGAATTTATATAAACGAAGTTTAAAAGTTTATATTTATAAATATAATTAAAACGAACTCGCCGCAGCGCTGCAGTTCGTAAATTGGCGATTCGAACTTCAATTGAGTATACAGAACGCAATTGAAGTCGGAATTCTTCGAAACAAGAAACGTCAGGACCGGTTTGAAAATAGTTTTCTAATGAAGAAGAAAAATATGAATTTCGTCGTATAGATTTTGAGATATGTCAAAATCAAATTTTCAGAAAAGCAGCGCCAGAATCGTTTTAAAACCATAACGGTTTATTTCATTTATAAAAGGATTTTAAGCAAGAAAATCCGAAGTTTTTATTTAGAAAATCTCAGAGTTGAGTTGTAAAATATATGCGAATTCAAGTGGTGTAAATGAATATGATTTTTGAAAACAGAAACCAGACTTTGATTTATTGAATGGAATTAACTAAATTGAATTGAAATTGGTTAATGAATTTTCGAATTAATATTGGGCTTTGAATAAGCGAATTCGATTTGAAAATGTATATTCGAAAGCAAAGAAGGAAACTAGAATTGAAATTGAAATTCAATTTGGTTAGGAACGAGTTAAATATTTTGTTGAACATGTTATGTTCAAACGAAGGAGTAAAATAGGCAAAATGGCCGATTTAAAGAATAAATGGCGAAACTGAATTCAAACGATTAGATGGTATTGAATTGAATTGAAAACAGGTGAACACGCGTAAGCAGGTTTGATATGAAGATTTTTATTTATGTGCCCGACAAAAAGGTACATGTTTAAATTCATATATGGGTTTTATGCGCCGTATCGGCAAGCCGCTTGGCTTTTCCTTTTTCTTTTGATTGAGGAAGATACCGGGAAGCTATTTGAAATTTCCCGATGCTCCCGATACAGGGGAGGTTATGGCGAATTTTTCCGGAAATTTAAGGAGATAGAATATTTTTAAGGAATTTGACAATTAGAAATCTATAGATCGATATATATAGAATTCGATAAGGAAACGAAATCAAAAATAGCGTAAAGGGCCAAGATTGATTATTGAAAATATTTGGTTAACAAATATTGATAGAGGAAATGGAGAAGAGATTTAATTAATGAATATTAATTAAAGAGCCCAGTGATTTGTTGATATGTTTGGATGAACACTTGTTTTTACTCGATAGTTAAATCACAGACTATCGAAGTTTTGACCATCGTTGTCAATATGGAGAGACCGGTTGGATTATTATCCGAAGAACCACTCCGTATCGGCATAAGCGTTGCGAACCAAGTATGCTGAGTATATTGAAGACGGAGTAAAGTGCAAGGGCTTTTCTAGTAATAGAAATAGTGCCTTCGGTGTCGTTCAATCCCAGAACGAACGTAAATGGACGAATGTCTGACAGAGTATTTCCAATGATCAAATTGGTTGGTCTGTATGAATATATATGGTTGCAACGGATTTATCCCTTAGCATAATATCCAGAATATTTGTGCAAACTCAATTAGTGATTAACGGATCTGACAATGTGGCATTCAAAGTGATTGTGTTATCAAGGAATGGTAAGTATGCGTAGCCTCAGGCCTCAACAACCGGGAAAGGACAAAAATCGGGCAGGCAGCATGGCTATGTGGGTCGCACCCATTAGGGTGTATAATCACCTATCTAGAGAAATTCCTTTTGTTTCTAAATCTATCGATTCTGCCCATTCGGGAAACGGTGGTTTGAGTCCAACCGTTGGTGATATACATTCGATACACTCAAGCGAAATGAGTGGTCGGTCATGTGTGGGCCGGGTTGCAAGATGTTCTTGTTGAACCCAGGTGTATTCGCCTCTAGAGATACATCATCGGAAGGTGGTTCCATACCTTGTCATGTTGGAAATCCAATCTCCAATAAGCGCCATGCGGTTTTTGATTTTATAATTTATGTGGAGCGTGAGATGCAAGCGTTCTGCTATTTGGTTATTTACTTGATGTAGACATTATTATAATATCACTGGATTTTCGTATCAAAGTGTTTTGGGTTATAGTAAGGTAAAAACCGTCCGTGTTTATGTGTGGGCTGGTCTTACTATTACTTTTCTTTCGAAAAGAGTTTTGAAAGTTAAACAAGTGGTTGGAGTTTACTCACACCAGTCCCATGACTGACCCAGAGTTTATTTTGTTTGTTTTCCCTAAACTCTTGGGTGCCCAAATTTGTACGGGCAGTCAAGTGTTTCAGGCTTTTACAGATACACTTGGAGGAGCTTGAAGCAGGAGGCTTCAACGTTAGTTATTTAGAGTTACTTCCGCTGGATCAAATGTTATGTGTACTCTGATGATGGTATGTATATATGTACAAAACAGATTTGTATTTCAAAGCTTATGTTATAGAATATATTTTATTCGTTCCGCTGTGAGTTGTGATCTTCGTTTTCTTCTATTCTAATATTTCTTTCTTTCTATTTCTCATCCTCTAACTTCTTTCTAATAATGAGTCGTATTTCTGTGTTATTTGAGTTGGACGTGTGGTGTTTTTAGTCAACTCAGATAGCTCGGATTTGCGGGTCGTTACAGTTGGTATCAGAGCCTAGGTTGAGCGAATACCTAGGCTTGTGTGGCATGTGCTCATTAGAGATAGGGTCAGTAGTACCCTAGAATGAGTTGAGCATATATATACGAGAGAGCGTATTTGTAATTTGATATAAAAGTTGTTTTATATTGTGTTGGCTAGTCTGTTGAGTGGTTTATGAATTCTGGTCGAATCGTGGGACGCCACGAAGTCGATAGGGATTTCTAAATACTTGAACAGAAAATTGAACACGATATTGTTTTAAAGTGGGTGGGTGAAATTATTTTACCCAAAATTTCTATTTTGATATAGAAAGAATAATTTTCTAGAATTATTATATGGATGTGTTGGATGTTGACTTTATAACCAAATGAGATTATAAATTTAGAATAGTTATTTATAACCAAATAGAATTTGTATAGGAATTAAATATACAAATGAGATGAATTAGAATTAAATTCAAACCAGAATTAAGAATTCAAAATCCTGGGAAGTTGAAAATATTTTTCAAAGTATATTAAAATAATATAGATTTGTTTTAAAGGATTTGAGAGAAAATCATGGATTTTGAAATAATGAGGCACTGAACTCACTTCAGTGGCTTGAAAATAATTCTGATGATGATTGCAACATCATCAGTGTTCATTTCCGAGTTTCTAAGTGATGGATTGCTACCTTAGAAATTTTTTGATGGAAATTTGTTTGAAAGAAAACAAGTTGTTTTGGAAAAAATTCAAATGTTTTGAATTTAAAATAGAAATAAATATATGTATATATATTTATGTGATTTCAAAAGAATTTGAAATGAAAATCCTGGGATTTGGATGCTAGAATTGGAACTTAACTTAAGCTAGTTAAATGGGCCGAAGTGAATGAATTGATTAGAATCAATTTAAATAAATTATTGAAATAAATATGAATTGAATGTGAAGGCATATGAAAGGAAACCAAAAGTTTTGGTTGAAAATAAAGTCATAGAAATATGAGGAGTTGAGTTTCAACGTAAATGAGATGTTGAAAAGTAATAGGTTTGTACCATTTCCCTACTTTAGCAATTTCGAGGACGAAATTATTTAAGGGGGAAAGAATGTAACGACCCAGGTTTTTGAACGATTAGTTTTAAATATTTAATATCGTTTTAAATATGGTGTTGATAATATAAAAGAATTTTTATATTGAATTTATCGATTAAATAATCGATATAGGATATAATTCAGATTTAAAACTGAATCGAAATGATTCAGTCGATCAATATAATTCTAGTTGAATATCGACGAGTTATTTTCAATGACTTTAATCGTTTATTTGATATTGATAGTCTGTATAAGCAAACGAATTAAATTTCAGAATATGCTCAGTTAAGTTTAGAATAACGTAAGAATCTGGTAGCATCGGTCGTTGTGTTAAATAGCGGTTCAGGGTTTTAATTTTAAGGACCACAAGATATTTAGCTTTTTAATCAAAATAAAAATACATCAGCCGACCTATTTAAAAATACAACCAACCTATAATTTTATCGCGCAGACCTAGTTTCTTTTCGAGTTGGAAAATTTGTCTCCTGCCATCGTTATCGAGCAAACAGCAAATTAATGGCCAAATTTAATTCCGCAGACATTCTGTCTGTTTCCGCTTCTATATATTAGCCTATTAACTTCGTATACCCGTTGAATTCTTTTCCCCCTTTCATTCTACCTCCTAGAAATCGAAACCACAAAAAGAAAAAAAAAAAAAAAGTAAAATCAAATCAGAAATCACAAAATCGTATCGCGATAAACCCTGGATCTCCCTGACGATCGGCGGCAAGATGAAGGGGTCGCGATGGGATGTACGAGGGGTTCGACAGTGGGATTGGTGGGGTGTCGGCTTTGTTGAGTGTACGGTTGAGTGCGGTTTCATGCTGAGGGAGGGCGGAGCTAGGATTGAGGGGAGACGCGATGAGATGGGTATTCAAGTGGAGGCGAGATGATTACCAGGAAGCGCGATCCAGGAGGAGCGGTGTTCGGTGGAGCAGCATGGAGGTGGTGGCATCTGTATTCTGGGGATCGCGAGTTGCTCCCTGGAGTTCATCGATGTAGTGGTAGCTCGCAGTTCTAGTTCTGGGGATGGGAGTCTCCGTTCGGCAGTAGTGTATTGAGGAAGAAGAATGAATTTAACAAGATTAAGGTATTTTCCTTTCATATTTAGTTTTATTTATTTGGAAAAATAAATAAGGCAGTTAGGAATTTATGATATAAAAAGCAAATAGATTTATATAATTAATAAGTTAGTTAGTTTTGATTCTTTTATTTAAACCATATTAGTTTGATTTAGATTTCAAACTCAAAATAAATAAAAAGGGTTGGATATTTAATTAAAACAATTTGGTGATTTAATTAAATGGGAAAACGGATATATATATACATATGACATTTATTTATGCATAATTGAAATATTGATCGTTAAATAAAATTTGCCATAGGTACACGATAAAATTCATTTGAGGCGATTCGAGGCAGTAAGATTTGAATTTCACAGGATATTCAGCAAAGGAAAATCCTGGTGAGTAAATCTCACTCACCTTTTATTTCTAATTATTTTTATTTCGTTAAAAATAATTGTTGTTGCTTGTTTGAATGTTTCTGCTTGTTTTATATATATTAGTTATTTAGGCAATTATATATATATATATATTGGGTTGATTGATTGGTTGGATTCCCGCAGTCTCATTAGCGGATGCCCGCAGTTTCATAGCGGATGATTACCCTATACGCCCCACGCTATGATTAGTGGATGACCTTCTATACCGCGATATTCTGCCACGAAGCAGAATTGGTATTATTTATGTGCTAACATCTGTGGATGCAGGAAAACAGGTTGGAGGAATCCAACTGGATTCCTCAAAAATATATTATCTGTTTGTTTATTTGTTTGCATATATATTGTTATATATGATGTGTTAGAAAAATAAACAATTGGTTGCTTTGTGTGTTTTATCACTGGGCTTAAGTAATGATATTTAAAAATATCGTAAAAAGGATATTTGAAATTTAAAAGGGAAATTCTATTTTTAAATAGAATTTGAATTTTGAATGGGAATAAAAATATAAACTTGTTTTGAAAAATAAAACAAGTAGTTTCTTTTTAAACGAAGCTTATAAATAGTTATAAACGAAGTGAAAAGAATTATCATTTGATAATTCAGAAATAGGAATACAAGTGTTTTGAAAATATGATTCAAAAGGAAATTTAAATATGGAAATTTGAATTCAAAAAGAAAAGGAAATAGAAAATTTGAATTTAGAATTCAAATAGGAAATCCAAGGTGGATTTGAATGTAGAACTTTCAAAGGGTGTTTGAATATAGAGAATTTGAAATAGAATTTCCAAATAGAATTTGAAATAGAATTTCAAAATAGAATTTTCAAAATAGAATTTTAAATATAGTATTTCAAAGAAGAATTCAAATGTGAAATGTGAATAGAGATTTGAATGGAATTTAAATATGAAATTTGAATTGAGATTTGAAATAGAAATTCAAGTGTTGAATTTGAACATGGGATTGAATATAGAAATTCGAATAGAGATTTGAATGTAGAATTTCAAAGTAGAATTGGAAATAGAATTTCAAATTAGGATTTCAAAATAGGAAATCCAAATGGTTTTGAAATGGGATTTGAATTCAGGGGAATTCAAATGAATTTGAGTGAAGAAATTCAAATAAGTTGAATATTAGAATTCAAAGGGTGTTGGAAATAAATTTGAATATTAGAATTCAAATGGAAAGGGAAAATGAAATTTGAATATAAGAGATTCAAATCGAATTCAAATAGGATTTAATCTATGGGATTTGAATATGAAATTCAAATGGGTTTTAAACTATGGAATTTCAAATATAGAATTTAAAAAGGAGTTCGAATATTTGAATTTAAATAGAATTCAAATATAGAAATTGGAATATAGAAGTTCAAATGGGATTTGAAACATTTAGAATTTCAAATAGAAATTTAAATGGAGTTTGGATATTTAAATTCAAGTATGAATTTCAAATATAGAAATTCAAAAAAAGGAGTTGGATTTGAAATGGGAATTCGAATAAAGAATTTGAAATGGAATTCGAATAAAGAATTTGAAATGAAATTCGAATAAAGGATTTCAAATGGGATTTGAATACAGGATTTAAAACTATGGAATTTGAAATGTAAAGATTCAAATGGAATTTGGAATATATATCTATATATATATATATTGGAATAGAGTTGAATTTATATAAACGAAGTTTAAAAGTTTATATTTATAAATATAATTAAAACGAACTCGCCGCAGCGCTGCAGTTCGTAAATTGGCGATTCGAACTTCAATTGAGTATACAGAACGCAATTGAAGTCGGAATTCTTCGAAACAAGAAACGTCAGGACCGGTTTGAAAATAGTTTTCTAATGAAGAAGAAAAATATGAATTTCGTCGTATAGATTTTGAGATATGTCAAAATCAAATTTTCAGAAAAGCAGCGCCAGAATCGTTTTAAAACCATAACGGTTTATTTCATTTATAAAAGGATTTTAAGCAAGAAAATCCGAAGTTTTTATTTAGAAAATCTCAGAGTTGAGTTGTAAAATATATGCGAATTCAAGTGGTGTAAATGAATATGATTTTTGAAAACAGAAACCAGACTTTGATTTATTGAATGGAATTAACTAAATTGAATTGAAATTGGTTAATGAATTTTCGAATTAATATTGGGCTTTGAATAAGCGAATTCGATTTGAAAATGTATATTCGAAAGCAAAGAAGGAAACTAGAATTGAAATTGAAATTCAATTTGGTTAGGAACGAGTTAAATATTTTGTTGAACATGTTATGTTCAAACGAAGGAGTAAAATAGGCAAAATGGCCGATTTAAAGAATAAATGGCGAAACTGAATTCAAACGATTAGATGGTATTGAATTGAATTGAAAACAGGTGAACACGCGTAAGCAGGTTTGATATGAAGATTTTTATTTATGTGCCCGACAAAAAGGTACATGTTTAAATTCATATATGGGTTTTATGCGCCGTATCGGCAAGCCGCTTGGCTTTTCCTTTTTCTTTTGATTGAGGAAGATACCGGGAAGCTATTTGAAATTTCCCGATGCTCCCGATACAGGGGAGGTTATGGCGAATTTTTCCGGAAATTTAAGGAGATAGAATATTTTTAAGGAATTTGACAATTAGAAATCTATAGATCGATATATATAGAATTCGATAAGGAAACGAAATCAAAAATAGCGTAAAGGGCCAAGATTGATTATTGAAAATATTTGGTTAACAAATATTGATAGAGGAAATGGAGAAGAGATTTAATTAATGAATATTAATTAAAGAGCCCAGTGATTTGTTGATATGTTTGGATGAACACTTGTTTTTACTCGATAGTTAAATCACAGACTATCGAAGTTTTGACCATCGTTGTCAATATGGAGAGACCGGTTGGATTATTATCCGAAGAACCACTCCGTATCGGCATAAGCGTTGCGAACCAAGTATGCTGAGTATATTGAAGACGGAGTAAAGTGCAAGGGCTTTTCTAGTAATAGAAATAGTGCCTTCGGTGTCGTTCAATCCCAGAACGAACGTAAATGGACGAATGTCTGACAGAGTATTTCCAATGATCAAATTGGTTGGTCTGTATGAATATATATGGTTGCAACGGATTTATCCCTTAGCATAATATCCAGAATATTTGTGCAAACTCAATTAGTGATTAACGGATCTGACAATGTGGCATTCAAAGTGATTGTGTTATCAAGGAATGGTAAGTATGCGTAGCCTCAGGCCTCAACAACCGGGAAAGGACAAAAATCGGGCAGGCAGCATGGCTATGTGGGTCGCACCCATTAGGGTGTATAATCACCTATCTAGAGAAATTCCTTTTGTTTCTAAATCTATCGATTCTGCCCATTCGGGAAACGGTGGTTTGAGTCCAACCGTTGGTGATATACATTCGATACACTCAAGCGAAATGAGTGGTCGGTCATGTGTGGGCCGGGTTGCAAGATGTTCTTGTTGAACCCAGGTGTATTCGCCTCTAGAGATACATCATCGGAAGGTGGTTCCATACCTTGTCATGTTGGAAATCCAATCTCCAATAAGCGCCATGCGGTTTTTGATTTTATAATTTATGTGGAGCGTGAGATGCAAGCGTTCTGCTATTTGGTTATTTACTTGATGTAGACATTATTATAATATCACTGGATTTTCGTATCAAAGTGTTTTGGGTTATAGTAAGGTAAAAACCGTCCGTGTTTATGTGTGGGCTGGTCTTACTATTACTTTTCTTTCGAAAAGAGTTTTGAAAGTTAAACAAGTGGTTGGAGTTTACTCACACCAGTCCCATGACTGACCCAGAGTTTATTTTGTTTGTTTTCCCTAAACTCTTGGGTGCCCAAATTTGTACGGGCAGTCAAGTGTTTCAGGCTTTTACAGATACACTTGGAGGAGCTTGAAGCAGGAGGCTTCAACGTTAGTTATTTAGAGTTACTTCCGCTGGATCAAATGTTATGTGTACTCTGATGATGGTATGTATATATGTACAAAACAGATTTGTATTTCAAAGCTTATGTTATAGAATATATTTTATTCGTTCCGCTGTGAGTTGTGATCTTCGTTTTCTTCTATTCTAATATTTCTTTCTTTCTATTTCTCATCCTCTAACTTCTTTCTAATAATGAGTCGTATTTCTGTGTTATTTGAGTTGGACGTGTGGTGTTTTTAGTCAACTCAGATAGCTCGGATTTGCGGGTCGTTACACTTTGTTTTAATATTCTGAATCTTATAAAATTATTTTGCTTGTAATTGACTAAGTCTGTATAAAACGGTATTTTTCTTTTTAGTTTATTTATCGGTTGACCGATTTTATACCGTTTATCCACCAAACAACTCTGTTTGATTCCAAATTTGAAATACAACAAAAATTAATTATACATACTTAAATAAAATATGTGTTATTACAAACCGATGTCGTTTGAAGATTAATTATTTTAAAATTTGGTATCGTGTCAATATAATACTTCTAACTCCAAAACAAATCGTAAATCACGAGCTATCGCGATTAATTTAAGTATGTTTTAATTGTATATGTATTTGTACATTCACTTCATTTCCAATATAATTTCATATATTTAAACGAATAAAACCTCTAATTTGTTTTAATGTCAACCACTTTTATTTTTAAATTCAACCAATTAAATTCTCAATCCAATTCCAAATCAAATTTAAATATCCAATCAAATTCAACAATAAATATTTGATTCCCAACCATCCATTCCGAATTAGATATTGAATTCAATTCATACTCAAAACAATATATTTGATTTTTACTCCAGTGTCAATATAAAATTGATTATTGACAGTTAATTCTTGAATTAATTTCATTTCCCAATTGTTGAAATTTCTAGGTCGTTACACGAGACATGACTTGGGGGAGGGAACACAACAACAAGCTTCCTTAGATATCCTTACCATTATGACTTGAAGAAGTTATCAAGAAAAGTAGATACAAACTAGCATGACGCAGTAACAGAGCTAGAAGTTGTGTCGACTGCAATCAAGACTTGACAAAACATAGACAAATGTATAGCGGAGCCTGCATCAAGAAGCCAACTGAACCATGAATTACATGAAACAATTATGTTTCCATAGAGGTGAAGAACAACCTCAATTACTAGACGGTGTATGACAAAGCGCATAGAATAAAGTAGCAGTACATAACATTGCAACTAGCTCAATACTACAAGGAACAACATCTTGCATACAAAAAAAAGAATCTAACATGAAGCCTAAAATACCATGTAGGAGATGGTTAGGCAATCAGGCTGCACTACCACATCAAGTCAGCATGATTTGAGCAATAATATTTTATTGAAAGGTATTTAGCGATAATATTTGATTCATTCAATTTTTTAATGTAAATTTAAATGAATTATTTCGAAAGATTGTTTTCATAAAAGAATAAGAAAAGAAATGTTTGATTTTAAAGAAATAAAAATTATTTGAAAATAAATATTTTGGAGATAATAAATGGTTTGTAATTTTTATATAAACAATGACAATTTCGATGGCTTAATTACTAATATTTGAAGATTTTAAAAACAAAAATGCTATGATTTGCGAAATGATATATCATTTTAGGATGCAAAATGATTTGTTGTGTTACCGGATATTCGGTGAACCCGTGACTAAAAACTGAGCATGGGTTTAGTGGAACCCTTGGAGATCGTCTATATTAGAGTGATAGAGGAACACTTTGTATTTGTTTATTTATTTATTATTTATGGAGATTGTTATGACCCAGTGTCCTTGTTACAGGAGAAACTTCTCGATGTGGTTGCATATATATTAATATGCTTTTAGTAGAATATTGGAGATTTTCAAAAGTGATTTGTTTTTAAATCCCAAATGAAGTATGATTTGATATGAAGAATATATATATACACACACACATACACATATATATCAATGATTTGAAATGCAACCGGGACTTTTAAGATCGAAGAAATTATTTTAAAAAAGAGTGGATTTTAAAACTAAGAAAGTTGGTTAAATTTCATAAATATAAATTTGAAGATTAAGCCTGAACGATAGTTTGGGATTTGCATATTGTTTGTGTGTCATAGGCACGATGAGTCTATTTGTGAATAGGAGAACTACATTAGCTTGATCATGTGTCTAATTAGATATCCAATTAGATAGGGTACGTAGGCAGTCTCAAGTGAACGTGATGCAACCCCAAAAATAACATTATATTTTTTGTTTATTGTTTGTAATTTATCTTGCAGTGTCATATTATTCCTTCTTACTATATTATTCCGCATTTGACTTGTTTATTGAGCTTATAGGAGTAACTATTGTTATCTGTCTCATCTGTGTTGTGCATATGTAGATTGATTTATTTAAGTTTTCTTGTATATTACTGCGCACCTTGTAGATAAGATGATATCTGGTAATTTGTATAATCAGGATTGTATCCTATATACTTAGCAGAATCGAACATTTGTCAAACATTATGCAGTAAATTGGTAGTTTTCATTAGCAGTTTAATAGTAGACAAATATCATGGCTACTTTAACTTGCTCAAAATCCAAGGTCATTTCATTTAGTATTAGAGCTTATGTTACATGCGTAAGCACAATTTGTCTAGATTAGTAATTCAACCTCAGAATTTTAAAATGAAAATGCCGTAGTTTGACAAATAGAAATGGATAGGATAAGGCATGGTACATCCGACTGGAGATATGGATTGGATTATTTTTCCCGTCCTAAACTTTTGTAGATTGTTTGTTTTCGTTATATTTTTTGTTCCTGTAACTTGGAGGACGAAATTCTTTTAAGGGGAAGAATGTAATGACTCACATTTTTGACTCGTCAAATTTGAATTTAAACATAATAAAATATAGATTTAAAATTTGGAATATATTTTTTATGATGTATTTTAACTTATTTTATTTAATTTCAGTAATTGTTTTGGTCTTAGTAATTAGAGATGCTAAATTTAAACATGTTATCACATCCATACAAAATATGTTATACCCTCGGTTTTCAACATTGGGTTCGTATTAATGAACTGAACATGTTAGTGTAATTGTTTAACACATTTTAAGTGTAAAATATAGGTAAGATAAAGGTTGTGGATTTAGTTATGGTCAATGTAATTTCTAATTATATTTTATAGTAGCACACGTTAGCAGAATTGTAACAACCCGGAATTTTGAAACCAATTTAAAAATTTTATTTTAGCAATTTTAATGGATTTTGAAAATTTAAAATGATTTATTTTAAATAATAATGATTAAAAATTTATTTAAATCGAAGTTAGAACGAAAATTATTAATTTAATTATAAAAGGATTTTAAAATAGCGCGGTAATTTGAAAATTTGAATTTAAACTTTGATTGAATGTATAGGATTCAAAATAAATCGGATTTTAGTAATACCTAAAATATTTAAATCTATTTAAAAATATCTTTACAAAGAATCTGAAAATTTGAAATTTTATAGTGGGAATAAAAAGTTATGCCCGGTTTAAAATTCAGAATAGTCGATGTATAATTTAATATAATATATATCCCATATAAATAGCCATTTTGCAAACGATCTCCGTTTTTGATGAAACCACTTTGTTGGATCCGGAATGCCAAATTATTGCTAGATTCCAATTTCCATAATTTTTGAATTAATATGTGAGTGTAGTAAATATAAACGTGTTTTGTCAATTTCAATCAAATTGGATCGACCAGAAAATGACCATTTTTCAAACAACTCCAAATTCGACGAAATTAATTTTGTTAGGACCGTATCGTCAAAACATAGCTAGATTTATTTTTTAGGAATTTTTGGGGTCAGTACGTGGCCTCGGTAAATTAAAATGTACATTTGAAATCAATATATTTCAATTTTGATGGAAACTGAACGAAACAGTCGAATTGGCTTACCGGACATATCCCATTGTGTCCGGAATGGGGATAATTAGCTAGGAATGACATTCGTTGGGTTTCATTTGGAATTCGGACGAGAAATTTCTCAATATGGAATTTAATTGTATTAAATATTAATTATTTAATCCTGTAAATACCCTTAAAAAGTGGCTAACCCTAATTTCCCAAAGTAAGCCGCCTTTCATTTTCGTCAGTGGCCAATATCGTTCGAAATTCATTCCTTAACGATTCCCAATCGAAGCAACTTCAGTTCAAACATATCAAGCGGAAATTAAAGAGCAGATTCAGATCTTTAATTCTATAAGGAGATGATCGGATATCATGTTGTATGGCATGAGAATTTCCACCCTGAAGTGTCAATATTCGCAGCCGATTTCCGTAAAGGGGGCCCTACCGAGCTCGAGGTGGTTGATGGCGGTGGAAGGTCTTGGTGGGGGCGATGGTGTGGTATGGGCAGATCGACGTCCGATCGTCGATACAGGTGGAGGCGGCGACTTCTTCAATGGGAACAATGGGTTCTGTTAAACGTCAGAAGGAACGGGAAGGAGGAAAGGGATTAGTTCCCTAATGAAAGTAAAAAATTATTTAATTATTTTAAATTGTGTAATCAAAATTTAGATGACCATAACTTCTACATATCACATCAGAATTCAGCAAATTCAGATGTGTTGGATTCGCAAGGAAAAACTCTACAACATGGAACAGACCAGAGCTGAAATGGAGTGATCTAAAATTTTGAAGAATCCAAAACCCAATGTGATATTTCTTTTTTCTAAATTAAAAATAATTTATTATTGCATTGCAGAATTTATACATCGTAAAAATTCAGTTGTATATGGTGTGTGATGTGAATTGATTTATTTGATTGTGATGATATGTTGGATGAAATTGGATTGATTAGGAATTGTTTAATCATATAATGGTTAGATTTGTTTTACAATAAAAATTCTCTTTGTATTGTAAACAAGTTATCATAAAATTTATAGGATTTGTTATAATATAAATATGTTCTTTTTTTTATTGTCATACAAAACATAGGATTAGTTATATTATTAAAATGTTCTTTATTTACACATGAAACATCAGATTTGTTATAACATAAAAGTATTCATTTTTGTTAAATAGAAAAGTGTTGAAACAAAATATCCATTTTTGTTAAATAGAAAAGTGTTGAAGCAAAATATTCATTTTTGTTAAATATAGAAAATGTTGAAATGAAATATTCATTTTTGTTAAATAGAAAAGTGTTGAAACCAAATATTCATTTTTGTTAAATAGAAAAGTGTTGAAACAAAATATTCGTTTTTGTTAAATAGAAAAGTGTTGAAACAAAATATTCATTTTTGTTAAATAGAAAAGTGTTGAAACAAAATATTCATTTTTGTTGAATAGAATAGTATTGAAAAAATATTCGTTTTTGTTAAATAGAAAAGTGTTGAAATAAAATATTCATTTTTGTTAAATAAAAAAGTGTTGAAACAAAATATTCATTTTTGTTAAATAGATAAGTATTAAAACAAATTTTACATTGAATTGTTCACAAATAAAAGCATTCATTTTTATTTGTCAAATTTTACATTGAATTGTTGACAAATAAAAGCATTCATTTTTATTTGTCAAGTTTAACATTGAATTTGTAAACAAATAAAAGTAGTCATTTTTATTTGTTATGTGAAAGATAGAAATTTGTATGCAAATAAATTTACATTTTTATTTGTCATGATAAGGATAGAAATTTGTATGCAAATAAATTTACATTTTTATTTGTCATATTTAAATAGAACTAACTGTATGCAAATAAAACCAATTCTTTTTATATGTCATGTTGAGATTAGAATTATAAAACATGTGTGTAGACAAAATTACCTTTTTATTTTGTCTATAAAACATGTGTGTAGACAAAATTACCTTATTATTTTGCCGTTAGAATTATAAAACATGTGTGTAGATGAAATTACCTTTTTATTTTGTCATTAGAATTATAAAACATGTAGGTGGACAAAATTCCCTTTTTATATTGTCATTAGAATTATAGAAAATGACATGTAAATAAATATTCGTTTATTTGTCATTAGAGATATAGAAATTGTATGCAAATGAAATATTCTTTTATTTGTCATCAAAGACATAGAAATCGTTATGTAAATAAAATATTCTTTTTATTTGTCATGTAAAACATAGGATGTGAAGAAAATAAAATATTCTTTTTATTTTTGTACATATGAAATATAGGATGATAAACAATAAAATATTTATTTTTATCATAACATGTTAATGTTAGCATTGTTATTATAATGATCATTTGTTAAATATATTTTGCTAGATTAAGATCATGTCATGTAGATGTTATTGTTGTTATTATAAAATGATCATTTGTTAAATATATGTTTGTGAAGTTGAAATGTTTAACGTATTAAAAATAATTTTAACATTAATGTGGTAGTTGAAATTAAATTATAAATATTTGTTTATAATTTAAATAGTGAAAATTGGTTAAATAGATAAATAATTCAAACAGAGTTAGAATTGGTTAAAATTATTAACCAATGATTTATTTATATAAACTGTTGTTGTTTGAAAACCCCACACTGATATTGAGATGATATTTGGCATACACTAGTCCCAATAGTTAGTTATATGTCAATCGATGGATTGACAGTCTGTTTTGAGCGTTATTTATTTATTTTAATGCTCACACAATTGTAAATTCCACTCTGGAAGTGAATGGATTGTTTAATGATTATTTATCATTATTGTTATATACATGCGATGTATGAAATCCATATAACTGAAATTATATGGTAATTGGTTGAGTCGCATTCTGGTTCAGAATAAAGAAAATTTCTTAAAGAATATTTTAACGTAACGAGTATTTTAACATAAAGGTATTTTAAATAAAGAATATCTTAAAAAAAAGAATATTTTAAGATAACAATATTTTAAAATTAATATTCAGTAAAGAATAAATTATGATTTCGATGTCCAATTTTGATGGACACAAAAATATTAAAATATGAAGCTGTGTTAAGTAGCAAACGCCGTTTTAACCCAAATGGGTTTATAGATCGATTTTATTCATTTTATATTGAATATCGAAAAGAAGTAATTTCAAAATCTAATGTTTTGAAAATATTATCGTTTAATATGATAAAAATATAGAATATTCAATTTTGCTTTAAAATTGAAAATGAAGTTAAAACCATTTTAAACTGAATTTATAAAATACGTTTTAAATAGAAATCGACGTTAGATATTATATATATTTATTTAATGATTTGAATAGAACGTGCCGCGCAGCGACCGTTTGCGAATTTCGACCATTAGCTGCAAATGGATGTAACGGGAGATCCGACCGTCGGATTCTCCTAAAACAGAAACCATTGGGTTCGTGTCGAAAAGATCTTTCCAATGAATATAAGAGTTTTGAAATCTAACGGTTGGATTTGGAATTATGTCCAAATCAAATTAGAAAAAGGTCGCTATGGATGTAGTTCGGTGGCCGTTATTGGAAACCGACTGTACGGGCCTTGATAAAATTATTAAAAATATGGTAAAATTATGTAAGATTATAAAAAATGGTTTGGATGAAAAATTTCATATTTGAAAAGATAAAAATATATTTTTATCGAAATGAACTAGTTATTAAGTAGAATAAATCTTTAAATTTAGATTTAATGAGGCTTTCCAATTAATTAATAAATAAATTGGAATTAAATAAAATAAATTGGATTTTGGGTTTATCATGAATGGTGTCTTCAATAACACTGTTCTTAAACCTAGTCAAGAAAAGAATAAATCTTTTAATTAAGATTATTAGAGTTTCCAGTTATATTTAGTAATTGGAATAAAGTGAAATGTGAATTGGGTTTATCGTGAACTGTGTTTTAAACGACAATTGTTATTTAACCCAATTAATAGTAAAAATATAATTTGGAATTTATAAATCTTTTTATTATGACGAAACGGAAATTTTCCAAAGTAAGGTTTTCCAATTTAATATGTTAACTTGGAATTGAATGGAATTCAATTTAATAATAATCGAGATGAGCTTCTGTAAGAGAAGACCGTTATTATATATGGAATTTAAAAGGCTTCGTTGTTATTCCATTTATATTATTAGTCTGACATGGAAATTTATATCGATTATATATTGATTTGATTTCTGTGAAAATTCCATGTTTAATGGAAGATGATTCTGGGTTTATCGTGAACTGTGTTTTAAATGACATTGGTTCTTTAACCGAATTAAAGGCAAGATTAATTTCTTAAATTTGAATAATCATAAAGTGATGATTTTTGATATTAAAACCAAATTGGAGTTTTAATGAATCTTTAAAAAGAAGATTAATGAATAAATTTAAAAGAATTTATCTTTGATAAAATTAATGGGAACCTTACCCCAATAATGTGAATATTTATTTAAACGAATATTCTGAATTGCTGGCGTATGATGTGTTCTATAGCACTTAATTATTGGTTATAAAATACGCGAATTATATGGAAAGACTGGATTTAACCCATTCTGAATAATTACTACGACGATGGAAAGTTGAAGATAAAGACGGTGGCTGAAGACTGGAGATCTTCACATCGTTTGGATGATTACTGATGTCATGATTGGGAGGCATCCCAAGACAAGGTAATAAGTGGTGATCGTCAAGATGTACTTAGGGATCGATGGATATGCGAGAACCTCTCTCCTGTATTGGACATATGGGACGAGGAATAAGGTGTCTTCGGTTTCGTTCAGACCCAGAACGAACTTGTAAATGGATGGTACGTCTGACGTTGTATTCCTTTATGTTATATTCGTTGATCTCTGCTAAATATATATCTGTTTGGTGGCGGAGAATTTATTCTCTTGCTTAACACCCTTCTATGAGACACATGAGCTTAGAGGTTATGTATTGGCAGAAATCAATGGTATGGTATGGATTGACAATGTGGCATGCTAAGATGCAAATGATCAAGGCTTTTGTTGAAAAGAAGATCCTTGTGGTTGATGATCAAAGCACAGCTTTATTTAGCATAGCTTTGTGCAGTGATACTTTGCGAGCCTCACATCCCGGTATGAACCAGAAACGGGAGAAGGATCCAGGGAGAACATGCTTTTCTTTCTAGCTAGAAGTGGTGTTAGGGTTTTACAAGCCCAGAGATTTTTACTTATATGGATGATGGATTGCGAGGCTCCTCGGTATTTAAGTCCCTAGTGGCTCTATTTTACGCCCCATGGGGTGCAGAGACGTATTGTTCAGGAGTTATAATCCACTAACATATGTGTGGACCGGCCTTGTGGCTCCTAAGGGCTTGACTGAGTACTTGTCCTAAGACACGGGCTAGATTGTCTCGAAATCGGTAAGGATGATCCCTTGCCTTGGTTCATGATGAAAATCCAGCTTCCAATACGATACCATACAGTTTTGATTGTATAACTAGTATGGCGACATAGTATATGGTAGCTATGCCATCTATGATTGGTACATTATGATTGAATTGTTTTTGAAACATATATACACTAATAATAATATCAATTCTGTTTTATCGTATCAAGCATTTTTTACCATGATAAGGTAAAACTCTATCCTCTGGTTTGTGTTTCATTGTGTGATGGGAATTGAGTTTTATAATGGTTTCATTTTTCTAAAAATCATTGCGTTGTTTAAAGATTTACTTTATTTATGCACTTGCAATCCAATGGATTAAACCCATTCCGGGTTAGCGGCGTGGTCCTGTGATTAACCTTGTTATTATTAGATAAGTTAAGTAAGATTTCTCATACCAGTCCCATGACTGACTCATAGTTTGTTTCACTTTGCAAACTCGGGTGCCCTCTTTTCCACACGGGCAGTCGAGTGGCTTCTTTTGTCAATATTTATTTTTTGAGCAGGATTCTGGAATGAAGCTTAAAGTTGTGTCCAGAGCATTGATAGTCTTCCGCTGCGTTGTATTAAATTTGTGTAAATTAATCTTCCGCTGTTGTATTATTATATTCAACGCACTCTGATATTTTGTACTCTGATGTTACATTATTATGATGTAATAAAAGTCTGCTGTTATTTGTTTTGATGTTATGTATGCCCAAAGTTAGTGTATTCGACGACTTCCCGAGAGGTTTTTTTTTTGGTTGTTACATGTGGTATCAAAGCTTTGGTTAATCCAAATCTTTGGGGTACAACTCGTTAGGATTGAACAAAAGACTATTCAGAGGTAGGGTTAGTAATATCATGTAAAAGAATACTCATTAGAGGTAGGATCAGTAACATCCTGGAATGAGAAAACTTGTTAGAGATGGGTTAGAAATTCCTTAGAATGAGTTGAGAGTGACAAGTTTATAACTAACGTATTTGTGATTATATATAATCCGATCTTAGAAAATATGATTTTTAAATATATAGAAGTTATATATATTTGAAAAAAAACTAAATAACTAACCAATTGATGATTGTGTTGTGTGATTATTAGTTCAACTAATAAAATTATTGAAACCAATAAAAAAGATGAAAGTTGAGTTGGTTAATTAAACAACTTTCAGCTCCGTTCCTTTTCGAAGATGAAAAGATTTTAAGTGGGGGGAGATTGTAACAACCCGGAATTTTGAAACCAATTTAAAATTTTTATTTTAGCAATTTTAATGGATTTTGAAAATTTAAAATGATTTATTTTAAATAATAACGATTAAAAATTTATTTAAATCGAAGTTAAAACAATTTTTTTTAATTTAATTACAAAAGGAGTTTAAAATAGCGCGGTAATTTGAAAATTTTAATTTGAACTTTGACAGAATGTATAGGATTCAAAATTGTTGGAACCAAAATTGGCTCTAACACCCAAATTAACGATAATTGTAATAAAATGAAATCGAAAATAAGATAGAGACGCAAGATTTATAGTGGTTCGGCGTTAAAGAGCCTACATCCACTTTATATCACTTGGATTAATGATGTGAATGCAATTACAACAAGATTCTCACTCAATCAATACATACATTCACTCAATAATCTTTGAGAAATGCTTTAAGTAATGATTTGAATGGGATTAAGGTACTGAAATTCGGTTTTGTAAGAATACTTGAGTTTTGAGAATGCCCAAAAAAAGATGCTTCCAAATGCCTCTTGGTGGTGTATTTATAGGTGAAAAATCCTCTTGGAATCGGATTGGTTCAGATCCACGTGGCATCCATCCCATCACTTTCGGGTTCGGATGGATTCTGGTGATGACAGTACATCTGGTTAGTGGAAAACATGGGTAGAACGTGTGTATAACCGCCCCGAATATCAAGGGAACGTGGGAGCGAGTGTTGTTGCAGTTCTGGATTCGGATCGGATAGGCTTGTAAAAAAGGGGGGTCGGATCGGCCTTGTCTCTTCCGATCCGGTCCGGCATGCATCCTGTCTTTCCTTGCTTTGTGTTGGTTTTCTTCTACCTAGAGAATTCCGATCCGGTTATCTAGCAGTGGTTCTCTTCATTGTTTGAGTCTTTAACTTTGTGTAGCCTAGTTCACAAAGTAGGCTAACATTTTGCCCCCTCAAAGGGATGCTTCTATTGAAGATGGAGCGTGCTTTGACATTGCCTGTTCGTTGATCTCTGAATTTGAATCGTTAGATAGTCATCTCCATTCATTTGTAGGGATGTATTATTTCATGAAGTCATGTCTCTTGCAACCTATAAATACACCAAACGGTTCACAAATTTTCTCCTTCCTTTTTGACAAGCTTTAGGAACTTTGATTAATATCCAGTGACTCTTCCAGGTATGATTTTTTTTATTTTTCTTCGAATTCAATTTGCATGCCAAGTTAATGTGTATAATTCCCTTCGGGTTCGGACTTCGACCCGAACGACTTTCCTTTTCACCTTGCTTAACATTGGATTAACGGGCCAGAATGTATTCGTGGGCTTACACTCCGGTCCGAACGGGGTGAAAGACGGGGAATACAAAGGGCCATGTTAGATCTATATAAACTCATTACCTCTTCTCCTTCTTTCTTTCTTCTTTTTATTCTCGCCATCCTTTTAGTTTTGCACAAAAAAACCCTAACTCTAAAAAACTCCAGAATTCTCGTTTTAATCTTCGAATCAAACACATAGGTATGTTTATAATCTCGATTTACTTCGTAATAGTTGTTTTTAGTTAGGATTTGTGGTCAATTCGAATGATTTGGGCATGGTGTTTGCTTAACTCCGACGCCGTGACCTCCTTCCCTTTCTACCATCGTCGTTAATGGCATCATCGCCATCTCGAGGCAGTATTGGAGGGAATTAGCATCTATTGTTGAATGTTTCAGAACATAAGTGCTTGGCTTCAATTGGGGTTTTGACACGAAGTTGGGTTCGGTGTTGGTTGAGTGGGATAGAAGATGGAGAAGAAGAAGAGGAGAGGAGGAGCTGGGATCGGTTCGGGTGGAGAAAGTTTAGAGTGAAGGGAAGGGGAAGAGGTTCCTATGACCGGATCGGGTCAGAGTAAGAAACAAAGAGGAAGAGAGGCATGGATACTCAAGCCAATCCAGACCGCTTGGAATGCCTACCTCCGAACCGATCCGGTTTTGCTGGCTGGTTGTGAACGTTTGCTTCAGACCAAAACATGGCTCCCCTCCGATCCGATTTCAACACTTACATCTGAACCGAAACGAAGCAGTTCTACTTAATGCATAAGAATTTGTTCAACTGGCCAAATCAATACTTGACACAACCTTTAACTTAAAAACAGTTAGGATAGCGCCTTACGAACATAAACGAACATCAAGAACTATTCTAAACATTACTGCTTTATCGAACCTTCGCATCACGCTCTCATGTGTTTACATTTCATCCTTTGCAAACATAGCACACACTTTAGTTCACACACATACACAGGGGGGATATGGGCTATCTTACTCTAACTTATGTTATTGCTTCTTCAGTAATTTAGCGATCATGCAGAGAGACGTTCATCTAGGTTAGCAGAGAAGAGAGAAGTTGCGAAAACTTCCGAGAAATTTACTCTTGATGACATATCCTCTCCCTCAGACCCTGAATGGGACGATAAGTGCCCAGATTATGAAGTAGAAGCACACAATAGTGAAATACCTTCTGATAGTGAAGTTTCTCTTGGCGATGAAGAGGAAGGAGGGATAGGAGATAATCGTGCTCCTAATGAGTTTGAGTCTGCCATTACATTGGAGTTACCCAAAAATTATGTTGAATCGACGATTGATGACGACAGACTTGTTCCAATATGTCTAAAGCATGGAATACTGAAAAGAGATACCCTGGTGCCATCGAAAACAGATCGCCCCCACAAACCTCCGGAAGGATTTATGGCAGTTACCCGATTGATGTGTATGGTTGGGGCTATTCCACCGTTTCCGCCTTTTGTTGTCGACTTTCTGAGACAGATGCGGATTGCCCCCATGCAATTACATCCCAACTCTTATGCTTATTTATACACCTTGTATATAGCATACAAAGAGGTTTTAGGTATAGAGCCTACCTTCGATGACGTCCACTTTTTTTTATAATTTCAAGCATCAGACTCAAGAGACTCCTTCCTTCTCATATTTTGAATTAGTCCCAAAAAGGAAAATTATTATAGCTCTATTTAGCAGCAAGGCTGGCGATTCTAAGCTCGAATGGTTTTATATCAGGCAGCAGCCGGGGTGCGCCAGGAGATAGACCAAGTCAAGTAAAGCACCAATTTTCTAGATCTCAATTTTAAATGCTCATGCCAACACATTAACTTGCTTTCTTTTTTATTCGCAGTTGACAACCCAAAGCAAATATCGGATCAATTGTACTTTGATCGTTTGCATTAGCTTCTCAATGGCGATCAAAAGTTCCTAACCATCGACGAAGTTCTAAAGGATGAGTATCTCCATCATCACGGGTTACTATCTATTACCCATATTATAGGTCATGGGACGGGTCCATATTTATACGTACCCCCGGTAGACATTATTCCTGAGACGGGCGAGTGCTCGAAGGGTCCGGCAATACCTCTTCGGACTTCGTCTTCTCCATCTTCAACTCAGGGCGATGAGTTAGCTAACTTAGCTGAAAAACATAGAGAAGGATATACCGTCCCTGACGATGCTATTTCTCCTGAGAAGTCAACATCCTCAAAAGAGCTGTCGACAGATGCTTCCCAAGGAGATTCTCCTACTACCGATGATTCTACATTTAAGGGTTTAGGAAATCTTCCCCTACCTGAAGCCATCTATACTTTAGAGGACTTTGGGACAAATCCTTTAACTTTCACTTCCTCACGATTCTCATCGACCACACACATCACGCTCTCGTTCCCCTGTCCGGTCGGATCCAGACAGATATAAGGGCTACTAGAGCCGTCGAGGAGAAGACACGTCGCAATTTAAAGATCGATCTTCTCCTCAAGAGAAACATAGTCGAGAGAAAAGTCCACCGAAACATACCGATTCGCAAGACAAACACAAAGTTTCTGAGAAGCGATCTGGAAAAGGTGATGCAGCCATTGTCCCGGCTAAGGGAAAACACGTTGAACTAACATACTTCAAGGCTCCACCGCTGAATGCTGATTCCAAAATTAAGCTGGCATATCTGGAGAAGTAGTTCCCATATCACTACTTTGAGAATCTAATTTTCTTACCCGCACTTGCGCCTATTTCTTCAAAGTGGGCAGATGAGGCTAAAGCAAAGATTGACACAGTTGAGAAGCAATACTCAGAGATGTACAAATAATCACGCAATCTCTCCAGAATCATTCAGGCTTTAATTACAGACATTGATTCAATGAAAAAGGCTGCGGCTTCGGATGAGAATGCCTTGAAAAATTTGGAGAAAGATCTGGAAGACACACAGGCTCAACACGTCATCGCTCAACAAGATGCCAACAACTTCAAACAACAATTTGAGGAATTACAGAAGCGTTATAATGACTTGTTGGAATCTCATAGTCAAGAGTGTTTGGAGTTGAAGAAACAAGCGGAAGACGCTAAATCAGACAGTGTCAAAATGCAACTGGCTTACAATACTCTTGAGCAAGAAAAAGCTGAGTTAGCAAGAAAAAATGCTGAACTGGAGAAACGAAACGCTAACTTGCAGTCCAAGTTAATGGAAGCCAAAAATAGGGCTGCCCTAGCTGAGGGGAATGTGGATAACGCCATTAAGTCTGCTGAAGAAACCCGTAAACAGCTATTAGAGGCTCAGGAAGAAGTGCATGGTTTTGGCGAACTATTGATTGAATTCTTTGCACAAATGATTCGTCTCCGAAACATCTCTTGGATTGAAGACTATCCGACTACCTTGGTTCACGTATGGAGTCAAATCATCGAATGAGAGAAAGAGGAACTTAAGGTAGACTTCGTTAATGAAGATAAACTTATGGAGAAGTATCTGAGAGATGACGAACCGGCACGCCTGGCCGAGGGGCGTCGTCTCATTGATGTTGCTATGGAGGAGGAGAAACGCCTGGCTAAACAAAAGAGTATCCCTGAGGTTGGTTCTTTTTCCGCTACCGCTGAAACTACTGAAGTTGAGGGATATGATCCTGAGAACCCAGGAATTCCTAAGGCGTCTCTTTTATCTCCTATACCCGAATCAGCGTCAGAGACGGTAGCCACCTCGATTGAGAAACCATCCGAAGGTATTTCTACCTTTTCACCTCAATTTGTCAAGGCCGTCTCCACCTTTCATCACATAATTGGGCAATCAGTCAAGGATCCTTTATTTTCTCCTGAGTTGATAATTGTTGCTTCTTATTCTGTAGGTGCTGGACCAGCTGAGAAGATTGATGAGCCTCAGGGAGCCTCAATTAGAGAGGAATCCGTGATAAAGGCTTAGGGAGGACAGATAAGGCTACCACCGTCGAATCCGGAGGGGGCACTGAACTGTCTAAGGCCGACACTACTTATGATGACGAGATGATAGATGCCTTAAAAGACAACGGTGGTAATGAGGGGCATGAAGAAGATCCTGATGTGGCTATAATTGGGGATTCAAAAAGTGCCGATGACATTACTTTGGCTGAAATGAAAGCCGAACAAGACAAACGCATGCAGCTAAAAGTTGAAGACTTGAACCCCGAAAGCCTTAAGCCCCTTGTAGTGGTGGATCCTGGATCAAGGTTAGTTGTTAAGGTTTCCACTAGGTCTATTGCAGAAGAGCTTGCTAAAAAATCTTCTCTTGATTCCAGTGTTCCGACTCTTGGGAAGAAATCTGCCGATTTGGTACTTCAAGTACAGAGAAGAAAAGGCCAAAGCGTCTTATGACTGATGCTGAAAAAGAGGCTAGAAATACTCATAAGGCTGCCAAAAAATCCAAGTCTGCTCCAAAGCCCAAGTGATGATGTGCTTTGTTTTATTTTGATGTTCAATTGGTCCGCAATTGTTGCAGCGAGTGCGGCCCTCGCATCTTTTGCTTGATTTCCTTGTACAAACTCAAGTGTTTGTAAATAAAATAGTTTATTTCCTACAATGTCTGATAGTTGTTAGTTTAGAACTTAAGTAAAAACGCAAATGGATAGCATGTTATATTACAGTTATATAATAAAGTCATTGTTGAGGGGAACATATGTGCACGTATATGCCCCCAATCAATCTTGGATAACTGAGTAAGAATTATTCAAGATTGATTAAATTCAAAGTCCAATTGCCCCCGATTCTCCAACGGGGCCATATTCCTTTCGTCATTGATGCCTGTTCTTTTTAGCATCTTTATACTCTCCTGTCTCATAACCAGGTTAGAGTATTATCGAGGCGGTCTTTTATAAGGGTGCACCTTCATGCCTCAAGGGACGTCGTCTACCCGTCCTTTATACTCTCTCTCTCTCGATTCATGAGAGTTAGAGTTAAGAATGTCATCTTCCCATTCTTTTGCATTTTATCATGCAAGCGGTCATTTTTTTCATTCCTGCAGATAGGTTATCTCCAATTTTCCAGATTTAATTTAATGTTTCATGTTTCTTGATCATGATAGAATAATTGTCGAAGATATAAATAATGTAGGAAAGTAAATGACACATGATATTTTTATAGTGTTTCAGCTAAGTTGTAGCCTACCTCCACTTCATAATCCTTTGTTCATATAAATAGACTTTTTAAGGCAATTCGTGCCTTTTTACGCAGCTTATAAAAACAAAAAGGAAGACATTTCATATTTAGCTCATATATCGTTGTAAGTGCTGAGCGTTCCAAGCTCTGGGAATATCTTCACCGTCCACGGTCGTTAGCTTGAATGCTCCTGTATCAAGCTTCCATTGGATGGTGTATGGCCCTTCCCATTTTGGACCCAATTGGGTCGAAGGTGGGAAGACTCGTTTCAGTACTAGGTCTCCTGGTTCAAAGGTTTTGAAGCAAACTTTCCAGTCATAATAACGTGCTACTTGATGTCGATGTCTCGAGGAATGCAAGTCTGCTTCGTCACTTTTTCCTTCAATCATATCAAGAGACTCTAAGAGGAGTGTTCTATTTGTCATCGGGTCATAGTACGCGACTCGATGAGAAGTTATTTCCAATTCTACCGGGATTACTGCTTCTGACCCAAAGGAAAGCGAATAGGGTGTATGGCCGATGGTCGTCTTAAAGGTTGTCCTGTAAGCCCACAAAGCTAGTGGTAGCTCATCTACCCATCTGGCTTTGGCCCGCTCTAACCGCTTCTTAAGAATAGATTTAATGATCTTGTTTATTGCTTCGACCTGGCCATTTGACTGCGGGTGAGCTACAGCAGTGTACCGTTTATCAATCTTGTACTTGTGGCAGAAATTTATGAATTCGATGCTGTCAAACTGTGTCCCATTATCAGTTATGATGGTCTTCGGTATCCCAAATCGACAGATGATGTTTCTGACCACAAAACTGATCACCTTTCTTGACATGATCGTTGTTAAAGGTTCAGCTTCCACCCATTTCGTGAAATAGTCCATAGCGATGATCGCGTACTTAGCTCCTCCTTTGGCAATAGGTAACACTCCAATAATGTAAATCCCCCACATGGCAAAGACCATAGGCTTACCATCGACTTGAGCCAAGTCGGAGGCGCTCTGGGAATTTTGGAAAATCTTTGACATCTGTCGCAACATCGTGAATAATCAGCCGTGCCTTTATTCACGGTAGGCCAGTAATATCCATACCGTAATACTTTCTTTGCTAGGGTTTGGCCTCCAGTGTGGTCTGCACACTCACCTTCATGTACTTCTTGTTGTACACGTTTAATGTCGTCGTGTGCGATACACCGTAATAGGGGCATTGAAAACCCTTGGCGATAAAGGACGCCGTCCTGTAAAACGTATCCTGCAGCCTTGCGTCTTACAGCTCGTCTTTCGCTCTTTTTCAACGGGAGGGTTCCATTCTTGAGAAAATTCTTGATCGATGTCATCCATGATTCTCTCTCTGGGTCGACTTCCAAGGCTAGTTCCGCTTCCATTAGGTCGAAACTCGGTGATTCCAAAACCTCTATCGGAACCATTTCAGTTTCTTTGGGATTATCAGAACTTGCTAGCTTCGCCATTCGATCTGTGTTCTGATTTTCCGTTCTTGGAATGTGCGTTATGCTGTAATGCTCCAAAGTTCCCAACAACTCCTTTACCTTTTTCAGATAAGTAATGAGTCGAGGTCCTTTAGCAGTAAATTCTTCCAGAACCTGGCATACAACTTTCTTGGAATCGCAGTATATATCCAGTGTCTTCACTCCCAATTCTTTGGCGAGTTTCAGCCCGGCAATCAGGGCTTCATACTCGAAATCGTTATTAGTAGCAGCAAACTCTAATTGTAATGCATAGTAAATAGATCGTCCTTCAGGAGTTATTAAAACAACTCCGGCACCGGACCTTCGATCATTTTTGGCTCCGTCCATATATAGCTTCCATGGACTAAGCTCTAACTCTTGGTCCAAAGTAACTACCTTGTCACTCACCGTTTCCTCTTCGGGAATTGTGAATTTAGCTATAAAGTCAGCCAACGCCTGCCCCTTATTGATCTTCGTGGCTGAAAATTCAAATCAAATTGACCCAGCTCGATGTTCCATTTAAGTAACCGCCCCGATGCTTCGGGTTTTGGCAACACTTGTCTTAAAGGTTGATCGGTATATACAACTATTGGGTTAGCCTGAAACTAATGGCGAAGCTTGCGTGAAGCAATCAGGAGGCTAAACGCAAGCTTTTCTATCTTCGGATAATTATGTTCTGCAGCTAGCTTTTTGCTCACATAGTATATAGGCTTCTGGACTTTCTCCTCTTCACGTACTAATGCTGTACTGACGGCGTGAGATAATACCGCTAAGTAGACAAACAAATCCTCATGTTCCACGGGTTTTGATAATATTGGAGGATTTTCTAATAAGTCTAATAGATTCAGGAACACCTCCACATAATCGGGGGTCCACTCAAAATTTCGCTTTCCTCGTTTTATTAGATCGAAGAAAGGTACACACCTATCTGTAGCTTTGGAGATAAACCTGCTCAATGCAGCAACTTTTCCAGCCAAGCTTTGAACGTCTTTGATCTTTCGTGGTTCTTCAATATCCCTTATTGCTTCTTTTTGGCTAGGATTTATCTCAATTCCTCGAGAACTCACGACAAACCCAAGGAATTTTCCAGATGCGACCCCAAACGAGCATTTTAGGGGGTTTAACTTCATTCCATACTTTCAAAGAATATCAAACATTTCAGCTAAGTCCCTTGTATGGTCAGAAGATTGTTTAGACTTCGAAAGCATGTCATCGACGTAAACCTCCATGGTTTTCCCGATTTGATTATAAAACATGCTGTTGACCAAGCGCTGTTACGTGGCTCCTGATTTCTTTAACCCAAATGGCATTACCACATAACAATATAACCCCAAGTCTGTGATGAAACTTGTATGCTCTTTATCTGGTATGTGCATGGGAATTTGATTGTACCCAGAATAGGCATTCATAAAGGATAAAAGCTCGTGCCCGGCCGTCAAATCTAGTAGCTGATCAATTCTGGGGAGAGGAAAGCTATCTTTCGGGCAGGCCTTATTCAAATCAGAAAAATTGATACATGTACGCCACTTCCATTTGACTTTTTGACCAGGACAGGATTTGATATCCAGTCGGGATATTTCGAATCCTTAATGAATCCATTATCTTTTAATTTCTCTACCTCTTCTTTCAAAGCTGCCAACCGCTCTGGGCCTAACATCCGTCTTTTCTGTTTGACTAGTGGGTGCTTTGGATTAATACACAAAGAGTGGCTCATAATGGCAGGCAAAATCCCACACATGTCAGCGTGAGTCCAGGTAAACACATCCAAATTTTCCCTAAAAAATCAGCCAACTCTTTCGCTCGAATCGGATCTAGTTGCGAGCCGATCTTTAGTACTTTTGTCGAATCTGTCTCATCAATAGGTATATCTACTATTATCTCATTGGGAGTCACCTTCCTATCCTCGGGTTCTCTATCCTCTCTGGGATCTATATCCTCGAGCACATCTGAGGGCGACTCTCTTAGGGCTGGACCCCTTAATTGTTATGTTGAGTTCTCCTTCGAGGGGCAGAATCATCCTTAGTTTCTATATTCAACCCCTTCATTAGCATCTTCAACTCCGTCATGTAACAAGCTCATCCCGTAGCTTGGTCACCCCTCATCACCCCAATTCCTGCGTCAGTCGAGAATTTAAGCAGCAAGCACCAAGGTGTAATACATGCCCTAAACTCGGCAAGGGCCATTCGGCCTAGGAAGGCACTGTAGGGCGACTCCACGTCCAAAACTACAAACGGCAAGATCCTCACTCTCTGGCGATCTCCCTGCCCTAATGTCACTGGTAATTCTACGTAGCCCATCGAAGCCGTCGACGCTCCATTGAAGCCACGTATCCATCCTTCACATGGCTTTAGATCTTTTGCTTCAAGTCTCATTTGTTCGAAAGCTTTCTTGAAGAGGATATTGACCGAGCTCCCGTTGTCCACTAACACTTTATGGACTAAGGCAGGGCCAATTGTCGTGGTAATTACTAATGGATCGTCAGTTGGGGATTGAACTCCGGAATCATCTCTACTACGGAATATGACGTCGTCTGACATCGTCTTTTGTTGTTTTACTGGAGTAATGTCTTCGAGGCTACTGCATTCTCCTACCTCAAATGATTGGCGGTATTGACATACTGATCCATCGCTTTGAAACTATGATCAACTAGGTGGGGTCCGCCTAAAATGGTATTAATAACGATCCCCTTTACCTTTCTGCTGGGTTGTGGGTTTTGAAGTAGGCTGGTTTTGGTCTGGGGCTTGTCCCCTGTCCCTTGGGGCAACCTTGTACTCGTCTAACTTCCCTTCCCGCAGCAATCTTTCGACTATATCTCTCAAATGACGGCATTCGTTGGTGGAATGACCGTGGGTTCCATGGAACAAACAAAACTTTCCCGTTGCGATATCTTTCTCAATGGAGTCTTTGGGTGGTGTTTTTTTGTACTACAATATGCTATATGTATTCAAGTAAATATTCTCCAACGTGTCATTTAACGACGTATAGTTTTCAAAAGTCTGGAATTTGGGTCTTTTACAAGAGCTATTCCATCGGTTTCTGTTCCTTCTATTGCCGTTCCCATTCCTGTTGCTATTACTCCCGCTCTGGTTGCCAATGTTTACTTCAACCTTCCCTGAACTGTCACCAGATTGTTTCAAAGCAACATTACTCTGGACACCTTCCCTCGAGGCCCTTTCGGACTTTCTCTTCCTATTTGCATGAGCTTCTTCTCGCCTTAAACGGATATTAGCTTTTTCATAGAACTGTTCTCTAGTAGGAGGCGGTTTCCCAGACAAGTAATCCCCAATTCTATGTCAGGGTCTACCCCTTCTATCAAGGCCATCAGGATAGTGGGCTCATGAGATTCACTAACTTCGGTGATGGCCAGGTTGAAGCGGTCTAAATATGACCTCAAAGATTCTCCTAGGGCTTATTTAATCCGTGACAACTCTATGACGCTCTTGGACTTTCGGGCATGAAGTCGAAACTGATTCATGAAGCGCTCACTCAATTCTGTGAAATTTGATATCGACTGGGGAGGGAGTCGGGTGAATCACATTAACACTGTCCTCAAGATAAATTGGAAAGGCTTTGAATTTTACAACATCTGGAGCTGTTGCAGCATTCATGAACCATGCATACCTCATCAGATGCTGCCCTGGGTCCATTCTTCCTGAATACCGATCCATCTGAGGTAAGTTGAACCGCCGAGGGAACTGGAAATCCAATATATCATCTGTGAAAGGGGGTATGACTTCGCTCAATACCCCAGTTCTCATTAGTGTACCATCAACTTTCAGACATAATCTGACGCACCATCTCCCATACATTGGCATTTGTTAATGTTTGCACCGGTTCTCTAGGTCTAATATTCGGATTACCCCTAGGCTCCTGATTAGAGGATAACCTTCTGTTTCTAGCGGCGGCTACTCTGCATTGCTCCCTACGCACCCGGTCGATCTCAGGAGGGAGGGGCTGAAGAAGTTGTTGTTGCGCAGGATTAGTAATATTAGGATCCCTAGGTAGAACGTGGGATTCATGCATGGGCAACAACATAGGTTCTTTCAAGCTTGGATCATCAGGCCCTAACACACGAGCACAGTCTTCGCGGGACCCTAAAGATCCAAAAGTCAGTTGATCAAGGTTTTGAGGTCGCTCTAGTGGTCTTCATTCATGAGGACATCCCTCATCTGAAGAAGATGAATCGTTTATAGAAAGGCGGCGTATTGGGGAAGGTGTCTTTTGCCTCCAGAGCTCTTGGAGTTCTCTACTCATAGTGATCTTGTTTTCCTACATGCGAAGGCTGTCACGCCAATGGGCTTCCAATGCCTCCTTTGTACTCTGGAGCATGTCAAGGAAGCGAGAAAAATCTCCTTAGGTGACGGGTGCAGACGGATCAAGCTGATTATTGGTCATAGCGGCTGGAATCGGAGCATTGGAGGGGGCTCGAGTAGAAGTTACAGCTTCACTCTGGATCGGATCGGATCAGAGCAAGGTACTAGGACCGGACTGGTTCGGATGGGAGAAGCGAGTGACTTCAGCGTCTTCTGATCGGCTCGAATCGGTACCACCTGCTCGGATCGGACCTTCCTTACCGGAGCGGCCTGCTCCAGAATCTTGTCTGCGAGACCTCGTCAATTCATGGCTTGTTTATTCTCTCTAGCAAAGTTCTCTGCAGCGCCTTGCACTTCTTTTCCTTTCATTTTGGCCATGGTGTTCAATTCTTCAATGTTTCACCAAAAAGTACTTAAGGATGGCAAAAATAAACGGAGGATTAACTTCTTTAAACTTTGAAAGTCCAAATAGTAGAATGATAATCCCAAAAAGCAAAGAATTCAAAGATCTCTCAGTGAAAGCACCAAAATTGGCTCTAACACCCAAATTAATGATAATTTTAATAAAATGAAATCGAAAATAAGATAGAGACACAAGATTTATAGTGGTTCGGCGTTAAAGAGCCTACGTCCACTTTATATCACTTGGATTAATGATATGAATGCAATTACAATAAGATTATCACTCAATCAATACATACATCCACTCAATAATCTTTGAGAAATGCTTTAAGTAATGATTTGAATGGTATTTAGGTACTGAAATTTGGTTTTGTAAGAATACTTGAGTTCTAAGAATGCCCAAAAAAAGTTCCTTCCAAATGCCTCTTGGTGGTGTATTTATAGGTGAAAAATCCTCTTGGAATCGTATCGGTTCGGATCCACGTGGCATCCATCTCATCACTTTCGGGTTCGGATGGATTCTGGTGATGATAGCACATCTGGTTGGTGGCAAACATGGGTAGAACGTGTGTATAACCGCCCCAAATATCAAGGGAACGTGGGAGCGAGTGTTGTTGTAGTTCTGGATTCGGATTGGATAGACTGGTAAAAAAGGGGTCGGATCGACCTTGTCTCTTCCGATCCGGTCTGGCATGCATCCTGTCTTTCCTTGCTTTGTGTTGGTTTGCTTCTACCCAGAGAATTCCGTTCCGATCCGGTTATCTGGCAGTGGTGCTCTTCATTGTTTGAGTCTTTAACTTTCACAGAATGTACATGATTCAAAATAAATCGGATTTTAGTAAAACCAAAAATATTTAAATCTATTTTAAAATACCTTTCCAATGAATCTAAAAAATTGAAATTTCATAGCGGGAATAAAAATTTATGCCCAGTTTAAATTTCAGAATAATCGCTATAGAATTTAATATAATATATAGCCCGTATAAATAGCCATTTTGCAAACGACCTCCATTTTCGATGAAACCACTTTTGTTGGATCCGAAATGTCAAATTATTGCTAGATTCTAATTTCCATAATTTTTGGAATAAATATGTGAGCACAGTAAATATAAACGTGTTTTGTCAATTTTAGTCATATTGGATCGACCAGAAAATGACCATTTTTCAAACGGTCTCCAAATTTGACGAAATTAATTTTGTTAGGACCGTATCGTCAAAGCATAGCTAAATTTATTTTTAGAAATTTTTAGAGTTAGTATGTGGCCTCAGTAAATTAAAATGTATGTTTGAATTTAACATATTTTAATTTATATTTTAATTTTGATGAAAACTTAACAAAACAGTTGAAATGGCTTACCGGACATATCCCATTATGTTCGGAATGAGGGTTATTAGTTGGGAACGACATTCGTTGGGTTTCATTTGGAGTTCAAATGAGAAATTTATCAATAAAGAATTTAACTGAGTTAAATATTATTTATTTAATCCTATAAATACCCTTAAAAAGTGGCTAACCCTAATTTCCCAAACAAAGCCACATTTCATTTTCGTCAATGGCCACTATAATTCGAAATTCATTCCTTAATGATTCCCAATCGAAGCAACTTCAATCAAAACATATTAAGAAGAAATTAAAGAGCAGATTCAGATCTTTAATTTTGTAAGGAGATGATCGGATATCATGTTTGTAAAGACCCGTAAATCCCCGACCTTTGAATCAACCATAAACCACACAGGTCTGATCCAAAAGCTGGAAATCCACGAATACTTTAACTTTGGGCATACAACACATTAGAACAATTAACAACAGACTTTTATAAACATTACAATAATGTTACATCAGAGTACAAAATATCCGAGTGCATTGGATAAATAATACATCGGAAGATTTCATTACAACAAAATTAATACAATGCAGCGGAATTAAACATGATATACTAAACGAAGTCTGAACGACAAGATAGAAATGATAGGATCCATTTTTAGCTCCATAGCTATCCAGGATGAGTCTGTTAAAACCTGAATACAAGGCTGCCCGTGTGGAAAAGAGGGCACCCGAGTTCGCAAAGTGAAACAAACTACGAGTCAGTCGTGGAACTGGTATGAGAAATCTTACTTAATCTATTTAATAATAGGGCTAATCACAGGACCATGCCGCTAATGCGGAACGGGTTTACTCCATTGGATTGCCAGTGCAAGAAATAAAGTAAATCGTTAAACAACGCAATGCTTTTTAGAAAAATGAAACCATTATAAGACTCAAGTCCCATTACACAATGCAACGCAAACCGAAGGACAGAGTTTTACCTCATAATGGTCAAAAATGCTTGATATGATAAAACAGAGTTGATATTACTATAGTGTGAATATGTTTTAAAACATTTTAGTCATAATATCAATCATAGACGGCGTAGAGACCATATACTATGTTGCCATACTAGTAATACAATCAAAACCACATGGGTCGTATTGGAAGTTGGATTTCCATCATGAACCAAGGCAAGAGATAGTCCTTACCGAATTCGAGACAATCTATCCTACCATGTATCAGGATACAGCTGCAACTGCACCTTGGATCTTCAGGGCCGGTCCACCAAAGTGCAATGGTTGGATTAGTAATGCCTGAACAATATGTTTCCCCGCCCTACGGGGCGTAAATAGAGCCACTAGGGACTCAAATAACCGAGGTGCCTCATTCCATCATCCACATAAGTAAATATGTCCGGCCTTGTAAAAACCATGACACCACTTCTAGCTAGAAAGAAACGTATGTCTTCCCTATAGTCCTTACTATCGTTTCTGGTTCATACCGGGGTGTGAGGCTCGCGAAGTAACGTAATACACAAAGCTATGCTATTTAAAGCTGTGCTTTGGTCATCAACCGTAAGGCTCTGCTTTTCAACAATAAACCTTGATCATTTACATCTTGGCATGCTACATTGTCAATGCATATCATACCATTGATTCCTACCAATATATAACCTCTGAACTCGTACGTCTCAGAGAAGGGTGTTAAGCAAGAGAATAAATTCTCCGCCACTGCAGATATATATTTAGCAGAGATCAACGAATACAGCATAAAGGAATACAACGTCAGAAATACATCCATTTACAAGTCCGTTCTAGGTCTGAACGAAACCAGAGACATCTTATTCCAATATAGGAGAGAGGTTCTCGCATACATTGATCTCCAAATACGTCTGGACGGTCACCACTTATTACCTTGTCTTGGGTGGCCGCCCAAATCAAGACATCAGTAACCATCCAAACGATGTGAAGACCTTCGGTCTTCAACTACCATCTTCATCTTCGACTCTTGATCATCATAGTAATTATTCGTAATGGGTTAAACCCGGTCTTTCCGAATAAATCGTGTATTTTATAATCAACAATAAAATACTATAAAAGCACATCTAACGCCTTATTCCAATTCAGAATTTTCTTTTAATGAAATATTCACAACGTTAGGGAACGGGTCCCATTAATTTTATCAAAGATAAAATCTTCAATTTATTCTTTAATCCTCCTTTTAAAGATTCATTAAAACTCCAATTTGGTTTTAATATTAAAAATCATTATCTAATGATTATTCAACTTCAAGAAATAAATCTTGTCTTTGAACTAGGTTATAGAACTAATGTCTTTTAATAATATTGTTCATGATAAACCCCAAAATCATCTTCCATTTAATATGGAATTTTCACAGAAATGAAATCAATATGTAATCGATATAAATTTCTGTATCAGACTAATTATATAAATGGAGTAACTGCAAAGCCTCTTAAATTCCATACATAGTAATGGTCTTCTTTTACAGAAGCTTATCCCGATTATTATTAAATCGAATCCCATTCAATTCCAATTTAACATATTAAATTGGAAAACTTTACTTTTGGAAAATTTCCAATTAAATCTTAATAAAAGATTTATATTTTCCAAATTTTACTTTCACTGATAATTGAGTTAAAGAACAAATGTCGTTTAAAATTACAGTTCACAATAAACCCAATTTACCTTTCAATTTATTCCAATTATTAAATATAATTGAAAACTTTAAAATCTTAATTAAAAGATTTATCCCTTTATTCAATTCTAATTAAAAATTAATTAATTAGAAAACTTAACTAAATCTTAATTAAAATATTTATTCTTCCCATAAGGGGTATAAGAATAGTTTTATTTAAGACACCATTCACGACAACCCAAAAATCCAATTTATTAAATCTGATTCCAATTAAATATCAATTAATTGGGAAACTTCATTAAATCTTAATTTAAAGATTTATTCTAGTTAATAACTAGTTCATTTCAATAAAAATATATTTTATCTTTTCAAATATGGGATTTTTCATCCAAAATCTTCCAAATCATTTATTATGATTTTACATAAATTTTTCATATTTTTAGTAATTTTATTTAGGCCTGTACAGTCGGTTTCCAATAACGGCCACCGAACTACACTTACAACGATCTTTTCTGAAATTGATTTGGACATAATTCCAATTCTGACCGTTAAATCTCAAAACTCTCATATATTCATTGGAAAGCTCTTTTCGATACGAACCAAACGGTTCCGGTTTTAGGAGAATCTGACGGTCGGATCTCCCGTAATGTCAATTTAAAGTTAATGGTCGAAATTTTCGAACAGTCGCTACGCGGTGCATTCTATTCAGGGCATTATATATTTATATATAATATATAATATATCGTCGATTTCCATTTAAAACGCATTTATAAATTATTTATAAATTCATTTTAAAACGGGTTTAACTTCATTTTCAATTTTAAAGCAAAACTAATATTCTATATTTTTATTATATTAAAAAAATATTTTCAAAATATTATATTTTGAAAACACTTCTTTTTATATTCATTTTAAAACGAAACAAATCGATCGATAAACCCATTTGGGTTAAAAATGGCGTTTCTACTTAATGTGACTTCATAATTTTATTCTTCACTGAATATTATCTAAAATATTTATTCTTTTTAAATATTCTTTATTTTAAAAGATTCTTTATATAAAAATGTTCTTCATTTTAAAATATTCTTTATATAAAAGATATTCTGAATTGGAATGCGACTCGATCAATTACCATACAATTTCAGTTGTATGGATTTCATACATCGCATGTATATATATATATAACAATAATGATACATAATCACTAAACAATCAATTCACAACCAGAGTGAAATTTATAATTGTGTGAGCGTTAAAATAAATAATGCTCAACACAAACTGTCAATCCATCGACTGACATACAGCTAAATATTGAGACTAGTGTTTGTCATCCCAACACCCGTGTGGGGTTTTTAAACAACAATAGCTCATCTAAATAGATTAATGGTTAATAAATTTAACCAATTATAATTCTATTTGAATTATTTCCTATTTGACAAATTTTCACTATTAAATTATAAATAAATATTTATAATTTAATTTCAACACAACATACATTTAATGTAACATGTCATAACCTAAATATATATGGCATTTTAATGTAACATGACAAATTTCTAAAATGATAACTTTTATTCTATCATGACATTTAAATCTAAAATGACACTTTTATTTTATCATGACATTTTTATCTAAAATGACACTTTTAATTAACAATATCATTTTTAATCTAGTGTATATTTACTAACAAATATGTTATTTTAATCTAATGACCATTCTTTAACAAAAAGGTTATTTTTGTCTAATATACATTTCTTAATCAAAAATGTTATTTTAATCTAATGTACACTTCTAGACCAAATTGTGTTATTTTTAAATAAATGACATTCTTATAATAACAAAACATTTATAAATAAATGACATTTTCTAATAACATGGCATTTCAAATAAAATGATGTTTTCTAATACATGACATTTCTAATTAAATGATGTTTTCTCTAAAATGATAATTTTATCCAGCATGTCATTCCTATCTAAAATGATAATTTAATCTAGCACAACTTTTCTTAACAAAAATGTTATTTTAATCTAATAAGCATTCCCAAGTAAATGGCATATTTTATGTAACATGACATTTCTAAACAATGACATTTTCTATTAAATATGATATTATTATTCTAGCATAACGTTATTCTGAATAATGACATTTTTTAGTAAAGATGCTATTTTTATTCTAATGCAACGTTTCCAACTAAAATGTAACTTTATTTCTAATGCAACATTTTATAATAGAAATGTTATTTCCTTTCTAATGTAACATTTTATACAAAAATGTAATTTCTTAAACTAAGCTTTTATTTGCATCTACAATGCAAATAAAAATATAGCTTTTTAATTCATGTTTTATTTGCAATTAAAAATGCAACTTCTAAATTCATGTTTTATTTGCATCAAAGAATGCAAATAAAAATTTAACTTTTTATTTCATGTTTTATTTGCATCAAAGAATGCAAAAAAAAAAGCAACCTTTAAGTTCATATTTTTTTTGTATCAAAGAATGCAAATAAAAATTCAACTTTTTATTGCAATGTTTTATTTGCATCAAAGAATGCAAATAAAATATAACTTTTTATTTGAATGTTTATTTGCATCAAAGAATGCAAATAAAGGAACAACTTTTAATTCATCGTTTATTTGCATCAAGGAATGCAAATAAAAGATTAACTTTTTAATTCATCGTTTATTTGCATCAAGGAATGCAAATAAAAGAATAACTTTTTGATTCTTTTTTTATTTGCACCAAAGAATGCAAATAAAAGAATAACTTTTTAATTCAACACAATTATAAATTTCAAAATGATATATTTCCAATTGTATTGACAATTCTATTAAATGACAAAATAATATTTTAGTTCGAATATACAATACTATTTCAATTCAATAAAAATGATAAAATAGTGTTTCACATTGAATTGAAAACTATATCAAAATAATCCAATTAATGTTTTTATGTTGAATTGACGATCTAATTCAATTCAACAATAATAATCAAGATAATGTTTTAAATGTTGATTTGACAATTCTATTTCAATTCAACACTATTACAAAATGATTTATTTTGTTGAAATGGAAATTCTAATCCAAATCAATAATATAGCAAAAATGATTAATTTTTATTTAACGCATACAAACCTGTGTTTATACATCACCATCAAATATATAAATCATTCAGAATATCATCACATAGAAGATCTCAATCATACACATACAATCATTCCATAGCAATTAAATTAAATAAATAAAGTAATTATTTAATAAAAAGAAATCTCACTGAAAGCCTTCCACTCTGCCAAAATTTAGATGAGCTCTAAATCAGTTTCAGTCTACTCCATAGCGTAGATCTGTTTTCTGCGATTCCAACGGATTCGAAATCGTTCGATTCCGTTTCCGTATGGACAAGATATCGTTAATTAAACATTTTGATGAATTAATTAATTAATTAATTAATACACTAATCCTTATCAAAATTACCATCAGGCCATCATTCCTGTTATCCTCCTACAGGCAATACATCGAACCCATACTCCATTTCTAGGGTTCCACATCGCCGTCCGTAAAATACGCCATTCTCTGATCAGAAGCCACCTCGTCGACGTCGTACAAGAGCTCCACCGCCGCCCGCCGTACAGGTGAACTCGCCGCCTCCGTTGATCCTGAAAACGGGTCCACAGTCGTCATCTTCTGACCAAAATTCCAGCCACTAGAGTTGTCGAGACCCAATCTCCACTGTTGATTGGCATGATCTCAACGAGTTCTGTCGATTTCGTTTTATAAGTTTGGATTTTACTGCGTTGATGGAAAGAGATTTGGGAGGGAAGGCAGGAGCGTCGAGGCCATTGATTCCCAAAGAGGCGGCTACGTATACGTGATTAGTGTTTTAGAAGGATACGCTAATATTGTGTATTTATACCTTATAATTTAAATTATTTAATTATTAAATTCTAAGAAAAAGCCCGTTAATCTGTACAAACTCCAAACAAGACCCAACGAATGCTGCCTCCAGCTAAATACCCCCATTTCGGACACAATGGAATATGCCTCGTAATCCAATTTGCTTGTTACGATATGTTTTTCTTAAATTTAAAATATAAAACATTTTACTATTAAATTTAAACATACATTTTAATTTACTGGGGTCACATACGGACTCTAAAAATTCCAGAAAAAATATTTCTAGCTATGTTTTGACGATACGGTTCTAACAAGACTAATTTCGTTGAATTTGAAGACTGTTTGAAAAATGGCTATTTTTCAGTCGATTAAATTTGATTAAAACTAACAAAACACATTTTCTTTTGCCACGCTCACATATTAATTCGGAAAATTATGAAAATTGAAATCTAGCAATAATTTGACATTCCGGTTCCAATAAAAGTGGTTTCGTCGAAAATGGAGGTCGTTTGCAAAATGGCTATTTTAAGGGTTATATATTATATTAAAATATATATATAAATTCTATAGCGACTTTTCTAAATTTTAAACTAGCCATAACTATTTATTTTTAAAGTGAAATTTCAGTTTCTTACATTTGTTAGAAAGATATGGTTAAACAGATTTAAATATTTTTGGTTTGACTGAAATCCGATTTATTTTGAATCATGTACATTCAGTTAAAGTTTAAAATCAAATTTTCAAACTACCACGCCATTACTAACTACTTTAATAATTAAAATAAAATTATTCATTCTAACTTTGATTTAAATAAGTTTTTAATTGTTATTATTTAAAATAAATAATTTTAAATATACAAAATCCATTAAAATTTCTAAAATATATTTTTTAAATTGGTTTAGAATTTGAGGGTTGTTACAATCTCCCCCACTTAAAATCTTTTCGTCCTCGAAACGGAACGGAGCTGAAAGTTGTTTAATTAACCAACTCAAATTTTTTTTTGGTTTCAATTTAATTTTACTAGTTAAATTAATAATCACACAACACAATCACCAATCAATTTGTTGATTAACTTTTCAAATATATATATATATATAACTTTTTATATATCAAAAATCATATTTTCTAAAATCAGATTATATATACAATCACAAATACGTTAATTATAAACTTGTCACTCTCAACTCATTCTAGGGCATTACTAGCCCCATCTCTAACGAGTATCTCATTCTAGGATACTACTGATCCTGTCTCTAATGAGTATTCTTTTATAGGATATTACTAATCCTACCTCTGATGAGTCTTTCGTTCAGTTCTAACGAGTTGTATCCCAAAGATTTGAGCTAACCAGAGCTCTGATGCAAATAAAATATAACATTTTATTTGAATGTTTATTTGCAACAAAGAATGCAAATAAAGGAACAACTTTTTAATTCATCGTTTATTTGCATCAAGGAATGTAAATAAAAGATCAACTTTTTAATTCATCGTTTATTTGCATCAAGGAACGCAAATAAAAGATTAACTTTAATTCATCGTTTATTTGCCTCAAGGAATGCAAATTAAAAAAATTACTTTTTGATTCTTTGTTTATTTGCGCCCAAGAATGCAAATAAAAGAATAAATTTTTAATTTAACACAATTATAAATTTCAGAATGATATATTTCCAATTGTATTGACAATTCTATTAAATGACAAAATAATATTTTAGTTTGAATATACAATACTATTTCAATTCAATAAAAATGATAAAATAATGTTTCACATTGAATTGAAAATTCTATCAAAATAATCCAAATAATGTTTTTATGTTGAATTGACGATCTAATTCAATTCAACAACAATAATCAAGATAATGTTTTAGAAGTTGATTTGACAATTCTATTTCAATCCAACACTATAACAAAATGATTTATTTTGTTGAAATGGAAATTCTAATCCAAATCAATAATATAGCAAAAATGATTAATTTTTATTTAACACATACAAACCTGTGTTTATACATCACCATCAAACAGATAAATCATTCACAATATCATCACATAGCAGATCTCAGTCATACACATACAATCATTCCATAGCAATTAAATTAAATAAAGTAATTATTAAAAAAAAGAAATCTCACCGAAAGACTTCCACTCTGCGAAAATTTAGACGAGCTCTAAATCAGTTTCAGTCAATTCCATAGTGTAGATCTATTTTCTGCGATTCCAACGGATTCGAAATCATTCGATTCCGTTTCCGTATGGACAAGATATCGTTAATTAAACATTTTGATTAAATAAATAATTAATTAATACACTAATCCTTATCCAAATTAACATCAGGCCATCGTTCCCGTTATCCTCCTACATGAAATACATCGAACCCATACTCCATTTCTAGGGTTCCACATCATCGTCCGTACACTGCACTGTTCTCCGATCAGAAGCCACCTCGTCGACACCGTACAATAGCTCCACCGCTGCCCGCCGTACAGGTGAACTTGCCGCCTCCGTTGATCCTGAAAACGGGTCCAAAGTCGTCGGCTTCTGACCAAAATTCCAGCCACTAGAGTTGTTGAGACCCATCTCCACCGTTGATTGGCATGATCTCAACGAGTTCTGTTGATTTCGTTTTATAAGTTTGGATTTTACTGCGTTGATGGAAAGAGATTTGGGAGGGAAGACAGGAGCGTCGAGCCCATTGATTCCCAAAGAGGCGGCTACATATACGTGATTAGGGTTTTAGAAGGATACACTAATACTGTGTATTTATATCGTATAATTTAAATTATTTAATTATTAAATTCTAAGAAAAAGCCCGTTAATCTATACAAACTCCAAACGAGACCAACAAATGCTGCCCCTAGCTAAATACCCTCATTCTGGACACAATGGAATATGCCTCATAACCCAATTTGGCTGTTACGATATGTTTTTCTTAAATTTAAAATATAAAACATTTAACTATTTAATTTAAATGTACATTTTAATTTACTAGGGTCACATACAGACACTAAAAATTCCAGAAAAATTATTTCTAGCTATGTTTTGACGATACGGTTCTAACAAGACTAATTTTGTCAAATTTGGAGACCGTTTGAAAAATGGCTATTTTCAGTCGATTAAATTTGGCTAAAAATGAAAAACCACATTTTCTTTTGCCACGCTCACATACTAATTCGGAAAATTATGAAAATTGAAATCTAGCAATAATTTGACATTCCGGTTCCAACAAAAGTAGTTTCGTCGAAAACGGAGGTCGTTTGCAAAATGGCTATTTTTAAGGGCCATATATTATATTAATATATATATAAATTCTATAGCAACTTTTCTAAATTTTAAACTAGCCATAACTATTTATTTTAAAGTGAAATTTGAGTTTCTTACACTCATTAGAAAGATATTATTAAACAGATTTAAATATTTTTGGTTTTACTGAAATACGATTTATTTTGAATCCTGTACATTCAATTAAAGTTTAAAATCAAATTTTCAAACTGCCGCGCCATTACTAACTCCTTTTATTATTGAAATAAAATTATTTTTTCTAAATTCGATTTAAATAAGTTTTTAATCGTTATTATTTAAAATAAATAATTTTAAATATACAAAATCCATTAAAATTTCTAAAATAAAAATTTTGAATTGGTTCAGAATTTGCGGGTTGTTACAATGTTGTATGGCGTGAGAATTTCCTCCTTGAAGTGTCAATATTCATAGCCGATTTATGTGGAGGGGGGCCCACCGAGCTCAAGTTGGTTGACCGCGGTGGAAGGTATTGGTGGGGACGATGGTTGGGCAGATCGACGTCCGATCGTCAATACAGGTGGAGGCGGCGGCTTCTTCAATGGGAACGATGGGTTCTGTTAAACGTCAGAAGGAACGGGAAGGAGGAAAGGGATTGATTCCCTAATGAAATGTAACGACCCCGGGTTTCGCCCAGACCAATCGATCACAAAATCGACCAAGACCGTTCAAAACCCGGGTACGTTAACTCTGGGAATACAACAACATCAGAACAACAACAGTAGACTTTTATAAACATTATAATAATGTTACATCAGAGTACAGAACATATCAGAGTATATTGAATAAAATTACAACGGAAGATAAATTACAATAAATTATTGAACAATACAGTGCAACGGAAATAAAATAACTAAGGCCAGCAGAAGGCAACTACTCTCTGGACACAGCTTTAAGCTTCAATCCAACATCCTACTCAAAAGATAAATATCTGCAAAAAGCTACTCGACTGCCCGTGTGGAAAAGAGGGCACCCGAGTTTGCAAAGTGAAACAAACTACGGGTCAGTCATGGGACTGGTGTGAGAATTCTTAACTAATTTCACTAATACCAATAAGACAAATCCAAGGACCACACCGCTAACGCGGAACGAGTTTTGTGACAGCAAGGAATTTCGCTCACTCCGAACCGGTCGCTAAACCGACCCAGACCGTTCGAAACGCCCTATCGTTTGAGAACATGACAAAATAGAACGCATACAGAAGAACATTTCATTGCATATTACAACAATACATCAGATTACAAGAATATACAGAGTACGAATAAATATTACACAGAAATATCAGAGATTTAAATTACATTTAAATACATAGCAGCGGAAAATAATACAATACACAACTAGAAGAGATATACGGATACAAAGCTTTCCAGATATCATTCCAGCTGTAAACCAGGATCCTGTGAATATAAATCTGCAAAACCAAAACTACTAGCTGCCCGTGTCAAAATAGGGCAGCTAGTAGTTTTGGTTTTGCAGATTTATATTCACAGGATCCTGGTTTACAGCTGGAACGATATCCGGAAAGCTTTGTATCCGTATATCTCTTCTAGTTGTGTATTGTATTATTTTCCGCTGTTATGTATTTAAATGTAATTTAAATCTCTGATATTTCTGTGTAATATTTATTCGTACTCTGTATATTCTTGTAATCTGATGTATTGTTGTGATATGCAATGAAATGTTCTTCTGTATGCGTTCTATTTTGTCATGTTCTCAAACGATAGGGCGTTTCGAACGGTCTGGGTCGGTTTAGCGACCGGTTCGGAGTGAGCGAAATTCCTTGCCGTCACAGTTGGTATCAGAGCGCTGCGTCTTGGGCTACGCGAGGTGGGGGCCGCGATGTGGTGACGTGGGAGGGCGAGGCCGGCGTCGAAGTCCGGTGGTGGCGAGGAAGCGGAGCGTCGAACGATTTGGGGGTCAGAGCGTGGTGGTATCGGGTTTTGAAAGTGGGCTGGGTATTTAGGTTTGACGAGATATTTGGGGGAGGGTATATTATATATAATATTATTTAATTATATAATTAATCTATTCCTTAAAGTTGACTTCTAATTCGAATCTCAAATCAAACCCAACGACTGTCGTCCCTAGCGTATTACCCCCATTCCGAACACAATGGGATATGTATCGTAGGCCAATTCGATCGTTTCGATCAGTTTCCGTCAAATTTAAAATATAAATCTTTATATATTCAATTTAAACGCACATTTCAATTTACCGGGGCCACATACGAACTCTAAAAATTCCCGAAAAATTATTTCTAGCTTCGTATCGACGATACAGTCCTAACAAAACTAATTTCGTCGAATTCTGAGACCGTTTGAAAAATGGCTATTTTCCAGTCGATGGAATTCAACTGAAATTGGTCAAACGCGTTTTCCTTTGCCACGCTCACATATTGATTCGAAAAATTATGAAATTTGAAAGCTAGCAATAATTTTACATCACGGACCCAACAAAAGTGGTTTCGTCGAAATCCGAGGCCGTTTGCAAAATTCCCATTTTTAAGGGCCTGAATTCCATAGCGACTATTCAGAATTTTCAACTGGACATATCTTTTGATTCCCGCTATGAAATCTTGATTTTTCGGATTCGATAGAAAGATATTATCAATTAGATCCTATCATTTTTGGTTTCACTAAAATCTGGATTGTTTTGCACCCGGTTCATCCAATTGAAGTTTGAAATCGAATTATCGAACTACCGCGCCATTTTCATTTCTATTTATAATTATATATAAATATTTATATTCTAACGACGACGCGTATAAATATATACGTTCGAATTATATTCAAAATAAATTTCTCGTCGATATTATTTAAAATAATTCATTTTAAATATTCAAAATTCGCTAAAATTGCCAATATAAAAATTTTAAACTGGCCCAGATTTTCGGGTTATTACAAGTTTACTCCAATGGATTATCGTGCATAAATTAAAGTAAATCGTTAAACAACGCAATGCTTTTTGGAAAAATTAAACCATCATAAGACTCAAGTCCCATCACACAATGCAACACAAACCAGAGGATAAGTTTTACCTAATAATGGTCAAAAATGCTTGATACTATAAAAACGAATTTGATATTATTATTAGTGTATATATGTTTCAAAAACATTTCAAAGTAAATGTATCAATCCTAGGAAGCATAGCTACTATATACTATGTCTCCATACTAGTAGTACAATCAAAACCGCATGAGGTCGTATTGGAAATTGGGTTTCCATCATGAGTCAAGGCTAGGGAGGAGCTCCTTACCGATTCGAGACACTCTAGCTAATGTCTCAGGATTCCCCGCAGAGAACCCTTGGATCCTGCAGGGCCAGTCCACACTTGCCGTTTTTAGATTAGTTATTCCTGAACACACGTTTCCCGGTCCTATAGGACCTAACATCCGAGGCGCCTCATTCCATCATTCACATAAGTAAATATCAGCCAGTTTAAGCACCGACACCACTTCTAGCTGGAAAGAAACGTGCTGCTCTCCCTGCGTTCCCTTCTCCCATTTTAGACTCAATCGGGTTGTGAGGCTCGCGAAGTAACGTTATAACCACAAGGCCTGCTTTTCAACAAAGCCTTGATCATCTTTATCTTGGCGTGCCACGTTGACAATTCACGCCATGCGATTGATAACTATTAATACACAACCTCTAAAGGTGTTAAGCAAGAAAATAAATTCTCCGCCACCAATGGTTGTATATTAATAGAAATCATTTTACATAGAACAAAATTCAACGTTAGACACACATCCATTTATAAGCTTATGCTCTGGGTCTGAGCGAAAGCCAAATCCGTACCAATCAACTGAAGCGACCCGAACTTCCCCGATCTCCGAAGAGATGAGAAAGAACGAATTACTGTGAGGACAAGACAAAACAGAACGCAGACGGAAGAACATTTCATTATATATTACCACAATTCCATCAGATACAAGAATATACAGAGTATAATTAAATAAATTACATTCAATAAATATCAGAGATTACAATAAATTACATAGCAGCGGAAAATAATACAAAGCACAACTGAAGGTGATATACGGATACAGAGCTTTCCGGATATCATTCCAGCTGTAAACCAGGATCCTGTGAATATAAATCTGCAAAACCAAAACTACTAGCTGCCCGTGTCGAAAATAGGGGCACCCAGAGTTTAGGTTAAAACAATAAACCCCAGGTCAGTCATGTGACTGGTGTGAGAACTAAAACAGTTATTAAAACTTTATTTTAAAAGAGAGTAATTCAAGGGACCACGCCGTATAACACGGAACGGGTTTCCTGCCAAGAATACCAGTGCATAGAAAAGACAACGCAATGCTTTTTCAAAAAATGAAGCTATTATAAGACCCAGGTCCCATCACACAATGCAACGCAAGCCGGAGGATAGGGTTTTACCTTATAATAACCAAACTTGCTTGGTATTTTTAAAACAAATCATTTGATACTATAATAAGTGTATAGTGTCAAAACAATTTCAATCATAAATATAAATCATAGGCGGCATAGCTACCATCTACTATGTCGCCATACTAGTTCTACAATTAAAACCGCAATACACGTATTGGAAATTGGATTTCCGTCATGAGTCGAGGCAAGGGGCAAGCTCCTCTCCGCGTTCGAGACACTCTAGCAAATGTCTCAGGACTACACACTCTGGGCAATCCTGGATCTTCAGGGCTGGTCCTCACTTACGTTAGAGGATTGGCAATTCCTGAACACACGTTTCCCGGTCCTTACAGACCTAAAATCGAGGCGCCTCATCCAACAACCACATAGGTGAAAAGTATATAAATGTCAGGGCTGGTAAGTCACTGATACCACCATAGCTAGAAAGAAACGTCGTGCTCTCCCTGCAGTCCGTATCCCGTTTTTAACTCATACCGAGGTGTGAGGCTCGCGAATTCACGTTATACACAAAGCTACGCCACAGAGGTCGTGCTTTGATCATCAACCACAAGACTTTGCTTTTCAACAGAAGCCTTGATCATTGCATCTTAACGTGCCACACAGGCAATTCATGCCATGCGATTGATGTCCATCGATATACAACCTCTGAGCTCGTACGTCTCAGAGAAGGGCGTTAAGCAAAAGAATAAATTCTCCGCCGCCAAACAGATGTATATTTAATAGAAATCAATCAACACAGAATAAAATCCAATGTCAAACACACAATCCATTTACAAGTCCGTTCTGGGTCGGAACGAAACCGGAGGCACTTTCCTCGCATATCCATCCATCTCCAAGTATGTCTGGACGACCACCAACTATTTCCATCCTCTTGGGTGTACAGCCCAATCAGGATCGTCAGCAATTATCCAAACGATGTGAAGACTTCCGATCTTCGACCACCGTCATCATCTTTGACATATCGTCGAATCGGTTATTCAGAATGGGTATAAACCCGGCCTTTCCGAACAACCCGCGTATATTAAAACGAATGTTACACAAACACAACATACGCCTCATTCCAATTCATTAGCTGCTAACCGTAAATCAACAAGAGAACAATTTCCCAAATATTAACCCCGAAGGCCGAAACCAACATCAGATCAATACACAGGAAACCATTCTTTTTAGCTAACCCACAACTAGTTTCTAAATTTCTTATTCTTAGGGAAAGGTTCCTATTAATGTTATCCAAGATAAATTCTTTAAAATTTATCCTTTAATCTTTCTTTGGATGTCATTTCAAACCAAATTACGGTTTTTCAAACTAGTCGAGATTAGCGAACCACATCGAAGTAATTATTTATTTTATTTTCCAATCCCAACCTATTCATCCCATGAAGCAAAACTGGTAATACTCCACATCTAACACCACAGTGTTATCGGTAAAATTAATTACCATTTCACGTTCAAATCTAATTAAAGATTCAACTATCGCTTTGGAGCAAAACTGGTAGTACTCCATTCTCGCTCATTTTCCAAATTTGATAATTTGAATTATCAATTCACATTTCAATCTAATTGCAGATTCAATAAAACTCCTTTTACTGGGTTAAAGAACTAGTGTCATTCAAAACACAGTTCACGATAAACCCAAATCACATTTTATTTATTATCGGGTTAAAGAACTTGTGTTATTTAAAACACCGTTCACGATAAACCCACAAATCAATTCTGTTTATAACCCATTTCAAATCCAGTTTATTTATTTAAAAATAAACGGGTTAAATTTTAGTTCAAAACTAGTTCATTTCGATAAAAATCTATTTTTATCTTTTCAAATATGGAGTTTTTCATCCCAATTTTTCCCAAATCGTTTCTTATGATTTTACACTAATTATTACTATTTTTAATAATTTTATCAAGGCCCGTACAGTCGATTTCCATCAACGGCCATCGAACTGCACTTACAGCGACCTTTTTCAAATTTGATTTGGACGTATCTCCAAATCCAACCGTTAGATTTTAAATTTCAAATATTCGTTAGAAATCTCTTTTCGATACGAACACAACGGTTCCGGTTTTAGGAGAATCCGACGGTCGGATCTCCCGTAATGTCCGTTTGAAATAAATGGTCGAAATTCACGAACGGCCGCGGCGCATTCTATTCAGGCCATTATATTATATATATATATATAATATATATAATATATATTTCGTCGATTTCTATTTAAAACGAATTTTATAAACAGTTTTGAATTCGTTTCAAAAAAAATTTCAACCTTTATTTCAAATTCAAATCAAAATTGAAATTTCTATTATAAATCCTTTTTACTTTCATTTCTATTTGCTTTCAATTCAAATCGATTTTAATTCGATTCGAATTCATTTCCTTTTCAATCCAATTCAAATTCGTTTTCTATTCAAATCAAATCAAATTCGTTATATATTCAATTGAAATCAAATTCGTTTTCTATTCGATTCAATTCAAATTGGTTTTTTATTCAATTCAAATTAGTTTTCTATTCAATTCAAATCAAATTGGTTTTCTATTCAATTCAAATCAAATTGGTTTTCTATTCAATTCAAATCAAATTGGTTTTCTATTCAATTCAATTCGAATTCGTTTTATATTCGATTCAAATCAAATTCGTTTTCTTTTCAATTCAATTCAAATTGGTGTACTTTTCAATTCAATTCAAAAATGGGGTTTCAAATCAACAAACATAGGTTTTTATTCGTGCAATTGGGCGATGTGTAAAATTTATCATCCCAATCAATGTCCTTCAAATTGGTGTACATAAACAAACATTCACTGTATTCCTATTCACATTAAAAATTATATTTTTAACGATAAAACATTTTATTTCAACACATGAATTTCTATTCAGTTCATTCTTTAAATAAAATGATATTTTTATTTTTCTAACTTATTTTAGAAAATTTCGGCGACATAACGGCACGATACTAGAAACGGGACGAGGCCTAGCCTTATCCCCGGTCTAGTGAAGGCCCACGCCATTCACACATCAATCAAATCCATTCCATTTCACCAAAAAATTCAATTCAAACCAAATAATCTAACCAACTACACAACCAAACAATTAAACAAACAAGCCATCCATGGTCTGTGGATGACGGGTGTCGGGTGCTACTAAACACCGTCTGCATCCTAGTATAGATATATAACTAGAAAAGAAATTGAAGAGTGAGAAATTCTCACCTATAGCTATCCTAACTCCATGGCTCTTCTTTTATAGAAATCTTCGTTGTTCTCGCCTTTTTGTCACCTTCGTTGCCCGTAGCCACTACATATATAAAAATCGAATTTTTACTTCGCTATTCAATATATAAAAATCGAATTTTTACTTTGCTATTCAACATATAAAAATCGAATTTTTACTATGCTATTCAAAATATAAAAATCATATTTTTATAATCGCTTCATATATTTAAAAATCGGATTTTTCCTATGCTATTCAATATATAAAAATCTCAACTTATATTTTAAACAAAATCGCTTCTTTATATTGTTAATTCCCTACAACACATATAAAGGTCGTATTTTTATAATCTCTAGTATATAATCAAAATCATATTTTCTCTTCGCTATTCTCCATATAAAGATCTCGCCTTTTCAACTATAAAGATTTTACCTTTTCAATTTCATCACTATAAAAATCACATTTTTATTTTGCTACATATATAAAGATGATATTTTTACCATCTATAAGATATAAAAATTATATTTTTATATTTTTACAATACAAAAGATTATATTTTTCTCGAAGTAAAAATCATATTTTTCTAACCGAACAAATTATATTTTTCCATTTAAAAATCATTTCTTTTTCAAATATGAAACCAAATCTAAACTTTGTCTTGCCATTCAAAAAAACTAAAAATTAAAATTAATGAAAGCAAATAAAATAATAATAAATCAGTTCTTAAATAAAATAAAAAGTTAAAAACTTACTGGCTTTCGAAGGAGTGTGTTGTTCGACTCGCGGTGGACTAGCGGCGCATGGATCGAGGTGGAGTCGGCTGCTGCGCTCGAAAGGGCTGCTGTTCATCGCGGAAATCTCGAGGGGGGGGGGGGGTTCAGGCGTCGGTCTCTGACTGGAGGAGGAGAAGAAGAGGCGGAGGAGCTGGAAGCGGGCGGAGGTCAAGCGAGGGGGGGGGCTGATGCGGCGGTAGGCAGAGGAGGGGGGCTGTCGCGAGGCAAATCGAGGGGGGGGGGTGCTGTCGCGAGGCAAATCGAGGGGGGGGTCTCGCGATGGTCGAGGTATGGGGGGGCGGCGGTTTCCCCCCCGTCTTTCTCCTTCTTTTTCTTTTTTCTTTTTTTTCCTTTTACTGATTGAACTTAATCGAATGGGGGGGCCAGAAATTAAAGGAAGAGGAAGAGAGAGGAAATTTTAATTTTAATTATTTAATTTCTATAAAGGTACTTTTACATATGACCTCTAAACGAGGCCCACCGCCTATTGTCCATAGCTAATTAGCCCCATTCCGAACACAATGGGATATGTATCTTAAGCTGATTTGATCGTTTCGATCAGTTTCCGTTAAAATCAACATATAACTCTATATATTGAATTTGAACGCGCATTTCAAATTTACCGGGGTCGCATACTAACTCGAAAAGTTCCGAAAAAATATTTTCTAGCTTCGTATTGACGATACGGTCCTAACAAAACTAGTTTCGTCGAATTCTGAGATCGTTGGAAAAATGGCCATTTTCCAGTCGATTAAAATCCACTAAAACTGGTCAAACGCGTTTTCCTTTGCCACGCTCACATATTGATTCGAAAAATTACGAAATTTTGAATCTAGAAATAATTTAACATCACAGATCCAACAAAAGTGGTTTCGTCGAAATCCGAGGTCGTTTGCAAAATGTCAATTTTTTAAGGGCCTGAATTCCATAGCGACTATTCAGAATTTTCAACTGGACATATCTTTTGATTCCCGCTATGAAATTTTGATTTTTCGGATTCGTTGGAAAGATATTCTCAATTAGATCCTAATGTTTTTGGTTTTACTAAAATCCGGATTGTTTTGCACCCAGTACATTCAATTGAAGTTTGAAATCGAATTATCGAACTACCGCGCCATTTTCAATTCCTTTTATAATTATATATAATTATTTATATTCTAACGACGACGCATATAAATATATATGTTCGAATTATATTCAAAAATAAATTTCTCATCGATATTATTTAAAATAATTCATTTTAAATCTCCAAAATTCGTCGAAGTTGCCAAAACAAAAATTTTAAACTGGCTCAGTATTTCCGGGTTATTACAATCTCCCCCACTTAAAACTTTTCGTCCCCAAAAAGGAACAAAGTCGAAAGTGGTTTAATTAATCAACTCTACGTTCGATCTGGCTTCCATTCTCCAACTTTTCAGTTTCTGAGAATTTTCAAATTTTCAAAAATTTGGCTAATACCCTAAATTTTCGAAAAATTTCGCCATAACCTCCCCTGCACCGGGAGCCACGGGAAAATCCCGAAATTGCCATACAGGCCTACTGATCTCAAAAAGAAAAAGAAAAAGCCAAGCGGCTAGCCAATAGGCTCATAAAATCATCATCACCCAAACAAAACAGTAAATTATAGCAAACATGTACCTATTTGTCAGGCAAACAAATTTTTATTCTCTGCTCTAGCCTCCTTGCTATGACCTGTTCAATGTAAGTACATGTATATGCAAGCAAATGCGACCAATTTTCAATAATATTCAATATTTGATTCTATTAAGCATAATGGTTCAAAATTATCAAACAAATAAACAAACAACACAAACATCAATCAACTAGTGAATTTAACGTTTCAAGTTCATAATTTGATATATATACAAAAATCATGTTTTTGATGCCAAATCACAACAAATAAATCTATCTATATTTATTTTGGTTCTCACACCAGTCTAATGGAAATATATAGATATCACACCTTCGAAACACGAACACAAATTCTGATGATGATATATCAATCATCAGAACCATCTCCGGGCGTCTAGAATGTGATTCTATATCTATCCAGTATATTAAAACTTCGAATATACGTTCATGGCGCGTATATGCAAAATCTTTATATATTGGATTGTCCAAATTCAAAGTAAATAAATATTCAAATACGTAGAATTGATTTAAATTTTCAAAACAAAAATTGTTTTCATTTGAAAAATATACTCTTCACACTCGTTCTAGGATACTACTGATCCTATCTCTAACGGGTCATTCTAATTGGATATTATTAATCCAATATCTGATGAATTCTTTCGTATGGTTCTAATGTGTCTTGTTCTCAAGCTCTGTAAACCAAAGCTCTGATACCAAATGAAGCGACCCGAACTTCCCCGGTCTCCGAAGAGATGAGAAAGAACGAATTACTGTGAGGACAAGACAAAACAGAATGCAGACGGAAGAACATTTCGCTGTATATTACCACAATTACATCAGATACAAGAATATACAGAGTATAATTGAATAAATTACATTCGATAAATATCAGAGATTACAATAAATTACATAGCAGCGGAAAATAATACAAAGCACGACTGAAGGTGATATACGGATACAGAGCTTTCTGGATATCATTCCAGCTGTAAACCAGGATCCTGTGAATATAAATCTGCAAAACCAAAACTACTAGCTGCCCGTGTCGAAAATAGGGGCACCCAGAGTTTAGGTTAAAACAATAAACTCCAGGTCAGTCATGTGACTGGTGTGAGAACTAAAACAGTTATTAAAACTTCATTTTAAAAGAGAGTAATTCAAGGGACCACGCCGTATAACACGGAACGGGTTTCCTCCCAAGAATACCAGTGCATAGAAAAGACAACGCAATGCTTTTTCGAAAAATGAAGCTATTATAAGACGCAGGTCCCATCACACAATGCAACGCAAGCCGGAGGATAGGGTTTTCCCTTATAATAGCCAAACATGCTTGGTACGTTTAAAACAAATCATTTGATACTATAATAAGTGTATAGTGTCAAAACAATTTCAATCATAAATATAAATCATAGGCGGCATAGCTACCATCTACTATGTCGCCATACTAGTTCTACAATTAAAACCGCAATACACGTATTGGAAATTGGATTTTCGTCATGAGTCGAGGCAAGGGGCAAGCTCCTCTCCGCGTTCGAGACACTCTAGCAAATGTCTCAGGACTACACACTCTAGGCAATCCTGGATCTTCAGGGCTGGTCCTCACTTACATTGGAGGATTGGCAATTCCTAAACACACGTTTCCCGGTCCTTACAGACCTAAAATCGAGGCGCCTTATCCAACAACCACATAGGTGAAAAGTATATAAATGTCAGGGCTGGCAAGTCACTGACACCACCATAGCTAGAAAGAAACGTCGTGCTCTCTATGCAGTCCGTATCCCGTTTTTAACTCATACCGAGGTGTGAGGCTCGCGAATTCACGTTATACACAAAGCTATGCCACAGAGGCTGTGCTTTGATCATCAACCACAAGACTTTGCTTTTCAACAGAAGCCTTGATCATTGCATCTTAGCGTGCCACACAGGCAATTCATGCCATGCGACTAATGTCCATCGATATACAACCTCTGAGCTCGTACGTCTCAGAGAAGGGCGTTAAGCAAAAGAATAAATTCTCCGCCGCCAAACAGATGTATATATAATAGAAATCAATCAACACAGAATAAAATCCAATTTCAGACACACAATCCATTTACAAGTCCGTTCTGGGTCGGAAAGAAACAGGAGGCACTTTCCTCGCATTTCCATATATCTCCAAGTACGTCTGGACGACCACCAACTATTTCCATCCTCTTGGGTGTACAGCCCAATCAGGATCGTCAGTAATTATCCAAACGATGTGAAGACTTCTGGTCTTCGACCACCGTCATCATCTTCGACATATCGTCGAATCGGTTATTCAGAATGGGTATAAACCCGGCCTTTCCGAACAACCCGCGTATATTAAAACGAATGTTACACAAACACAACATACGCCTCATTTCAATTCATTAGCTGCTAACCGTAAATCAAGAAGAGAACAATTTCCCAAATATTAACCCTGAAGGCCGAAACCAACATCAGATCAATACCCAGGAAACCATTCTTCTTAGCTAACCCACAGCTAGTTTCTAAATTTCTTATTCTTAGGGAAAGTTTTCCCTTAATTTTATCCAAGATAAATTCTTTAAAATTTATCCTTTAATCTTCCTTTGGATGTCATTTCAAACCAAATTATGGTTTTTCAAACTAGTCGAGATTAGCGAACCACATCGAAGTAATTATTTATTTTATTTTCCAATCCCAACCTATTCATCCCATGAAGCAAAACTGGTAATACTCCACATCAAACACCACAGTGTTATCGGTAAAATTAATTACCATTTCACGTTCAAATCTAATTAAAGATTTAACTATCGCTTTGGAGCAAAACTGGTAGTACTCCATTCTCGCTCATTTGCCAAATTTGATAATTTGAATTATCAATTCACATTTCAATCTAATTGCAGATTCAATAAAACTCCTTTAGTGGGTTAAAGAACTAGTGTCATTCAAAACACAGTTCACGATAAACCCAAATCACATTCTATTTATTATCGGGTTAAAGAACTAGTGTTATTTAAAACACCGTTCACGATAAACCCACAAATCAATTCTGTTTATAACCCATTTCAAATCCAGTTTATTTATTTAAAAATAAACGGGTTAAATTTTAGTTCAAAACTTGTTCATTTCGATAACAATCTATTTTTATCTTTTCAAATATGGAGTTTTTCATCCCAATTTTTTCCAAATCATTTCTTATGATTTCACACTAATTATTACTATTTTTAATAATTTTATCAAGGCCCGTACAGTCGATTTCCATCAACGGCCATCGAACTGCACTTACAGCGACCTTTTTCAAATTTGATTTGGATGTATCTCCAAATCCAACCGTTAGATTTCAAATTTCAAATATTCGTTAGAAAGCTCTTTTCGATACGAACCCAACGGTTCCGGTTTTAGGAGAATCCGACGGTCGGATCTCCCGTAATGTCCGTTTGAAATAAATGGTCGAAATTCACGAACGGCCGCGGCGCGGCGCGTTCTATTCAGGCCATTATATTATATATATAATATATATAATATATATTTCGTCGATTTCTATTTAAAACGAATTTTATAAACAGTTTTGAATTCGTTTCAAAAACAATTTCAACCTTTATTTCAAATTCAAATCAAAATTGAATTTTCTATTATAAATCCTTTTTACTTTCATTTCTATTTGCTTTCAATTCAAATCGATTTTAATTCGATTCGAATTCATTTCCTTTTCAATCCAATTCAAATTCGTTTTCTATTCAAATCAAATCAAATTCGTTATATATTCAATTGAAATCAAATTCGTTTTCTATTCGATTCAATTCAAATTGGTTTTTTATTCAATTCAAATTAGTTTTCTATTCAATTCAAATCAAATTGGTTTTCTATTCAATTCAAATCAAATTGGTTTTCTATTCAATTCAAATCAAATTGGTTTTCTATTCAATTCAATTCGAATTCGTTTTATATTCGATTCAAATCAAATTCGTTTTCTTTTCAATTCAATTCAAATTCGTTTTCTTTTCAATTCAATTCAAATTTGTTTTCTATTCAAATCAAATCAAATTCGTTTTCTATTCAAATCAAATCAAATTCGTTATATATTCAATTGAAATCAAATTCGTTATATATTCAATTGAAATCAAAATCGTTATCTATTCAAATCAAATCAAATTCGTTTTCTATTCGATTCAATTCAAATTGGTTTTCTATTCAATTCAAATCAAATTAGTTTTCTATTCAATTCAAATCAAATTGGTTTTCTATTCAATTCAAATAAAATTGGTTTTCTATTCAATTCAATTCGAATTCGTTTTATATTCGATTCAATTCGAATTCGTTTTATATTCGATTCAATTCGTATTCGTTTTCTTTTCAATTCAATTCAAATTCGTTTTCTTTTCAATTCAATTCAAATTTCATTTCAAAATATTCGATTTCGAAATCACTTTTCAATATTCATTTTAAAATGAATAAAATCGATATAAATATCGTTCACGTCAAAATGGCGTCAATCTAATCAACACGGCTTCATATATTTCTATTTTAAAATATTCTATTTCAAATATTTCTATTTCAAAATATTTCTATTTCAAAATATTTCGATTTCAAATATTTCTATTTCAAAATGTTTCGTTCAACACATGACTAATCTCAACGGATAAGTACTGTCAACACGTGAACCTTTATTTTATATTGATAAGGATGTAAATTTTATTCTTAAAATATTTCGTTCAACACATGACTAATCTCAGCGGATGAGTACGGTCAACACATGAACCTTTATTTTATTTTATTCTTTATTTTTCCGATTGGAATGAGGCCCAATCAATTACCATATAAAGTTAATTATATGGATTTTCACACATCACACGTATATAATAGCATTGAAAAATAATCCACCATCAACCAAAGTGCACTACACTGTATAAGCATCAAATATAGATATTTAACGCTTATAACAGCCTGTCAATCAATCGATCGACACATTTAATCAATCAGGATGAGTGAACTTCAAATTTCATCCCAACACCCGTGTGGGGTTTCAAATCAACAAACACAGGTTTTTATTCGTGCAATTGGGCGATGTGTAAAATTTATCATCCCAATCAATGTCCTTCAAATAGGTGTACATAAACAAACCGTCCGGTTTGTAAATGAATATTTATTTATTCACATTCACTATATTCCTATTCACGTTAAAAATTATATTTTTAACGATTAAACATTTTATTTCAACACATGAATTTCTATTCAGTTCATTCTTTAAATAAAATGATATTTTTATTTTTCTAACTTATTTTAGAAAATTTCGGCGGCATAACGGCATGATACTAGAAACGGGACGAGGCCTAGCCTTATCCCCGGTCTAGTGAAGGCCCACGCCATTCACACATCAATCAAATCCATTCCATTTCACCAAACAATTCAATTCAAACCAAATAATCTAACCAACTACACAACCAAACAATTAAACAAACAAGCCATCCATGGTCTGTGGATGACGGGTGTCGGGTGCTACTAAACACCGTCTGCATCCTAGTATAGATATATAACTAGAAAAGAAATTGAAGAGTGAGAAATTCTCACCTATAGCTATCCTAACTCCATGGCTCTTCTTTTATAGAAATCTTCGTTGTTCTCGCCTTTTTGTCACCTTCGTTGCCCGTAGCCACTACATATATAAAAATCGAATTTTTACTTCGCTATTCAATATATAAAAATCGAATTTTTTACTTTGCTATTCAACATATAAAAATCGAATTTTTACTATGCTATTCAAAATATAAAAATCATATTTTTATAATCGCTTCATATATTTAAAAATCGGATTTTTCCTATGCTATTCAATATATAAAAATCTCAACTTATATTTTAAACAAAATCGCTTCTTTATATTGTTAATTCCCTATAACACATATAAAGGTCGTATTTTTATAATCTCTAGTATATAATCAAAATCATATTTTCTCTTCGCTATTCTCCATATAAAGATCTCGCCTTTTCAACTATAAAGATTTTACCTTTTCAATTTCATCACTATAAAAATCACATTTTTATTTTGCTACATATATAAAGATGATATTTTTACTATCTATAAAATATAAAAACTATATTTTTATATTTTTACAATACAAAAGATTATATTTTTCTCGAAGTAAAAATCATATTTTTCTAACCGAACAAATTATATTTTTCCATTTAAAAATCATTTCTTTTTCAAATATGAAACCAAATCTAAACTTTGTCTTGCCATTCAAAAAAACTGAAAATTAAAATTAATGAAAGCAAATAAAATAATAATAAATCAGTTCTTAAATAAAATAAAAAGTTAAAAACTAACTGGCTTTCGAAGGAGTGTGCTGTTCGACTCGCGGTGGACTAGCGGCGCATGGATCGAGGTGGAGTCGGCTGCTGCGCTCGAAGGGGCGGCTGTTCATCGCGGAAATCTCGGGGGGGGGGGGGGGGTTCAGGCGTCGGTCTCTGACTGGAGGAGGAGAAGAAGAGGCGGAGGAGCTGGAAGCGGGCGGAGGTCAGGCGAGGGACGGGGCTGATGCGGCGGTAGGCAGAGGAGGGGGGCTGTCGCGAGGCAAATGGGGGGTGCTGTCGCGAGGCAAATCGGGGAGGGGGGGGGGAGGGCCTCGCGATGGTCGAGGTAGAAGGGGGGGCAGCGGCGGTTTCCCCCCCGTCTTTCTCCTTCTTTTTTCTTTTCCTTTTACTGATTGAACTTAATCGAATGGGGGGGGCAGAAATTAAAGGAAGAGGAAGAGAGAGGAAATTTTAATTTTAATTATTTAATTTCTATAAAGGTACTTTTACATACGACCTCTAAACGAGGCCCACCGCCTGTCGTCCATAGCTAATTACCCCCATTCCGAACACAATGGGATATGTATCTTAAGCTGATTTGATCGTTTCGATCAGTTTCCGTTAAAATTAACATATAACTCTATATATTGAATTTGAACGCGCATTTCAATTTACCGGGGTCACATACTAACTCGAAAAGTTCCGGAAAAAATTTTTCTAGCTTCGTATTGATGATACGGTCCTAACAAAACTAGTTTCGTCGAATTCTGAGACCGTTGGAAAAAGGGCAATTTTCCAGTGGATTAAAATCCACTGAAACTGGTCAAACGCGTTTTCCTTTGCCACGCTCACATGTTGATTCGAAAAATTACGAAATTTGGAATCTAGCAATAATTTGACATAATGGATCCAACAAAAGTGGTTTCGTCGAAATCCGAGGTCGTTTGCAAAATGTCAATTTTTAAGGGTCTGAATTCCATAGCGACTATTCAGAATTTTCAACTGGACATATCTTTTGATTCCCGCTATGAAATTTCGATTTTTCAGATTCGTTGGAAAGATATTCTCAATTAGATCCTAATGTTTTTGGTCTCACTAAAATCCGGATTGTTTTGCACCCGGTACATTCAATTGAAGTTTGAAATCGAATTATCGAACTACCGCGCCATTTTTAATTCCTTTTATAATTATATATAATTATTTATATTCTAACGACGACGCATATAAATATATACGTTCGAATTATATTCAAAAATAAATTTCTCGTCGATATTATTTAAAATAATTCATTTTAAATCTCCAAAATTCGTCGAAGTTGCCAAAACAAAAATTTTAAACTGGCTCAGAATTTCCAGGTTATTACATCAACACTACGTTCGGACGGCCCCCACTGTAGCTCCTTCAAGGTAGCTACTCCAATCACGGGCATCAGCAGTCGTCGTCCATTCGATATGAAGATCGTCAGTCTTCTATCGTTGTCTTCAAAACTTAAATTTGAAACGTCGCTTAAATTATTTGGAATGAGATAAACTCGGACTTTCCAAATAATTCTCGTATATATATAAGTTGGAAACCATTTCATATCGTTATTAGTAATTTATAACGATTTATCTTTATTTTTATATATAAAAAAATATTTAAATTCCATTTCGTTAACGTAATTATATAACAAGTAGTAAATGTTTTGTTTCACAACCTATCGAAATGTTTATAATGCGTAATGAAATGTATTTTATTTCATTACATTTTGCTAACGAAAAATATTCCTATTCGTATATACAATATTAACGTACAATGTACACACCGTTTATTTTCATACACATACACATCTTATATACAACAATGTACATTTTCTTGTTTCATCTTTCGAATTACACAAAATGTATATTTTGTTTATCATACCAATTCCAACAAAAATGAGCATTTTTGTGTTTCATTTCAATTTCAACAAACGAATATTTTTTTGTTCATTCACCTTTAGTTCTACAAGAATGAGTATTTTTGTTTGTTTATTTCAATGTAACAAAATTGATAATTTTATTATCTTTTCAATGCAAAACAAAAATAATAATTTTATATTACAAACAAAACGATAATTTTGTGTGATAATCTATTTACGTGAAAATATAATTTTCATATCTTTAATCTTTTTAATGAAAACCTAATTCATTAAGATATAAATTTCATATCCTTATCTTTATTTTTAATCCAATTACATAAAAATGTAATTTCATATCCTTATTCTTTTTAATTAAAATCCAATTACATAAAAATGTAATTATTCCCTTTTATTCTAGTTTACATTAAAAATGTAACTTTTACCTTTAATCTTAATTTCATAAAAATGTAAATTTCTTACCTTTGGTTTTAATTACATCAAGATTTAATTTTCTTTCTTTAAATCTTGATTACATAAAAACGTAAATTTTCCTAATTTTAATCTTAATTACATAAAAATGTAATTTTCTCCCTTACAATAATTTAAATGATAAATGTAAAATTTTCACTTGTAATCTAATTCACATGGAAATTGACTTAATTACATAAAATGTAATTTTTATGTTCTTTTATTTCACTACATACAAAAATGAATTTTGTCCTTTTATTTTATTTAGAAACAAAAATTAATATCTTTATTTAACCACAAAGGTAAAATCTCTTATTCAACAAAGAAAAATAAATTCTTTTAATTTGCAAACAAAAGTTAATGGTTTTCATTTACAAACAAAAGTTAATATCTTTCATCATGTTTACAAACAAAGTTTCAAATCTTTTATTTATAAAGTTACAATCTTTTTATTAATAAAGTTACAATCTTTTTATTAAAAAAAACAAGCTTCAATCTTTTTATTGACAAAAACAAGTTTCAATCTTTTTATTGACAAAAACAAGTTTCAATCTTTTTATTGACAAAAACAAGTTTCAATCTTTTTATTGACAAAAACAAGTTTCAATCTTTTTATTGTTAAACCAATTCTAACATTTCAACAAAAACAAATAAAAACATACTTTGTTAATCGTCAATTTTAACACAACAAAATATATAAAGATGATATATTTTGTCTACTTAACATTTTGTATCTAAATTGTTATTGTAACCAATCTTAACGTGTTATAACTAAAATGTTAATGAACGTTTAGTTTTACATGCCTTTCTATTTAACAAAATAAATACTTTGTTTTACATACTTTCAACAAAGACGTTAAAAATAAGTTTAATTTCATATCTTAACTTGACGCTAAAAATATGTTTAATTTTCATGTTAACACATAACGCTAAAAGTATCCTTATGTTCATATTAACATATAACGCTAAAAATATCATTTTTCCATGAAATCACATATGGTGTACATTTCCATAATACTTCATGTAACATATAATTTTGGTGTAAATATTCATGTCACAACATAGGATAACAATGTATGATTGGGTATCAAGTCTCATGTCAATCTTCTCATTCTATTCTTTTTTTATTGAATATAAAATAACTAATAGAATGATAATTTAAAATCTTCTATTTTTTTTATTGTATGACAATAAAATTAATACTTATGTTTCAACTCTTTTCGTTTTGACCTATTGAAAATAAAATCTTTATTTCAATACTATTTCATATTGACAAAACTAATGTTATAATTTGTTCTGACTATTCTATTTCATCGTAATAATCCATCACGTCAGATAAGTCAACAAACAGCATTACAATCAACAATCAACAAATTCCAAACATCACCACAGATCTGATTAAATAAGTATACACACATGAAACTTAAATAACGAGGGATAATTTAATTTTAAGTATTTTAAAATATAGAAATCTCACATCGTTTGAATTTCTGAGCCGTTCAGATCCAAAAATTGACCAAATTTCAACTTGATCAGAATCAGGTCTAGTTAGTGTCATCGCATAGATCTCGGTCTCACGATCGTGGCGCACCTGAAATCGTTCGAATTCGAGTTCGTATGAGTAAGATATGGTTAAAACAAGATTGTTAAAAATTGAATTAAATTAATTAAATAATCAAAGGTTGAAAAAGTCAACCTTTCCTCCTTCCTCCTCTTCCATGTTCAAGGCCTTTCATTGAACCTATAAGCTTCCAAACTAGGGTCCCAAATAACTTGAAATTGGCGAAGCTTGAAGACGATTGGAAGGTGGCAAATTGAAGAGGAAGGAGAGGGCTACGTGCGCCGGGAGGTAGGGGAGGTGCGGTGGGCCCCATGGATGTGCGGCGGGCTGAGTTGGGCGCGGGTTGGGTGGAGAAATCCGGCCAAAATACTTTGTTAAATCCAATCATATCCGTTTAGAATCGAAGAGGAGGAAGAGAGCTTCGATTTGGTATATGGTTTGTTGATTTTCATTGAGCGGAATGGAAGAAATTAGAGAATAAAGTTGGGAGAACGGTGACCATTGAAAAGGGGCGGCGGCTGTGCATTTCGGAATTAGGGTTTGATGGTCTTAATTTGCCTATTATTTATATTATTATATTCACTAATTACCCATTAAAGCCCGATTTGACCTGAACTCAGAATTAGGCCCAACGACTGTTGTTCTTACCCATTAACCCCCATTCCAGACTCATCTAGCTATGTACCGCCGGCCCAAACGACTGTCTTGACCCAGTTTTCTTTAATTTAAAATATTTTCTTTTATTTTTAATTCAATCGTATGGAAAAATTCACCGGGGTCACAAATTAATTTCAAAAATTATGAAAAATTAAACTTAGCCATATTTTGACATTCCGAATCCAACAAAAGTGGTTTCTTTAAAAACAGAGGTCGTTTGAAAAATGGCTATTTTCATGGCGTATATATTAAACATTAAAAATACATTTTTAAATAAATAATTTCTGAAACTCGAAATATATAGTTACTGTTTTCAATGCAAAAACGACATTCTGAACTCAATGGAAGTGGTTTCGAGTCCAAATTCCTTCGTATGCAAAAAGTAGCATTTTTGTCCTTTGTAAATTTCATAGCGACCTTTCTAAATTTTAATTTGGGCATAACTTTTGATTCCCGCTATGAAATTTCAATTTTTCAGATTCGTTAGAAAGATATTTTCAAATAGATTCTAATATTTTTGGTTTCACTAAAATCCGTTAAATCTTGCATCTTGTACGGTCAGTCAAAGTTCAAGTTTGACTTTTCAAACTACCGCGCTATTTCTAACTCTTTTTATAATTAAAATTAAATTATTCATTCTATCTTCAATTTAAATCAATTTTTAATCATTATTATTTTAAAATAAATTATTTTAAATATCAAAAACTCATTAAAATTACTTAAAAATAAATTTTAAATTTACTCCAAAATTCAGGGTTGTTACAGTCTCCCCCACTTAAGAACTTTTCGTCCTCGAAAAGGAACGAAGTTAAAAGTGTTAAATTAATTAACTCATCTTTCTCTTTTTTGTTGATTTCAATAATTTTATTAGTTGATTAACTTTCAAATATATAACCTTTATATATTCAAAAATAATATTTTCTAAAATAGTTTATATATAATCACAAATACGTTAATTATAAACTGGGCACTCTCAACTCATTCTAGGGCATTACTAACCCCATCTCTAATGAGTTTTCTCATTATAGGATATTACTGGTCCTATCTCTAATGAGTATTCTTATTGGATATTAATAATCCAATCTCTGATGAGTCTTTTGTTCAGTTCTCATGAGTTGTATCCCAAAGATTTGAGCTAACCAAAGCTCTGATACCAACTGTAACGACCCCGGGTTTCGCCTGGACCAATCGATTGCAAAATCGACCTAGACCGTTCAAAACCCAAGCACGTTAACTCTGGGAATACAACAACATCAGAACAACAACAAAAGACTTTTATAAACATTATAATAATGTTACATCAGAGTACAGAACATATCAGAGTATATTGAATAAAATTACAACGGAAGATAAATTACAATAAATTATTGAACAATACAGTGCAGCGGAAATAAAATAACTAAGGCCAACGGAAGGCAACTACTCTCTGGACACAGCTTTAAGCTTCAATCCAGCATCCTGCTCAAAAGATAAATATCTGCAAAAAGCTACTCGACTGCCCGTGTGGAAAAGAGGGCACCCGAGTTTGCAAAGTGAAACAAACTACGGGTCAGTCATGGGACTGGTGTGAGAATTCTTAACTAATTTCACTAATAACAATAAGACAAATCCAAGGACCACACCGCTAACGTGGAACGGGTTTACTCCAATGGATTGTCGTGCATAAATTAAAGTAAATCGTTAAACAACGCAATGCTTTTTGGAAAAATGAAACCATCATAAGACCCAAGTCCCATCACACAATGCAACGCAAACCGGAGGATAGAGTTTTACCTTATTATGGTCAAAAATGTCTGATACGATAAAAACGAATTTGATATTATTATTAGTGTATATATGTTTCAAAAACATTTCAAAGTAAATGTATCAATCCTAGGAAGCATAGCTACCATATACTATGCCTCCATACTAGTAATACAATCAAAACCTCATGAGGTCGTATTGGAAATTGGGTTTCCATCATCAGTCAAGGCTAGGGAGGAGCTCCTTACCGATTCGAGACACTCTAGCTAATGTCTCCGGATTCCCCGCAAAGATCCCTTGGATCTTGCAAGGCCGGTCCACACTTGCAGTTTGTGGATTAGTTATTCCTGAACACACGTTTCCCGGTCCTATAGGACCTAACATCCGAGGCGCCTCATTCCATCATCCACATAAGTTAATATCAGCCAGTTTAAGCACCGACAACTCTTCTTGCTAGAAAGAAACGTGCTGCTCTCCCTGCGTTCCCTTCTCCCGTTTTAGACTCAACCGGGTTGTGAGGCTCGCGAAGTAACGTTATAACCACAAGGCCTGCTTTTCAACAAAGCCTTGATCATCTTCATCTTGGCGCGCCACTTTGACAATTCACACCATGCGATTGATAACTATTAATACACAACCTCTAAGGGTGTTAAGCAAGAGAATAAATTCTCCACCACCAATGGTCGTATACTAATAGAAATCAATTTACATAGAACAAAATTCAACGTCAGACACACATCTATTTATAAGCTTATGCTCTCGGTCCCAGCGAAAGCCAAATCCGTACAAATCAACATTGCGTCCAGACGGCCCCCACTGTAGCCCCTTCAAGGTAACTACTCCAATCATGGGCATCAGCAGTCGTCGTCCATTCGATATGAAGATCGTCGGTCTTCTATCATTGTCTTCAAAACTTGAATTTGAAACATCGCTTAAATTATTTGGAATGAGATAAACTCGGACTTTCCAAATAATTCTTGTACATATATAAGTTGGAAACCATTTCATATCGTTATTAGTAATTTATAACGATTTATCCTTATTTTTATATATATAAAAATATTTAGATTCCATTTCATTAACGTAATTATATAACAAGTAGTGAATGTTTTGTTTCACAACCTATCGAAATGTTTATAATGTGTAATGAAATGTATTTTATTTCATTACATTTTGCTAACGAAAAATATTCCTATTCGTATATACAATATTAACGTACAATGTACACACCATTTATTTTCATACACATATACATCTTATGTACAACAATGTACATTTTCTTGTTTCATCTTTCGAGTTACACAAAATGTATATTTTTTTTATCATACCAATTCCAACAAAAATGAGCATTTTTGTGTTTCATTTCAATTTCAACAAACGAATATTTTTTTGTTCGTTCACCTTTACTTCTACAAGAATGAGTATTTTTGTTTGTTTATTTCAATGTAACAAAATTGATAATTTTATTATCTTTTCAATGCAAAACAAAAATAATAATTTTATATTACAAAAAAACGATAATTTTGTGTGATAGTATATTTACGTGAAAATATAATTTTCATATCTTTAATCTTTTTAATGAAAACCTAATTCATTAAGATATAAATTTCATATCCTTATTTTTTTTTTTTTCAATTACATAAAAATGTAATTTCATATCCTAATTCTTTTTAATTAAAATCCAATTACATAAAAATGTAATTATTCCCTTTTAATCTAATTTACATTAATAATGTAACTTTAACCTTTAATTTTAATTTCATAAAAATGTAAATTTCTTACCTTTGGTTTTAATTACATAAAGATGTAATTTTCTTTCTTTAAATTTGAATACATAAAAACGTAAATTTTCCTACTTTTAATCTTAATTACATAAAAATGTAATTTTCTCCCTTACCATAATTTAAATGATAAATGTAAAATTTTCACTTGTAATCTAATTCACATGGAAATTGACTTAATTACATAAAATGTAATTTTTATGTTCTTTTATTTCACTACATACAAAAATGAATTTTGTCCTTTTATTTTATTTAGAAACAAAAATTAATATCTTTATTTAACTACGAAGGTAAAATCTCTTATTCAACAAAGAAAAATAAATTCTTTTAATTTGCAAACAAAAGTTAATGGTTTTCATTTACAAACAAAAGTTAATATCTTTCATCATGTTTACAAACAAAGTTTCAAATCTTTTATTTATAAAGTTACAATCTTTTTATTAAAAAAACAAGCTTCAATCTTTTTATTGACAGAAACAAGTTTCAATCTTTTTATTGACAAAAACAAGTTTCAATCTTTTTATTGTTAAACCAATTCTAACATTTCAAAATAAATAAATAAAAAGATACTTTGTTTATCATCAATTTTAACACAACAAAATATATAAAGATGATATATTTTGTCTACTCAACATTTTATATCTAAATTGTTATTGTAACCAATCTTAACGTGTTATAACTAAAATGTTAATGAACGTTTAGTTTTACAAGCCTTTCTATTTAACAAAATAAATACTTTGTTTTACATACTTTCAACAAAGACGTTAAAAATAAGTTTAATTTCATACCTTAACTTGACGCTAAAAATATGTTTAATTTTCGTGTTAACACATAACGCTAAAAGTATCCTTATGTTCATATTAGCATATAACGCTAAAAATATCATTTTTCCATGAAATCACATATGTTGTACATTTCCGTAATACTTCATGTAACATATAATTTTGGTGTAAATATTCATGTCACAACATAGGATAACAATGTATGATTGGGTATCAAGTCTCATGTCAATCTTCTCATTCTATTCTTTTTTTATTGAATATAAAATAACAAATAGAGTGATAATTTAAAATCTTCTATTTTTTTTATTGTATGGCAATAAAATTAATACTTATGTTTCAACTCTTTTCGTTTTGACCTATTGAAAATAAAATCTTTATTTCAATACTATCTCAAATTGGCAAAATTAATGTTATAATTTGTTCTGACTATTCAATTTCATCGCAATAATCCATCACGTCAGATAAATCAACAAACAGCATTGCAATCAACAATCAACAAATTCCAAACATCACCACAGATCTGATTAAATAAGTATACACACATGAAACTTAAATAACGAGGGATAATTTAATTTTAAGTATTTTAAAATATAGAAATCTCACATCGTTTGAATTTCTGAGCCGTTCAGATCTAAAAATTGGCCAAATTTCAACTTGCTCAGAATCAGGTCTGGTTAGTGTCATCGCGTAGATCTCGGTCTCACGATCGTGGCGCACCTGAAATCGTTCGAATCCGAGTTCGTATGAGTGAGATATGGTTAAAACAAGATTGGTAAAAATTGAATCAAATTAATTAAATAATCAAAGGTTGAAAAAGTCAACCTTTCCTCCTTCCTCCTCTTCCACATTCAAGGCCTTTCATTGAACCCATAGGCTTCCAAACTAGGGTCCCAAATAACTTGAAATTGGCGAAGCTAGAAGACGATCGGAAGGTGGCAAATCGAAGAGGGAGGAGAGGGCTACGTGCGCCGGGAGGTAGGGGAGGTGCGATGGGCCCCATGGAGGTGCGGCGGGCTGAGTTGGGCGTGGATTGGGTGGAGAAATTCGGCCAAAATACTTTGTTAAATACAATCATATCCGTATAGAATCGAAGAGGAGGAAGAGAGCTTCGATTTGGTATATGGTTTGTTGATTTTCATTGAGCAGATTGGAAGAAATTAGAGAATGAAGTTGAAAGAACGGTGGCCATTGAAAAGGAACGGCGGCTGTGCATTTCGAAATTAGGAATTGAGGGTCCTAATTTGCCTATTATTTATATTATTTTATTCACTAATTACCCATTAAAGCCCGATTTGACCCGAACTCATAATTAGGCCCAATGACTGTCGTTCTTACCCATTAACTCCCATTCCGGACTCATCTAGCTATGTACCGCAGGCCCAAACGACTGTCTTGACCCAGTTTTCTTTAATTTAAAATATTTTCTTTTATTTTTAATTCAATCGTACGGAAAAATTCACTGGGGTCACAAATTAATTTCAAAAATTATGAAAAATTAAACTTAGCCATATTTTGAATACCGAATCCAACAAAAGTGGTTTCGTCGAAAACAGAGGTCGTTTGAAAAATGGCTATTTTCAAGGCGTATATATTAAACATTAAAAATACATTTTTAAATAAATAATTTCTGAAACTCGAAATATATAAGTTTTTACTGTTTTTCAATGCAGAAATGTCATTCTGAACTCAATGGAAGTGGTTTTGAGTCCAAATTCCTTCGTATGCAAAAAGTAGCATTTTTGTCCTTTGTAAATTTCATAGCGACCTTTCTAAATTTTAGTTTGGGCATAACTTTTGATTCCCGCTATGAAATTTGAATTTTTCAGATTCGTTAGAAAGATATTTTTAAAAAGATTCTAATATTTTTGGTTTCACTAAAATTCGTTAAATTTTGCATCTTGTACGGTCAGTCAAAGTTCAACTTTGACTTTTCAAACTACCGCGCTATTTCTAACTCTTTTTATAATTAAAATTAAATTATTCATTCTAACTTCGATTTAAATCAATTTTTAATCATTATTATTTTAAAATAAATTATTTTAAATATCAAAAACTCATTAAAATTACTTAAAAATAAATTTTAAATTTACTCCAAAATTCAGGGTTGTTACATGAAAGTAATTAAATTAGTTAATTATTTTAAATTATGTATTCAAAATTTAAATGACCGTAACTTCTACATATGTAACAACTCGTATTTTTATAACATGTTATAACCATAAATCAAGACAGAATTAATTTTTAAGATAAGAATCAAGGGCAACGGGTTACTCCATTACGTTCTTCTCGAAATTCTTCTTGGAAACGAGTCCGAGTTTTCGAAAATCGAAGTCCGTATGACCAAGTTATGACCCTTCGAAATTTTCAGAAATTTTCAAGTTCAGAACAGCTCAGAATTCGAATTCAAAATTCGAATTTAAACCCCGAAACGGACTGGGCGGGAAATTTCCCGTCCAGGACCAGGTCGACCTGGGGGTCGACTATAGTGTCGGCCTGCTCAGGACCCGGTCGACCATAAAGTCGACCTGGTTGCCGAGCCCATTTTTGAGTCAGAATTCACTCTGATGTTACTAGACCGATTTCTGTCTAAATTCGTTGGCCAGACCCTATATAAACAGCCCCTAACTCTAGTCTCTCTACACAAATTCTCTCTGGCCTTATGCTGCTAGAACCCTGGTTGAAAAGTTAGAGAAAAGGGATTGCTTCTTCTCCAACAAGGCTACGTGTAGAGTATTGTTGTTTAGGGAATTTCTGTTAGACTCGAGATTCAACATCGCCTCTTTGTTTTTCTAATTCTCTAACCACGATCTGTAAGCCCCAGTTACTTTTAGATCTAAAATTTAAACTTAATATGGACATGTTGTAAATCGCGATTGAACCTAAGTATGATAATTATCATGAATCTATCATTGTATATCTTGGATCTATCATTGTTCATTTTGGATCTACTATTTGTTCACCTTGGATCTATCCATCTTGAATCTTGACTTGTAGTAATATTTATATGAAATTGATTTGGGACCTATACATGTTATAGATCTAAAACCCTTAATGTTTGTAATATTCATGCCTGTGATGTTGAAACAATTGTTATTCACAAGTTTGGGGTTATTATCTTATGTCAACTGTTACCATGACTATCACCCTATTTTGCTAGATTTGATATTTGAGACCACTATTCCATATGTCAGTATTGTTGTAATCATTTATCTCAAATTATACCATGCTTGACTTGTAATCTGTTTTGCCACCTTATGCCAGTTCTTTCAATGTTATTCCCTAATTAGATTCATTTGTATCAATTCGAGTTTACGTGCGATGGGAATGCGATTCGGTAGATTTGGCAAAACCTGAATTTACTATGAACTTGAAACATGAACATTGTTATAACTTGAACCTGGATATGGACATGAACTTGACATGAAAACTTGAACATGGACATGACGCTAGAATGAATTTGAAAATGGCCAACTCGAGCTTGGGTTGAGTTTGCAGTGTAAATCTGCCCGTAACCGCCCAGCGAATCCAGTGACAGCAAACAATAAGATCCAATGTGGGTGGTTGGTCATATCGCACTTAAAACCTGAGGTTAGACTATGTTGTTGTGTAAATCTGCCCGGAACCGCCCGGCAAATCCAGTGACCACAACAACAAGTCTAATGTGAGATGTTGGGGTGCATTAATGAATTAATGCCACTTGATAGGGTTAAGTCATGAGCCACTTGAATATACTTAACCAATTTGACACGACGATTTGATAGGGTTAAGTCATGATCCGCTTGAACACACTTAACCAGCTTGATACATGATTTGGTAGGGTTAAGTCACGAATTTGAATGACAACACATAACCCATTAGAAACCCTAGTTACGCGGCCCTTTTTAGCAGTAACCTACTTAGATGTATCACGATACCCTGGGACTAGGCAGGGTGGGGCACGATTACTGGGTTGATTGTAAGCGACCAGAGCGACGGTTGAGTAGGTGCGCCATTGTAGGTTCAGGCGGACTATGGTCGTGCACATAGTCCGGAGTTGAAAAAGCAGCCATTGGGCACCAGTAGGTTTACACTGTGCGTGCGTGATTCGTGTCGATGGTTGGCACCTTAGGGCTTGATACACCCTATGGTGGACCTAGCACAGGTGACTACATTTCGTGATTGGGTCGTATGACACAGACACATGACGAGCTAGAACATGTAGGGAGCCGATCGATTAATAGATCATACTGTAGGACCCCGAAAAGGGTCATTTCATGATATTGGGCCAAGAGATTAGTTCATGGTTAATACTTGACATGGATTAGAATACTAGTACAGTTGGTGCAGCGAATCTTGAGTATGCGATGCTAGACTTGATTTATCTTGTTATCTTAGTTATCATGCCAGACTTATCATCATCCTTATGTTTATTCTCCATTTATTCATGTCTTGTTAACTTTACTAGTTTTTATACTGAAAGTCACTAGGGCTTACCTGTCTTTATGACTGCCCCTTTTTCTTTCGCTCCTTTTTCTTTCGTTTCCTCTCCCCCCCAGGTTCTCAGGGAGGAAACTCTAGCTCTTAGCTTGGATTTAGCTTGCTTTCTGTCAGCTCATGTACGGTTTGGTCTTGAGCTAAGCTATGGCTGCACTTCTGCTATTTTTGGGGAATATTTTACTTTTGTCATTTTAAGTTTATGCTTCTTTATCTAGAACTTGATGTAATGGAATAATGACAATTTGTACTTTGGATATATATAAGGTTTTGACTCTTTTCTTGAAAGTAATGAGATTTGGTTTTTAATTTCTACCCCTACTTTATTTATGTTCTGTCTTGTGATATCTTTGTGCATGTTTACCTAGACAATGCTCCACCAAAACTAGTGCATTCCCTTTGCGAGTGACCCTAGCAGTGGTGGGGTGTTACATTTGGTATCAGAGCAGAAGGTTACCAGACTGGGCAAAAGTTTCAAAAACCTTCTGAACTATTTTCAAAACCATTTATAAAGAAGTATTTTTCAAGAAAATTTTTATTTTTAAGTAAAGGCTATTCCCCAAAAGCCATTAGCACTTTCCTTAGTTTCCTCGTTTGAGTCTTTTTCTTTTCGTTTTTCAGCATGCCCGACCTTAACCTTCCTGAGGGAGTACCCGTACCTGGATGGTTCCGAAGGTACATAGAAGCTAGGGCCAATGGCGCGGGCCCGGCAGACATCCCTCCTCCTCCTCCCCCAGTGGCCGCGGTTCCTCCTCCTCCTGGTAACGCCTTTGCCAAAATATGCAAAGACTTTAAAGCAATGGGCGGCAAGAACTTCGTTGGAACTGAAACCTTCGTTGAGACACGAAACTGGCTAAAGGAGACTGAAGACTTGTTTGTTATCTTCGATGTGGAGGATCGTAGGAAAGTTCAGTTGGCAGCATGGTTATTGAAAGAGGAAGCTACATTTTGGTGGGAAGTCACCAACGCTACCAGGCCAGTTGAGACTTTGGGCAGACTTTAGAGAGAGGTTTGGGCTTAAATTCTTATCGTCAGCAGAAGAGAACCTTCAGATGGAGAGGTTCCTAGCACTCAAGCAAGGGGACATGTCTGTTAGGGAGTACGTGAATAGGTTTAATCAGCTTGCTCGGTTCGGTTTGGACTTAGTCAATACGGCCCAGAAGAAGGCTGTACGCTTTGCTCGAGGATTGAACGAGCCACTACACAGTTTGGCCATAACTCATATACCCATGGGGGAGACCTTTGAAAGCTTGGTGGATATGGACCTACTTCATGAGGAAGACAAGAATATCAAGAAGGAAGTTAAGCCTAATGAGACTCAGAATAAGAAGGTTGACTTCAAGAAGGGAGGCAACAAGAATAACAAGAATAACAACAATGCTAACAAACCACGTGAGACAAGTGCAACTTTTGTGGTATTACAGGACATCTAGCTAAAGACTGTAGAAGGAATAAGAGAAAGTTGGGTGAATGCTTTCATTGTGGAGAAACTAGACACTTCAGTAAGGATTGCCCTAAGAAGCAAGGAAAAGGGCAGACCCAGCGAGCAGGACCTTCTAGAGGGTAGTTGCATGCTCTCAACACCACTCCAGCTCTTGACCGAGGTAGTAATAATTCTGTAGAAAGCCTTGTTTACATTTCTGAATTTCCTGTTCGAACCTTATTTGACTCTGGCGCATCGCATACTTTTATTTCTTCTAATATTGTTGAAAATCTGCACCTAAGTACTAGTCTTGTTGAGGATCCCGTTAGTGTTTCAAATCCAATTGTGGGCTCCGCTCATTTATCTATGATTTGTGTGGATTTGAGGATTTCTATCTTAAGCGTAGAATTCACGTGTAATGCTTATATTCTCGTATTTATGGGGTACGGTTTGATCCTACGTATGAATTGGCTGTCCAATTATGGAGCCATTCTTGATTGTGAACGAAGGGTAGTGAGGCTCATGACTCGCCTTGGTAATTCCCTTGAAATTTCTTGTAACCCGAAGGGTCCGGTCATGTTGTGTTATCTAGAATCTCTTGACTCATCCATCGACAATTTGCAATCTGTAAGAGTGGTCTGAGAATATCCAGATGTCTTTGATGAGGTGAAGGGGTTACCCCCTAAACGCGAGATAGACTTTTGAATTTATCTTGTTGATAATGCCAAGCCAATTTCATTGCCCGTTAGGCACATGGCCCCGCGAGAAAGAAGAGAGCTCAATAAACATGTTAAGGAGTTGCTTGAGAAAAATTTCGTAAGATGAAGCATTTCTGAATGGGGTGCTCCGGTGGTATTCGCTACTAAGGCGGATGGTTCGCTTCGTCTATGCGTAGATTATCGTGAGTTAAATAAGCTGACGAAGAAGAATAGGCACCCATTGCCAAGAATCGACAATTTGTTTGACCAGCTTGTGGGAGCATCTGTTTTCTCTCAACTCGATCTAGCCACAGGATTCCATCAGCTTAGAGTGGCTGAGGATGGCATTGACAAAATTGCGTTTAGGACTCCAGATGGGTTCTTCGAATGGCTTGTCATGCCGTTTGGGTTAACGAATGCACCCGTGTACTTTGTAGATTTGATGAGTAGGGTGTTTCGGGAGTTCCTTAACATGTTTGTGGTGGTTTTTGTGGACGATATTTTGATCTTCTCAAAAGATGAAGAAGAGCATGCTAGGCATCTCAAGGGAGTCATGGATACTCTTAGACCACACCAGTTAAAGGCTAAGTTCTCCAAATGCCATTTTTGGAGGAAGGAAGTTCGGTTTCTTGGACATGTAGTTTCTAAGAAAGGCATAGCCGTGGACCCCGCAAAGGTAGTTGTGGTGCAAGACTGGAAAATTCCTAAGAATGCAACGAAGGTGAAAAGCTTTCTCGGTTTGGCGGGCTACTACAGGAAGTTCATTAAGGACTTCGCTAAGATTTCAGCCCTTCTTACTAAGTTAACAAAGAAGAACCTAGCTTTTGCATGGGACATAGAGTGTGACGTTGCTTTTCAAAGGCTTAAGAAAGCCCTTACTTCAGCTCCAGTTTTGGCATTACCCGACGGAGACAAGACGTTTACGGTGTACACAGATGCGTGCGGCACGGGATTAGGCGCTGTCCTAATGCAGGATGGAAGAGAGATATGCTATGGGGGCAGACAACTTAAAGTTCATGAGAAAAAAACTATCCCACACATGATTTGGAGTTGGCCACGATTGTTTTTGCACTTAAATCTTGGCGCCATTATCTTCTAGGGGAGAGGTTCGAGCTGTATACCGACCACAAATCGCTTAAATACCACTTCTCACAGAAAGATTTGAACCTGAGACAACAACGGTGGATGGAATTCTTCGCATCATATGACTTCGATATAGCTTATACCCCTGGCAAGAGTAATGTGGTGGCGGACGCGCTAAGTAGAAAAAGGTTGACTTTGAGCCCCTTGTTTGTTGAAAGGAAAAGCCTTGAGTTTATAGCAACCTTTGATTTTACACCTGCTGTTGAGTCATTGGCTGCTACGCTAGCATCTCTTGAGTTAAGACCTACACTCCTAGATCTAGTAGGGACTTTACAGAAGGAAGACCCACAAATAGTCGAAATCATGGACAAGCTGATTAGTGGTGAGACGTCAAGTCACCTCGGTAGGTATGCCATAGATGACAAGGGATGGATAAGGCGTGATGGAAGGCTATGTGTCCCACAAGTGGAAGACTTAGTAAGGAAAGTCCTCGAGGAGGCGCATCACTCGAAGATGACCGTACATCCCGGAGGAGATAAGATGTATAGGGATATGAAACACAATTTCTTTTGGCCTGGAATGAAAAAGGATGTGGCAGAGTTTGTTTCGAAGTGCATGGTGTGCCAACAAGTAAAGGCCGAGTAGAAGAAGCCCGGTGGGCTATTACATCCTTTGGAGGTTCCGCAATGGAAATGGGAGAGTATCTCGATGGATTTCGTGGGTGGATTGCCTAGGTCAAGGAAGGGAAATACTAGCATATGGGTCATAGTTGATAGACTCACGAAAAGTGCTCACTTCATTCCGGTGAAAAGCAAGAGGACCGCATCATGGCTAGCATCTATTTACCTTCGAGAGATAGTACGGTTGCACGGGGTTCCTTCTAGTATAGTTAGTGATCGTGACCCGATTTTCACTAGCCAGTTTTGGAATAGTCTACAAGAAGCAATGGGTACACGACTAAGTTTAAGCACAGCTTATCACCCACAGACGGATGGACAAACCGAAAGGGTAAATAGGGTACTAGAGGATCTTTTGAGGCTATGCATTCTTGACTTTGGTGGTACTTGGGAAGACCATCTTCCTCTCGTGGAGTTTGCATATAATAATAGTTACCAAGCTAGCATCGGAATGGCACCATTCGAAGCCCTGTATGGAAGACCGTGCAAGTCGCCAACTTGTTGGTAGGAGACGACAAACATGCTTATACTTGGGCCAGACATGATAAGGGACACTTCTGAGAAGATTGAGTTGATACGAAGATGGATGAAAACGGCCCAAGATAGACAGCAATCTTATGCGGACAAGAGAAGGACAGACCTAGAGTTCGAAGTCGGAGATATGGTCTTTATAAAAGTTTCTCCTTTACGTAATGTGGTTCGTTTTGGAGCGGTTGGAAAGCTAGCACCAAGGTTCGTAGGACCGTTCCCTATCACTGAGAGGATTGGGCAGATGGCCTATAAAGTAGACTTACCCAAAAAGCTGATCGGAGTACACAATGTCTTTCACATCTCGCATCTCCGAAAGTGCTTACATGAGTCGGCCGAAGTGGTTGAGCCAAGCATCCTTAAAGGCGTAGAAGTGGAAAAAGAAGCAACATTGAGGCGAGTTCCGATTCGTATCTTAGGAACGGAGATTAAGAAGCTTAGGAATTGAGAAGTCAAGCTAGTTAAAGTACAGTGGAGTGATGCCCAAGAAGACGCAACTTGGGAAACCGAAGAGAAGATACGCACGCTTTACCCATTTCTTTTTGAGGGTACATTCTCGATCTCTTTTCCTATAAACTTGAAAACCTTTCGTATCATGCTTCTACTACCTATGTCTGCCTTGTTATCTTCTCGATCTTATCTTAAGAACTTTAGGTAGAACCATATGGATGTAAACATGTGATTGAAACATGTTATGGTTGATGTTTGCAAATGGTTGCAAGTGTTTGCAAGTGATTGCTAGTGGATGCATGACACACATTAGGCACTAGATCGGCTCAGTCACATTTTCATGTTGCATATGCATGAGTGCTTATACTTGTACATGGATGAAACTTGTTATGCTATCACTTGGATGTTGCATATGAATGAATGTTATGTGCACTCACGTAGAGATTATAAATTATGTTAGGGATTTGCATACATGTTGGACTCATTACACTAACATATCTCGCATTAAGGAGGTTTACTGAATCAGTAACCGCCTGATCTTTTGCATTAGATATGTACATATACACCCACTTTCTGCATATGTTCATACAGCACTAGAAATCTTTTAAGGGCAATGGTTGCTTGTGGATGATGTTTTGAGTAGATGGATGATGGATGGTAGGATACGTTCTTCCTAACTTAGAGATTTCGGGGATGAAATCCTTTAAGGAGGGGAGAATGTAACAACCCGTATTTTCATAACGTGTTATAACCATAAATCAAGACAGAATTAATTTTTAAGATAAGAATCAAGGGCAACGGGTTACACCATTACGTTCATCTCGAAATTCTGCTTGGAAACGAGTCCGAGTTTTCGAAAATTGGAGTCCGTATGACCAAGTTATGACCCTTCGAAGTTTTCAGAAATTTTCAAGTTCAGAACAGCTCAGAATTCGAATTCAAATTTCGAATTTAAACCCCAGAACGGACTGGGCCGAAAATTTCCCGCCCAGGACCAGGTCGACCTGGGGGTCAACTATAGTGTCGACCTACCCAGGACCAGGTCGACCATAAAGTCGACCTGGGTGTCGACCTGGTTGTCGAGCCCATTTTTGAGTCAGAATTCACTCTGATGTTACTAGACCGATTTCTGTCTAAATTCGTTGGCCAGACCCTATATAAACAGCCCCTAACTCTAGTCTCTCTACACAAATTCTCTCTGGCCTTATGCTACTAAAACCCTGGTTGAAAAGTTAGAGAAAAGGGATTGCTTCTTCTCCAACAAGGCTACGTGTAGAGTATTGTTGTTTGGGGAATTTCTGTTAGACTCGAGATTCAACATCGCCTCTTTGTTTTCTAATTCTCTAACCACGATCTGTAATCTCCAGTTACTTTTAGATCTAAACTTTAAACTTAATATAGACATGTTGTAAATCGCGATTGAACCTAAGTATGATAATTATCTTGAATCTATCATTGTATATCTTGGATCTATCATTGTTCATTTTGGATCTACTATTTGTTCACCTTGGATCTATCCATCTTGAATCTTGACATGTAGTAATATTTATATGAAATTGATTTGGGACCTATACATGTTATAGATCTAAAACCCTTAATGTCTATAATATTCATGCCTGTGATGTTGAAACAATTGTTATTCACAAGTTTGGGGTTATTATCTTATGTCAACTGTTACCATGACTATCACCCTATTTTGCTAGATTTGATATTTGAGACCACTATTCCATATGCCAGTATTGTTGTAATCATTTATCTCAAGTTATACCATGCTTGACTTGTAATCACTTTTGCTACCTTATGCCAGTTCTTTCTATGTTATTCCCTAATTAGATTCGTTTGTATCAATTCGAGTTTATATGCGATGGGAATGAGATTGGGTAGATTAGGCAAAACCTGAATTTACTATGAACTTGAAACATGATCATTGTTATAACTTGAACTTGGATATGGATATGAGCTTGACATGAAAACTTGAACATGGACATGACGCTAGAATGAATTTGAAAATGGCTGTAGCACCCCACCTCCGCTAGGGTCACTCACAAAGGGAATGCACTAGTTTTGGTGGAGCATTATCTAGGTAAACAATCACAGAGATATCACAAGACAGAACATAAATAAAGCAGCGGTAGAAATTAAAAACCAAATCTTATTACTTTCAAGAAAGGAGTCAAAACCTCATATATCCAAAGTACAAGTTGCCATTATTCCATTACACCAAGTTCTAAATAAAGAAACATAAACTTAAAAATAACAAAAGTAAATTATTCCCCAAAATAGCAGACGTGCAGCCATAGCATAGCTCAAGACCAAACCGTACATGAGCTGACAGAAAGCAAGCAGAATCCAAGCTATGTGCTAGAGTTTCCTCCCTGAGAACCTGGGGGAGGGAGGAAATGAAAGAAAAAGAGGCGAAATAAAATGGGCCAGTCATAAAGACTGGTAAGTCCAAGTGACTTTCAGCATAAAAACGGGTAAAGGTAACATGACATGTATAAACAAAGTAAACATAAGTACGATGTCAAGATGGATAAGATAGACTAAGATAACATGATGAATCAAGTATAGGTCAAGTATAGCATCGCATGCTCAAGGTTCGCTGCACCAACTGTACTTGTAGCCCAACCCATGTCAAGTATTAGTCATGAAATGATCCCTTGGCCCAAAATCGTGAATGACCCATTACTGGGTCCAACAGAACAATCCACTAATCGATCGGCTCCCTACAAGTTCTAGCTCGTTGTGCTTCTGTGTCATACCGCTCAATCACGAATGTAGTCACCTGTGCTAGGTCCACCATAGGGTGTATCAATCCCTATGGTGTCAACCACCGACATGAATCAAGAATGCATAGATAAACCTACTGATGCCTAATGCCTGCTTTTTCTGCTCCGGAGTGTGTGCACGCCCGCACTCCGTTAGAACCTACACTGGCGCACCTACACAGCCGTCGTTCTGGTCACTTACAATCAGCCCAGTAATCGTGCCCCACCCTGCCTAGTCCCAGGGTACCATGATGCATCTAGTGGGTTACTGCTGAAACGGACCGCGTAACTACGGTTTCCGTCTAGTGGGTTAAGTGTTGTCATTTAAATTCGAGACTTAACCCCATCAGTCTAGTATATCAAGTTGGCTAAGTGTTGTCATTTAAGTTCGTGACTTAGTCCTACAATTCACGTGTTAAGTTGGTTAGGTGTTGTCGTTCAAGTTCATGACCTAACCCTACCAATCATATTTCAAGTTGGTTAAGTGTTGTCTTTCATGTTCATGACTTAACCCTATCATGTGGCATTAATTCATTAACGCACCCCAACCTCTCACATTAGACCTGTTGTTGTGGTCACTGGATATGCCGGGCGGTTCCGGGCAGATTTACACCACAACTCAGTCTAACCTCGGGTTTTCAAGTGCGATATGACCAACTACTCACATTGGATCCTATTGTTTGCAGTAACTGGATTTGTCGGGCGGTTCCGGGAAGATTTACACTGCAAACTCAACCCAACCTCGAGTTGGCCATTTTCAAGTTCATTCTAGTGTCATGACCATGTTCAAGTTTCATGTCAAGTTCGTGTCAAGTTTCGAGGATAAGTTTCATTCCCACATCCAAATTCAAGTTATAACAACGTTCATGTTTCAAGTTTTGCCTATTATCAAGTTCATAATTCATGTTCATAACCAATTCATGTTTTGCCTAATCTACCCAAATCGTATTCCCATCGCATGTATACGTTAATCGACCTAAATTACTAGCAAATCTAAATCTAGAAATAAAGGGAATAACATCAAAACTATGATAGGCAGAAGGGACAAGCATAAAGCGATCAAAGAGATTACAAGGCTGGCATAATATAACTTGAGATAATCGTTTACAATATCACTGGCATATAGAAATTTATAGGGTTTTCAAATCTAGCAAAATAAGGCGATAGTCCTGATAAAAACTTGACACAAAAGAATAGGTATGCGAAAGCAAGCCAAATACAAGGATAATGGATCCACTGGTTTTGGTGTACATAATAGCGAATAAACTAAGTAAGTCACACCCTAGGTATGAGATCCAACAAACTGCAAATTCGGTGTACAACACGGGTTTCAACTATGGGCATGAACAATCAACTATAACAGTTTTCAGGTAATTAACCCCAATAGTCATAGTCATGGTCATAGGTAGAAATCTCATAATTAAGAGCCATAAGCGATTAATCACAATAGTCATGGTTAATTATCCAAAATAGTTCTAGGCAATAGTCATAGGTAATTAACAGTAATAGTTTCAAAGTCATGGTCATAGATAATAGCCCTATGTTCACAATCATAGTAATAATTCTCATAGTCAAGAGTCATAGGTGATTAGTCACCATTGTCCTTGTCATAGTCATAGGCAATTAGTCTTATGTTCACCGTCATAGGCATAGGCATAGTCTTATGTTCACAGTCATAGGCATAATCTTATGTTATCAGTCATAGGCATAGGCGTAGTCTTATGTTCACAGTCATAGTCCTTAGCCATTAACAATAGTTTCAACGTCATAGGCATATTAAGGTTATAGACATGAGAGAGTTTGATTTACAACATGAATAGGTCCAAATCAATATTCATGAAAGTCAAGATCCAAGATAAGCATGAATAGATATGAATCAATTACCATACATAGATCCAATTCCAATTTACAACATGGATATTAAGTTTACAGCTTTTATCTAAAAGTAACTTGAACTTACAGTGTGTGGATCGGGAATTAGAAAGCAGAATTTGATTGTTGAATCTCTATTGATTGATCGTGTTCTAATTGAAATCCCCCAATTGGTAAATCCCTAAGCGTATTCTTGATGGAGAAGAAGCAGTCCTTTTTTTCTTCCTTTTTATCTTAGTATTTTGATTATCTTAGAAGCAGCATAAGGACAGAAAGAAATGGTGTGGAAAGATTGAGGCTAGGGGGCTGCTTGTATAGGGTTAGGCAGACGAATCTGGTCACGAAACAAGTCTAAATACATCAGAATGCATCTGGTTCAAGAAGTGGGTTCGGGAGGCAGGTCGACCCCCAGGTCGACACTATAGTCGACCTGGTCCCTAGGAGGTCGACACTATGGTCGACCCCCAGGTCAACCTGGTCTATGGGCAGGAGTTTTCCTGCCCTGCCTGCTGTGGGGTTTGAATTCGAATTTTGAATTCGAAATTCGAGTTGTCTTTGATTCTGAAAATTTCTGAAACTTCTAGAGGTCATAACTTGGTCATACGAACTCCGATTTTCGAAAACTCAGACTCTATTTCACGTAAAATTTCGAGATGAAGGCAATGGAGCAACCCGTTTCCCCTGATTCTTATTTTAAAATTTAATTCTGCCTTGATTTATGACTTTAACATGTTATAAAAAATTCGGGTTGTTACATTCTCCCCTCCTTAAAGGATTTCATCCCCGAAATCTTCAAGTTAGGAACAATATATCCTACCATCCAATCATCCATCTACTCAACCATCATTCACTAGCAATCATTGTCCTTAAAAGATTTCTAATGCTATATGAACATATGCAGAAAGTGTGTGTATATGTTCCTTATCTAATGCAAATGATCAGGCCTGTTTGATCTTTTTAATGCAAAATATGTTTAGTGTCATGAATCCAACATGTATGCAAATAATCCTAGTCACATAAAAACTATATGTGTGCACAAACATTCATCCATATGCAACATCCACATGATAACACATTCAATTTCATCCATAAACAAGTATAAACACCCATGCATATGCAATATGAAAACGTGTCTGAGCCGATCTAGTGCCTAATGTGTGTTATGCAACCACGAGCAACCACTTGCGACCACTTGCAACCATGTGCAAACATCAACCATAACATGTTTCAAATACATGTTTACATCCATAGGGTTCTACCTAAGGTTCTCATGATAGGATCGAAAAGATATACAAGATAAAACAAAGCATCAAGGAGGGGGAGTTAAAGATGTACCCCTAGAAGGTCCTGCTTGCGGGGCTTGCCCTTGCTTCTTAGGGTAGTTCTTGCTGATATGTCCAAGCTCACCACATTGAAAGCATGCTCCCATCTTCATCTTCTTCTTTCTAAAATCCTGGACTATATGCCCTTCAATACCACAGAAGTGGCACTTTCTTTTCTCACGTGTCTTGTTGTCATTATTGTTGTTGTTGTTCTTGCCTCGTTTCTCGGAGTCTTTCTTCTTGTTTTGAGAATCACTCGCCTTGACCTCCTTCTTGCCATTCTCGTCTTCTTCATGAAGCAGGGCCATATCCACCAAGCTCTCAAAGGTCGCCCCCATGGGTACATGAGTCATAGCAAGGCTGTGTAGTGGCTCATTCAAACCTCTGATGAAGCGAAGAGCCTTCTTGTGTTGGGTGTTCACTAAATCCAGCCCAAATCTGGCCAGTTGATTAAACTGATTGATGTATTCCCTGACTGTCATGTTTCCTTGCTTAAGAGTTAGGAACTTCTCCATCTGCAGGCTTCTTTCAGCTTGGGAGAGAAATTTCATCTCAAATCTCATCCGGAAGTCTTCCCAAGTTTCCACTGGCCTCTCAGCATGGGTAATCTCCCACCAATACGAAGCTTCATCTTTAAGCAACCACGCTGCTAGCTGTATCTTTTGCCTATCGTCAATTTCGAGGATGACGAACAAATCTTCGGTCTCCTTCAGCCAGTTCCTCGCTTCCACAAAGGATTCAGTCCCATAGAAGTCCTTTCCACCCATAGCCTTGAAGTCTCTACACGTCTTTGCGAAAGCATTTCCACGAGCAGGAGGAGGAGGAATCGCTACAGCTGGAGGAGGAATATCTGTTGGGCCTGCTTCGTTGTCCCTAGCCTCTAGGTACCTCCTGAACCAGCCAGGTATTGGCAAGCCCTCTGGAAAGTTAAGATTCCCAGACATGCTGAAAAACGAAAAGATAGAGATTCAAACGAGGGAACAAAGGAAAGTGCTAATGTCTTTTGGGGAATAGCCTTTTCAAAATAAACTTTTCTTGAAAAATGCTTCTTTATAAACGGTTTTGAAAATAGTTTCAGAAGGTTTTTAAAAGCTTACGGTTTTGAAAATAGTTTCAGAAGGTTTTTAAAAGCTTTTGCCCAGTCTGGTAACCTTCTGCTCTGATAACAAATGTAACCCCCCACCTCCGCTAGGGTCACTCACAAAGGGAATGCACTAGTTTTAGTGGAGCATTATCTAGGTAAACATTCACAGAGATATCACAAGACAGAACATTAATAAAGCAGCGGTAGAAATTAAAAACCAAATCTTATTACTTTCAAGAAAGGAGTCAAAACCTCATATATCCAAAGTACAAGTTGCCATTATTCCGTTACATCAAGTTCTAAATAAAGAAGCATAAACTTAAAAATAACAAAAGTAAATTATTCCCCGAAATAGCAGATGGGCAGCCATAGCATAGCTCAAGACCAAACCGTACATGAGCTGACAGAAAGCAAGCAGAATCCAAGCTAAGTGCTAGTGTAACAACCCGAATTTTTAGCAATATGTTAAAACAAGAATCAAGGCAGAATTAAATTATAAAATCTGAATCAGGATAAACGGCTTGCGCCATTGCGTTCGTCTCGGAAAAATACGCGAAATAGAGACCGAAATTTCGTAAATCGGAGTCCGTATGAAGAAGATATGGACGAACGAAGTGAGGCAGAAAAACCGAAAACAAGCCAGAATGCACTGGCGCACTTGTGAAGTGCGCCAGCACAAAAATACACTGGCGCACTTGGGAAGTGCGCCCGTGTCGAGCCAGAAACCTGCACAGCCTTCTGGCTTGACCCTGGCTGGCCTGGTGCACCTGTTTTGGCCCTTGGTCTTGTTTTGGAGGCTTGTGACGATTTTTGAGGGCTGGGATCTATCCTAGGGTTAATCCTATGGCCTAAAACACTTGCCTAATCTATAAATAAGACCCTAGCCTACCCTAAACCCTCATTATTTATTCTTGCAACTAAACTATGGCAAAATCAATCCTCTCATGGCCTCCACTCTCTTTATAAATTCCTAAATCAAATTTCTAAGAGATTTCCATGCATACAAGTGTATTTAGGCTTGTATGATCCTCTTTAGCTTGCATTAAAGTCTTGTTTCTCTATTGGCATCATAAAGGAGGAGTCTTGATCAAGTTTGCTTGCATTTTGGGGTTTTAATTTGTTGCATAAGGGGTTTCTTACATTTGCTATACTCATTTGAGTCCACATAAGCATTGTAAGCCCTTCCCTACTCTTAGATATTAACTATGAAGTTAAATGTTCATGTTGAAAGTTTGGGTTTGATTAATTAGAATGATGCATGCTATCATGTTATGCAAGTTTATGAAGTCATTATCTTGATCTTATGAGCTAAAAGTCACAACCTTTATGTTGAAATGTTGCATTATGCAACATGAGAATCTTCATAATCATTATGTCAACTTGCATATGAAGTCATAATCCTTATATGATGATATATGCGAGTTTCTAGCCATCATTCCATGTCTTTTGTCACCATGATTCGCTTATGTACCAAGTTTGGGTTGATGCATGTTTTTGAGGCTTAAGAATGTAACATGCAAGCTAATGAACACATTTGTGCCTCATTCGCCACCATGATTAACTTGTGGCTTAATACCCATTTTTGTCATTCCTTTGCCAAGTCTCTTCTTTTAATCCATCACGTTGTTGCGAACGTATATGCTAGTTTAAAAAGCGTTGGGGTCACATTATGGGGAAACATAATGACATGAATATGACTTGGGTAAATGGGTATAAACATGACAACATGTAACGTTAAATATGACATGTGTTTATACTTGAAAACAATACTTGAAATATAACATGGAAGTTGACATGTAAGTATGCATAAAAACATAAGCTTGGGAATTTACCTATTAAGTTAGGTCTACCCATTGGGAATTTACCTATTAAGTTAGGTCTACCCAATTGCTTGAAAACTTGACTATGAACATGACACTAGACTAAACATGAAAGTGGCCAACTCGAGGTTGGGTTGAGTTTGCAACGTAAAACTACCCGGAACCGACCGGCCTAACTAGTAGTTGCAAACAATAGGACCTAATGTGAGTAGTTGGTCATGTTGTGCTTGAACCCGAGGTTAGACCAAGTTGTGGTGTAAAGCTACCCGGAACCGACCGGCTTAACTAGTAACCACAACAAAGTCTAATGTGAGAGGTTGGGGTGCATTAAGTAATTAATGCCACATGATAGGGTTAAGTTAATTTGATTAATGACTCTTAACCAAATATGAAACGGGTAAATGGGTTAAGTAAATTGGTTAGGCTAATAATACTTAACAAAACATGACAAGGTTGGGTAGGTTAAGTGATTTGATTTGCCTAATGACGCTTAACCATTTTTATACGACTAGTGGACGGGGATTAAGTTAACCAACACTTAATCAATCCAACATGATAATTTGGCAAGGTTAAGTAAGTTTTCTTAATGACACTTAACCATACAAGATGATTAGGGGATGGGGTTAAGTAATTTGCACCTAACTAATCCGACACGGTAATTAGATGGGGTTAAGTAATCCACACTTAACTAATCTAAACACGGTAATTCGATGGGGTTAAGTTAAACACTTAACCAATTTAAACTCGGTAATTCAATGAGGTTAAGTAACCAATACTTAAACAACTTAACGTAATAATTTAATGGGGTTAAGCAACTTATACTTAACCAATTATACATGATGATTTGATGGGGTTAAGTAACTTACACTTAACCAATCTAATACGCGGACCTGATAAGGTTAAGTCACAAGACCTTTTTAGAATATACTTAACCATTGTAGTACGATTAGAGGATGGGGTTAAGCCAACCTATACTTAACCAATCCGACTCGATAATTTGATGGGATTAAGACAATCTATGCTTAATCGATCTAGCAAGATAATCCGATAGGATTAAGGTAAGCTAGTACTTGACCAATTTGACTTGATAGGGTTAAGTCATGAGCCTCTGGGTACACTTAACCAACTTGTGGGACTAAGTCTTGAACTTAAATACTTAGCCAATCTTTGACGTGATTCGTGGGCGGGTTAAGTCATGGACTTTAATGATAACACTTAACCCAATAGACAAACCCTAGCTAGAAGAACTAGGTAGAAAACCGTGGTTAATCAAGGATAACGGGAAAGGAAGCTAAGTGGTAAACCTTAGTTAAGGGTAACTAAGTAATAATTCTTAGCTAAGGACATAGGACTAATTCTCAAAACGATGAGTAACCTGATACGGTAGGTCATCGCTTAGTATACGAGGGGGAGCAAGTTATCTGACTTGGATAAAAGCTCCAGCGCACTGGGTGCCGAAGTGGAAGCTTCGGGGGACGTGAGGATATTCTTGGGATCCCTCTGTGGGCTGCCAGGTAATTATACTAGGCCCATGAGAGGTTAAGGTCTGCGTTAGAAGGACCAAGAGTATGCCTTGGTTGCTATGCGAGCAACCTAAAGAATGGGATGGATTAGCGTGGAGTCGACGATTCTTGTTTTTGCCCTGGATAGCACATCACCGACTACCTACCATCTTTAGTCAATCGTGTACGTGCGGAAAGGCAGGGAACCCCCAACAGACCATGTGCTTGCTATCGAGTCATGGGTGAGGTTGGCCCGTAGGAAAGTGGGCTATAGTGGGGCCGGGGAGTGGTTCTTATACATGATTTTTCTTGGATTGCCTTTCAGTAGTTGAGGGAGGGGTCACGTGGGACCATAGCCACGGGTACAAAAACAGACCTTGATATCTGCATCGGCAGACGATTTAAAGCTCCCGACCGAGTTCCGTATTTCTTGATTTGCCCTGGCACGGAACTCGGATGGCACATTGGGGAACATGTGCATCTAGACATGGAAAACGATTCACGATACATACGTGGGATCAAGGGCGCGGTTGACGGGTGGCGTAATCCCTAGTGGTCCTAGGTGGCCAAAACCCCAAACCGAGACACGGAAACGTTCATTAGGTAGCATAATCCCTAGCGGTCCTAGGTGGCATAAATCCTAAGTGGACGCGCGATAGTTCATGGTAAGGAAACACAACTAGATCAAGGGTTGCAGTCCAAAACAACTTCAAGGATAAACCGTTTACATGGGAAAGCCCGTACAGCCTACGGCAAAGGACTGAACTTATACATGGAAAGAAACATATGAGTTGAGTAACCTATATATGCGGCATATTAGGTTGACATGGACCATTACACGACTTTTGAGTAAGGGTCATTCACGGATAACACGTAATACAGTTGGGGTACTAGTACGGTAGGTGCAGAGCGGATATACAGGATAGATGCCATGGGACGTTATACGCGATAGATATCTTGGGATATTATACTTGATAGAAACCTGACAATGTGATACCTTGTTTTATCTTGACACCGTAGTTTATCACGACACCCTAGTTTATCTGAGTTCAGTAGTTCATCCTGTTATTTTGATTTAGCTTCTCTATCTTGTTATCATGCTTATGTTCATCTCAGTTTCTCATGTCAGTTAACTTTACTAGTTTTTATACTAATAGTAGATAGGGCTTACTCAGCTTTTTGACTGACCCGTTTTGTTTCGCCTCTTTTCTTCCGTTTCCCCCCAGGTTACAGGGAGGAAATACTGTTGTTTAGTTCGGACTTCTTCTGCTTGAAGGTCATCATGGATGGCTTGGATTTTTCTTGGCTATGGCTACTTTACTGCTTTTTCTTGGGGAATAATTTATGAAAAAGTCTTTATGCTTCTTTATTATTGCAAGACAGGTTTTGATGTACTCTGATGTAAAAGGCTTTAGACCTTATTTATTCATGTTATGAAAGTTTGATTTTACTTCCGCTATTTTATATATGTTCTGTCTTGTAATATTTCTGTGCATATTTACCAATAATACTCCTCCAAACCTAGTGCATTCCCTTTGTGAGTGACCCTAGCGGAGGTGGGGTGTTACATTTGGTATCAGAGCAGAAGGTTACCAGACTGGGCAAAAGATTTTAAAGACCTTCTGAAAACTATTTGAAAACCGTTTACAAAGAAGCATTTTTCAAGAAAATTTTCTTTTAAAAGAAAAAGGCTATTCCCCAAAGGCCATTAGCACTATCCTTGTTTCCTTAATTGAATCTCTCCTCCTTTCTTTCCTCCATCTGTAGTCACAGTGGTTTTAACTACGACTAATCTTTTCTATCTACGAAAGTGCTTTCCATGCGATGGAGGTGGTTCTCGAGAGACCAGTGGCCGCGTTATAAGAAAGGATAGTGAGAAAGAGGATAAAGGATACGAGCTTAAGGATGGGCAACTTGTTGGTATGGCTTAGTCCTCAAAGGAGGGAGAAAGATGAACAATGAAACCCATGACGAGAGAGTACCTTTGGCATGGTAAAACGGGGTGGATAGTTAAGTATTATGGGACAAGGACAAGATCATCGGGAGGGCGATAGTATGCTCTCATTTCTAGGGTACCTCGGAAGGAGGGTAACGATCTTGTTAAAGGTTTAGCCCTTCTTCTCTATCATCCCGTTAGGACTTTGTTTTGATCATCGTATCAATTAATTCTTCTTCGATAGTTGAGTCTCTGCACCTTAAGTACTAGCATAATAGAGAATCCCATTTTTGTCTCAAAGTCCTATTGGAGAATCAGTCCATTTATACATGACCTGTTTGGATTTGAGAATGTCTATGCCAAGTGTTGAGTTTGGAAATAATGCTTATGTTTATAAGCTATGGAAGGATTCTAGGGATGAAGTGGTTATCCAGTAAGGGGTGCCACTCTCGGTTTTGATAAGAGGGTAGTTAGACTCTTGACTAGCCTTGGTAATACCCTCGGAGTCTCATGTAACCTTTTTGAGGTTCTGTCATGACTAGTTACTTAGAATCCCGTGATGCCTTTATTGGAAATTTGAAGCCCGATCGAGTGGTGTTCGCCGATAAGACGGATGGTTTATTTCACCTATGCATGGGTTATGGAAATCACCCTAGTAAGTGCGCTTGGTAACCTGGTTGACATCTGTTTACTTTCAAGAGAAAGTTCTTCTACATGGAATACCTTATAGTATATAAACGAGATCCAAGATTCACTAGTGAATTTTGGAAAGCTTGCATGAAGATCATGAGTACGCAGTCATGTTTGCGTAAAGTATTCTAGGAAAAGGATAAGTGCAAGTGGAACGAGAGGCGACGAAGAAATGAGTTCCAGCTCATGTTATGCAAACAAGAAACAAGAAGCTATGAAATCACGAAGTTAAAAGACGGTCAAGGCACAATGGGATTAAGCCCAAGGAAATACGACTTTGATGGTCAAAGACTAGATACGCGCATAATATCTCTTTTTGGGAGTATATCCTTTATCCCTGTTTCTGTGGAGCTTACTTGTAGGCTATCTTTTGTGGACATCCCCTCAGTCCTATTTTCTGTTACAAACCCCGTGAGGAGTTTGTCCTGTTTATCTTCTCGACCCTGTTTCAGGGAATCCTAGGTAGAACCCTATGTATGTAAACATGTATTTGAAACATGTTATGATTGATATGGTTGCAAGTGGTTGCAAGTGGTTGCTCGTGGATGCGCGAATACACATTAGATACTAGCTCGACTCGGTCACATTTCATATTGCATATGCACGAGTATTTATACTTGTTTATGGATGGAATCGAATGTATTATCATGCGGTTGTTGCATATGAATGAATGATTGTGCACGCATATAGTACCTATATGGCTAGGACTATTTGCATACATGTTGGATTCATGGCACTATACATATTTTGCATTAGATCACTCAGGCCTGATCATTTACATTAGATAAGTGCATATACACACACGTTTTGCATATATTCATACAGCATTAGAAATCATCTAAGGACAATGGTTGCTTGTGGATGATGTTTTGAGTAGATGAATGATGGATGGTAGGATATGTTCCTCCTAACTTGGAGATTTCAGGGACGAAATCCTTTAAGTTGGGGAGGATGTAACAACCCGAATTTTTAGCAACATGTTAAGACAAGAATCAAGGCAGAATTAAATTATAAAATCTGAATCAGGATAAACGGCTTGCGCCATTGCGTTCGTCTCGGAAAAATACGCGAAATAGAGACCGAAATTTCGTAAATCGGAGTCCGTATGAAGAAGATATGGACGAACGAAGTTAGGCAGAAAAACCGAAAACAAGCCAGAATGCACTGGCGCACTTGTGAAGTGCGCCAGCACAAAAATACACTGGCGCACTTGGGAAGTGCGCCCGTGTCGAGCCAGAAACCTGCACAGCCTTCTGGCTTGACCCTGGCTGGCCTGGTGCACCTGTTTTGGCCCTTGGTCTTGTTTTGGAGGCTTGTGACGATTTTTGAGGGCTGGCTAGGGTTAATCCTATGGCCTAAAACACTTGCCTAATCTATAAATAAGACCCTAGCCTACCCTAAACCCTCATTATTTATTCTTGCAACTAAACTATGGCAAAATCAATCCTCTCATGGCCTCCACTCTCTTCATAAATTCCTAAGAGATTTCCATGCATACAAGTGTATTTAGGCTTGTATGATCCTCTTTAGCTTGCATTAAAGTCTTGTTTCTCTATTGGCATCATAAAGGAGGAGTCTTGATCAAGTTTGCTTGCATTTTGGGGTTTTAATTTGTTGCATAAGGGGTTTCTTACATTTGCTATACTCATTTGAGTCCACATAAGCATTGTAAGCCCTTCCCTACTCTTAGATATTAACTATGAAGTTAAATGTTCATGTTGAAAGTTTGGGTTTGATTAATAAGAATGATGCATGCTATCATGTTATGCAAGTTTATGAAGTCATTATCTTGATCTTATGAGCTAAAAGCCACAATCTTTATGTTGAAATGTTGCATTATGCAACATGAGAATCTTCATAATCATTATGTCAACTTGCATATGAAGTCATAATCCTTATATGATGATATATGCGAGTTTCTAGCCATCATTCCATGTCTTTTGTCACCATGATTCGCTTATGTACCAAGTTTGGGTTGATGCATGTTTTTGAGGCTTAAGAATGTAACATGCAAGCTAATGAACGCATTTGTGCCTCATTTGCCACCATGATTAACTTGTGGCTTAATACCCATTTTTTTCATTCCTTTGCCAAGTCTCTTCTTTTAATCCATCACGTTGTTGCGAACGTATATGCTAGTTTAAAAAGCGTTGGGGTCACATTATGGGGAAACATAATGACATGAATATGACTTGGGTAAATGGGTATAAACATGACAACATGTAACGTTAAATATGACATGTGTTTATACTTGAAAACATGACTTGAAATATAACGTGGAAGTTGACATGTAAGTATGCATAAAAACATAAGCTTGGGAATTTACCTATTAAGTTAGGTCTACCCATTGGGAATTTACCTATTAAGTTAGGTCTACCCAATTGCTTGAAAACTTGACTATGAACATGACACTAGACTAAACATGAAAGTGGCCAACTCAAGGTTGGGTTGAGTTTGCAACGTAAAACTACCCGGAACCGACCGGCCTAACTAGTAGTTGCAAACAATAGGACCCAATGTGAGAAGTTGGTCACGTTGTGCTTGAACCCGAGGTTAGACCAAGTTGTGGTGTAAAGCTACCCGGAACCGACCGGCTTAACTAGTAACCACAACAAAGTCTAATGTGAGAGGTTGGGGTGCATTAAATAATTAATGCCACATGATAGGGTTAAGTTAATTTGATTAATGACTCTTAACCAAATATGACATGGGTAAATGGGTTAAGTAAATTGGTTAGGCTAATGATACTTAACAAAACATGACAAGGTTGGGTAGGTTAAGTGATTTAATTTGCCTAATGACGCTTAACCATTTTTATACGACTAGTGGACGGGGACTAAGTTAACCAACACTTAATCAATCCAACATGATAATTTGGCAAGGTTAAGTAAGTTTTCTTAATGACACTTAACCATACAAGATGATTAGGGGATGGGGTTAAGTAATTTGCACCTAACTAATCCGACACGGTAATTAGATGGGGTTAAGTAATCCACACTTAACTAATCTAAACACGGTAATTCGATGGGGTTAAGTTAAACACTTAACCAATTTAAACTCAGTAATTCAATGAGGTTAAGTAACCAATACTTAACCAACTTAACGTGATAATTTAATGGGGTTAAGCAACTTATACTTAACCAATTATACATGATGATTTGATGGGGTTAAGTAACTTACACTTAACCAATCTAATACGCGGACCTGATAAGGTTAAGTCACAAGACCTTTTTAGAATATACTTAACCATTGTAGTACGATTAGAGGATGGGGTTAAGCCAACCTATACTTAACCAATCCGACTCGATAATTTGATGGGATTAAGACAATCTATGCTTAATCGATCTAGCAAGATAATCCGATAGGATTAAGGTAAGCTAGTACTTGACCAATTTGACTTGATAGGGTTAAGTCATGAGCCTCTGGGTACACTTAACCAACTTGTGGGACTAAGTCTTGAACTTAAATACTTAGCCAATCTTTGACGTGATTCGTGGGCGGGTTAAGTCATGGACTTGAATGATAACACTTAACCCAATAGACAAACCCTAGCTAGAAGAACTAGGTAGAAAACCGTGGTTAATCAAGGATAACGGGAAAGGAAGCTAAGTGGTAAACCTTAGTTAAGGGTAACTAAGTAATAATTCTTAGCTAAGGACATAGGACTAATTCTCAAAACGATGAGTAACCTGATACGGTAGGTCATCGCTTAGTATACGAGGGGGAGCAAGTTATCTGACTTGGATAAAAGCTCCAGCGCACTGGGTGCCGAAGTGGAAGCTTCGGGGGACGTGAGGATATTCTTGGGATCCCTCTGTGGGCTGCCAGGTAATTATACTAGGCCCATGAGAGGTTAAGGTCTGCGTTAGAAGGACCAAGAGTATGCCTTGGTTGCTATGCGAGCAACCTAAAGACTGGGATGGATTAGCGTGGAGTCGACGATTCTTGTTTTTGCCCTGGATAGCACATCGCCGAATACCTACCATCTTTAGTCAATCGTGTACGTGCGGAAAGGCAGGGAACCCCCAACAGACCATGTGCTTGCTATCGAGTCATGGGTGAGGTTGGCCCGTAGGAAAGTGGGCTATAGTGGGGCCGGGGAGTGGTTCTTATACATGATTTTTCTTGGATTGCCTTTCAGTAGTTGAGGGAGGGGTCACGTGGGACCATAGCCACGGGTACAAAAACAGACCTTGATATCTGCATCGGCAGACGATTTAAAGCTCCCGACCGAGTTCCGTATTTCTTGATTTGCCCTGGCACGGAACTCGGATGGCACATTGGGGAACATGTGCATCTAGACATGGAAAACGATTCACAATACATACGTGGGATCAAGGGCGCGGTTGACGGGTGGCGTAATCCCTAGTGGTCCTAGGTGGCCAAAACCCCAAACCGAGACACGAAAACGTTCATTAGGTAGCATAATCCCTAGCGGTCCTAGGTGGCATAAATCCTAAGTGGACGCGCGATAGTTCATGGTAAGGAAACACAACTAGATCAAGGGTTGCAGTCCAAAACAACTTCAAGGATAAACCGTTTACATGGGAAAGCCCGTACAGCCTACGGCAAAGGACTGAACTTATACATGGAAAGAAACATATGAGTTGAGTAACCTATATATGCGGCATATTAGGTTGACATGGACCATTACACGACTTTTGAGTAAGGGTCATTCACGGATAACACGTAATACAGTTGGGGTACTAGTACGGTAGGTGCAGAGCGGATATACAGGATAGATGCCATGGGACGTTATACGCGATAGATATCTTGGGATATTATACTTGATAGAAACCTGACAATGTGATACCTTGTTTTATCTTGACACCGTAGTTTATCACGACACCCTAGTTTATCTGAGTTCAGTAGTTCATCCTGTTATTTTGATTTAGCTTATCTATCTTGTTATCATGCTTATGTTCATCTCAGTTTCTCATGTCAGTTAACTTTACTAGTTTTTATACTAATAGTAGATAGTGCTTACTCAGTCTTTTTGACTGACCCGTTTTGTTTCGCCTCTTTTCTTCCGTTTCCCCCCCAGGTTACAGGGAGGAAATACTGTTGTTTAGTTCGGACTTCTTCTGCTTGAAGGTCATCATGGATGGCTTGGATTTTTCTTGGCTATGGCTACTTTACTGCTTTTTCTTGGGGAATAATTTATGAAAAAGTCTTTATGCTTCTTTATTATTGCAAGACAGGTTTTGATGTACTCTGATGTAAAAGGCTTTAGACCTTATTTATTCATGTTATGAAAGTTTGATTTTACTTCCGCTATTTTATATATGTTCTGTCTTGTAATATTTCTGTGCATATTTACCAATAATACTCCTCCAAATCAAGTGCATTCCCTTTGTGAGTGACCCTAGCGGAGGTGGGGTGTTACAGCTAGAGTTTCCTCCCTGAGAACCGGGGGGGGGAACGAAAGAAAAAGAGGCGAAAGAAAACGGGTCAGTCATAAAGACTGGTAAGTCCAAGTGACTTTCAGCATAAAAACGGGTAAAGGTAACATGACATGTATAAACAGAAAGTAAACATAAGTTCGATGTCAATATGGATAAGATAGACTAAGATAACATGATGAATCAAGTATAGCATCGCATGTTCAAGGTTCGCTGCACCAACTGTACTAGTAGCCCAACCCATGTCAAGTATTAATCATGAAATGATCCCTTGGCCAAAAATCGTGAATGACCCATTACTGGGTCCAACAGAACGATCCACTAACCGATCGGCTCCCTACAAGTTCTAGCTCGTTGTGATTCTGTGTCATACGGCCCAATCACGAATGTAGTCACCTGTGCTAGATCCACCATAGGGTGTATCAAGCCATATGGTGTCAACCACCGACACGAATCAAGAATGCACAGATAAACCTACTGATGCCCAATGCCTGCTTTTTCTGCCCCTGAGTGTGTGCACGCCCGCACTTCGTTAGAACCTACACTGGCGCACCCACACAGCCGTCATTCTGGTCGCTTACAATCAGCCTAGTAATCGTACCCCACCCTGCCTAGTCCCAGGGTACCATGATACATCTAGTGGGTTACTGCTGAAACGGACCGCGTAACTAGGGTTTCTGTCTAGTAGGTTAAGTGTTTTCATTTAAATTCGAGACTTAACCCCATCAGTCTAGTATATCAAGTTGGCTAAGTGTTGTCATTTAAGTTCGTGACTTAGCCCTATAGTTCACGTGTCAAGTTGGTTAAGTGTTGTCGTTCAAGTTCATGACCTAAACCTACCAATCATATTTCAAGTTGGTTAAGTGTTGTCTTTCATGTTCATAACTTTACCATATCATGTGGCATTAATTCATTAATGCACCCCAACCTCTCACATTAGACCTGTTGTTGTGGTTACTGGATATGCAGGCGGTTCCGGGCAGATTTACACCACAACTCAGTCTAACCTCGGGTTTTCAAGTGCGATATGACCAACTACTCACATTGGATCCTATTGTTTGCAGTAACTGGATTTGCCGGGCGGTTCCGGGCAGATTTACACTGCAAACTCAACCCAACCTCGAGTTGGCCATTTTCAAGTTCATTCTAGTGTCATGACCATGTTCAAGTTTCATGTCAAGTTCGTGTCAAGTTTCAAGGATAAGTTTCAAGCCTACATCCAGATTCAAGTTATAACAACATTCATGTTTCAAGTTTTGCCTATTATCAAGTTCATAATTCATGTTCATAACCAATTCATGTTTTGGCTAATCTACCCAAATCATATTCCCATCGCATGTAAACGTTAATCGACCTAAATTACAAGCAAATCTAAATCTAGAGATAAAGGGAATAACATTAAAACTATGATAGGCAGAAGGGACAAGCATAAAGCGATCAAAGATATTACAAGGCTGGCATAATATAACTTGAGATAATCGTTTACAATATCACTGGCATATAGAAATTAACAGGATTTTCAAATCTAGCAAAATAAGGCGATAGTCCTGATAAAAACTTGATATAAAAGAATAGGTATGCGAAAGCAAGCCAAATACAAGGATAATGGATCCACTGGTTTTGGTGTACATAATAGCGAATAAACTAAGCAAGTCATACCCTAGGTATGAGATCCAACAAACTGCAAATTCGGTGTACAACACGGGTTTCAACTATGGGCATGAACAATCAACTATAATAGTTTTCAGGTAATTAACCCCAATAGTCATAGTCACGGTCATAGGTAGAAATCTCATAATTAAGAGCCATAAGCGATTAATCACAATAGTCATGGTTAATTATCCAAAAAAGTTCTAGGAAATAGTCATAGGTAATTAACAGAAATAGTTTCAAAGTCATGGTCATAGATAATAGCCCTTTGTTCACAATCATAGGTAATAATTCTTATAGTCAAGAGTCATAGGTGATTAGTCACCATTGTCCTTGTCATAGTCATAGGCAATTAGTCTAATGTTCACTGTCATAGGCATAGGCATAGTCTTATGTTCACAGTCATAGGCATAATCTTATGTTTACAGTCATAGGCATAGGCGTAGTCTTATGTTCACAGTCATAGTCCTTGGCCATTAAAAATAGTTTCAACGTCATAGGCATATTAAGGTTATAGACACGAGAGAGTTTGATTTACAACATGAATAGGTCCAAAGCAATATTCACGAAAGTCAAGATCCAAGATAATAAGAATAGATACGAATCAATTACCATACATAGATCCAATTCCAATTTACAACATGGATATTAAGTTTACAGCTTTTATCTAAAAGTAACTTGAACTTACAGTGCGTGGATCCGGAATTAGAAAGCAGAATTTGATTGTTGAATCTCTATTTGAATGATCGTATTCTAATTGAAATCCCCCAATTTGCAAATCCCTAAGCATAGTCTTGATGGCGTAGAAGCAGTCCTTGTTTTCTTCCTTTTTATCTTAGTATTTTGATTATCTTACAAGCAGCATAAGGACAAAAAGAAATGGTGTGGAGAGATTGAGGCTAGGGGGCTGCTTATATAGGGTTAGGCAGAAGAATCTGGTCACGAAACAAGTCTAAATACATCAGAATGCATCTGGTTCAAGAAGTGGGTTCAGGAGGCAGGTCGACCCCCAGGTTGACACTATGGTCGACCTGGTCCCTGGGAGGTCGACACTATGGTCGACCCCTAGGTCGACCTGGTCTATGGGCGGGAGTTTTACCGCCCTGCCTGCTGCGAGGTTTGAATTCGAATTTAGAATTCGAAATTCGAGCTATCTATGATTCTGAAAATTTCTGAAAATTCTAGAGGTCATAACTTGGTCATACGAACTCCGATTTTCGAAAACTCAGACTCTATTTCATGTAAAATTTCAAGATGAACGCAATGGCGCAACCCGTTTCCCCAAATTCTTAATTTAAAATTTAATTCTGCCTTGATTTGTGACTTTAACATGTTATAAAAAATTCGGGTTGTTACAATGGCCAACTCGAGGTTGGGTTGAGTTTGCAGTGTAAATCTGCCCGAAACCGCCCGGCGAATCCAATGACTGCAAACAATAAGATCCAATGTGGGTAGTTGGTCATATCGCACTTAAAACCCGAGGTTAGACTATGTTGTGGTGTAAATCTGCCCGGAACCGCTCGGCAAATCCAGTGACCACAACAGCTAGTCTAATGTGAGAGGTTGGGGGTGCATTAATGAATTAATGCCACATGATGGGGTTAAGTCATGAGCCACTTGAATATACTTAACCAATTTGACACGACGATTTGATAGGGTTAAGTCATAAACCGCTTGAACACACTTAACCAACTTGATACATGATTTGGTAGGGTTAAGTCACGAATTTGAATGAGAACAAATAACCCATTAGAAACCCTAGTTATGCGGTCCTTTTCAGCAGTAACCCACTTAGATGTATCACGATACCTTGGGACTAGGCAGGGTGGGGCACGATTACTGGGCTGATTGTAAACGACCAGAACGACAACTGAGTAGGTGCGCCATTGTAGGTTTAGGCGGACTATGGTCGTGCACGTAGTCCGGAGTTGAAAAAGCAGGCATTGGGTACCAGTAGGTTTACACTGTGCGTTCTTGATTCGTGTCGATGGTTGGCACCCTAGGGCTTGATACACCCTATGGTGGACCTAGCACAAGTGACTACATTTCGTGATTGGGTCGTATGACACAGACACATGACGAGCTAGAACTTGTAGGGAGCCAATCGATTAGTAGATCGTACTATAGGACTCCGAAAAGGGTCATTTCATGATATTGGGCCAAGGGATCAGTTCAAGGTTAATACTTGACATGGGTTAGAATACTAGTACAGTTGGTGCAGCGAATCTTGAATATGCGATGCTGGACTTGATTTATCTTGTTATCTTAGTTATCATGCCAGACTTATCATCATCCTTATGTTTATTCTCCGTTTATTCATGTCTTGTTAACTTTACTAGTTTTTATACTGAAAGTCATTAGGGCTTACCTGTCTTTATGACTGGCCCTTTTTCTTTCGTCTCCCCCCAGGTTCTTAGGGAGGAAACTCTAGCTCTTAGCTTGGATTTAGCTTGCTTTCTGTCAGCTCATGTACGATTTGGTCTTGAGCAATGCTATGGCTGCACTTCTGCTATTTTGGGGAATAATTTACTTTTGTCATTTTAAGTTTATGCTTATTTATCTAGAACTTGATGTAATGGAATAATGACAATTTGTACTTTGGATATATATAAGGTTTTGACTCTTTTCTTGACAGTGATGAGATTTGGTTTTTAATTTCTACCGCTGCTTAATTTATGTTCTGTCTTGTGATATCTCTGTGCATGTTTACCTAGATAATGCTCCACCAAAACTAGTGCATTCCCTTTGCGAGTGACCCTAGCGGAGGTGGGGTGTTACAACATATGACATCAAAATTCAGCAAATTCAGCAGCGTTGGATTCACAACGAAAAACTCTACAACATGGAATAGACCAAAGCTGAAAAGGAGCGATCTAAAATTTGAAGAATTCAAAACCTAATGTGAGATTTGTTTTTTTTAATTTAAAATTATTTATTATTGCGTTGAAGAATTTATACACCGTAAAAATTCAGTTGTATATGGTATGAGATGTGAATTGTTTTATTTGATTGTGATGATACGTTGGATGAAATTGGATTGATTAGGAATTGTTTAGTTATATAATTTATGATTTGTTTTATAATAAAATTTCTCTTTGTATTGTAAACAAGTTAATCATAAAATTTATAGGATTTGTTATAATATAAAAATGTTCTTTTTTTATTATCATACAAAATATAGGATTTGTTATATTATAAAAATGTTCTTTTTATACATATGAAACATCAATTTTGTTATAACATAAAAATATTCATTTTTGTCAAATAGAAAAGTGTTGAAACAAAATATTCATTTTTGTTAAATAGAAAACAAAATATTCATTTTTGTTAAATAGAAAAGTGTTAAAACAAAATATTATTTTTTGTTAAATAGATAAGTTTTAAAACAAATTTAACATTGAATTGTTCACAAATAAAAGCTTTCATTTTTATTTGTCAAATTTAACATTGAATTGTTCACAAATAAAAGCATTCATTTTTATTTGTCAAGTTTGACATTGAGTTTGTAAACAAATAAAAGTAGTCACTTTTATTTGTTATGTGAAAGAAAGAAATTTGTATGCAAATAAATTTACATTTTTATTTGTCACGATAAGGATAGAAATTTGTATGAAAATAAATTTACATTTTTATTTGTCATATTTAAAAAGAAATAACTGTATGTAAATAAAAACATTTCTTTTTATTTGTCATGTTGAGATTAGAATCATAAAACATGTGTGTAGACAAAATTACCTTTTTATTTTGCCATTAGAATTATAAAACATGTGTGTAGACAAAATTACCTTTTTATTTTGTCATTAGAATATAAAACATGTGTGTAGACAAAATTACCTTTTTATTTTGTCATTAGAATTATAAAACATGTAGGTAGACAAAATTCCCTTTTTATATTGTCATTAGAATTATTGAAAATGACATGTAAATAAATATTCTTTTATTTGTCATTAGAGATATAGAAATTGTATGCAAATAAAATATTCTTTTATTTGTCATCAGAGACATAGATATTGTTATGTAAATAAAATATACTTTTTATTTGTCATGTTAAACATAGGATGTGAAGAAAATAAAATATTCTTTTTATTTTTGTACATATGGAATATAGGATGATAAACAATAAAATATTCATTTTTATTGTAACATGTTAATGTTAGCGTTGTTACTATAATCATCATTCGTTAAATATACTTTGCTAGATTAAGATCATGTCATTTACATGTTAGCATTGTTATTATGAAATGATCATTTGTTAAATATATGTTTGTGAAGTTGAAATGTTTAATGTATTAAAAATAATGTTAACATTAATGTGGTAGTTGAAATTAAATTATAAATATTTATTTATAATTTAAACAGTGAAAATTGGTTAAATAGATAAATAATTCAAACAGAGATAGAATTAGTTAAAACTATTAACTAATGATTTATTTATATAAACAGTTGTTGTTTGAAAACACCACACGGATATTGAGATGATATTTGGCATACACTAGTCCCAATATTTAGTTATATGTCAATCGATGGATTGAGAGTCGGTGATGTGTGTTATTTATTTATTTTAATGCTCACACAGTTGTAAATTCCACTCTGGATGTGAATGGATTGTTTAATGATTATTTATCATTATTTTTATATAAATGCGATGTATGAAATCCATATAACTGAATTTATATGGTAATTGGTTGAGTCGCATTCCGGTTTAGAATAAAGAACATTTTAAAAAATATATTTTAACATGAGGAGTATTTTAACATAAAGGGTATTTTAAATAAAGAATATCTTAAAAAAAAGAAAAAAAAGAATATTTTAAAATAACAATGTTTTAAAATTAATATTCAGTAAAGAATAAATTATTATTTCGATGTCCAATTTTGAATGGACATAAAAATATTAAAATATGAAGCCGTGTTAAGTAGCAAACGCCATTTTAACCCGAACGGATTTATCGATCGATTTTATTCATTTTTTAATGAATATCTAAAAGAAGTAATTTCAAATTCTAATATTTTGAAAATATTATCGTTTTAATATGATAAAATATAGAATATTCAATTTTTCTTTAAAATTGAAAATGAAGTTAAAACCATTTTAAAATGAATTTATAAAATACGTTTGAAATAGAAATCGACACTAGATATTATATATATTTATTTAATGGCCTGAATAGAACGCGCCGCACAGGGACCATTTGTGAATTTCGACCATTAACTTCAAATGGATGTAATGGGAGATCCTACCATCGGACTCTCCTAAAACCAGAACCATTGGGTTCATATTGAAAAGATCTTTCCAATGAATATAAGAGTTTTGAAATCTAACGGTTGGATTTGGAATTATGTCCAAATCAAATTTGAAAAAGGTCGCTATGGATGCAGTTCGGTGGTCGTTATTGGAAACCGACTGTACGTGCCTTGATAAAATTATTAAAAATATGGTAAAATTATGTAAAATCATAATAAATGGTTTGGAATGATTTTGGATGAAAATTTCCATGTTTTAAATGATAAAAATTTTTTTTTTATCAAAATGAACTAGTTATTAACTAGAATAAATCTTTAAATTTAGATTTAATGAAGCTTTCCAATTAATTAATAAATAAATTGGAATTAAATAAAATGAATTGGATTTTAGGTTTGTCGTGAATGGTGTCTTCAATAACACTGTTCTTAAACCCAGTCAAGAAAAGAATAAATCTTTTAATTAAGATTATTAGAGTTTCCAATTATATTTAGTAATTGGAATAAAGTGAAATGTGAATTGGGTTTGTCGTGAGCTGTGTTTTAAATGATATTTGTTCTTTAACCCAATTAACAGTAAAAACATAATTTGGAATTTATAAATCTTTTTATTAAGATGAAACGGAAATTTTCCAAAGTAAGGTTTTCCAATTCAATATGTTAACTTGGAATTGAATGGAATTCGATTTAATAATAATTGAGATGAGCTTCTGTAAAAGATGAACGTTATTATATATGGAATTTAAAAGGCTTCGCCGTTATTCCATTTATATTATTAGTCTGATGTGGAAATTTATATCGATTATATATTGATCTGATTTCTGTGAAAATTCCATGTTGAATGGAAGATGATTCTGGGTTTATCGTGAACTGTGTTTTAAATGACATTGGTTCTTTAACCCAGTTAAAGGCAAGATTAATTTTTAAATTTGAACAATCATAAAGTGATGATTTTTGATATTAAAACCGAATGGGAGTTTTAGTGAATCTTTAAAAAGGAGATTAAAGAATAAATTTAAAAGAATTTATCTTTGATAAAATTAATGGGAACCTTACCCCGATAATGTGAATGTTTATTTAAAAGAATATTCTAAATTGGAATGTGGCGTATGATGTGTTCTATAGTACTTAATTATTGATTATAAAATACTCGAATTATTCGAAAAGACCAGGTTTAACCCATTCTGAATAACTACTACGACAATTTGAAGATGAAGACGGTGGTCGAAGACCGGAGATCTTCACATCGTTTGGATGACTATTGATGTCTTGATTGGGAGGCATCTCAAGACAAGGTAATAAGCGGTGATCGTCCAAACGTACTTAGGGATCAATGGATATGCGAGAACCTCTCTCATGTATTGGACATATGGGATGAGGAATAATGTGTCTCCAGTTTCGTTCAGACCCATAACGAACTTGTAAATGGATGGTATGTCTGAGATTGTATTCCTTTATGTTATATTCATTGATCTCTGCTAAATATATATCTGTTTTGTGGCGGAGAATTTATTCTCTTGCTTAACACCCTTCTCTGAGACATACGAGCTTAGAGGTTATATATTGGCAGATATCAATGGTATGGTATGGATTGACAATGTGGTATGCTAAGATGCAAATGATCAAGGCTTTTGTTGAAAAGCAGAGCCTTGTGGTTGATGATCAAAGCATATCTTTATTTAGCATAGCTTTGTGTAGCGATACTTCGCGAGCCTCACACCCCGATATGAACCAGAAACGGGAGAAGGATCCAGGGAGAACATGCGTTTCTTTCTAGCTAGAAGTGGTGTTAAGGTTTTACAAGCCCAGATATTTTTACTTATGTGGATAATGGATTGCGAGGCGCCTCGGTATTTGAGTCCTTAATGGCTCTATTTTACGCCCCATAGTGCGGGAAGACGTACTGTTCAGGAGTTATAATCCACTAACATATGTGTGGACTGACCCTGTGGCTCCTAAGGGCTTGACTGAGTACTCGTCCCGAGACATGAGCTAGATTGTCTCAAAATCGGTAAGGACGATCCCTTGTCTTGATTCATAATGGAAAACCAACTTCCAATACAACACCATACGGTTTTGATTGTATAACTAGTATGGCGACATAGTATATGGTCGCTATGCCATCTATGATTGGTACAGTATGATTGAAATGTTTTTGAAACATATATACACAAATAATAATATCAAATCCATTTTATCGTATCAAGCATTTTTGGCCATTATAAGGTAAAACTCTGTCCTCCGATTTGCGTTGCATTGTGTGATGGGACTTGAGTCTTATAATGGTTTCGTTTTTCTAGAAAGCATTGCATTATTTAACGATTTACTATATTTGTGCACCGGCAATCCAATGGAGTAAACCCGTTCCGCGTTAGCGGCATGGTCCTGTGATTAGCCTTATTATTATTAGATAAGTTAAGTATCTCATACCAGTCTCAGGACAGGCTCGTAGTTTGTTTCACTTTGCAAACTCGGGTGCCCTCTTTTCCACACGGACAGTTGAGTGGCTTGTTTTGCAGATATTTATTTTTTGAGCAGGATTCTGGATTGAAGTTTAAAGCTGTGTCTAGAGCATTGACAGTCTTGCGCTGCGTTGTATTAAATTTGTGTAAATTAATCTTCCGTTGTTTTATTATTATATTCAATGCACTCTGATATTCTGTACTCTGATGTTGCATTATTATGATGTAATAAAAGTCTTCTTTTATTTGTTATGATGTTTTGTATGTCCAAAGTTAGTGTATCCGGCGATTTCCCAGGAGGGGGTTTTCGGGTCATTACAAGAATCGAACACTGGTCTTCTATTATAATAATCTTTGTTAGTTATAGATTGTCATTTATCGTTGGTTATTATTATTTGATTAATTATGTGATTTGCATTCGACCAGTTTATAAACAAGTATGTTTTCTATTTACCATCGGGTTGGATTGAAAGGTGTTAGAGATAATATTTGATTCATTCAATTTGCAAAGTAGATTTAAATGAATTATTTTAAAATATTGTTTTCATAAAAGAATTTAACCTGAAACGTTTGATTTTAACGAAATAGAAAATATCTGTAAATAAATATTTTGAAGATAATAAATGGTTTATAAAGGCGTTTTTATAAACGAAGAGTATCTCGATGACTTAAATCCCAATGTTTGAAACATTTTAAAAAAAAATACTTTGATTTGGAGACATTCGAAATTATTAATGCAGTAGAATTCATCACTTCAAAATGCAAAATGATTTGTTGTGTTATCAAAGATTCGAGTAACTCGTGACCAAAAACTACGCATGTGCTTGGTAGGACCCTTGGCGACCGTCTTCTGTAGAGTGATAGAGGGACACTTTTTATTTACTTATGGAGACAGCTATGACCCAGTTGCCTAATTATCGGAAGAAACCTCCCATTTTGGTTTCATATTGTTGACGGAAAAAAATGTCGTAACACCCAAAGATTCTCCATTACTTAGAATATTACATTTTGTGTGAAAAAATAAGTGCAAAAAGCAGTAAATAACACAATAGATTTATAGTGGTTTGGTCTCATAAGGGGCCTACGTCCACTTTGGAAGAGTCGCTGATATTTTGTTGACAATAATAAGTTACAAGCTTAGGACTATCTTGTGACATCCCTTTACAAACAGTTCTAAGAATTTTGATGACATAATTGTCATATATGAATATTAAGAAAAAGAAAATTTCTACTTCTTCTTCCTCAAAGCAAGGATGCCATTAGAGAGGTAACTTAGAGCTCTCAAGAGGTGTCAAATCAGCTAATTTCCAAACCCTTTGAAGTGTGAGCTTGGGGGTATTTATAGCGGAGAGGTTATGTGGGAGTAGGTAGGATTTCAGGACCACAACAGTACATTCCGTATCCCTGAAGATCCACCCCCAGAAGCTTAAATCCCCCTCGTGATGTCTAGAGAAAACTCGTATCCCTTTCTCGGGTAAAATTTTGTATCTCTTGGGATATGAAATTTGTATTCCGCGGGATACGAAATGACGTATCCCCTAAGGGTGCATTCATTCTGTATCCCCAGGGGATACGAGTAGTTCGTATCCCAAAAAAGGATACGAACTAGTACACCATGGGATACACTGATCGTGTTACATCGCGGGGCTCGAGACTTGGTGACACGAGGCTTGAGACTCAAGAGCACTGAGTTAGGAGGTAAAGAGGTTCATGGCTTCGGATACAAAGTAGGAGGGCACTAAGGGGTTCAGAGGTATGGAGATACAAAGTTAAAGGATACGAGGATTGGTGGAAGCTGAGAGGCTCGAAGCCGAGAGACACGATGCGGGGAGACTCGAGCTTTTTTGCAAGCGGGAGGTTCAAACCTAAGGGATTCGGAACGTCAGGGCGCGAGGCAGAGGGATACGAAAATATGGTCTGAGCATGATTTTGAGGAGTTTGAGGCTCCTGCTCGCATAGCCTCTTTTAGGCTTGTTACTTTAGGTTTTTGGCGACACTTTAGGCTGTAATGTCATGCTATATGTTGAGTCGAGCGTGTCTAGTATACTTTTGGGAACTGTACCAAAAGGCCAGTTAACATTTAACCCCCGAAATACATCTTGTCTTGACATGATGTGCTTTAAGTTGGGAGAAAAATATTCATTGAATCGTCTAATTCATGTTGATTCATGAATGTAAATGTTAGTTATTGATGCTCATTTACATCGTAACGTAAACGACTTGTTGTTGATGTGATGTCGTGTAAGCTCACACTTCTCATGTTGTTTTGCACAAGGCGACTTGGAACATGAAAATATAACAGAAGGTGGGCATATTTATGAACAAACGTATATACATATATGCTCGAACATGTGTGTATATGTTTTTCATACATACACATGCATGTTAGAACTATGCATGCATGCATGCATACATACATATTAAAGGGTAAAGATGTGTCTGTATCCCAATGTAGGCGGGGGGGGGGGGGGGCACAAAGTCTCATACTCGGTGGGATACGAAATTTTGTATCCCACCTGGATACAAGATCTCGTACCCCCGCATAAGATGAAAACAGTCACTGGGCCATGCTTTGTCTTTTTTCTCTTCCTTTATAAATCCACACTCCCCTCTTCTCCTCTTTCTTCTCCTTTCACTTTTTCTGCCTACGATCCAGCTTTGAACCCTAACACTCAAGAATTTCAGATACCAACATTGCAAAATAGGTGGGATAGAAGGAAATTGATCCACTGGTCACACTCTTACTTCGAGATCAGGCACGATGACGATTCTATCACTCGATAATTGCGAATAGGATCTGAAACGAGCTTAAAATCGGTCAAACCTCTTGATTGTGACGATGAGTTTTGGAAAATTAGTTTGGAGCCTGGACTTGAACCCATTGGCGATGCTTGGGAGTTGGGCGTTAGATCTTTTTCCTGAAATTGGGTTCGAAGTGGAGCTTTTGAGGAGAAGGGAGTTTAGAGAGGAAGAAAAAGGGGGTGTTGGATCTCCAATTGTACAAAGAATGATGGAACGTGACACTATGGAAGGAGAGGCCAAGTTTGGAGCTCGAAACAATAGTACTCGTACCCCTTGGCCTGGGGTACAAAATTTCAAACCCTCACAGGGGTATGAAATTTGGCATCCCTATGGATATAAAATCTTAAACCATTGAAGGGGTGCGAAATTTCGTATCCCTTCCGTGGATACGAAATTTCGAACCCCTAAAGGGGTACGAGATTTTGTATTCGAGAAGGGGGTACGAAGTTTTTGGTCCGTCTGAGTACTCCGTGCTATGAAGTGTCGTTCCTAATAGGATCTTATGAAGTGTCGTTCCTTTAGTCCATGACTATGGTCTTTCGACTCCCTACCTTGGGATCCACGTTGTTTACACAACACTGTTCAGTTGTGCAGAAGCTTTTGTTACCTGTTACCTAGTTGACTACTCGAACTTGCATATAAGATTAGGGGATATATGTGGACCTTGACTGGACTATCGAACTGTTGGACTTGTTTTATCGAACCTAATTGTGACATTGTCATGAGTCGATGCGAATCCGACAAAGTTGGTTGACGAGACGATGGTTATGGTCTCAATGGATTATGACCGTCGTCATGTCCCAAGATCTTAAGTTATAACAGTGTTGACATGGCACTGCATAACACTACAAGTACATACTAGTTTACACCGAAATGAGGGGTTCAGGCTATGATATGTTATGTCTAACACACATATATTGAAAGTATAGCTAGCAAATGGATACAAGATCTAAAAGATGGAAAATCTCGGAAGTCGATTCTTCACGGCATTCATTGTCCCCATCTGACTCAACTAGTGATGTTAGCTCGAAGTGTAGCAAGCTTGAGACTTCAAGACAGTCCACTCCTTCTCAGGCTATAGGTTCGCCAGAAGCATCTGATCATGAGGGGCAACCAGTAGGACAACACCAGCCAGTCGAGCGTGAGGAGGTAGAGCACATAGATATCGTTGAGGGAAGCTCATTGGTAGCGCTAGACATATTAGCTAGTGCAGTTATACTCGGGAACCCGACGGATTCAGTGTCATCGCATATGGATGAAACAACGGTGAGGTGCATGGGATTGCGGTTCAGCATTCCGCAAAAAGATGTTCGTGCATCCGGGAAGGACGATAGGGATCATGCACCGCCGGAAGGGTACACTTCCTGGAATAGGCTGGCATGCATTACTAGGTGCATGCCTCTGACTAACAACTTTATTCGGGATATGTTGAACTACTTTCTCCTTACGTCATTGCAGCTCCATCCGAATGTGTACGCTTCCCTTTAAGGTACCTACATTCTCTACAGGGAGTATTGGCAGTTACAACCCACCGGAGAGGGCATTCAGTTTTTGTTTCAATTGAAGAGAAGAGCCAATATTTCGCCGTCTCAATATTTCCTGGGAGCTTCACCCAACACCAAGTTCTTCGATGGAAATGTCCTAAGTTGACTGTGTATAAGCACGATTAGTTCTTTGTGCGTTGTCCTTCTAGGTTTTCGAGGATATGGTTGGAAGGAAGTAGGCATTCCCCTTTACTTTTAGCTTGAAACTTGTGGGTTTAATAGCTTAAGTTTACGTTTGTTCTTATATGACAGGAAATCCTGAGGCGCCTACAGACATCGTGTATCAACAACGTCATGAGTCTTTGTTGGCCATTCTGGCTGAGTCACGTTCCACCGAGAGCGATCTAGATCAGGACCGATTTCGTCGTGCATGTTTACTTCCTGATGATCGGGCGATGATTAGACTAGCTGTCACTAGAGGTGAAAAAAGTTGAGAATAGGAAAGAAACAGGCTCTCCAAGCTAGAAGAGGTAGGCGTCCCCTGTTAGGTCTAAGCCACGCAAGACATGAAGATTTAGGAGAAGGCCGGTGGGGGTGAGATTGGTAATGAGGAGGCAATTGCTAGGGACGAGAGCCCATCGATCGTTCCTGTTCTTCCTATGACAGATGAGGGAGGATACAAAAGTCAACTAGGCCGCAATCTCCAATGACTCGTTATGAGACTCTCATCTTGCTCGAGAAAGAGGGCTATTTTGACGAGCTTAATAAGCTCCCACTACAAGTGTTTCCCTGGCCTTGAGCCATGAGTGTGGAGGAACTAGTTTTAGCTGCAGGGGAGATCACTCCTTCAAGTGGACCACTATCTGGATGTTGAGAGAACACTTAGGATATACATTCATAAACACTACATGACATAACATTTGTTTGAGTACACAGGGTGCTTGAGTTTAAACGTGGATCTGTTTCTTTTGCATGTGACATAACTCGAGGTAGAGGAGGCCGAGGCTATGGGTATGGGAGTCGTCGACCGTCTAGGGGTGGCTTCATTTTGAACTTTAGGAGGAGTGCTAGTGTGGTTGATGAGCCCCCGTTTCCACGTGATTGCAACAGCAAATACCGTCACAGAGAATGGTACCGGTGGTCTCCAACACCTCCACCTCCTATCCAGACATCTAGGACAGACTCCAGGTTTGACATAACGAGCACCAAACATTCCTCATCTACAATGCACCATCATATTGCGCCTTTGGCTTCTACCCATGCTCCTCAAGGAACAGGGTGGAGACTGTTCGTCAGAGGAAGAAGGAGGCCGCGAACAAGAAAAAGCAGTATCTAGTTGTTCCTGTGAGATCCCAAAGCTTACAATCAAGGAGAGAAAATCCTTGTTGAAGCAAAAATTCCCTGATCACTACTTTGACGAAATAATATTCCTTCCTGATATTAACCCGATTCCCCATGAAGACAATGAAGAGGTGTGGATGAAGGTGAAGGATCCATATTTCCAGGTTAGAGAGTTCAAAAAGTACTCCGCGAACCTTTCAGATTTGACCAGGAAGAAGAATGTGGAGATCCAGAGTCAGGAGTTAACCATTGATGCTAAGCGGACCACCTTCCGTAATCAGGAGAAAGAGATAGGTAAGGCCGGTTCTTGTGGTGTGACTGTTTCTTTGCTTATATTAACTTACTTAAATGTTAATCGCTGGTTGTTGAAACAGCGGAGCTTACGGAGAAATACGAGAACCTGGAGAGGGATAGGACACATGCTGATGAGACCTTCAAGAGCACCGTGGCTTCAGTGACGGTGGATAATGTTCGCCTACAGAAGGAAAACTATGATTTGACGAAGGTGAGCATCCACTTATCCAAAGAGAATGAAAACTTTCACCAACTCAAAAAGGATAACGAGGCCTTGGTGCTAGATAATGAGAGGCTAAAAGCTAAGAACGAGGAGGTTCAGAGGTTGCAAAGAGAGAATGATGAGTTGAGGCGACAGTTGGAGATGGCTAAGGAGGAGACAGAGAAAGCCGAGGCCGGTAACAGAGATGTTTTGAGATCACTAGAAAGGATAAAGGTCGATCCCCAAAGAGAAATGGATATGCTTAAGGAAGAAATTGAGGACACCAAAGTTAAGGTGGAAGAATCATTAGAGGAGTCTATCTGGAGCATGTATGTTAAGGCGCTAAGGTTCTGCGGAATTTCGTGGGTTAACGATTATCCCCGAGATATGGCTCGGACATGGGAAAGGTTGGTGTCATTTAAGGCTCAAGTTGCAACAGTGAATGAAAGTAAACTCATGGTAGAGATCTTGATTGAGGATGAGCGTAAGAAGCTGGAGGAAGGGAGCAGATTGTTGCAGGAGGATGCCGAGAGGTAGAGGATGGAGAAGCATGTTGCCAAAATGGGAAAGTTTGTGCCAACTGAGAGTGTGACGGTTGCCCATGAATTTGCAGAGGGGAGCTCTTACTGGCTTCCAATTCCATTATCAACTATGACTAGAGGTTCCACCACCCCAGCTCATGTTTCAGCTGAGTATGACCCCATACATCCAGAGTTGGGACTAACGGGATCAGCTTTTATCACGATAGTGAGCACCCTTCCTATTATGCATATGCCATACCTTCCTAGAGGTAAACTTATATTACCGCGAATACCCGAAGAGGATGAGAGCACTAAATCCTTCGAAACTACATAGTTGCATTTATTTGCTATATAGCACCTCTTGGTGCGGGAGTTACATCAGTCTTTGTCCCGTGGCCCCTCAAACATCTAAGTCTGAATTGGGATTACAGTGAATAAAATTTGGAGAGGAAAGCGATCATGTGTATACGTTCTCGAATGTTAATTTAGGGTCCTACCATTATAAGTATCTTCTAGAGGACGGAGAGGTTGTGGATGGCCAAAGTGCCCAAGTGATAGGTGCAGCTGATGCGAGTGTACACACAATGCACGATATGGTTGAAGCCCAAAAAGCCTAGATGGTGGCGAAATCTGAGAAGTAGGAAGAAAGTAGGAAACATGATGAGGCCTCCATACAGGAGGCACATGCCAAGGCTAGGCAGGATGCCGAGGAGAAAGCTCCTACTGTGGTGGCTAAGAAGAAGGTTGGCGCTGAGACAGATAAGGAGAGTGATGCCGAGGAGGCTAGGAAGAAGAAGGCTGCAGATGATGCTAAAGAGACAGCTGCAGAGAACTATGAGAAGCTTAAGGTGGATGATGATGCAAAACTCAAGGCCAAGAAACTGGTCTATTAGAAGGCCGCCAAAGAAGCCAAGAAGAAAGAAGAGTTGGAGGTTAAGAAGACCTAAGGAGAAACTGAGGCTATGCTAGTTCTTGCCTCTGATGTCAATCCTAAACCACTGCAATGCATCCTACCTGGGGAGGTCATGTTAATTACAAGCGGGGAGGATGACAGCGGAAAGCACACATCGGTGTCAAGGCCAAGATACTGGTCTATTAGAAGGCCGCCAAAGAAGCCCAGAAGAAAGCAGATCTGGAGGTCAAGAAGACTTAAGGAGAAACTGAGGCTATGCTAGCTCTTGCCTCTGATGGCAATCCTAAACTGATGCAATGTATCCCACCTGGGGAGATCACATTAATTACAAGTGGGGAGGATGACAATGGAAAGCACACATCGGTTTCTTATGAATCCGTCACTCCTTGAAGAGCAGAGGAGGAAAATGTGGAAGCGGCTTTGGAAGGAAGAGATCCATTACTGGTGGTGACCTGCCTAGCGCCGAATCTGTCCAGAGAAAGAAAATAAAAAGGATGAGTAGTATCAGTGGTTATCATAGTTATTATAGACATTTTGGTTATGTAGACCGACAGTATATGTGAGTACGACCCTCATTTTTGGTCATTGGAGGCATGGTGTGGTTCTCACGTATACCGTGTCGTTAGAAAGAAAGACATTTAAATATGTTGTTTGGTTTTGTTATGTGAATATAAGTATTAGTTAACTTTTCTTACATCGCATTTCATGTTAAGTGTTCGAATCTTCATCTCATGCTTTCCAACATCTTGTACTTGCACAAGCGTACTTGTTTTTACACTTAAACAAACGTGATTGGAGACTCCGCCCTGGGGTTGCCCCAGTTGTGCGGAGATCGTGCGTTGGTTCCACTCTCGAGTCTTCCTATGTTCAGGAGTCCCGAGTCGTGTGGAGTCCAGGTCAGGTGCTCTCTCTCTTGGACCTCCCAGAGGTCATTGATCCTAAGTCGTGAGATGGCATGGACATCATGAATTTGTCCTTTTTGGATCTTCCGTCTTTCTTTCGGCTCTAGAGATCAAGGGCTTAGTTTATTCGCCGAATAATACCCGGATCCGGACCCGGTGGGTCGAATGGTGTCGTGGGAGTGGTCGGTATCACACTAGCTTGGACGATGGGCTACCTCTAAGTCCGGAGACTTGGGAGCGAAACGATTTATACTCGGTCTCGTTGTTGGTTCGAGATTCAAGAAGTACCCGGATCCAGACCTGATGGGTCGGATTGCGCCGCGGGAGTGGTCAGTTTCACAATAGCTTGGCTGGTGGGCTTCCCCTAAGTCCGGAGACTTGGGAATAGAATGATCTATACTTCACTCGTCGTTGGTTCGAGATTCGAATGGTGTTATTTATACTCGGTCTCGTTTTTAGTTCGAGACTCGAGTGACATTACCGGCTCCCGTGCTCGAGGTGTCAATCTAGTGTTATTAATACTCGGTCTCGTCGTTGATTCGAGACTCGAGTGGCAATACTGGTTCCGTGCTCGAGCTGCTGGTCCTGTGTTCGTGTGTTTGTATGTGCAAGCTAGTTGTGATGGACGTGCAAGCTAGTTGTGACTGTCAATCAACATATCATGCAGAAAGTAAAGACATCAAGGACACAGAGAATTGAAGATCATCTTTACTAGAAACTTTGGCAGTAACAACCTTTACAATGCCTTGAATTTAAGGAAAACAAAACACTCTTGGAAAGCGGAAAAACTGTACACTAAGTTATGTGAAGTACCGACGAATATGTTCACTGTTCCATGCCCTTGGGAGTTCGGCTCCATCTACGGTTGCTAGCTTGAAGGTTCCACCTCCAAACCTTCGTTGAATGACGTACGGGCCCTCCCAGCGAGGACTGAAACCAGTTGGTGTGGGAAAGATCTGTTTTAGGATGAGGTCGCTGACATTGGGATCCTTGTGACAGACTTTGGAATTGAAGTATCGGGATACTCGTTGGCGTTGAGCGGCAACTCTAAGTTCAGCCTCGTTCCTTTTTTTCTTCGAGCAAGTCGAGTGACTCCAAAAGCAAGTCTTGGTTGGTCATAGGATCATAATAGGTAAACCGATGAGATTGAAGCTTTAGCTCAATGGGAATGATGGCTTTGGATCCATAGGAAAGGGCGAATGGAGTGTGGCTGGTCGTTGACTTATGGGTGGTCCGATAGGCCCATAAGGCCAGAGGGAGCTCATTTTCCCGTAAGCCTCCTGCCTTTTCCAAACACTTCTTGAGTATGGATTTAATCACTTTGTTAATGGCCTCGAATTTCCAATTGCCCTGTGGGTGAACCACTATTGAGAACCTTTTTCGATATGGTGTAGCCTGGAGAAAGTACTAAACTCTGCATTCTCAAACTCAGTTCCATTGTCTAAGACGATGGCCTGGGGAATCCATAGAGGGTAATAATATTGCGAACAACGAAATTGATCACCTTTTTAGTGGTGATTGTAGCGAGAGCTTTGGCTTTCGCCTATTTGGTGAAGTAATCAATCACGGCGATGGCATAGCGTGCCTAGCATCTGGCCATTGGAAAAGTTCCGATGATATCTATCCTCCAAATGGAGAATGACCAAGGACTAACCATTTTCGTTAGCTCGGTAGGCGGGGCTCTTTGGATCTTTGAGAACCGCTGGCATTTATCACACTTGCAGGCATAATTTGTGGCATCTTGATCGACTGTAGGCCAGAAATAACCATATTTGATAATTTTCCTTACTAGAGTTTACCCCCCAGTGTTGTCGCTGCATTCACCTTCGGGCACGCCCAGTAACACACAATCGGCGTCGTTATGGGCTACATACTGAAATAATGAGACAGAGAAACATCTTCGGTAGTGCACTCCGTCCAAGATGATATAGCGAGACAATTGGCAAGTGAGTGTTTGTATTTCCTTGTAGTGTCTTTGGACGGTTCCATGTTGCAAGTAGTTCTTGATTGGTGTCATCTAAGACTCAGGCTCAATTTCGGTCTCCGTTGCCGCTATCGAATTAGTCTGCATCTGATTGATGCTCGGAGAGTCAAGTACTTCGACCAAGGCAAGTCCCAAAAACTACACGTCCTCGAAGCTTACCAGTTTGGCTAATGAGTCATCTTTTCATTTTGTCCTTGGGGGATATGTGTGATGATGTAGTGGCCGAAGTTGGTGAGCAGTTCGCGAACTTAGGCGAGGTAGGGAGCAAGTTGTGCCCCCTTGGCTTGGTACTCTCCATGTACCTGACGCACGATGAGCTGTGAGTCAAAGTAAATTTGGATGGCCTTGATTTTAAGTTCGATTGCAATTCTGAGCCCAGCGATCACGGCTTCGTATCATGCATCGTTGTTCGTAGTGGGAAAGTTGAGATTTAAAGCATAAGTATATGGAGTGCTCTTATGGAGCGCTGAGCACGACTCCGGCACCGGAACACTTATTATTGGAAGATCCATCCACGAGAAACTTCCATTGAATTTCTGGAGTTACGATGTCTTCCAAAGGAGGCACTTTAGGGACAGTGAATTGCACTATGAAATTGGCGAGGTATTGTCCGAGAATGGCTCGACAAGGGATGAATGTGATCTCAAACCGACCCAGCTCTATATTCCACTTCCATAGACGTCCAGACGCCTTAAGTCACTGTACGTCCGGTCGTAGTGGCTGGTCAGTGTAGGCTTTGATGGAGTGAGAGTGAAAGTATGGTCGTAGCTTTCGGGAGGAGATCAACAAGCAGTAGGGTAGCTTCTCAAGATTTGAGTAGTTCTTCTATGCCCTAGTTAATCTCTTACCGATGTAGTAAATGGGTCGTTGGACACAATATTCAACGCGCACGAGCGCTGAGCTGATTGCCTACATGGAAACAGCCTAATAAAGATATAAGTCCTCGTGATCCATAGGAATTTGACAAGATACTGGTCGCTCTAAGAGATTCAGAAGGTTATTGAATGCTGTGATGCATTTTGGGTCCATGTGAAGTTGCGCTTCCCTCTTCTAAGAAAATCAAAAAAGGGGACGCATTTGTCGGCTTTAGAGATGATTCGACTTAATGCGACGACCTTCCCGTTTAAAATTTGAACATCCTTGATGCTCTGAGGGATCTGAATATCCCGGATTGCTTTAATCTTTTGTCGATTGGCTTCGATGCCTCGCGAATTGACAATGAAACCCAAGAATTTTCATGATGCAATGCCAAAAGAGAATTTTAAGGGATTGAGTTTCATGTCATATCGACGGAGGACATCGAACATTTTGGAGAGGTCACGGACGTGGTCATTTGACTCTTCGATTTTACAAGCTTATCGTCCATAAATACCTCATGGATCTTCCAATATGGTCCTTGAAAATGAAGGTGATCTGTCGTTAGTAGGTGGCTCCTACATTTTTTAGACCAAAGGGCATGACGCAATAGTAGTATAACCCAAGGTTGGTCATGAAAGAAGTAAGTTCCTAGTCCAATAGGTACATCAAAATCTGATTATAGCCTGAGTAGGCATCCATAAAGGATAAAAGATGGTATCCGACGGTTGAATCAACAAGCTGGTCGATCTTCGGAAGTAGGAAGTTGTTTTCAGACATGCCTTATTTAAGTCGGAGAAGTAGACACACGTTCGGCACTTACCGTTAGCTTTCTTAACCAGGAATGGATTGGAGATCCATTCGAGGTAGTAAGCTTCTCGGATGAAATTTTTATTAAGTAGCCTATCTACGTCTTCCATAAGTGCATTCGATCTTTTGATTCCCAAGAATCGACGTTTCTATTTGATCAGAGATCGTCGGAAATACAGCAGTGGAGCTGCGATCTTCCTTTACTACGGGGTGGAGTTGCGATCCAACTTTCAAGACCTTTTACGGGTCGTCGGTACTAACTGTAATATCCATTGTAAGCTCTGCTGGGGGTATCCCTTTCAACAATTGGGCTCTTCGTCCTCCCTTTGATCGAAATCGTCGGAAAGACGATAGTGGCGCTTGAGCCAAGGCTCAGACGCCTTTGATTGCTATGCGGAGATGGTCTTGACGCAAGTAGGCAAAGACACGGTCTTGCCTTTTTCCTTATTGCGCTCATTTCCCCATTCTATGAGGTAGAAATCGTTGGCTGTTTCTTGGTCGCCTTTTACGGCATCGATCCCATTTTCTGTCAAGAACTTCATTAGAAGGGACCATGTTGGGAGGACTCTTCGGACGAAAGCTGATCCGATCTGGGCTGAGATGATGAAAGGGTCAATGGTCAGGATATCGATTCCCATGGAATCTCCCTCGCGGAAGACGATATCGTCCCGCATTGTCTTCTGGAGCTTAGCGGGGACGGACTCGTCCAAAGTAGAGCAAGCTTCGTAGGTGGTATGATTTATAGAGTTGGCGTACTCCTCCATCTTGCGGAAGCTGTCGTGCATGGGGTGAGGTCTAGCACAGATAGTATTGATCACGATGCCATGTGACCTTTGGTCACATGGCCCTGGATCCGTGTTTGCAGGTGTTGGAAATGCGGGCGTTGGAGAGCCTGTAGCTGCTTCTGGAGGATCGGGATCCTGAATGTACTATTCTAGGCATTTCTCGCGGATGAGTTTTTCAATCGCATCCTTGAGGTGACGACAATCATTAGTCTTGTTCCCTTACATGTTGTGGAATATGCAATATTTGCTGGAATTTTTCTCGTGGTTGGTGGATTTCCTGGTGTTGGGCTTCTTATACTGGAGAGTGTTACAGGTATGTAAGTAGACTGTCTCCATTTACTGATTAAGTGGAGTGTATGGCCTGTAATTCTGGTAGCAGTTGGGCTTCTTAGGATCTGTAAGAGCCTGGTTGTTGTTGCAACCACTTTATTTTCCATTATTTGGCTTTGGCTTGTAGGGGGATGCTCCTTTTCCATTGTCGGGGGATTTCCTGACCTACTTTCCTTTGGTACTGTCGTCCATGGTGCGAGCCTGTGGGTGATTGGATTGGTTACCCAAAGAAGCTCGATTACGCCTTGCTTCTTCTTGGCATAGGAACTGTCCAACCTTTTTGAGAAAGCCTCTAGGTTCTTAGGCTGCTTTCTTTCGATCCAGGCTCTAAATTCGAAGGTAGGAAGGACGCCTTTTGCAAGCTAGAAGAGCACGGTGTGAGGCTCCGGTTCGTCGACCTTAGCAAGGGAAGTATTGAATCATGCAAGATAGCTTTTGAAGGATTCTAAAGGTCCTTGGTAGAGAGATTGGATAGGGTAAGGGAAATTTTCGGGGTCGAACGTGCATTCTGAACTGCTTAACCAATTCTGTGGCCAATTGGAGGAAGTTGTTGACAAATCGAAGTGGAAGGTGAAATAACCAAAGTAGAGTTGTGCCCGATAAGAAGACAGGGAAACACTTGAATTTGACTGCGTCGGTGGCCCGATTGGAATCCATTTGCCATTCATAGCGGTTTAAGAAAGCACTGGGGTCAGTCGTGCCATCGTAGAATGCCATCTGTGGCCTGTTGAAGCGTTGGGGCCACTTGGCTTTGTGAACGATCCTAGCGAAGGTATTATGCCTCAAGCGGCTTTCCCACGAATCATTGGTGTTCCTCACATATCTCTCATGATCCTTCGGACCATATCGGGGATATATCCTGGATGTGGATCTTTCGGTGCAATCCATTGGTTTTGGCAAACTTTGGGAGTTCTGTTTTACGGGAGCCTTCTGTGATGCACATAAGGATTATCCTTTTCCATATTGTTGACATCGATGGACTAGTTTTGGTATGGCTGGTGAGGTTGAGCGGGATGGTGTGCGTCCTGATTCAGTAGGATTTGGGCCTGTTGTGTTGCCGAGAGCATAGGCCCTAAGTTATGAGCGGCGACGGTTGGTTTCTATTAAGGAGGGGGTCAGTTACTTATATCCTTTTCGTCGTGGATAATCAACTGAGAGAGGTTGATGTATTGCATTCCCTCGCTGTAAGTGACGGTGGTTCGATCATCGTTTCCATTTCCGTTGGCATTGTTGTTTCCGTTAGTATGAGCATTAGAGTGGATGGTGACGTTATTATTGAGGCTGAACCTCCTTCTCTGATGTGGGCCCTTTGATTTGAAGAAGAGGTTTCCAATATAGTACGCTGTGATCGGGCATTGTTCTAAGCAAGCCGAAGTTCGAGTGACGATGCGTTGACTGTCTTAGAGTTGACGCATAAGGTCAATGTTGTTCTTCAACACATGGTTGAGTTCAAGAGCCGTATTTTCATATTTCATATTAGTTGCATGGATCTACACTTGAGTCGCAGGGGATTTGGGGTCCACAGTATGAAGAAGTTCTGTTTCAGCCGGATCGTCTGCCGATTGAGGTTGCTAGGAAGTACCAGCGTTAGCTGCAGTAGAGGACCTAAGCATCTGATTCTTTGTTCTCTTAACCATCGTAAGCGGACTCGAAGGCAGGTTATCAATGGAACCTAAAGCGCATTGAAGTCGAGATGGAAATGTGCGAAAAAGATGCGAGTCTAAGTTACTCCCAGTGAAAGCACCAGAATGTTGACAGCAAGAAATGTCGTAACACCCAAAGGTTCTTTGTTACTTAGAGAATTACATTTCATATGGAAAAATAAGTGCATAAAGTAGTAAATAACATAGTAGATTTATAGTGGTTCAGTTCCGTAAGGGACGCGTCCAATTTGGAAAAGTCATTGTTATTTTATTGATAGTAATAAGTTACAAGCTTAGGAATATCTCATGGCATCCTTTTACAAACATTTCTAAGTATTTTGATATAATAATAGCCATATATGGATGTTAAGAAAAGTGACTTTTCTACTTCTTCTTCTTCTTCAAAGCAAGGATGCCATTAGAGAGGTCACCTGGAGCTCTCAAGAGGTGTCAAATTAGCTAATTTCCAACTCCTTTGAAGTGAGAGCTTGGGGGTATTTATAGTGAAGAGGTTAGGTGGGAGTAGGTAGGATTTGGGGACCACAACAACGCATTTCATATCCCTGAAGACCCACGTCCAAAAGCTCGGATCCCCCTCATGATGCCTAGAGAAAACTCATATCCCTCTCTCGGGTACGAATTTCATATCTCTTTGGATACATAATTCGTATCATGTGGGATACGAAATGACGTATCCCCTAGGGGTACACTCAACCCGTATCCCTTGGGGTCCGAGACTTGGTGACATGAGGCTTAAGACTCGAGAGCACTGAGTTACGAGGTAGATAGGTTCAGGGGTTCAGATACGAAGTAGGAGGACACTGAGTGGTTTGGAGGTATGAAGGTACGAAGGTAAAGGATATAAGGATTGGTGGAAGCTGAAGGGCTCGAAGCGGAGAGACACGTGGTGGGGAGACTCCAGCTTTATTGCAAGATAGGGGTTCAAACCTAAGGGGTTAAAAACTTCGGAGCGCAAGACAGAGGGATACGAAAATATGGTCTGAGCATGGTTTTGAGCAATTGTGAGGCTCCTGCTCGCATGGCCTCTTCCAAGCTTGTTTCTTTAGATTTTTGGCGACACTTCGGGCTGTAACGTCACACAATATGTTGAGTCAAGCGTGTATGGTATACTTTTGTGAATGGACCAAAAGGCTAGTTAACACATATCATATATGTTTTTAATGTAAAATATGGAGATTTTCAAAAGTGATTTGTTTTTACATCCCGAAGTGAAGTATGATTTGATATATACATACATACATACATACATACATACATACATATATATATCTGTATATACATATACATATATATAGTTTCAATATTTTAAGTTTGAAGAGATTATTTTCAAAAATAATGGATTTTGAATTTTGAAAATAATAAAGTTGAATAAATTTCATTATATAAATATGAAGATTAAGCCTAAAGGGTAGTTTGATACTACCATATTGTTTCTTCATTCGTAGGATCGATGAGTCCTATTTATGAAAAAAGGACTACATTGGCTTGATCACGTATCTAATTGGGTACCCAATCAGATAGGAGTATGTAGGCAATCACAAGTGGTAGCGATTCAACCCTAAAAATGACATTACAATTTTATATTTGTTGTTTGATATTTATCTTGCAATGACATATAATTCCTTCTATATTATTTCGCATTTGACTTGTTTGTTGAGTTTATAGGAGTAGCTATTGCTGCCCATCTCATCCAGGTTGTGAAATGGTAGATTTAATCATTTAAGTTTTCTTGTATATTACAGCACACCTTGTAAATTAGATGATCTTTAATCATTTGTTTAATCCAGATTGTATCCTATACATTTAGCAGTATCGAAATTTAGATAATATTTGTAGTAAATTTGTATTTTTCAATGGTAGTTTAATAGCAGACGGATATTTCTGTGATTTTAACTAGTCCAAAAACCTGGGTCTATTCAGGTTTGTGCCACCTTTTCCCATAGTGGCAAGGATAAGGAAGATGGTGTATATGACGAAGCTATGGGAGAAGTTGGCCAGTGTGCATGACGTCTTTCATGTCTTACACTTAAGAAAGTGTTTGCATGATTCGATAGAGGCAGTGGAGCTCAATCAACTAGATGAATTTGAGATTAAGAAAGCATCCTCAATCCATCTTATTCCTACTCGGGTCATTGGACATGACATTAAGAGACTCTGGAATAAGGACATTTGGCTTGTAAAGATCCAATGGGGAAATGATGCAAACCAAATGACTTAGTAGGCCGAGGAGAAGATGCTGCATAATATCCTTTTTCTTTTGATGGTATGCTTTTAAACTATCTATCCTAAGCTTTTTCCTTCGATTAAAATCTTTATTAACATCTTTTAGGAGGGTACATCTTAGGATTGAGCTTATAAATGCTTGGATTGGATGTAAACATGTTATGTATGATGCATGCTAGTGGGTGCGAGTGTTTGCTAATGGATGTCTATGCATATACTGGGTACTATTACTTTTAGATGATCAGTTGTAGGTCACAAAGCATATGTATATGGATGTGTATTGCATTTTATTTCATGAATACCATAAATGAATTAATAATATATGGATGTTGCATACGGATGATGGTCATAGGACGCATATTTAAATATTAGTTATTCTTTTTTGCATACATTTGGATGCATAGCATAAACATATTTGCATAATGGGAGATTAACTCAATTAGTAGACTGCTTAATCTTTTGCATTAGTTTAGGACATAAACATTACACGACTGAATAACAAAAAGCTTATATTATAAACTTTAAGGGCAACGGATGAAACAGATAGTGTTTTAGTATATGACTGTAGATTTTGGTTATGGTTGCTAATTACATTTTTCTATCCTTGAAGATTTAGAGGACAAAATCCTTTAAGAAGGGAGAATGTGATACCCTAATATTTTAATAATAAGATTTATTAAGAAATTATTAAATAAGAAAACAAACTTTTATGGGAATTTCACCATTCAGTCCATGGAAATTTTCTGGACAATTTTCATATACAACATGTACTATTCTGAACTAACACGGTAAAGTTATAGGAGAATTCAGCTATCAAAAGTTTTAAGATAATATATAATTTTAGGGTCAGAACTGATTTTTTTTTTAAATATGATCAACACAGGTCGACCGCCTAGAGGGGGTCGACCCGCACACGGTACCATGCCCTGAAAGTGGCCAGGTACAAATGAAGCAAGTGGATATGATAATTTTTAATCGGAACCTTATAATTTTTAGATAAGTTGTCGGATTTGGGTCTATGACATGACAAACTTAGATTTGATCTATATGGTCCAATGGCCTAAGATCCCCTAGTGCACTTAGAAATAGAACCTAGCCTTACCATTTCATTCAACACATTCTTCTTCTTCTCCCTTTAGGTTCCCTCTCAATTTTTAGAGGTTGAAACTAAAATTTTGAGGAAGAAGACAATAAATAAAATATAAGAAGACATAGAGAAACGGATCAAGGAAGGCCACAGTGACATCAACGTGAACCACAAGCATGTGGAAAGTTGCTTTTTTGAATCATAAAATTTAGGATTCAGGCTTAAAAATAGTTTTAGTTTACATTTTTATTTTTTAGTTTATTTTTATAGTATATTCTCGGTTTATTTTAAATTATTCAACATATGTAAAGTAGACTATATTTCTGCAGCTTTTAGTTCAGAGGTTGTTTTGAATTCCTTTTGACTTATGTTAAATATAATATAAAAGAGAGAAATTTCATGAAATACAAAAAACGCAATATTTACATAAAAGACCAAAAAACAAATGCACTTTATGTAAATTTATAAAAGAAGAAAATGATCTAGTCTAAAAAGTTGAAAAAAGTAAAGGGACAAATTTAAGAAATTGTGGACAAATTGTAACATTTGTTATAATAAAAGAATGAAAGAGGAAAAAAGTAGAATTATTATGATATTAGCTCATGATAAGTGGAGATAGCATCTAAAACAAAGACTATCATAAAATAGTAAAAGACTATAAAAGTTAATAAATATCGTAATAATAGCAAACAACATAGTTTGGGTTTGTACTGATGACGAACTTGATGTTTGTTGGAGCAGTAAATAAGCGACCTATAGTTATACCTAGCATGGTTAAGGTCCGTACTAACAGCAAACAAACACGCACGTCAGAGCGACAAATAAGTGTTTAATAGTTAAGACTCATCCATAGAGGCTTGAGGTATGATCACAATTAGAGCATTGTTTAGGGGCCCGTACTAATGACCAACAGACATGCACGTCTGAAGGGTAAATAAATTTCCCATAAAGGAGGACTGGAGGCAGTGCGTACTAACGATGATTGAGCGTGCAGGTATCAGATCCATAAATAAGAAGCTGTGGGTTATTTAAGTTAGATAGATGTCCATCTGAACGGATCCGTGGGCACTTAGGAGCGGAATATAATCACAACGCCCTCAAGAAAAATAGAGAAATATTTTCGCTTTACTTAATCATTTCTTGAGTGGAGTCCATATGTCACTTGTACTTTGCGAGATGCTACCTAGAGTTGGTTTTTCCTATGTAGGTAGACATTATATGGAAATTAAATCTTTGCGAGTATTCCACATGCAAGATTTTAGCAGTAAATAAGCTATGATTTTCTGTAACTTTCTAGTTCTTATTAGTGCGCCCTTGACTTTCCTTGACGATCTGTCTCGCTATATTTAGATTTGGTGCTTGGTGGTAAGTCATGATGTGAGTTGTACCATGTCGCATTGGCCCAACATACTTTTCACGTACCGCTCGAGTGACGACTCTATCATCTTCCTCTAATGGAAACTTAACCACGTTAGCCTAAACTCTAGGGCTTGATCAGTCACAAGTCGACTAGATTCAGCTCTTCGATTCACAACATCATTACCTTCTTGAGTGGAGGGTTCGGTACTGATCCCATTGGATGGTTCGGTACCGATTCAATCGTCCTAGCTATCATTTTTCAACTTAAGGAAAAATACCCTCCAGAGGTTCTAGTTTTTTGTCCATTTTTTTGTGATTCTTCCTTTTGCAATACTTATTTGATGAGCTGGAGTTCACAGATCTAGAGGAGGGCGTAGGCTCTCTCTTTGCCTTACCGCTTCGACCTTCAACTAGTTCATCAAGTCATTCTTTACTTGCATCTATTAGTTAATATGCTGAAGACTATCAAGTATCTCCTTCATAAGGATTATGAAGTTTTCCCTATTAATGAAATCAGTAGGATTTTGAGTAGCAGTGGCAGTAGATTAGACGTTCTATTTGACTTGCTGAACACTAGTATTACCTTGTTCTTCTGCGGTATATGCGGTAGCAGGGGCGGATCTACTCTTGGTCCAGCTAGGGCCAATGCCCAAGCTGGAAGAATATTTTTTTGGTAAAATTAGCCACTAACTAGATTTTGCCCTATCTGAAAACATGTAACGTGCCCTACCTGCACAACAAGAAGGCCATAGTTCAGCCAATATGATGTTCTAATTACTTGAATTACAATGGGTAAGTATGTGCTGAGTGTGTATATATATATATATATATATATATATATATATATATATATATATAAAAGATTTTGTAGAGCTTTTGCAATGTGGGACTAAAACTGTTAAGTTTTTTGCCCTAGCTCAATGTTTGAGTTAGATCCGCCACTATGCGGTAGTAAACTTTCATCTAGTAATGGATGTAAGCGTCCTTACATATCTTCACTAATCTAAATAGAAAGCGAAAACTTGAAGATAGAATCGGATCTCTTCCTTGGATTTGTGCAATCAACAGTAGAATATGGATCCAAAGAAGCTAAGAATCAGGGTTCTCAATGAAAGCATTAAATTATGGACACCAAAATTGGTCAAAAACACCCATAGATTATAGGCAGAGAAATAAAATGAAGAATTAAATATAAAATAGGTAAAAAATTTAAGAGATGAATGATTTATAGTGGTTTGACAATTATCCTACATCCATTTTGAATGATAATTTTTATTATTGAGCCAGTTCAAATCGGTATTCGAGAATATAATATTGTAAGAGTTATAGCAATGCAGCAATGCAAGGATCTTGAAAAAATTATTTATTATTCACTTAATTTTCATTTGCAATTGAATTAGATTGGTAAGAATCTGGAAGTACAATGCTATAAGAGTTGAAGTAGATTAGCAGCATAAGGAACTTGAAATTGAGTGGTGCTTCCATTATTTATAGGGGTAACTAGAAAAAAAAAATTCTCCTAGAAATTTTGCATGCATCACCCTCGGATCCAGATGGAGGCTTTTAAAATGTTTAAGCTTACCAATCACAAGTTGGTCGAATCATTGCCATTCGTTAGGGGATCGGTATCGATCCCTATTCTTTTATTGTTGGGGTTCACATCATCTTGTGCTGGATTACATCATTGCTAACTTCTTGTTTCCATAATATATTCGCAAGATCTTCTAGGTGTCTTCTTGAGGTATCGAGTGATCTCTGAGAAGGTTAAATTGTTCTAATGAGCCACTTTGAACTGTACAAAGTGTTAGTCATCATGATGCGTAGAAACTCTAGATCAATCACATGAAATATTCTTTCATAACTAGAGATGTGTGTAAAGAAGTGGTGTCCACTCTGGACCATACCCCAGGGATCAGTACCCATCGCCTCGGTTGGGTGCACTGTTGTCATACCGACTTGACTACACTTAATTATTGGACTTTAGATAATCTTTCTGGGTTTTTTTCCTCGATAACTGTTCTGTCTAACTAGTTTTTTGATCGGAATGTAGCTAGGCCAAAAGGTCAAATAACTATACATAAAAGGATATCATGGATTTTGATGGTTTTTTGAAGCAACCATGAAGAAGAAAAAATCACTTGAAACAAATATTTTGATGCTTACAAGTGGCATCAATTCTAAGATGCGGTAAAGATGACACTTATAAATTCAATCATATGCTTATATAATGCAATATGTCTCATTAGACTAACTAGGACAAAATCTAGACAATAAGGCTAGCCTACTACTAATAAGGATTTTTACAACATATATTTTAACATATTATCTTTTGCATGGAGGGAAACAATATTTATTAAACAGGAAAATAGCGTGAAGGACAAAATGAACAAAAAATTGTTCCATAAGGACAAGAGGCCAAAATTTTATCCATAAGGACAAATTTTAGTGTAAAGGGAGGAATTATAATCAGCCCTGAATTCCTCTCTTTACACTAAAATTTGTCCTTATGGATAAAATTTTAGCCCCTTGTCCTTGTGGAATTATTATTTTTTATTTTGTCCTTGAGGCTAAAAACCCCTTTATTAAATATGTTTTGAAATGGAAATACTTTTTCTTCCATGCATTGCAATTATATTTGTAGTAAATGATATATTTTTGTTGATGTTAGTTACAACAAAAAATGACATAAGCATTTACAATGACATATAATTTCATGGTATTTTGATGGCTCACTTTTTTTATTAAATTTTTTATATCATCCGATCGTATAGTTATTTCCAATGCGATGTCATATAAAAGGTTTTACAAAATGTTTCTCATATTGGTGAAAAAAATTGCATTAAGTTATGACAAAGTTTTCATTTTTTAGTTATTTATGGTATTATGATTATTTATAGTAATATTAGGATTATTTGGCTGTTTGTGAAATTAGACTACAATGTTTACAAATTTCAACATATATAGACATGACATTGAAGTTAACGAAGTGGTGTAGTTATTGACTATCAAACAATATTAAATTAAGTTGCTAATTATCTAAAGTGGAGAAAGTTTCTAGTGCACATGCTATAGAGTTCATAAGTCTATCAAGGTTACCTTGATGTTCAAAAGTAATGTAATACATAAATTTTGCTATTTATTTATATTTCTCACATTATAACATGTTGTATAAGTTAAAAATAGAATTTTTGAAATCGCTAAAATATTTTTCTAATTCGAGTAGTATTAGTTACTGTTAATAAATGTACTAATGCAAAATTTCAAATATTTTAATTTAGACTTGTTTTTAAATACTATTTCACACTGAACGTGATTTTTTTTGTTCCATGTGTGGAATAATTTTGTCATTTCGAATAAACTTTTGAATTTATATTATATATAGGAGGAATCCAAGTCAATTTTATGCATCGCTTAAATTAGTTAACATACTCGGTAGTGTAATGCTTCCAACTAAGGAATAGTTGGCAGTAGTGATAACTTCTTTTTATGCATCCATTACTCTCTATAGAATTGCTCTAACACGGCGTGCATTGCAAAAATTCACATTAGTTTCTCATTAATAAAAATAGACTTATATTGCCATACTTTTGCAATTTAATTTGTGTGCTACTGTTAACACCTAGATAAATTCTTCCGGCTAACATTAATTTTTCTTATTACATATCGTTTTTTTAAGGGAAAGTTTGGCTAAAATCTTCAGTAAATTTCAAAATAGAATAAACATCCTTGCCAAAAAGGTTAGGTAAGTTAATTAGGTCCTTAGAATTAGTTTAGCTAATAATTGCATAAATTTATGTAATTATTTAATGAATAGTTGCAGATATTCATGTAATTATATTAAAAAATGTAGAAATTTTCGCAATTATTCAACTAAAATTTGCGGAAATTTCCACAAATTTTGACCAAAATAGTTACAAAATTTTCCGTAATTTTTTTAAAAAAATTATGGAATTTTCCATTGTTATTCACAAAAAGGTGTAGACAATTGTGCAATTTTTTGACATAAATGTCTATAATTATTCACATAACAGTCGAATAATAGGGGTAATCTTATGCAATTTTTAGGACTAAATTCTGGGGACCTAATTTACGAACTTTATTTTGGAAGAAGTTTCTGTGCAATAAGTTTGATTTTAAGGACATAAGACTAATATTCACGTTTTTTAATATAATTATTGACACAAAAATCTATTTATTTGGCCTGAAACCATTACAGCCTCTTTATCATGTGCAAAGAAACGTAATACAATGTCTTAACACATCAGTTGAAAAGCAATTCAGATCCTAAAGTCTAAATAATGTCATTTTTTCCTAATAGATGGTGCCAAGTGAAGATTAAGTGGACATGTTAATTTATTAGATAAAATAGATTTTCTTTTAACTTTTATTTCTTAAAGTATAGTTTTCTTCGATGGTTACCATATACACTATCCAATTCGCTCCATATTGTCATTTAAAGAATGATAAAAAAACTAAGAAAAAAAATACTTCAAACACCCAATATTGTAGTTTACTCAAAATGCAAAAATTTTTACAACTTAAAAGAGAACTCACATTGAATTTATTTATCAGTTTCATAATTAAATCTTTACATTTCATTATTTCCATACTTTTATCACTTAGAAATATTTTTCAAACAAAATTGTTTGACATCTTAATTTATTAATTTAAAAAATTTAACTTATTAACTACAGTTTTCTATAAAAAAAAATTACTCATTGGACATCTATAGAAAAATGATTGAAGTTGTGATTGAGTTATGATTGTTATTTATAATTACTTTTTTGAAAAAGAATGAATGGTTTTCATTAAAACTGAACAAAATAAGCAGTGGATACAACTTGGAGCAATTAACGAGAAGGACAACCGCCTACTATAGTTTATCGATAAGGACAGTCACCTAATATTTTTTCCATAAGGACAATACACTACAGTACTCTAGTTCAATTTTCATTCCCGTTCAATTTTCTACCACATCGCGCTTCCAACCGCTGTCTTTTTTCTGATTCTACCTGTGATATTCAGTGTTGGCCATCTGTCCAGTGTTTTCATCATCGTCTTCAGAATTTCTCGAGCTCCTCAATTTATTCGATTTTCCTAATTTAATCGTCACAAAAACTTCGTCGATTCATGAAGATGCCACGGATTTTGATTCGGTTGGTAGTAAAGATGATTTCGTTGTAGAAAATCGAACGAGAGAGATGATGACAGAAATTAATTTTTTCTATGGTGAATTTAGCAGCAGTTTTTTTGGTATCAGTTTGCCGTTTTATAAGGTATCAATTTTCTTGTAATAATAGTGTTATGCTTTTTTGTTTATAATTTTGGTGCTATATTAGTTCTGTACTCGCACTGTTACATTAGTTTTGCAACTCAATCGAAATTATGTCATTTTAATCAATAGAGCTGCGATGTAAATATTTTTTGTATTAGTTTTCTTTAAAATATCATAGTAGTTTTTAGGTATCAGTTCTATATTTTTTTAGCTATCAGTTTTATACTTTCTAGTTGAAATTACATCATAGCAGTTTTAGGTATCAGTTTTATATTTTTTTTAGGTATCAGATTTATATTTTCTAGTTGAATTTACATCATAGCAGTTTTTAGTTATCAGTTTATATTTTTTTTAGGTATCAGTTTTATACTTTCTAGTTTAATTTACATCATAGCAATTTTTAGGTAACAGTTTTATATTTTTTTAGGTATTAGTTTTATATTTTCTAGTTGAATTTACATCATAACAGTTTTTAGCTTTCACTTTTATATTTTTTTTGGTATCAGTTTTATATTTTTCTAGTTGAGTTTACATTATTATGTTGGTATCAGGTTTGATTGTGTATGAAATACTTACAGATACTGCATGCTACTGGAATTTACTTGAATTCAAGACTGGATTGCGTACAAGTAAAAGTAAATGCATGAATGCATGCCTGGAATGAGGAATAGTGTTGTATGTACTTAGATTGTATAGGAAAACAATGTATCCTAGTATATCAGTTATGTATCATTGTAGGTATCATATGATACAAGTGATTAGATTATAGCATCATTCTGTACTAGTGATGAATTAATATCAGCGGGTATTATTGAGAATAAATATCTTTTTTGTGAGAATTGAATTGAATTAATTACTATTTTTTTAATCAGAAGGTATTATTAAGAATAAATATTATTTTTGTGAGAACTGAATTGAGTTGATAAGCACAGCGATATATAATACAATGGATATGTGCTGAATCGTTTATAATTTCAATACAAATCCTTTGTATTGTTTTTTTATTATTTTATCCTCAAATTATTGTGCTGATGTATAATAGGATCTTAGGTTTTTATGATCACTAGTAGCATTATGTATGCTGCTTTTTGATTTTTTTGTTATCATGCTCTTTGAACATCTTAATGGGTATCAGTTTTACCACCCTGTAGGTATCAGTTTATGTATTATTTATTAGTTACAGGTACTGGGTATTAGTTTTATACCATTGTAGGTACCAGTTTTTGTTATTCCCGCCTTTACAGTTTTTGGGTATCAGTTTTATGACACTGTAGGTATCAGTTTTTGTTATTTTCATTTTTCTCCAGTTTCACGCGTGGTTTCCATCTTCTTCCTCGATTGTCTCTCGCGTATAAAATCAACCGCGTCGTTTCATACAGTTTCATTGATTACCAATTTCTGATTGCAAATTCGATTCAATTTGTTAATTCGATCTCATTTGCATCGATTGGGAAATGCTTTTTGCCCTAATCTCGTAAACGAATTCCCAAATCGGTACACGCGAGATCGATTTTGCATTCTGAAAGTCGCGATCAGTATAGAAGTTTGAAGATGATTGCTGGAGATCGAAAAATTTCAGGAAAAATAATTGGCGTTGAAAATCAATGAGGAGATCGACATATTGGCGAGAGCCGATTGATGAAGAAAAGAAAACAACGGCCGAATAAATTATTGTAGTGTAATGTCTTTTTGATTAAAATTTTAATGAGTTGTCCTTATGGTTAAACAAGCCTTAATTTTTATCCTTGTGAATATTTTCGTGATACAGCTAGGTGGTGTAAGTATTTTATAAAATAAAGGCGAATGATACAAAGAGAAAAATGAATGTATATAAGAACACCCTTTCCTTCCACATATTAGCCTTAGTTTTGTTATTTTTAGGGTTTGGTATTGTTATTTTAGGAAGAGTTTAATCACCTCGCGGTTAATGCTAATATGAAGGACGTAAAGTTGATGATGTCATAATTGAAAATCTTATTGTACATTATGCAATGTAAGGTTTTATTGGACAATATTTATATTGTTTTCTCCTATATTTTCTCTTTTGATCTCCCATGATTCTCAGTTAAATTAGGAATACAATTGTCATTTCATTGTAAATAAGTGTTTAATATTTAAAGCACGGAAGAAGAATCAAATGCTTCAAAATGCATGTCAGGTCCAATTTAAAAATTCATCATCTAAATAGAGGTAAAAAATATTTTTTATTGCTCTCTCTGTTTGAGTTTTATATATATTATGTCACTTCTGTTAGCTTTTGTAACAACCCACCTTTTTGGGACAATTTAACTCGGTAATAAACCACACACATCTAACTCAAACTATTTCAGAATGACAAATTATTAACAAGGTTTACTACAATAATGTAAACAAAGAAGATATGAACTAAACAATACACAGAATCTCATAGCGAAATGATAAAATATAATAATAACATAAACGGTTCATGGAACTTTTAAATAATGTACACTTCAATTTACAATCACAACACCATATTGCCAGTTTTGCCACGTCCAAATGCGAAGAATTGCCACGGCTTCAAGCCCTGGCAATTTTAGAACGGCTTTGGGCCATGGCAAAACGATTTGGCACGGTTCCTGCCCGTTGTAATTTTTGATTGGCTTTCGACCGTTCCAAAATCAAAGAAAAAATTTGACACCACCATTCCCACTATATCCCAACTATTTCACGTTCAAATACAGCCCGTTACCATTCACAGTACGAGCTTAAAAAAACGCATTCCCAAAATATACTTTTGCTACTCAGATCGAAATCCAAATCCAAATCGCCTAAAAATAAACATGCCCAAATACAACCCCGTACCGATTCTCGTTCGCTTTCCCCCCATCTCAATCGTTCCGCCTCGTCTCAGTTGGAATAAAAACTCGCTCCTCTCGCTCGCTGGACTTTGGGGGCTGTGATAATATCTCCATCTTATATGCGACAAAGTCGATGCATTTGGGGTTGCTGGGAATCAACAAAATAAATGTATGAAATTTTGTTTGGATGGGGAAACATCTCGATCTCGTAGTTTTCATTGTTCCATTCCTAATTCTTTTTAATTTTTTGAATTTCTTTTTCTACATTTTCATTAGGGTTGTGTGGCTTATGTCTTTTCGTTTGGTTTCCAAATCTAAGTTGAAACCTCTGTTCATGCTATATGTTCTAATTAGTTGTTTCCAAGATATTATATTACTGAAGTATTAAGTTACCTTGCTCCACTTTTGCTTATAATTTTGAAATGGAATGTTCCTAATTGAATCACTAGTATAAAGATCCAGTGTCATAGGATGGTTGGTTTGGTAATGTGATGTTTTTAATCAAGGGAAACAAGTCTTTGACTTTAACATGCAGCAGGCTCCTTGGACTGATGCTAAAGCACCTTGGGAGTTGAACGATAAAGCTCCTTGGGTTGATAAATCTCAGTCATCAACGCAAACTGCTCAACACTATGTCAGTGCTTTCCCATTGAGACACAAGTCTTCACTGTTGGAACAAGAACTTCCACTGGATACACAAACCCGCAAGTCCAGTTTTTCATCACTTTATCGATCTGAACCTCCTCTTTCTGGTCCTCCCTTTACAGGCTTAGGACGCAGCAGTATTGGTTCTTTGGTTACTCAGATGACACAAACAATGTAGATACCACTGACTTATGCAGAGAACATAATTGGAGTTGGGGCACTTCATCACAAGTTCAGATTGCCCATGATCTCATTCATGAATATATTTACGGGCACAAAGGGTCCATGCTAAGCGGTTATCCAAGCTTGGATACAAAACTGAGGTCATCATATTCGCATCTAGGGCCACCAAGTCTATTGTACCCACCACCGTCTCAGTCTTACTTGGGTGGTGGAGGATATGGCTCCTTTGGAATCTGGGGATACAATGGTAGTAGATTTTAAATCTTAATTTGTTGTCTGTTATTTTGTCTGAAGTACCAGCTTTCCATGTATAAATATTTATCATTAATGCGTTCAACGTTACGAGGCTTTCCAGACTTCTGGTTTGTGTACGGGACTTATGTTATGCCTTGAATCTTAGATTTGGTTGCTTTCAACAGTCGTAGTGTTTTTGTATCAGTTTTCTAATAACCTAGAGTACTTTGTATTGAAAAAAAAGACTATAATAGCAAGTATAGTAAATAAAAGTTGTATAATATTATTTGATTCATATGAGAAAGCTTCAAAACCATTTGCTGAATGAACTCACTGACCAAAAATAATAAATTTCTCATGTGTGATACATACATGTCGTAAGTTTATTTTGTGTGTGCGCACGCTTGTGCGTTCGTGTGTGTATGTTTTTTTCATGGGACGGATCACCTATATATAACTAAAAATGTGTATATTTGTGGGAGCGATTTGCTACATGTAACTCAAAATATGTCATGTATTATTTTGGGATGTTCTTTACAACAAAATTTCAAGTGATTGTATCGTATGATTAACCCATGCAATTGCTAAGAGTTTATGTATATACATGTGTCATATATAGGGTTACAAGGAAAAACTTGTCAATATTAGCGAAGAAATTTTAAGGAAGCGAAGAGCTGGGAAATTGCCTAGGGATACCACTTCTACTTTAAAAGCTTGGTGGTAATCTCATGCAAAGTGGCCCTATCCTACGGTGAGAAATTTAGATCATTCTTAGTTATTTTGGTGCTTTACTTCATTTATACCCAAAAAAAAAATCAAAGTATACAATTATCTTTTATTTCAAAGCAATTTAGTGGCTTCATTTTAAATGTTTTTGTTTATATCACTTTGGCTATTGAAATCAATCTTCATACTTGGATAAACATCCAGTGTTCTACTTGTCCGCTTATTATTTTAAGATTTAATTGATAGTTCATTGAAATAAACAACGTGAAATGGTCACTCAAACCCATTTACGTTTATTGAAATAAAGAACGATACATTTGATGTAAACACCATACCCTTTATAATAATAGCGGTAGAAATGATTTCTTGTAATCGGATGAAGCTAAATTTCTTTTAAAGGTGCTTCGGAAATTTGTGTACCCATCACAAAGTGCCATCATGGAAAAAAGTTGTTTGGCATGGCAATATTAGTAGGTGAATGTATTTTTGTGCTAACACAGGAAGAATGAATATATAAGACAAGCTAGTACATTGAGATATTGGATAACCTATGTTCTTTGTGGTATTGAATATGAAAACATAAATTATTTATTCCCTAAATGAAGTAAAAATAATAATTTCACTTAGCCTGCCTTATGAGTAAAGCTTTAGTTCTCTTTGTATAGCTCTCTTTAAATGCAGGACATATTTCCTTCTATACAGTCGTTTGGAAAGTTCTAGAGCATTTAGCTTATCCATTAGTTGATTTTTTTATCTTATCCTATTATTGTAAAATCAATAGGCATGATACATCTCACATTACCGAAAAACTGGGTTTTTGGGGAAGGGCAAGCGGTCTGTGCGGGCTACGGATGGCGTTGGCAGTCCAAGGGTGTGCAAGGCGGAAGTCTGGGTGACAGGCGGATGGGTGGAGATCATGAAGCTAGAAGGCGAGCCACAGGAAGGGTTTTGTAGGAGGTATCAAGCATTTTTTTCCTTTCTTTTTAAAGCTTGCATGAATTTTCAGAAATGAAAGGGAAAAGGTTTTGAGGATTTTAGAAATTTTGTAGTAATTTTCTTTTTTAATTCATAGGAAGATGCGTTATCTTATAGGAAGGAGAGAAGTAAAGGAAAGAAACGTGAATGGTGTTTAAAATTTTGAATGTTCCAGAAGTAAATTTTCATCATATTAATCTCACTATCCTTATGTGCAGGTCCCAGACTGAAATGTTCATCGTATTTTCCCATGGCAATTAAATCTGTGCCATGCTGTGCCTGGTTAAATGTTTGACATGGTAATATTTACTAACACCATGCAGCTGAACTGATGCATTTTGTTGAGAAATTTCCATATCAAGTGTTCGTTAAACCAATATTACTATTTACTTTTGTGTCATCCTAGTTACTGTTAAACACTTCTAAATTCATGGCAGGCGATGTATTACTTGCTTTAGTGAATCTATGTTTGATTTGAAACTGTGACTGGTTATAAACTGTGTTGTTTTGATTATCAGTCGCATGGTGTGTGTCTGCATTAACTTGCATAGAGTCAAAAATATTTGCCTCACTGTCAACATGAGCACCATTTTGTTTAAGCATTCAAGTCTTGAATACTTTCATTTTCATTCCGAATGACCGAAACAGCAGCAGTTATTACACTTTGTTGGAATCCATTCATACGAAACTTCCAGATTTTTGTTTTTTCAAATTTTATTTGCAGAAAAAAAGGAGGAAGAAACGTTATTGATAAGCTGGAAAATCGAGAAAGAAGCGAAATTAAAGTAGCCTCTCATCAGCAAGGAAAACCATCTTCAGTAATAGCGAGCAAATGGATAATAGATTTTCCCGAACAGCCATGTAGATCTATCCGTTCATAATCAGTGGTTGGTTAGGAGATGAAGCTTGACGCAGCTTAGATCTGAAATCAAGCTCCGTACTATCGCCATGTTTTTCGATCAAGGTAATTTTTATAGATTAAAATTTCAATATCTTATTTGATTGGCTCAAATCCGACTTGCAAAGGCATTGCCTTGTTACTGCACATACAATTATTTCGTTCACCTCAGATATGCCACACGGTAGAAACCAAACACATACTTGCTAATTTACGAACTGGTTTGTTCATTGATTTCTTGGTAGGAAAATTTTGCAATATGTGCAACAATCTATTTGATTGAAATAGGTACAGCAAGAATACAGTGAGAATACATTTAAACATGAACATTGTTAGAATGCGCACATTCAAAGAAAAAGATGATATTTGGTTTCATTTGATTTATTACGAAGAATACATGAAAAATAATTGATAGTGTTTCAATGTCCAAATCCGTTTAAAGTGTTCAGCATGTTGACAATTGCGAAATAGGTGCGCATCACCATTTTCAAAGGGCAATAGTTGTTCCTAGTATGTTGATACAAATTCAGAGCAGGGTGACGTGTTCCAACAATGTTCCGAGCAAACAATAAAGAAAGTTATGGCAAGTTATGCATAATTAGGTTCCACATACCAATAATAAGTTAGGATCACATATTATATCATGCATTATTAATGAAGTTATTATGCCCATGTATACCCTTTTTTTAAAAAAAGCCAACATTCATGTTATTCAAATCTTTATCTAAATATATAGTTGCACTTAAATATGGATAAAGAGCTCTAAATAATATAATACCTGAAGTAAGACATTTTAGATCAATATCAAGGACAGGCAAATGGATCCAAGAAAATTGTCAATAATAATATATGTGTGAACAATTTGTGCGAAAGGCAATTAAAGTTCTATGTTTTCACAAAGCATATGATACATATGAGGGTTTAAGAAAAAGCTAGATATGAAACAGTACGTAAATGCGAAAAGATGCTTTTATTTTTATTAGAAAACATCGTATTTTCTAGTACTTTAATTTTGTTGAAACCATAGCTTTATTATAATAATAGCATAAGCTGGCGGGAAAGACATAGTCATTTTTGTATGGAGATTTTTGTATGAATAAGAGTATAGCATATAAGAACTTGCAATTTGCAGTTATATATTTATTATTCAAAATCTCCATACAAAAATGACTATGTCTTTCCCGCCAGCTGGCCTTAAACCACATCTGGAACTTGCAATTTACAATCATATATTTATTATTCAAAATCTCTATATAGCCATATATTTATATAAATAAGAGTACAACATACAAGAACTTGCAATTTGCAGTCATATATTTGTCTGCCACCAACGCATGATTTGTTGGCAGATTATTGAACCGTACAGTTGCTGGACGAACAGTATACGTTTGACAGCCCCATAAATAAAAGTAGTATGATTGATTGAAATTAGACTGTTAACTATACCGATCATCCGAGTCTTGACTTGTATGATATGAATATTAATGTTGTGAACGATGTGTGATGGATATCAAGAGTTTTGAATATTTTCTGTCAATTGCCGTGAGGTGAGGTGTGATTTGTTCTGTCCAAGAGCGGAAGAATTATTATAGGTTTTGTATGTTTTGTATGTGTCACAATGATACACGAGTTAAGTTGCCAAGAATGTTTTGCCGCGAGGTGAGGTGAGATGTGATTTGTCGTAGCTATGGTTAAGTTTCCAAGCATGTTTTCATATGCATCACACTGATACACGAGTGCCACCAGCATCCTCCAACAACAAAAATAATCCACAAATCATAACTTGACTTGAACCTTCACCACCAGCTGGCTCTAGTTCTGACTTAAGTTAGAGGTTTTGTAAATATTACCGCTTTACATAATCTACTGGATGCGTCCAATGCTTGGTGATGGAGAATCAATCATAAGTCAATCTTGTTATTATTTTCTGAATTTGAATATATGTGATCTTCACACACCCTACGAACATTTAGGATAATTAATTTAATCTTCATGATCGTATATCCATATCCATAATTGACAGATTTCGTTTCATGCTACGAAGATCATGTGTGGTATTTTGGTAGGCTGAAGATTACTTTTCAGAATTGGGTGGTGCAAAGTGGAGAATTTGTAGTTTGTATGAAGAACAATGGAGCTATTTTTCTCTGTTAGAAGATACAAAATTGTAAGTTCCTACTATTCTGTGAAACTATTGCCACTGTTCATATAAGACATGAATTTGTTTAGTGTATCATAGCTAAATACTATATTTGTATGCTGGCAAGGATCAAATGTGGTAATTTTTGTGTTTTATGGCTTGATATGTCCATTGTCGTTGTGGCTTTCATTTAAATTCCTTGCAAGTGGGCACTGCAGCAGTCATTGTAGTTCAAGTTGTATAGCATATATTTTTATGTCTTGAGATCTAGGTGGTCTGGTATTTTATAGAATGTTCTAGGTTTCTAATTATAGAATCTAGTAATTCTATTAAGGTAGGGTGTTGCAGTACAATGAAAATATCAATATTTTTGTAAATGTCAAGTCATTCATGCTTGCTGCGAGCATAAGTTCTCATTCTTTAGAATATGATGGGGAGGTAAATACTCAAAATTTGTCCTTTAACAAAAATCCACTACTGATTGTAGAATGTGGAGATTTTTTTTTAATTATTTGCTAACTGTTGTATGTGTTGCAGTGTGAGCATGCAATGAAAGAGAAAAGAATGCTTTGAGTGAAGCTTGGGCTTTTATCTTTATCATGTGAAAGAGAAAGGGATGAAAAATGAGCTATCATATTTTTTTTAGCGCGCTAATTTGCTTTGCATGTGTAGTTCGATCCTTCAACAGTATTATATCAACAAATAGACATAATTGAACTATGAAGTATGGGTCTGTAATTTGAATTATTGATGCCTATCAACATTGTGAATTGAAGTTGAACATTGTAGTTTCTAGTTTGGATATTGTATTTGTGCTAATAAAGTATGATTTGTTCAATTGAACTTTGTAAATTTGTTGCTACGAAAATTGCAATTTGTATTGTTGGGTGTAACTTGCTCATAAATTTGGATTGGCGGGTATAATATGTTCAAATTAGAGTTTTATGTTTCACATAGAGACACTTGATTAAAATGCAGTTTTTCCAATTGAATTTAGCTACAGCCTAAAGCCGTAGCTAAATCATGCCAAAAAGATGAAAATTTGCATGGTTTCGAGCCGTGGCAAAATCGGATTTTGCCATGAAGATTTTGCCACGGACCAAAGCCGTGGCAAAATTCAGTTTTGCCACGGCTCAGAGCCGTGGCAAATTTTTTGCAACAACCCATTTTGCCACGGCCCAAAACCGTGGCAAAATTGCTTTTCTGGTGTAGTGAATATATCAGAGTTATACATTTGACATAACATACCAATAATATAATGGAAATAAATTAGTAATATATTTGATCTTCAAACTATATCATCGTCTTCAAGTACCAAGTGTCTTCATAATTGAAACAACTTATGCTGGCCTAAGCGTAATGAAAAAACAGAACACTGGAGTCGGGACTATTTATTGTTATGTGAGTAAATTTAAATCAGGAATAAAGGTGCAGTAATTACAAGGTCATTAAATGATAGTATTTAATTGCTTAATTATATCCAATTAATTGTCCTTTCAAGGAAAAGAATTTTGGAATTAGTTCGTAGTTTTATTTTGGATCCTTGAAATAATATGTTCTTCATATCAAAACAATATAATTTGATCTATCATAACAATCAATAAATTCATGAATATCATCAAGGTGCATGTCAATATAAAACACAAAAATCATCAATGGGTTCGACCATCAATAACATTCAAATTTAATATTAAATAAAAAATCTAATCAGTTAAATATTAAATTCGTGAAATTTAATCTATTCCAATTAAATATTGAATGTTGATAAATTCAATTCAAATCAAATTTCTAATTTCAACTAAAATGACAAAATTTTCATTTTAATTTAATTTAAATTCAATACAATAAATTTTTGATTAAAAAATAATTCCATTATTAAATATGTCAACAACCAATCAACAAGCATCCAATCAGTTCAATTTCAATATAGGGCGTCGATTAACGAGGGTGTCAAAAGTCAGTGTAAATTTTAAATCACTTAATGACAATTCAATAAATTAACTACCATATACATATATAGGGAAAGTCTGTTTAGACACAAATTTTGGCACAAATGGTGACACAATTGATTTGCACCATCGGATCAGCCCGTGAATTCCACCTTTCCATGTGAAGACAAAAAGATCCAACATTGAGGCTTTGTATCTCTTTGTTTGTGTCTAAATTTATGTTTAAATAGTCTGCCCCATATATATATATATATATATATATATATATATATATATATATCATTTTCAATATATATATATATATATATATATGTATGTATATATATATAAGGAGCGGCTATTGAGACACAAAATTACATACAAATTTATGTACACAAAATCTAGACCATAAGATTTGTTTGTCTTTATGTGTGAGGTGTAATTCATGGGTAGATTCAATGGTTCAGATTTTGTGTATTTAATTTTGTATCCATATTTTGTGTTCTTTTAGAATTTCCCATATATATATATATATATATATATATATATATATATATATATATATACACACACACACACACACACACACACACACGGTGAACTTAATAGATTTAATTCACATAAAAACATAAATCGTGATCCCTTTCTAATCATGTACGGATCTTCTACTTCTTCCTTATTTTTTTCACTTTGATTTCCAACCTTCTTTTATTAATATATATGTATATGTATACGTGTATATATATATATACACACACACACACACAATAGTTTTTGGTTGGATGAAGTAGATTGTAAATATCTAGATGTGAAGAAAAAAGAAGTGAAAAAGATCAAGATTTAATGAAAAAAATTTGGAAGATAGAAAGGAGAAAAGATTTGAAAAAGAACAAATAAAATAAGATTTAAAGAAAAGATTTTATAACACCCCATATTTTTAATTAAATAAGAAATTTAAATTTGTATAATTTTTAGAATTGGCCACGGAATTAACGTCATTGCGTCCGTGGCAATTTTTCAATCAATTTAGACCTATGGTTAGCAAAAAATAGATTTAAAACAAAAAAGACATCTTTAAATGAAGTTTTAGACAAACGTGAAAAAGAAGACATAAGACGAACAAATAAGAATAATCAAACCGGCCGGGAGGTTTGTCTACTGTAAGGGGGGTCAAAATCAAATTGTCTATGCCAATAAATTTCTGCACAAATATCTCGTGTTTCTCTCCCAAATCACTTCCAAAATTTTCGGTTTCCAAATTCCTGTTGTTTTCTTTCTGCATTCAAGTTTTCGGATCTGATTTTCCAGATTTAAATTACTCATTGCTTATACAAACTAGAGTGGGGTCCGTGCTTCGTACACGGGACCATAGAAAATTGAAAGGCAAGATCGTTTGATGGAAGAGGAGATGTAGGAGGAGATGAAGAATTTGATAGCACACAATCGGTTAACATGTTGAGATGTAGGAGGAGATCTTAGTTCAGTATTCCCCGATGTGGGACAACTTTGAAGCACCATTCACCAGAGTGGTGATGAAAAAAATTTGAGACACATAAATTCGAACTCAGTTAGAAAGGAAAGTAGGAGTGCGTTGTAATTGTGGCACGTGGGCATTAACTTTGTATGGAGCAGGACATAATAGGGACGTAGATTTAATTGCTGGTGGACATGACTTGTGCAAAGCATGTAATGAATAGGGGAGATCAAATGGACATAGAAAGTGTAGTTGTTGCATATAAATCAAGGATGATCAAGATATAATTTATGGTTGCAGTAGGAACGTCGTATCAGTGCAAGAGAGTATACACCAAAGATGAAATCAGTAAATAATAGATATATAATTAACGTTACGGCCCGAAGTAAAAGCATGATGCGAATCATGTAATGTAAGTGAATATAAATGGACAAGTAATGAAGCAGTTAACACAAATTGTAAATGTTTGGATACACAGTTGAAACGGAAAGAAACAAACAACAGTTTAACATAAGTGAGCAAACCAATAGGTAGTAACTGTACATGGTACATGAAACAGGATCAAATAGGAAACTGGTAATAATATCAGGCACGGTTGAATTCTTGTATGCGTGAGCAAATCTGGATTATGTCGGCAGGTAGTCCTTAACTTTAAGTCACCTTGCGTCTCCTACCCTTTGATTTCACGACGCTTGTGTTCGCCGTGGTAACTTCATTGGCAGGTTCCTGTAAAGATAATCAACAAAGCTATAAGGCCCGAAGGAAATATCAGAATTTCTGCCCGAAATAAATCCAGTGGTTAATATTAAGTATGCTGCCTAAAATGAAGGCATCTCCGTGAATTACGGTGAAATCGGATAATTCGGGCTCTCTTAATTTCGGGCTCTGTAGCATCACTCAAAGATAATAATCACCCTATAATATTGATTGCGTTCGACAGAAAAATATTTAACTCCAATGGATAATAGTCATTTGCTGCAGGTCTAGTGCGATGAGTGAATTTTGTTATTGACAATAAAGCGAGACACAGTGAAGTAGTTGATGTACGTAGCTATTTATGTGATATGATGGTTCTGTAAAATGTAGCCGTACATTAATAACAATGCCTACTCCCTTACGTTTATCGCGCACATCCGTTAAGTAGTAATCAGCTTGGTGTATAAACCCTGTTTCTGCTACCATCTGATTAAGAATGAATAATATTTATTATTAACCTGGTTACAAGTATATAAAAATCGGAAATGAATTGAGTATATCGATACCGGTTGTTTTCCTTTGCGATCAGCAGCCGTGTTGGTGTTGTTGGAGACCTGAGATGGGTCAGGGTTAGTTGTAGCGCTGTCATCAGTGGTACCAGTAACCTGTGTATGCAGACGACTGATTAAATACATACAGTGTTGGAAGAATGAGTGAAGTGGTTGAGGCAAACTAAGTCCCACATCGGGGAAATTTGTGCCTTATGTCACTACTTATACTAATGCTTGATGTATTATATCAATAGAAAGAGGAGATAGAAGAGGGAGAGGCAATGGTATGATTATATATTCATGTTAATATTAAAAAGGTCAAAGATTAGGGCCTTGGGCCTTGAGGCTCTTGGGGTCTTGTGATCGTACGGGACTCCGAAGGCCGCCAGGCCTGCTTGCGCTGTTCGAACGGCTATTTTTTGAACATAGCCACCAAATACCAACGGAAATGACTGTTGGTAAAGTGTCGCAACCTTTCCAACAGTCGTTGCCGTTGCAATTCGAATAACAGCGTCCCTTCACGATTGAATACCTCTTCACAGCCTATATAACGGACAGCGAAAAATCAAATCTGAATCGAATTTTCTGACTCTCGCCCTTCTTCCTCCACCGCTCTGTTCTGTAAATAAAACATCCTTGCGTTCGTCGTTGCTTCGCCTACTGCACTGTACAGCGAAGTTGAATCCGTTTTATCTTCGAGATCGATTTGCACCGAAGCCCTTTAGTGCTGAGAAAGGGGCACAAATACAATTTAAGGAAACAGTCGTTCAAGACTGCACTCGGATTATCAATTGCTCTCTGATCAACTGCGACGGTATACTCTATTCGCTGTTGTATTTCAACTACTGTGTTACCAGATTACTACAAGTTTTCTGCGGTTACTGTACCAATACAGAATTCTCTGTATAACAATCTTAAATCGTATTTTTGCTGTTGTTGTTTGTATCGGCGAATATGTCTAAACAAACCGACACCGCAGCACCGGTGATTGCTGTCACTCAGCCTCCGACAATCCACCCACCGACGGTCCTTCCAACACTGTCCCATGGCGAAAAGCCCGAAAATTTCACAGGGGTGGATTTCAAAAGGTGGCAGCAAAAGATGTTGTTCTATTTGACAACTCTGGGCCTAGCGAAGTATCTGACAGAAGATGCTCCGACGGTGGCTGAATTGGAACCAGATGCAACGAAGGTTGAAGCCCTCAATATCTGAAAAAATGCAGATTTTATGTGCAAGAATTATATACTTAATGGCCTGGACAATTCTCTGTATAATGTCTACTGTACTGCTGCGACTTCAAAGGAACTATGGACTGCACTCGACAAGAAATACAAATCTGAGGATGCAGGAATGAAGAAGTTCATAGCAGGGAAATTCTTCGATTTCAAAATGATTGATAGCAAAACTGTTATCAGTCAAATGCAGGAATTGCAAGTCATCTTCCACGAATTAAATGATGAAGGAATGACACTCAGCGAATCATTCAAAGTGGCTGCTGCAATTGTAACACCCCGAATTTTCTATTAACACTAAAGTTGCTAAAATATTAATAAGTATGTAAGAGAGGGGATGTATCTATTATGAATATAAAAATATTAATAAGTATGTAAGAGAGGGGATGTATCTAATATGAATATAAAAATATTAATAAGTGTGTAAGAGAGGGGATGTATCTAATATGTATATAAAAACAATAATAAGTAAAGGGGGATGTATCTAATATGTACATTGTAGAAAATATATATATTTATGACATGAATAGAAGTTTATTAATATGTTGAGTGTTTGCTGAGTCACTTCTGACTCATTGCTGAGTCAACAAGATAAACCCCATCTTGTCTGAACGGCTGCGGTTATTTCTAGGTTAAATCTAATGGCCTAAATGAATTCTAAAATCTATAAATAAGTGGGTAGACTCTAGACCTAAATCACTTGTAAAATTAGAGAAGCTACCGTCATGCTGCTGCCATGGAGTTCAGCATAGCCGTCACAAACTAAGAAGAGGAAGCCTAATCATCTACAACTAAATCTACACAAATCAAATCAAAAGATCTCTCTTTCTCTAATTCTTTTCTTTTGTTGGTGAGTATGATGATTCTCACAAGACTATTACAAACTAATTTGACTCAGTTATGAATGGATCACAAGAAAGTGATGTGATTTGTAATTGTAAATTCTATATATTGTGGATCTCTTATTATGTTATTATGTTGTCGTATGATGTAAATTATATATGCTATGTCATGCTATGTTGTAAATTCTCTTATGCTATGTCGTGCTATGTTGAGAATCATGTCAAGCTATGTTATACTATCATACTATGCCATGTTATAAATCATGCTATATTATGTTGAAAAATCATGATGTTGTTGCATCATGCTTAAAGTTATGTTTTTTTTCTTAATTTAAATGGATCTTGTTTATGTGAATTTGCCTATTAGGTTAGGTGTACCCATAAACTTGAAACTATAATTAAATAAAACTTGATTATGGGAATTTGCCTATTGAGTTAGGTGTACCCATATAAAACCATGTTGTTAAAAAATTAGATGATGTTGATTCACACATGTTCATATGTAAGTTTATGAAAATTGATTGAGATTATATTAGGTGAATTTTGAACAAGTTGACACCTTTAGGTCCATGACATGTATAATCTATTCAAGTTGGACATATGCAAGTTTCACCCCTTATTATGATTCATTTGGTCACATATACATGTTGTTATTATGATAATCTCTTTTATGCTATGAGTTAGGCTATTCGAGTCTAACATATATTTTGTGAATAAACGTTCAAACGTGGGGTAGGGGTAATATTAGGAATTAATAAATTGGGTGCAATTTTGTAAGATTTTGCATACCATGAATGGATGTCCATAATTGAGTCAATTATGGACATTGTTAAAAATTGGAAGTAATTAATAATTCAAGTAGGGAATTATTAAAATTGGGGGAAAGTGGATTATTATTAATAATCAATGCTTAGGACACGAGGTTGGACCCGTTTGCGATGTAAACCTGCCCGGACCCGCCCGGCAAATCCAGTAGTCACAAATGTCGGCCCAATGTGAGAGGTCCTAGGCCCAAACTAAAGCATAACAGTTGTAAAGACACGAGGTTAGACTCTTTTATGGTGTAAGACTGCCCGGACCCGCCCGGCAAATCCAGCTGCCATAAATGCCAGTCTAATGTGAGAGGTCTTTATGAGGTTATGGCCTTAATGAAATAAGAAATACTTAACCAGATAATCATGTAAGGTGGGACATGGGGGTTAAGTAGCTGCCTTGGGTGGCATGAGGAATCTGGTGGTTACCTTTAGAGGCATTTGAAATACGATTAGACTTAACCAAACACACATGTAAATGAACATGACTAAGTGGGTTAAGTGGGATGGACTAATGGGGACAAGCTTAGGTGGAATGCTTGTGGTAAATAGTGGGGGCCCATTTCAACCAGTATCCCTAAACGTATCTTTGTGGGCTCGACCCAAGTCGAGGACGGGACACGCATACTGGGTTTGACTATAAGAGGCCAAAACAGGGAGCGGTGACAACGCAAGTCCAACGGGTTTCATATGCGTGTGTGAACCCGGGCTGATAGGTAAGACGTTGTTGCATCGTGTAGGTATAAGCCGTGCATGTCCGTTGTATCAGGTTGCCACTTTAGGGGAGTGATACACCCCACTGTGGGGCCAGCACGGGTATCTACGAGTTAGGGAGCCGATCGAATAATGGGAAGTAGGGTACACCTAGTGGAGATAGAGGCAGGCGGCACCTATGTAGTCAGCTAGGGGTACGTAAAGTCATTGGGAAAGTTTTTGAGTGATGCTAAGTGGGATGAATCTTTAGGGTGACTGGTGTGGTGCAGTATAGTGTTTATCCTTTAGTATTTAGGAGCGCCTATAACGTTGCCTTTAGCGATTGTCTATGTCCTTAATCTGCTCATCATAGACATTTTCTTGTTTTCCAGCTTATGCCTTAGTCCAGTTATTTTGGTAATAGTATTGTAGAATTATCATATTCACCAGACTTTATGTCTAACCCCCTCTTTTCCATCCTTTTTCTCCCTTCAGGTCCGCAGGTTGGGCCAAGTTCTAGTGGAGTCTAGTTGGATCGCTTATCTTCTGGAAAGCTTGGACTGCTGAAGTAAAGTCCAGCTTGTTATCTTTCTTTTTAATGGCTATTCATGTAATGGGATTATGTACTTGTTTTATCAAGATAGATATTGTACTTGACATTGAATGTGGTGTTATGATGTAATCAAACAAGTTTTGACTTCTGCTACAATGAAATAAAGTTTTTGAATTTCCAAGTACTATTTTATATCTGTCTTGTTGTAATTTTACTGTTCTATATTCACTTAAAACCTCCATGAGAGTTAATGCATTCCCTTTGTGAGTGACATTAATGGACGTGGGGTGTTACACGTGGTATCAGAGCATAAGGTTACCAGAACAGATAAAAAAAAATTTAGAATTTTTTTTTCTTTTTCTCTAAAGTATTTTTGGAAGAAGTGCTTTCAAAAAAAAAAACATGTTATTTAAAGAGAGTTTTTATGAAAAACATAATCCCAAATAGCCATATCCTTATCTTTATCTTTCTAATTCTCCATTTTGAATCTTTCCTTTTTCGTTTCAGCATGGCTGAAGATCTTAATCTCCCAGAAGGTGTGACGATTCCAGGGTGGTTTAGGAGATACTTGGAGGCTAGGGCCACCACTGCAGGCCCAGCGGATACTCCTCCACCCCTAGTTGCACCCATTCCTCCTCCTCCTCCTCCTCGTGTTGACACTTTTGCAAAGACGTGCAAGGAATTCAAGGCTATGGGAGGAAAAACTTTTCAAGGGACTGAGACGTTTGTGGAGGCCAGAGATTGGCTTAAGGAGACTGAGGAATTGTTGGATATCTTTGAAGTGGAAGATGGGAGGAAAGCCCGTTTAGCTGCTTGGTTAATGAAGGGAGAGGCCTCGTTTTGGTGGGAGGTCACTAACGGGGAACGTCCAGTTGATTCATGGGCGGATTTCAGACAAAGGTTTGAGGCAAAGTTTCTTTCAAGGGCAGAGGAGAACTTAAATATGGAAAAATTCCTGGCACTAAAGCAAGGGAGCTCATCAGTAAAGGAATATGTCAATAAATTTAATCAGTTAGCAAGGTTTGGCTTGGAGTTGGTGAACACGCCAGAGAAGAAAGCTTTGAGGTTCGTTAGAGGCTTGAATGAACCGTTGCAAGGGTTGGCTATGACCCACATCCCTATGGGAGCCACCTTTGAAAAGCTAGTAGAAATGGCACTTATGCATGAGGATAAGGCAGTTGAAAAGAAAGGGGATCAGAAGAAACCCCAACAGCAAAATAAGAGGGGTGGTAAAAACAATAATGGCAAAGGGAAGAAGAAATGCTTCAATTGTGGGACGCCTGGCCATCTCAGCAAAGATTGTAGAAAGAAAAAAAAGACTGGTTGTTTTCATTGTGGAGATGCGGGACATTTAGTGAAGGACTGTCCAAAGAAGGGGCAGAGGGCAGGGTCTACCTCGGGAGGACAGGTGCAGGCTCTTATGGCACCAGGGCAGGCAAGGGGGCAAGTTCAGGCTATTGCGGCCCCACCGCTGCAAGAAAGAGGTAGAACAATTTCTGTTGAAAGCTTAGTTTTTCTGTTTGATCATCATGTCCGTACCTTATTCGATTCTGGCGCATCTCATTCGTTTATCTCTGCATCATTAGTTGAATCACTGCACTTGAACACCAGTTTAGTAGAGGATCCCTTGGTCGTTTCAAATCCAATTGGGGGTTCGGCTCATTTGACCATGATATGTTTGGATTTGAAAATCTCTATACTTAGCGTTGAATTTAGATGTGATGCTTATGTATTGGGCTTCACGGGCTATGGGCTAATTTTAGGAATGGATTGGTTGTCTAGAAATAGGGCCATTCTTGATTGTGAAAGGAGAGTAGTTAGGCTTGTGACTCGCCTTGGTAATGCTCTCGACATCTTTTGTAATCCCATAAATTCCGTTATGCTAAGTTATCTTGAATCGCTTGACGCGTCTGTAGAGAACCTGCGATCGGTAGAAGTGGTCCGGGAATATCCGGATGTGTTTGAGGAGGTGAAGGGCTTACCTCCAAAGCGGGAGATAGACTTTCGAATTTATCTTGTGGATAATGCTAAACCCGTATCTTAGCCAGTGCGCCACATGGCTCCTCGTGAAAGGAGGGAACTCAATAAGCAAGTAAAGGAGTTGCTTGAGAAGGGGTTCATAAGACGTAGTATATCGGAGTGGGGTGCTCCAGTAGTTTTTGCCACAAAGGCGGATGGGTCTCTTAGACTTTGTATGGTCTATAGAGAACTAAACAAGCTTACTAAAAAGAACCGACACCCACTGCCGAGGATTGACGATCTCTTTGATCAGTTAGTTGGCGCCTCAGTGTTTTCGCAGTTGGACTTAGCCACTGGCTTTCATCAACTGAGAGTGGTTGAGGATAGTATAGATAAGACTGCTTTTAGGACTCCTGACGGATTCTATGAATGGCTAGTGATGCCCTTTGGTTTGACAAACGCCCCTGCATATTTTGTTGATTTGATGAGTAGGGTGTTTAGGGAATACCTTAACAAATTCGTGGTAGTCTTTGTGGATGACATCTTAGTCTTTTCTAAGAATAAAGAAGAGCACTCCCTACATCTTAGGGAAGTGTTGGAAACCCTTCGAGCGCATAACCTTAAGGCAAAATTTTCTAAGTGTCACTTCTGGAGGTAGGAAGTACGGTTCTTAGGGCACGTGGTTTCCAAAGAAGGGATAGCAGTGGATCCCGTAAAGGTGGTGGCCATCCAAGATTGGAAGGTCCCTAAAAATGCAACCGAAGTAAGAAGTTTCTTGGGGTTGGCTGGCTATTATAGGAAGTTTATCAAAGACTTCGCAAAAATATCAGCTCCATTAACACGGTTAACGAAGAAGAACCTGGTTTTTATGTAGGACAAAGATTGCGATGATGCGTTCCAACGTTTAAAGAGAGCCTTAACTTCAGCCCCAGTCTTAGTGCTGCCAGACGGGAATAAACCGTTTACCATCTATACTGATGCTTGTGGGACGGGACTTGGCGCGGTCCTCATGCAAGAGGGAAGAGTAATAGCCTATGGTGGAAGGCAGTTGAGGGTTCATGAAAAGAATTACCCCACGCATGACTTAGAGCTAGCCGCAATTGTTTTCGCGCTTAAGTCTTGGCGTCACTATCTTCTTGGTGAGAAATTCGAACTGTTCACTGACCACAAATCATTAAAATACTTATTCTCTCAGAAGGATTTGAATTTAAGGCAGCAACGGTGGATGGAATTCTTAGCCTCCTACGATTTTGAAATAGCATATACCCCGGGCAAGGGTAACGTGGTGGCAGACGCCTTAAGTAGGAAAAGGTTGTCCTTGAGTCCGTTGTTTGTTGAACGACAAAGCTTAGAATTCACCTCTATGTTTGACTTTAGACCCTCCGTTGACTTAGTACCCGGTCTGTTAGCATCCTTGGAGGTTAGACCTACACTTCTAGGACGGGTTGGTGAGGCACAGCGAGACGACCCACAGTTGGTTGAGATAGTAGAAAAGCTCAAAGGGGGGGAGTCGTCAAGCCATCTTCGTAGGTATACCCTAGACGATAAGGGTTGGTTACGAAGGGATAATAGACTTTGTGTACTACAAGACGAAGACTTAAGGAAGGCCATTCTTGATGATGCTCATCGCTCAAAAATGACCATTCATCCCGGCGGGGATAAGACGTACAAAGATATGAAGCGGGTTTTCTTTTGGGCCGGTATGAAAAAGGATGTGGCCGAGTACGTCGCTAGATGCTTGGTGTGCCAACGAGTTAAAGCAGAACAAAAGAAACCCGGTGGGTTGCTTCACCCATTAGAAGTTCCACTATGGAAATGGGAAAGCATCTCAATGGATTTTGTGGATGGATTACCAAGATCAAGGAAGGGTAACACGGGGATTTGGGTTATAGTAGATAGACTTACTAAAAGCGCCCATTTTATTCCCGTGAAAAGTAAGAGGACTGCTCCGTGGTTGGCTTCTGTATACATTAAGGAGATAGTTCGTTTGCACGGTATTCCTTCTAGTATAGTAAGCGACCGTGACCCCATCTTTACTAGCGAATTTTGGAAGAGTTTACAAGAGGCGGTAGGGACTCAGCTATGTTTGAGCACCGCATATCATCCTCAGACAGACGGCCAGACCGAGAGGGTGAATCGCATTCTAGAGGATCTTTTAAGGCTTTGTATCCTAGACTTTGGGGGTACATGGGAAGAGCACCTTCCGTTAGTAGAATTCGCATATAATAATAGCTTTCAGTCTAGTATTGGCATGGCACCTTTCGAAGCTCTTTATGGAAGGCCTTGCCGTTCGCCTACATGTTGGTGGGAATCTACCGATAAAATCCTATTTGGGCCCGATATGGTTAGGGAAACCTCGGAGAAGATTGAGTTGATTCGAAGGAGGATGAAAGCAGCACAAGATAGGCAGAAATCGTATGCTGATAAGAGGAGGACAGATCTTGAGTTTGACATTGGGGACATGGTTTTTATCAAAGTATCTCCGTTACAGAATGTTGTTCGCTTTGGGTCCGTGGGGAAATTAGCACCAAGGTTTGTAGGGCCGTTTCCTGTAAAAAACAGGATTGGGAAGATGGCATATAGGGTGGAGTTGCCTGAGAAACTTAGTGGAGTACACGACGTATTCCATGTATCACATTTGAGGAAGTGTTTGCACAAGACCGCGGAGGTGGTAGAGCCGAGCTTTCTTAAAGAGGTGGAAATAGAGCGTGATGCAACAATTAGACGAGCTCCTACATGCATTCTTGGGTCGGAGATCAAAAAGTTGAGGAATCGAGAGGTCAGACTGGTTAAAGTGCAATGGGGAGATGATGAGAGCAACGCAACTTGGGAGACAGAAGAGAAGATGCGTTCGTTGTACCCTTTTCTTTTTGAGGGTATGTCTTTTAATTTCTCCTTTATCGCTTAGCTTATCTTATCTTATCTTTAGTATGTCCTCTCATTAGTATCTTTGACCTTTAGTTAGGATAATCCTATGGTTGAAACATGTGTTTGAGACATGTTATGTATGATGGATGCAAAATGGATGCAAGTGTTTGCTAGTGGTTGCTCGTGGATGCATATATACACACACTTTAGGCACTAGCTCAGTCACTTCATATTGCATATTGCATATATATGGATGTATTTAGTATAATGGATGTATAATGGTTGTACCATCATATGGATGCTGCATTCGGTTGAATTGGTGTGCACGCATATAGAAGTAGTATGTAAGCAATTAGGATCTTTTGCATACATAATGGATTCATGACACTTACATAATTTGCATTAAGGAGGTCAACTGAATCAGTAGACCGCCTGATTTCGCATTAGGTAAGGACATGTACACACACTTTGCATATGATCATAAAGCATTAGAAGTATTTTAAGGACAATGGACGCCTGTGTATGATGGATGAGTAGATGGACGTTTGGATGGTAGGATATACATTCTTCCAGACTTGAAGATTTCGGGGACGAAATCCTAAAAGGAGGGGAGAATGTAACACCCCGAATTTTCTATTAACACTAAAGTTGCTAAAATATTAATAAGTATGTAAGAGAGGGGATGTATCTATTATGAATATAAAAATATTAATAAGTATGTAAGAGAGCGGATGTATCTAATATGAATATAAAAATATTAATAAGTGTGTAAGAGAGGGGATGTATCTAATATATATATATATAAAAACAATAATAAGTAAAGGGGGATGTATCTAATATGTACATTGTAGAAAATATATATATTTATGACATGAATAGAAGTTTATTAATATGCTGAGTGTTTGCTGAGTCACTTCTGACTCATTGCTGAGTCAACAAGATAAACCCCATCTTGTCTGAACGGCTGCGGTTATTTCTAGGTTAAATCTAATGGTCTAAATGAATTCTAAAATCTATAAATAAGTGGGTAGACCCTAGACCTAAATCACTTGTAAAATTAGAGAAGCTACCATCATGCTGCTGCCATGGAGTTCAGCATAGCCGTCACAAACTAAGAAGAGGAAGCCTAATCATCTACAACTAAATCTACACAAATCAAATCAAAAGATCTCTCTTTCTCTAATTCTTTTCTTTTGTTGGTGAGTATGATGATTCTCACAAGACTATTACAAACTAATTTGACTCAGTTATGAATGGATCACAAGAAAGTGATGTGATTTGTAATTGTAAATTCTATATATTGTGGATCTCTTATTATGTTATTATGTTGTCGTATGATGTAAATTATATATGCTATGTCATGCTATGTTGTAAATTCTCTTATGCTATGTCGTGCTATGTTGAGAATCATGTCAAGCTATGTTATACTATCATACTATGCCATGTTATAAATCATGCTATATTATGTTGAAAAATCATGATGTTGTTGGATCATGCTTAATGTTATGTTTTTTTTCTTAATTTAAATGGATCTTGTTTATGGGAATTTGCCTATTAGGTTAGGTGTACCCATAAACTTGAAACTATAATTAAATAAAACTTGATTATGGGAATTTGCCTATTGAGTTAGGTGTACCCATATAAAACCATGTTGTTAAAAAATTAGATGATGTTGATTCACACATGTTCATATGTAAGTTTATGAAAATTGATTGAGATTATATTAGGTGAATTTTGAACAAGTTGACACCTTTAGGTCCATGACATGTATAATCTATGCAAGTTGGACATATGCAAGTTTCACCCCTTATTATGATTCATTTGGCCATATATACATGTTGTTATTATGATAATCTCTTTTATGCTATGAGTTAGGCTATTCGAGTCTAACATATATTTTGTGAATAAACGTTCAAACGTGGGGTAGGGGTAATATTAGGAATTAATAAATTGGGTGCAATTTTGTAAGATTTTGCATACCATGAATGGATGTCCATAATTGAGTCAATTATGGACATTGTTAAAAATTGGAAGTAATTAATAATTCAAGTAGGGAATTATTAAAATTGGGGGAAAGTGGATTATTATTAATAATCAATGCTTAGGACACGAGGTTGGACCCGTTTGCGATGTAAACCTGCCCGGACCCGCCCGGCAAATCCAGTAGTCACAAATGTCGGCCCAATGTGAGAGGTCCTAGGCCCAAACTAAAGCATAACAGTTGTAAAGACACGAGGTTAGACTCTTTTATGGTGTAAGACTTCCCGGACCCGCCCGGCAAATCCAGCTGCCATAAATGCCAGTCTAATGTGAGAGGTCTTTATGAGGTTATGGCCTTAATGAAATAAGAAATACTTAACCAGATAATCATGTAAGGTGGGACATGGGGGTTAAGTAGCTGCCTTGGGTGGCATGAGGAATCTGGTGGTTACCTTTAGAGGCATTTGAAATACGATTAGACTTAACCAAACACACATGTAAATGAACATGACTAAGTGGGTTAAGTGGGATGGACTAATGGGGACAAGCTTAGGTGGAATGCTTGTGGTAAATAGTGGGGGCCCATTTCAACCAGTATCCCTAAACGTATCTTTGTGGGCTCGACCCAAGTCGAGGACGGGACACGCATACTGGGTTTGACTATAAGAGGCCAAAACAGGGAGCGGTGACAACGCAAGTCCAACGGGTTTCATATGCGTGTGTGGACCCGGGCTGATAGGTAAGACGTTGTTGCATCGTGTAGGTATAAGCCGTGCATGTCCGTTGTATCAGGTTGCCACTTTAGGGGAGTGATACACCCCACTGTGGGGCCAGCACGGGTATCTACGAGTTAGGGAGTCGATCGAATAATGGGAAGTAGGGTACACCTAGTGGAGATAGAGGCAGGCGGCACCTATGTAGTCAGCTAGGGGTACGTAAAGCCATTGGGAAAGTTTTTGAGTGATGCTAAGTGGGATGAATCTTTAGGGTGACTGGTGTGGTGCAGTATAGTGTTTATCCTTTAGTATTTAGGAGCGCCTATAACGTTGCCTTTAGCGATTGTCTATGTCCTTAATCTGCTCATCATAGACATTTTCTTGTTTTCCAGCTTATGCCTTAGTCCAGTTATTTTGGTAATAGTATTGTAGAATTATCATATTCACCAGACTTTATGTCTGACCCCCTCTTTTCCATCCTTTTTCTCCCTTCAGGTCCGCAGGTTGGGCCAAGTTCTAGTGGAGTCTAGTTGGATCGCTTATCTTCTGGAAAGCTTGGACTGCTGAAGTAAAGTCCAGCTTGTTATCTTTCTTTTTAATGGCTATTCATGTAATGGGATTATGTACTTGTTTTATCAAGATAGATATTGTACTTGACATTGAATGTGGTGTTATGATGTAATCAAACAAGTTTTGACTTCTGCTACAATGAAATAAAGTTTTTGAATTTCCAAGTACTATTTTATATCTGTCTTGTTGTAATTTTACTGTTCTATATTCACTTAAAACCTCCATGGGAGTTAATGCATTCCCTTTGTGAGTGACATTAATGGACGTGGGGTGTTACACGTGGTATCAGAGCATAAGGTTACCAGAACAGATAAAAAAAAAATTTAGAATTTTTTTTTCTTTTTCTCTAAAGTATTTTTGGAAGAAGTGCTTTCAAAAAAAAAACATGTTATTTAAAGAGAGTTTTTATGAAAAACATAATCCCAAATAGCCATATCCTTATCTTTATCTTTCTAATTCTCCATTTTGAATCTTTCCTTTTTCGTTTCAGCATGGCTGAAGATCTTAATCTCCCAGAAGGTGTGACGATTCCAGGGTGGTTTAGGAGATACTTGGAGGCTAGGGCCACCACTGCAGGCCCAGCGGATACTCCTCCACCCCTAGTTGCACCCATTCCTCCTCCTCCTCCTCGTGTTGACACTTTTGCAAAGACGTGCAAGGAATTCAAGGCTATGGGAGGAAAAACTTTTCAAGGGACTGAGACGTTTGTGGAGGCCAGAGATTGGCTTAAGGAGACTGAGGAATTGTTGGATATCTTTGAAGTGGAAGATGGGAGGAAAGCCCGTTTAGCTGCTTGGTTAATGAAGGGAGAGGCCTCGTTTTGGTGGGAGGTCACTAACGGGGAACGTCCAGTTGATTCATGGGCGGATTTCAGACAAAGGTTTGAGGCAAAGTTTCTTTCAAGGGCAGAGGAGAACTTAAATATGGAAAAATTCCTGGCACTAAAGCAAGGGAGCTCATCAGTAAAGGAATATGTCAATAAATTTAATCAGTTAGCAAGGTTTGGCTTGGAGTTGGTGAACACGCCAGAGAAGAAAGCTTTGAGGTTCGTTAGAGGCTTGAATGAACCGTTGCAAGGGTTGGCTATGACCCACATCCCTATGGGAGCCACCTTTGAAAAGCTAGTAGAAATGGCACTTATGCATGAGGATAAGGCAGTTGAAAAGAAAGGGGATCAGAAGAAACCCCAACAGCAAAATAAGAGGGGTGGTAAAAACAATAATGGCAAAGGGAAGAAGAAATGCTTCAATTGTGGGACGCCTGGCCATCTCAGCAAAGATTGTAGAAAGAAAAAAAAGACTGGTTGTTTTCATTGTGGAGATGCGGGACATTTAGTGAAGGACTGTCCAAAGAAGGGGCAGAGGGCAGGGTCTACCTCGGGAGGACAGGTGCAGGCTCTTATGGCACCAGGGCAGGCAAGGGGGCAAGTTCAGGCTATTGCGGCCCCACCGCTGCAAGAAAGAGGTAGAACAATTTCTGTTGAAAGCTTAGTTTTTCTGTTTGATCATCCTGTCCGTACCTTATTCGATTCTGGCGCATCTCATTCGTTTATCTCTGCATCATTAGTTGAATCACTGCACTTGAACACCAGTTTAGTAGAGGATCCCTTGGTCGTTTCAAATCCAATTGGGGGTTCGGCTCATTTGACCATGATATGTTTGGATTTGAAAATCTCTATACTTAGCGTTGAATTTAGATGTGATGCTTATGTATTGGGCTTCACGGGCTATGGGCTAATTTTAGGAATGGATTGGTTGTCTAGAAATAGGGCCATTCTTGATTGTGAAAGGAGAGTAGTTAGGCTTGTGACTCGCCTTGGTAATGCTCTCGACATCTTTTGTAATCCCATAAATTCCGTTATGCTAAGTTATCTTGAATCGCTTGACGCGTCTGTAGAGAACCTGCGATCGGTAGAAGTGGTCCGGGAATATCCGGATGTGTTTGAGGAGGTGAAGGGCTTACCTCCAAAGCGGGAGATAGACTTTCGAATTTATCTTGTGGATAATGCTAAACCCGTATCTTAGCCAGTGCGCCACATGGCTCCTCGTGAAAGGAGGGAACTCAATAAGCAAGTAAAGGAGTTGCTTGAGAAGGGGTTCATAAGACGTAGTATATCGGAGTGGGGTGCTCCAGTAGTTTTTGCCACAAAGGCGGATGGGTCTCTTAGACTTTGTATGGACTATAGAGAACTAAACAAGCTTACTAAAAAGAACCGACACCCACTGCCGAGGATTGACGATCTCTTTGATCAGTTAGTTGGCACCTCAGTGTTTTCGCAGTTGGACTTAGCCACTGGCTTTCATCAACTGAGAGTGGCTGAGGATAGTATAGATAAGACTGCTTTTAGGACTCCTGACGGATTCTATGAATGGCTAGTGATGCCCTTTGGTTTGACAAACGCCCCTGCATATTTTGTTGATTTGATGAGTAGGGTGTTTAGGGAATACCTTAACAAATTCGTGGTAGTCTTTGTGGATGACATCTTAGTCTTTTCTAAGAATAAAGAAGAGCACTCCCTACATCTTAGGGAAGTGTTGGAAACCCTTCGAGCGCATAACCTTAAGGCAAAATTTTCTAAGTGTCACTTCTGGAGGTAGGAAGTACGGTTCTTAGGGCACGTGGTTTCCAAAGAAGGGATAGCAGTGGATCCCGTAAAGGTGGTGGCCATCCAAGATTGGAAGGTCCCTAAAAATGCAACCGAAGTAAGAAGTTTCTTGGGGTTGGCTGGCTATTATAGGAAGTTTATCAAAGACTTCGCAAAAATATCAGCTCCATTAACACGGTTAACGAAGAAGAACCTGGTTTTTATGTGGGACAAAGATTGCGATGATGCGTTCCAACGTTTAAAGAGAGCCTTAACTTCAGCCCCAGTCTTAGTGCTGCCAGACGGGAATAAACCGTTTACCATCTATACTGATGCTTGTGGGACGGGACTTGGCGCGGTCCTCATGCAAAAGGGAAGAGTAATAGCCTATGGTGGAAGGCAGTTGAGGGTTCATGAAAAGAATTACCCCACGCATGACTTAGAGCTAGCCGCAATTGTTTTCGCGCTTAAGTCTTGGCGTCACTATCTTCTTGGTGAGAAATTCGAACTGTTCACTGACCACAAATCATTAAAATACTTATTCTCTCAGAAGGATTTGAATTTAAGGCAGCAACGGTGGATGGAATTCTTAGCCTCCTACGATTTTGAAATAGCATATACCCCGGGCAAGGGTAACGTGGTGGCAGACGCCTTAAGTAGGAAAAGGTTGTCCTTGAGTCCGTTGTTTGTTGAACGACAAAGCTTAGAATTCACCTCTATGTTTGACTTTAGACCCTCCGTTGACTTAGTACCCGGTCTGTTAGCATCCTTGGAGGTTAGACCTACACTTCTAGGACGGGTTGGTGAGGTACAGCGAGACGACCCACAGTTGGTTGAGATAGTAGAAAAGCTCAAAGGGGGGGAGTCGTCAAGCCATCTTCGTAGGTATACCCTAGACGATAAGGGTTGGTTACGAAGGGATAATAGACTTTGTGTACCACAAGACGAAGACTTAAGGAAGGCCATTCTTGATGATGCTCATCGCTCAAAAATGACCATTCATCCCGGCGGGGATAAGACGTACAAAGATATGAAGCGGGTTTTCTTTTGGGCCGGTATGAAAAAGGATGTGGCCGAGTACGTCGCTAGATGCTTGGTGTGCCAACGAGTTAAAGCAGAACAAAAGAAACCCGGTGGGTTGCTTCACCCATTAGAAGTTCCACTATGGAAATGGGAAAGCATCTCAATGGATTTTGTGGATGGATTACCAAGATCAAGGAAGGGTAACACGGGGATTTGGGTTATAGTAGATAGACTTACTAAAAGTGCCCATTTTATTCCCGTGAAAAGTAAGAGGACTGCTCCGTGGTTGGCTTCTGTATACATTAAGGAGATAGTTCGTTTGCACGGTATTCCTTCTAGTATAGTAAGCGACCGTGACCCCATCTTTACTAGCGAATTTTGGAAGAGTTTACAAGAGGCGGTAGGGACTCAGCTATGTTTGAGCACCGCATATCATCCTCAGACAGACGGCCAGACCGAGAGGGTGAATCGCATTCTAGAGGATCTTTTAAGGCTTTGTATCCTAGACTTTGGGGGTACATGGGAAGAGCACCTTCCGTTAGTAGAATTCGCATATAATAATAGCTTTCAGTCTAGTATTGGCATGGCACCTTTCGAAGCTCTTTATGGAAGGCCTTGCCGTTCGCCTACATGTTGGTGGGAATCTACCGATAAAATCCTATTTGGGCCCGATATGGTTAGGGAAACCTCGGAGAAGATTGAGTTGATTCGAAGGAGGATGAAAGCAGCACAAGATAGGCAGAAATCGTATGCTGATAAGAGGAGGACAGATCTTGAGTTTGACATTGGGGACATGGTTTTTATCAAAGTATCTCCGTTACAGAATGTTGTTCGCTTTGGGTCCGTGGGGAAATTAGCACCAAGGTTTGTAGGGCCGTTTCCTGTAAAAAACAGGATTGGGAAGATGGCATATAGGGTGGAGTTGCCTGAGAAACTTAGTGGAGTACACGACGTATTCCATGTATCACATTTGAGGAAGTGTTTGCACAAGACCGCGGAGGTGGTAGAGCCGAGCTTTCTTAAAGAGGTGGAAATAGAGCGTGATGCAACAATTAGACGAGCTCCTACATGCATTCTTGGGTCGGAGATCAAAAAGTTGAGGAATCGAGAGGTCAGACTGGTTAAAGTGCAATGGGGAGATGATGAGAGCAACGCAACTTGGGAGACAGAAGAGAAGATGCGTTCGTTGTACCCTTTTCTTTTTGAGGGTATGTCTTTTAATTTCTCCTTTATCGCTTAGCTTATCTTATCTTATCTTTAGTATGTCCTCTCATTAGTATCTTTGACCTTTAGTTAGGATAATCCTATGGTTGAAACATGTGTTTGAGACATGTTATGTATGATGGATGCAAAATGGATGCAAGTGTTTGCTAGTGGTTGCTCGTGGATGCATATATACACACACTTTAGGCACTAGATCGGCTCAGTCACTTCATATTGCATATTGCATATATATGGATGTATTTAGTATAATGGATGTATAATGGTTGTACCATCATATGGATGCTGCATTCGGTTGAATTGGTGTGCACGCATATAGAAGTAGTATGTAAGCAATTAGGATCTTTTGCATACATAATGGATTCATGACACTTACATAATTTGCATTAAGGAGGTCAACTGAATCAGTAGACCGCCTGATTTCGCATTAGGTAAGGACATGTACACATACTTTGCATATGATCATAAAGCATTAGAAGTATTTTAAGGACAATGGACGCCTGTGTATGATGGATGAGTAGATGGACGTTTGGATGGTAGGATATACATTCTTCCAGACTTGAAGATTTCGGGGACGAAATCCTAAAAGGAGGGGAGAATGTAACACCCCGAATTTTCTATTAACACTAAAGTTGCTAAAATATTAATAAGTATGTAAGAGAGGGGATGTATCTATTATGAATATAAAAATATTAATAAGTATGTAAGAGAGCGGATGTATCTAATATGAATATAAAAATATTAATAAGTGTGTAAGAGAGGGGATGTATCTAATATATATATATATATAAAAACAATAATAAGTAAAGGGGGATGTATCTAATATGTACATTGTAGAAAATATATATATTTATGACATGAATAGAAGTTTATTAATATGCTGAGTGTTTGCTGAGTCACTTCTGACTCATTGCTGAGTCAACAAGATAAACCCCATCTTGTCTGAACGGCTGCGGTTATTTCTAGGTTAAATCTAATGGTCTAAATGAATTCTAAAATCTATAAATAAGTGGGTAGACCCTAGACCTAAATCACTTGTAAAATTAGAGAAGCTACCGTCATGCTGCTGCCATGGAGTTCAGCATAGCCGTCACAAACTAAGAAGAGGAAGCCTAATCATCTACAACTAAATCTACACAAATCAAATCAAAAGATCTCTCTTTCTCTAATTCTTTTCTTTTGTTGGTGAGTATGATGATTCTCACAAGACTATTACAAACTAATTTGACTCAGTTATGAATGGATCACAAGAAAGTGATGTGATTTGTAATTGTAAATTCTATATATTGTGGATCTCTTATTATGTTATTATGTTGTCGTATGATGTAAATTATATATGCTATGTCATGCTATGTTGTAAATTCTCTTATGCTATGTCGTGCTATGTTGAGAATCATGTCAAGCTATGTTATACTATCACACTATGCCATGTTATAAATCATGCTATATTATGTTGAAAAATCATGATGTTGTTGGATCATGCTTAATGTTATGTTTTTTTTCTTAATTTAAATGGATCTTGTTTATGGGAATTTACCTATTAGGTTAGGTGTACCCATAAACTTGAAACTATAATTAAATAAAACTTGATTATGGGAATTTGCCTATTGAGTTAGGTGTACCCATATAAAACCATGTTGTTAAAAAATTAGATGATGTTGATTCACACATGTTCATATGTAAGTTTATGAAAATTGATTGAGATTATATTAGGTGAATTTTGAACAAGTTGACACCTTTAGGTCCATGACATGTATAATCTATGCAAGTTGGACATATGCAAGTTTCACCCCTTATTATGATTCATTTGGCCATATATACATGTTGTTATTATGATAATCTCTTTTATGCTATGAGTTAGGCTATTCGAGTCTAACATATATTTTGTGAATAAACGTTCAAACGTGGGGTAGGGGTAATATTAGGAATTAATAAATTGGGTGCAATTTTGTAAGATTTTGCATACCATGAATGGATGTCCATAATTGAGTCAATTATGGACATTGTTAAAAATTGGAAGTAATTAATAATTCAAGTAGGGAATTATTAAAATTGGGGGAAAGTGGATTATTATTAATAATCAATGCTTAGGACACGAGGTTGGACCCGTTTGCGATGTAAACCTGCCCGGACCCGCCCGGCAAATCCAGTAGTCACAAATGTCGGCCCAATGTGAGAGGTCCTAGGCCCAAACTAAAGCATAACAGTTGTAAAGACACGAGGTTAGACTCTTTTATGGTGTAAGACTTCCCGGACCCGCCCGGCAAATCCAGCTGCCATAAATGCCAGTCTAATGTGAGAGGTCTTTATGAGGTTATGGCCTTAATGAAATAAGAAATACTTAACCAGATAATCATGTAAGGTGGGACATGGGGGTTAAGTAGCTGCCTTGGGTGGCATGAGGAATCTGGTGGTTACCTTTAGAGGCATTTGAAATACGATTAGACTTAACCAAACACACATGTAAATGAACATGACTAAGTGGGTTAAGTGGGATGGACTAATGGGGACAAGCTTAGGTGGAATGCTTGTGGTAAATAGTGGGGGCCCATTTCAACCAGTATCCCTAAACGTATCTTTGTGGGCTCGACCCAAGTCGAGGACGGGACACGCATACTGGGTTTGACTATAAGAGGCCAAAACAGGGAGCGGTGACAACGCAAGTCCAACGGGTTTCATATGCGTGTGTGGACCCGGGCTGATAGGTAAGACGTTGTTGCATCGTGTAGGTATAAGCCGTGCATGTCCGTTGTATCAGGTTGCCACTTTAGGGGAGTGATACACCCCACTGTGGGGCCAGCACGGGTATCTACGAGTTAGGGAGCCGATCGAATAATGGGAAGTAGGGTACACCTAGTGGAGATAGAGGCAGGCGGCACCTATGTAGTCAGCTAGGGGTACGTAAAGCCATTGGGAAAGTTTTTGAGTGATGCTAAGTGGGATGAATCTTTAGGGTGACTGGTGTGGTGCAGTATAGTGTTTATCCTTTAGTATTTAGGAGCGCCTATAACGTTGCCTTTAGCGATTGTCTATGTCCTTAATCTGCTCATCATAGACATTTTCTTGTTTTCCAGCTTATGCCTTAGTCCAGTTATTTTGGTAATAGTATTGTAGAATTATCATATTCACCAGACTTTATGTCTGACCCCCTCTTTTCCATCCTTTTTCTCCCTTCAGGTCCGCAGGTTGGGCCAAGTTCTAGTGGAGTCTAGTTGGATCGCTTATCTTCTGGAAAGCTTGGACTGCTGAAGTAAAGTCCAGCTTGTTATCTTTCTTTTTAATGGCTATTCATGTAATGGGATTATGTACTTGTTTTATCAAGATAGATATTGTACTTGACATTGAATGTGGTGTTATGATGTAATCAAACAAGTTTTGACTTCTGCTACAATGAAATAAAGTTTTTGAATTTCCAAGTACTATTTTATATCTGTCTTGTTGTAATTTTACTGTTCTATATTCACTTAAAACCTCCATGGGAGTTAATGCATTCCCTTTGTGAGTGACATTAATGGACGTGGGGTGTTACACGTGGTATCAGAGCATAAGGTTACCAGAACAGATAAAAAAAAAAATTAGAATTTTTTTTTCTTTTTCTCTAAAGTATTTTTGGAAGAAGTGCTTTCAAAAAAAAAAACATGTTATTTAAAGAGAGTTTTTATGAAAAACATAATCCCAAATAGCCATATCCTTATCTTTATCTTTCTAATTCTCCATTTTGAATCTTTCCTTTTTCGTTTCAGCATGGCTGAAGATCTTAATCTCCCAGAAGGTGTGACGATTCCAGGGTGGTTTAGGAGATACTTGGAGGCTAGGGCCACCACTGCAGGCCCAGCGGATACTCCTCCACCCCTAGTTGCACCCATTCCTCCTCCTCCTCCTCCTCGTGTTGACACTTTTGCAAAGACGTGCAAGGAATTCAAGGCTATAGGAGGAAAAACTTTTCAAGGGACTGAGACGTTTGTGGAGGCCAGAGATTGGCTTAAGGAGACCGAGGAATTGTTGGATATCTTTGAAGTGGAAGATGGGAGGAAAGCCCGTTTAGCTGCTTGGTTAATGAAGGGAGAGGCCTCGTTTTGGTGGGAGGTCACTAACGGGGAACGTCCAGTTGATTCATGGGCGGATTTCAGACAAAGGTTTGAGGCAAAGTTTCTTTCAAGGGCAGAGGAGAACTTAAATATGGAAAAATTCCTGGCACTAAAGCAAGGGAGCTCATCAGTAAAGGAATATGTCAATAAATTTAATCAGTTAGCAAGGTTTGGCTTGGAGTTGGTGAACACGCCAGAGAAGAAAGCTTTGAGGTTCGTTAGAGGCTTGAATGAACCGTTGCAAGGGTTGGCTATGACCCACATCCCTATGGGAGCCACCTTTGAAAAGCTAGTAGAAATGGCACTTATGCATGAGGATAAGGCAGTTGAAAAGAAAGGGGATCAGAAGAAACCCCAACAGCAAAATAAGAGGGGTGGTAAAAACAATAATGGCAAAGGGAAGAAGAAATGCTTCAATTGTGGGACGCCTGGCCATCTCAGCAAAGATTGTAGAAAGAAAAAAAAGACTGGTTGTTTTCATTGTGGAGATGCGGGACATTTAGTGAAGGACTGTCCAAAGAAGGGGCAGAGGGCAGGGTCTACCTCGGGAGGACAGGTGCAGGCTCTTATGGCACCAGGGCAGGCAAGGGGGCAAGTTCAGGCTATTGCGGCCCCACCGCTGCAAGAAAGAGGTAGAACAATTTCTGTTGAAAGCTTAGTTTTTCTGTTTGATCATCCTGTCCGTACCTTATTCGATTCTGGCGCATCTCATTCGTTTATCTCTGCATCATTAGTTGAATCACTGCACTTGAACACCAGTTTAGTAGAGGATCCCTTGGTCGTTTCAAATCCAATTGGGGGTTCGGCTCATTTGACCATGATATGTTTGGATTTGAAAATCTCTATACTTAGCGTTGAATTTAGATGTGATGCTTATGTATTGGGCTTCACGGGCTATGGGCTAATTTTAGGAATGGATTGGTTGTCTAGAAATAGGGCCATTCTTGATTGTGAAAGGAGAGTAGTTAGGCTTGTGACTCGCCTTGGTAATGCTCTCGACATCTTTTGTAATCCCATAAATTCCGTTATGCTAAGTTATCTTGAATCGCTTGACGCGTCTGTAGAGAACCTGCGATCGGTAGAAGTGGTCCGGGAATATCCGGATGTGTTTGAGGAGGTGAAGGGCTTACCTCCAAAGCGGGAGATAGACTTTCGAATTTATCTTGTGGATAATGCTAAACCCGTATCTTAGCCAGTGCGCCACATGGCTCCTCGTGAAAGGAGGGAACTCAATAAGCAAGTAAAGGAGTTGCTTGAGAAGGGGTTCATAAGACGTAGTATATCGGAGTGGGGTGCTCCAGTAGTTTTTGCCACAAAGGCGGATGGGTCTCTTAGACTTTGTATGGACTATAGAGAACTAAACAAGCTTACTAAAAAGAACCGACACCCACTGCCGAGGATTGACGATCTCTTTGATCAGTTAGTTGGCACCTCAGTGTTTTCGCAGTTGGACTTAGCCACTGGCTTTCATCAACTGAGAGTGGCTGAGGATAGTATAGATAAGACTGCTTTTAGGACTCCTGACGGATTCTATGAATGGCTAGTGATGCCCTTTGGTTTGACAAACGCCCCTGCATATTTTGTTGATTTGATGAGTAGAGTGTTTAGGGAATACCTTAACAAATTCGTGGTAGTCTTTGTGGATGACATCTTAGTCTTTTCTAAGAATAAAGAAGAGCACTCCCTACATCTTAGGGAAGTGTTGGAAACCCTTCGAGCGCATAACCTTAAGGCAAAATTTTCTAAGTGTCACTTCTGGAGGTAGGAAGTACGGTTCTTAGGGCACGTGGTTTCCAAAAAAGGGATAGCAGTGGATCCCGTAAAGGTGGTGACCATCCAAGATTGGAAGGTCCCTAAAAATGCAACCGAAGTAAGAAGTTTCTTGGGGTTGGCTGGCTATTATAGGAAGTTTATCAAAGACTTCGCAAAAATATCAGCTCCATTAACACGGTTAACGAAGAAGAACCTGGTTTTTATGTGGGACAAAGATTGCGATGATGCGTTCCAACGTTTAAAGAGAGCCTTAACTTCAGCCCCAGTCTTAGTGCTGCCAGACGGGAATAAACCGTTTACCATCTATACTGATGCTTGTGGGACGGGACTTGGCGCGGTCCTCATGCAAGAGGGAAGAGTAATAGCCTATGGTGGAAGGCAGTTGAGGGTTCATGAAAAGAATTACCCCACGCATGACTTAGAGCTAGCCGCAATTGTTTTCGCGCTTAAGTCTTGGCGTCACTATCTTCTTGGTGAGAAATTCGAACTGTTCACTGACCACAAATCATTAAAATACTTATTCTCTCAGAAGGATTTGAATTTAAGGCAGCAACGGTGGATGGAATTCTTAGCCTCCTACGATTTTGAAATAGCATATACCCCGGGCAAGGGTAACGTGGTGGCAGACGCCTTAAGTAGGAAAAGGTTGTCCTTGAGTCCGTTGTTTGTTGAACGACAAAGCTTAGAATTCACCTCTATGTTTGACTTTAGACCCTCCGTTGACTTAGTACCCGGTCTGTTAGCATCCTTGGAGGTTAGACCTACACTTCTAGGACGGGTTGGTGAGGCACAGCGAGACGACCCACAGTTGGTTGAGATAGTAGAAAAGCTCAAAGGGGGGGAGTCGTCAAGCCATCTTCGTAGGTATACCCTAGACGATAAGGGTTGGTTACGAAGGGATAATAGACTTTGTGTACCACAAGACGAAGACTTAAGGAAGGCCATTCTTGATGATGCTCATCGCTCAAAAATGACCATTCATCCCGGCGGGGATAAGACGTACAAAGATATGAAGCGGGTTTTCTTTTGGGCCGGTATGAAAAAGGATGTGGCCGAGTACGTCGCTAGATGCTTGGTGTGCCAACGAGTTAAAGCAGAACAAAAGAAACCCGGTGGGTTGCTTCACCCATTAGAAGTTCCACTATGGAAATGGGAAAGCATCTCAATGGATTTTGTGGATGGATTACCAAGATCAAGGAAGGGTAACACGGGGATTTGGGTTATAGTAGATAGACTTACTAAAAGCGCCCATTTTATTCCCGTGAAAAGTAAGAGGACTGCTCCGTGGTTGGCTTCTGTATACATTAAGGAGATAGTTCGTTTGCACGGTATTCCTTCTAGTATAGTAAGCGACCGTGACCCCATCTTTACTAGCGAATTTTGGAAGAGTTTACAAGAGGCGGTAGGGACTCAGCTATGTTTGAGCACCGCATATCATCCTCAGACAGACGGCCAGACCGAGAGGGTGAATCGCATTCTAGAGGATCTTTTAAGGCTTTGTATCCTAGACTTTGGGGGTACATGGGAAGAGCACCTTCCGTTAGTAGAATTCGCATATAATAATAGCTTTCAGTCTAGTATTGGCATGGCACCTTTCGAAGCTCTTTATGGAAGGCCTTGCCGTTCGCCTACATGTTGGTGGGAATCTACCGATAAAATCCTATTTGGGCCCGATATGGTTAGGGAAACCTCGGAGAAGATTGAGTTGATTCGAAGGAGGATGAAAGCAGCACAAGATAGGCAGAAATCGTATGCTGATAAGAGGAGGACAGATCTTGAGTTTGACATTGGGGACATGGTTTTTATCAAAGTATCTCCGTTACAGAATGTTGTTCGCTTTGGGTCCGTGGGGAAATTAGCACCAAGGTTTGTAGGGCCGTTTCCTGTAAAAAACAGGATTGGGAAGATGGCATATAGGGTGGAGTTGCCTGAGAAACTTAGTGGAGTACACGACGTATTCCATGTATCACATTTGAGGAAGTGTTTGCACAAGACCGCGGAAGTGGTAGAGCCGAGCTTTCTTAAAGAGGTGGAAATAGAGCGTGATGCAACAATTAGACGAGCTCCTACATGCATTCTTGGGTCGGAGATCAAAAAGTTGAGGAATCGAGAGGTCAGACTGGTTAAAGTGCAATGGGGAGATGATGAGAGCAACGCAACTTGGGAGACAGAAGAGAAGATGCGTTCGTTGTACCCTTTTCTTTTTGAGGGTATGTCTTTTAATTTCTCCTTTATCGCTTAGCTTATCTTATCTTATCTTTAGTATGTCCTCTCATTAGTATCTTTGACCTTTAGTTAGGATAATCCTATGGTTGAAACATGTGTTTGAGACATGTTATGTATGATGGATGCAAAATGGATGCAAGTGTTTGCTAGTGGTTGCTCGTGGATGCATATATACACACACTTTAGGCACTAGATCGGCTCAGTCACTTCATATTGCATATTGCATATATATGGATGTATTTAGTATAATGGATGTATAATGGTTGTACCATCATATGGATGCTGCATTCGGTTGAATTGGTGTGCACGCATATAGAAGTAGTATGTAAGCAATTAGGATCTTTTGCATACATAATGGATTCATGACACTTACATAATTTGCATTAAGGAGGTCAACTGAATCAGTAGACCGCCTGATTTCGCATTAGGTAAGGACATGTACACACACTTTGCATATGATCATAAAGCATTAGAAGTATTTTAAGGACAATGGACGCCTGTGTATGATGGATGAGTAGATGGACGTTTGGATGGTAGGATATACATTCTTCCAGACTTGAAGATTTCGGGGACGAAATCCTAAAAGGAGGGGAGAATGTAACACCCCGAATTTTCTATTAACACTAAAGTTGCTAAAATATTAATAAGTATGTAAGAGAGGGGATGTATCTATTATGAATATAAAAATATTAATAAGTATGTAAGAGAGCGGATGTATCTAATATGAATATAAAAATATTAATAAGTGTGTAAGAGAGGGGATGTATCTAATATATATATATATAAAAACAATAATAAGTAAAGGGGGATGTATCTAATATGTACATTGTAGAAAATATATATATTTATGACATGAATAGAAGTTTATTAATATGCTGAGTGTTTGCTGAGTCACTTCTGACTCATTGCTGAGTCAACAAGATAAACCCCATCTTGTCTGAACGGCTGCGGTTATTTCTAGGTTAAATCTAATGGTCTAAATGAATTCTAAAATCTATAAATAAGTGGGTAGACCCTAGACCTAAATCACTTGTAAAATTAGAGAAGCTACCGTCATGCTGCTGCCATGGAGTTCAGCATAGCCGTCACAAACTAAGAAGAGGAAGCCTAATCATCTACAACTAAATCTACACAAATCAAATCAAAAGATCTCTCTTTCTCTAATTCTTTTCTTTTGTTGGTGAGTATGATGATTCTCACAAGACTATTACAAACTAATTTGACTCAGTTATGAATGGATCACAAGAAAGTGATGTGATTTGTAATTGTAAATTCTATATATTGTGGATCTCTTATTATGTTATTATGTTGTCGTATGATGTAAATTATATATGCTATGTCATGCTATGTTGTAAATTCTCTTATGCTATGTCGTGCTATGTTGAGAATCATGTCAAGCTATGTTATACTATCGTACTATGCCATGTTATAAATCATGCTATATTATGTTGAAAAATCATGATGTTGTTGGATCATGCTTAATGTTATGTTTTTTTTCTTAATTTAAATGGATCTTGTTTATGGGAATTTGCCTATTAGGTTAGGTGTACCCATAAACTTGAAACTATAATTAAATAAAACTTGATTATGGGAATTTGCCTATTGAGTTAGGTGTACCCATATAAAACCATGTTGTTAAAAAATTAGATGATGTTGATTCACACATGTTCATATGTAAGTTTATGAAAATTGATTGAGATTATATTAGGTGAATTTTGAACAAGTTGACACCTTTAGGTCCATGACATGTATAATCTATGCAAGTTGGACATATGCAAGTTTCACCCCTTATTATGATTCATTTGGCCATATATACATGTTGTTATTATGATAATCTCTTTTATGCTATGAGTTAGGCTATTCGAGTCTAACATATATTTTGCGAATAAACGTTCAAACGTGGGGTAGGGGTAATATTAGGAATTAATAAATTGGGTGCAATTTTGTAAGATTTTGCATACCATGAATGGATGTCCATAATTGAGTCAATTATGGACATTGTTAAAAATTGGAAGTAATTAATAATTCAAGTAGGGAATTATTAAAATTGGGGGAAAGTGGATTATTATTAATAATCAATGCTTAGGACACGAGATTGGACCCGTTTGTGATGTAAACCTGCCCGGACCCGCCCGGCAAATCCAGTAGTCACAAATGTCGGTCCAATGTGAGAGGTCCTAGGCCCAAACTAAAGCATAACAGTTGTAAAGACACGAGGTTAGACTCTTTTATGGTGTAAGACTGCCCGGACCCGCCCGGCAAATCCAGCTGCCATAAATGCCAGTCTAATGTGAGAGGTCTTTATGAGGTTATGGCCTTAATGAACTAAGAAATACTTAACCAGATAATCATGTAAGGTGGGACATGGGGGTTAAGTAGGTGCCTTGGGTGGCATGAGGAATCTGGTGGTTGCCTTTAGAGGCATTTGAAATACGATTAGACTTAACCAAACACACATGTAAATGAACATGACTAAGTGGGTTAAGTGGGATGGACTAATGGGGACAAGCTTAGGTGGAATGCTTGTGGTAAATAGTGGGGGCCCATTTCAACCAGTATCCCAAAACGTATCTTTGTGGGCTCGACCCAAGTCGAGGACGGGACACGCATACTGGGTTTGACTATAAGAGGCCAAAACAGGGAGCGGTGGCAACGCAAGTCCAACGGGTTTCATATGCGTGTGTGGACCCGGGCTGGTAGGTAAGACGTTGTTGCATCGTGTAGGTATAAGTCGTGCATGTCCGTTGTATCAGGTTGCCACTTTAGGGGAGTGATACACCCCACTGTGGGGCCAGCACGGGTATCTACGAGTTAGGGAGCCGATCGAATAATGGGAAGTAGGGTACACCTAGTGGAGATAGGGGCAGGCGGAACCTATGTAGTCAGCTAGGGGTACGTAAAGCCATTGGGAAAGTTTCTGAGTGAAGCTAAGTGGGATGAATCTTTAGGGTGACTGGTGTGGTGCAGTATAGTGTTTATCCTTTAGTATTTAGGAGCGCCTATAACGTTGCCTTTAGCGATTGTCTATGTCCTTAATCTGCTCATCACAGACATTTTCTTGTTTTCCAGCTTATGCCTTAGTCCGGTTATTTTGGTAATAGTATTGTAGAATTATCATATTCACCAGACTTTATGTCTGACCCCCTCTTTTCCATCCTTTTTCTCCCTTCAGGTCCGCAGGTTGGGCCAAGTTCTAGTGGAGTCTAGTTGGATTGCTTATCTTCTGGAAAGCTTGGACTACTGAAGTAAAGTCCAGCTTGTTATCTTTCTTTTTAATGGCTATTCATGTAATGGGATTATGTACTTGTTTTATCAAGATAGATATTGTACTTGACATTGAATGTGGTGTTATGATGTAATCAAACATGTTTTGACTTTTGCTACAATGAAATAAAGTTTTTGAATTTCCAAGTACTATTTTATATCTGTCTTGTTGTAATTTTACTGTTCTATATTCACTTAAAACCTCCATGGAAGTTAATGCATTCCCTTTGTGAGTGACATTAATGGACGTGGGGTGTTACAGCAATTGAAAAACTTCCCCCTTCATGGAAGGATTTCAAAAATTATTTAAAGCACAAACGCAAGGAGATGACTGTTGAAGAACTGGTGGTTCGATTGAGGATTGAGGAAGACAACCGAAAATCAGAGAAAAAGGGGTCCTTCAACATGGCTGCTAAGGCGAATGTAGTTGAAGAAGAAAAGCCCAACAAAAGAAAGCGCGAAAATGGTCCTAATAAAAAGGCTAAAAGGTTTAAAGGATCTTGTCATAACTGCGGAAAGAAAGGACACAAGGCAGCTGAATGTCGAGAAAAGAAGAAAAAGTCTGAAGCAAATGTGACTGAAGTTTCTGATGGCATTACTGACATGGACTTATGCGCGGTAGTTTCTGAATGTAACCTTGTTGGCAACAACAAGGAATGGTTCGTGAACACCGGGGCTACTCGCCACATTTGTGCAAATAAATGGATGTTCGCAACTTACAAAGCTGCTACCGAGGAGGAAAAGTTGTTTATGGGCAACTCATCTGCTTCAAAAGTTGAAGGAAAAGAAAAGATCGTGCTCAAAATGACTTCTGGAAAGGAGCTTACCTTGACTGATGTCCTTCATGTTCCAGACATTCGTAAGAACTTGATTTCTGGATCGCTTCTTAGCAAGCATGGTTTCAAACTTATATTTGTAGCTGATAAATTTGTATTATCGAAAAATGGGGTGTATGTGGGAAGGGGCTATGTTAGTGATGGCTTGTTTAAAGCTAATGTAACTACCATTGTACCGAAAGACGATATGAATAAAGTTGAATCTTCTGTTTATATCGTAGACTCTTCTAACATTTGGCATTCTAGATTAGGGCATGTTAACTTTGAAACACTGCGAAAATTGATTAATCTAGATTTTATACCAAAATGTAACATAGACTCCAACTATAGATGTCAAATCTGTGCAGAAGCGAAAATGACTAGAACCTCGTTTCATCACGTTGAACGAGAGACCGAACCTCTAGAATTAATACATACTGATGTATGTGATTTGAAAATGTGTCAGACTAGAGGTGGAAAGAGGTACTTTATCACATTCATTGATGATTGTACTAGATATTGTCATGTATATCTCCTTAGAAGTAAGGACGAAGCAATCGACATGTTTAAACAGTATAAGATTGAAGTTGAGAATCAACTCAATAAGAAAATAAAATCTTTAAGAAGTGATAGAGGAGGAGAATATGAATCTCCATTTGAGGAATTCTGTGCTGAGCATGGAATTATACATCAAACTACAGCTCCGTATTCACCTCAATCCAACGGTATAGCCGAACGGAAAAATAGAACTCTTAAAGAAATGATGAATGCCTTCCTAATTAGTTCTGGATTGCCAGATAACTTTTGGGGAGAAGCTATTCTTTCGGCAAATCACATTTTGAATAAAATACCACGAAAGAAAACGTCTAAGACTCCCCATGAACTTTGGAAAAACAGACCCCCATCCTACAAATACTTAAAAGTGTGGGGGTGTCTTACCAAAGTGGAAATTCCAAAACCAAAAAAGGTCAAAATAGGACCAAAGACTATAGATTGCATATTCATTGGATATGCTCATAATAGTAGTGCATATCGATTTTTGGTGTATAAATCTGAAATTGATGACATTCATGAAAACACCATTATCGAGTCTCGAAATGCAAGATTCTTTGAACACATTTTTCCTCTAAAAGCCTCTATTGAAACAAGTGTTCAAAAGAGGCCAAGAGATGCAGAGACTCCCGAGGATAATGTTGATCATAGAAAAATGAATGATGAAACTGAGATAGAGGAACCGAGAAGGAGCAAGCGATAAAGGATCTCTAAATCCTTTGGACCTGATTTCTATGCATATATGATAGAAAATGAACCTCTAACTTACCAACAAGCAATGTCATCTCCCGATACTCCTTATTGGAAAGAAACCGTCAATAGTGAAATAGAATCCATTCTGCAAAACCATACGTGGGAACTAGTGGATCTCCCTAAAGGATCAAAACCACTATGATATAAATGGATATTTAAGAAGAAACTAAAGGCTGATGGCTCAATAGACAAGTATAAAGCAAGACTTGTAATAAAAGGATTCAGACAAAAGCAAGATCTGGATTACTTTGATACATACTCTCCAGTTACCAGAATAACATCAATTAGGATGCTTATTGCAATCGCATCTATATTGAATTTGGAAATACACCAAATGGATGTGAAAACTGCGTTTTTGAACGGTGAACTGGAAGAGGAAATATATATGTAGCAACCAGAAGGGTTTGTAAACCCAGGAAATGAAAATAAGGTGTGCAAGTTAGTGAAATCTCTTTATGGCCTTAAACAAGCACCAAAACAATGGCATGAGAAATTTGATGAAACTATGTTATCAAATGGATTCAAAATAAATGAATCAGATTAATGGGTCTATATAAAATGTATAGATGTTGGGTATGTCATTGTTTGTCTCTACGTTGATGATTTACTGATCCTAGGAAATAATAAGGTCAGAATAAAATCTACGAAGGACATGCTATCCTCTAGATTTGATATGAAGGACCTAGGAGTGGCCGATGTAATTTTAGGTGTAAAAATTATAAAGACACCACAGGGATATGCGTTATCTCAGTCACATTACATTGCTAAAATTCTTGAAAAATTCAAACAGCATAATATAACTACTGCAAAATCACCAGTAGATATGAACCAAAATTGGGTAAAGAACACTGGTGATGGTATATATCAACTGGAATACTCTCGTATATTGGGAAGTATTATGTATGTCATGAATTGCACTAGACCTGATATTGCGTACGTTGTAAGCAAGCTAAGTAGATATACCAGCAATCCTAGTAAAAATCATTGGAAAGCAATAATCAGAGTCCTAGGATATCTAAAGTATACACAAAACTATGTGTTGCAATATGATAAATATCCTTCACTAGTAGAAGGATATAGTGATGCTAATTGGATAACGGGCTCAAATGACACAAAATCCACAAGTGGATATGTGTTTACTTTAGGAAATGGAGCAATTTCGTGGAAATCATCCAAACAGACTTGCATAGCAAGGTCAACAATGGAATCTGAGTTCATTGCTCTGGATAAAGCCGCAGAAGAAGCAGATTGGCTTAGGGGATTTTTAGAAGACATTCCAAATTGGGAAAAACCAGTACCCCCAATATGTATACATTGTGATAGTCAATCTGCTATAGGAAGGACAAATAGTACATTGTATAATGGTAAGTCTCGACATATTCGTCGTAGACATAAAACCATAAGACAACTTCTCTCTAATGGAGTTATCACTATAGACTATGTAAGGTCAAAGGATAACATAGCGGATCCACTAACAAAAGGCTTGCCAAGAGAGAAAGTTCAAACCTTATCGATGGGAATGGGCTTAAGACCTATGAACTAAAAGTTTTCTAAAACGGAAACCCCACCTAGTTGACTGGAGATCCCAAGATCTAGGTTCAAAAGGACAACTAAGTTTAAGATAAACTTGACGGCACTGTTAAATATAAACCATTCCTATAATAAGTCAGTGCATAACCCGTCGGAGAATATGATAAGCTTGGCTTTTAATGATGTCTATACTGTGGTGTTATAAAGAACCAAGTGGGGTATTACGGGATACTCTTTATATAATCACCTATGTGAGTGCGAAGGCGCCGCTTCAAGAAGAATTGTAAGGTCGAATTCTTCAAGCACTCATGAAACCAAGACGGTGTTCATGGCAAAAACGAACACAAACCGAGAACCAATGGGTTAACAAGCATTCATCATGTGTTATCTTTATAGACTTACACAAACGGCTCACAGTTCAAAGACAGTCCAGTCTACTGATTCGCCAGTTAGTTATAACGATAAAACACTAGGAAAAGTTCAAGGCCTCTGTGCTACTTTTACCGATATGATAAATGTTACACAAAGTTTTAGAACAGATTATACAACCACTCACTCATGTGGGGGATTGTTGGAAGAATGAGTAAAGTGGTTGAGGCAAACTAAGTCCCACATCGGGGAAATTTGTGCCTTATGTCACTACTTATACTAATGCTTGATGTATTATATCAATAGAAAGAGGAGATAGAAGAGGGAGAGGCAATGGCATGATTATATATTCATGTTAATATTAAAAAGGTCAAAGATTAGGGCCTTGGGCCTTGGGGCTCTTGGGGTCTCGTGATCGTACGGGACTCCGAAGGCCGCCAGGCCTGCTTGCGCTGTTCAAACGGCTATTTTTTGAACATAGCCACCAAATACCAACGGAAATGACTGTTGGTAAAGGGTCGCAACCCTTCCAACAGTCATTGCCGTTGCAATTCGAATAATTGCGTCCCTTTACGATTGAATACCTCTTCACAGCCTATATAAAGGGCAGCGAAAAATCAAATCTGAATCGAATTTTCTGACTCTCGCCCTTCTTCCTCCACCGCTATGTTCTGTAAATAAAACATCCTTGCGTTCGCCGTTGCTTCGCCTACTGCACTGTACAGCGAAGTTGAATCCGTTTTATCTTGGGAATCGATTTGCACCGAAGCCCTTTAGTGGTGAGAAAGGGGCGCAAATACAATTTAAGGAAACAGTCGTTCAAGACTGGACTCGGATTATCAATTGCTCTCTGATCAACTGCGACGGTATACTCTATTCGCTGTTGTATTTCAACTACTGTGTTACCAGATTACTACAAGTTTTCTGCGGTTACTGTACCAATACAGAATTCTCTGTATAACATACAGTTGATTCAACAGTATATAGTGAAAACATGAGGAGTATTATTTACATCTGCTGTTTAAATCAAGTAGTGAGAGAGACAGAACCTGAGACGTGGAGGATGCATTAGGACGTGGCACCAATGTCTTTGTGATTTTTCGAGCAGTCAGGAAAACATTTCTGTTGTTAATTTCGTAGTTGGATGGCCTGAATTCAAGCAAGATATCAACTCCAACCAGGTTATCAAAAATATTGTTACTTTGTTGCTTCCATTTTCCTGATATCCAACACCTCATGCGGTAAGACAGGAAAAAAGTTTGTATACGATAACAAACATGTTACTGGTAAATTCTGTCTGTTTATATATATATGTGTGTGTGTATGAAAAGTGTATGTATATGCAGCAAATAAGTGAGTATAGCATCATGGAAACCAAATGAACGCGTCATGTCATGTGCATACAACAAAATATTAACAATTAGAAAGTAAACAAAGAATTAGGCTTTATTTGTAAAACTAAGGAGTACGTACTAAATTGGATATGGTAAGCAGTTGATCAACGTCCAAACCAATTAGTCGCTCTGCCTCTTTGTCAAATGCAGTAACAGTCATTGACATTGAGCCATGGAGGATATCAATGTTGAGACGATACCTGTTAACAACCAAACGAGGGCTACAATCTTTTGTGGATAAGCAGTCGAGGAGAGACATACCTATTTAGAGGGCAGTCAACTTTTTCCTTACAGCGTTCGCATTTGTGGACGGCTCCATCCAAATGGACAGCCTTTTTGCACATGATGCATGATTTGTAGTTCCAAAAATTAGATGATCTAATCTTCGTGATGGTCGCGTTAACCATATAATGCTTACCCTGATAAATAAGTAGGTTGTATATCGCTAAACATAGTTGCTACAACGATTGGCAATTATTGAAAACGGTATTTGTTTACAGTAAATTACGTAGTATCGTAACATAAGAGCAAACGCATATTTGATTGCAACATTTACGGTCTGTAGGACAATGTAAATAGTTAGAGGACACATTACCCTGCAGTTTGCAGCAATCACATCTTCCAGCAGGTGGGAGATATTACAGTTAACTGTTTCAATTTGGTCTGGCTCAGTGTTGACCGAGTCAGAGTGCAGCAATGATATCGGGCTCCTTGCCTCATCTTCATTTCTAGGCATAACAAAATAACGATAATTCAGTGGGTTGGGGTAAGGATTGGCGTGAAAAATGTTATGCTGAATGTAAACAATGATTACCTAGAAAAGTAGTCATCTAGGGATGGAAATTTAATATTAGGGTAAACCTACGTTGCTTTGGTTGAGTCGTATGTGAACAAACCTGCATGGAAAATAATTATGGGCCATACAACTACTCATACGTTAATACACAATGCAGCTTACGTCCAAAAGTTGAGACACTGGTGGATGTATCAATAATTGGAATTTGGTGGGCATACGTATAGTAAGTTCTTCTTGTCATACCACATTGGAAACAATAGTGGTTTTGCCGCTGTAAAAGTAAACAGAGGGAATTTTTACAACATGTATACAAATTGATAGTAGTCATAATTAAGCTGAGAAGTTAAAACAAAACAAAAAATCAACTGCTCTTTTGACGAAACGTGTTCCGTTTTGGGTAGTAACATGAAGTATGGGTGATATAGCATATAGGATACCTCCTATATCACTACAAAAAACATCGAATTAAAGACTGAAAATTGCAGCTTTTAAACAAGTAATTCAGTCTTTAAATTATACTTGAAGACTGATCAAAGACTGAAATTTCAGTCTTTGAAATATTAGTCGCAAAATAATATTAAGACTGACGCTTCAATCTCAAAACATAAAGACTGATTTTACAGTTTTAAGTATGTTTGAAACTGAATTTTAAAAACAGAATTTCTATCTTTTATCAGTCTTAAATTAAAATAATTTATGTAAAATATAAATCATCATAACCAATTTAATAGATCAACATTGCAATTTCACACACCATAAATATAATCAGCATCGTATAAAAATTGCATAGCATTACAACGAGGCATAAGTATGTCTACCATTCAGTTTACAATCATATTCAAGCAGAACATGCATTCAAAAATATGTATATACGAAATTTCAACAAGGAACTTAAGTCAAAACAAATTACATTAACTGAAATGTAATTCAACATGTTCATTGCACATGTAATTTCTGAAAGAAAAAAATGCAAACAAGTCCAATAAACATGTTACTTTTGAATGGAAAAAGGGCAAACAAGTCCACAAACATATGTAAATAACAAAGAAAACAAGTGATGTGGAGAAGCTAATCAATCCATACCCTCGTGATGTTGATGTTCTTTGAAACTGCAAGGTGATTGATAAGGCATAGAAGATCATGGTAACTGTTGCACATGTGCGAATACTGCTTCATAAACGGCAGTTGTTGCATTAGATCAGAAAATGGCTTGTTTTTTGTCGTGTCAGTCTCGAATGTGCTGGAACGCAAAGGCGATTGCTGCTGCAATGGACATACTCCTAACGACAAAGATTTGTGACCTGGTACATAAAACACATCCAAGTGTTTAATAGGACAAGAAGAAAATTTGAAACAAAAAATTTCTCTTTACGAGTTCAGGGAAAAAAATTGCAAATAAAATGGTATATACATTGCTTGTTTTCATTCTTTTCTTCTAGTCTATTTATTGACATACCTCTACAGGTTCCTAACTGGTAGTTTACATACATAATATTAAAAATAATATGTCAGTCCTGAAACCCCGTTTGACACTTAAATGCACATGTTTTAATTTATACTAGATGAAAGTTGCATCTAATTCAATACAAATAATTTTAATAACAAAAAAATAAAATTAAATCCATTTTATATACTACTAGGCAACGTTGTGAAAACCAAAATGCGAGTAAAACCGCGACGACTTAAGGTTTGAGGTCCGATGGTTAGGAACCGAGCATCGTTTGTTATTACTTCATACATGCTAAAATTCACATAAATGAATGAAAACCAAAATTGTACAATTAGCAACACTAGTCAAAATGTTTAAAACTATTAAATGAAGTGCAGAACAATAGGTGGAAATGTGTTAAGCTATTGATTGAAGTGCATAATAACATATAAAAATAAGAGAATTTTTAAAGAACATTTAAAACTGTGGTGCCCGATATATTTTCACAATCATAACCATGATATGATCATCTAATAATCTTAATAACAAGAGATCTAAAAAATAGATGAAATATGAAGATTCGAAGATAGTTAACATGGAAAAACGATGAGTTAAGAAGTCCTACAATCACACACACATTCACAAAATATAGGGTACAAAAAATCATTTTGAAAACATGGAATGTTTACCTAAAAGGTAGGAATTATTTACCAAATTGCCTTGTTATCAATCAAAACACAGGAGACATTTGCATAGCAACTGCCGAATAACAATCTGCAAGGATGAAGAGATCCGCACGGGAGGAGCAAAGCATAGCATCCAAAGTTCTAGAAAATGGGTAACATTAATTTATAAGAACTGACAAAATTAACTACATAATAAGGTGAACCTCATCAATGCAAAATAACTAAATGTACCTATATTTCTACCTAATCCATCCAACCTATAGCTCTATATAATCACCTATCGAGAAGATTCTAAATGGAACACCCACCTGTTAGTTTTAGTGTACTTTTGTTTAAATAAAATTTCAATCAATGGCAAGCATGTTAGACAAGGAATGTTATTCATTATTTCATTATAAAAAACGGTAATGCACGTTGCATTACAACATAATCTAAGGTAACAAATTGCAGTGCAATATAAAAATTGATTATTGTTAACACTAAGCCAAACGTAAGCACTAAGCACACTTGACAATGAAATGAATATAAATCTTTTCGTTTTTTCTATAAGAAATATACCATGTTCATGCAACCTGAAACTCTATAAAAAATATACCAGAAAAAGGGCTGAGGAATAACCCTAAAGCATGCACTATTCAGAAAATTTATGGAAAAAAAAGTAAATCTTATATCGACTACTGCAAGGAAAAAAACAAGATGTAAGGAAGCTAATTAAAACATTAAATGATATCGGAGGATAGTAACGGTAACTTACATGAATTAAGCAAAACATATAATGCATCATAGTTGCCGGGACAAGTCATATATAAATATTCCAAAAAGAGAATTATTTCTCAATATTGTAAGTTTGATTATAAGTAATTTCAGCATCAACAGCTAGCAGTTGTATTGTAATGTGAACGCAGGCATTCACCACCATAAATATTAATACGCAAACATTTAAGAAACAGTTATTTTTTCCATTTCAGGCCTAAATATATTCAAATAAATTAGAAAAAACATTCTTAACCGATTTGACTTGTCAAACAATGTGCACACATAAAATATTTGTATTGGTGTATATATAACTAAAGAATATTTATTTAAATTTCTAACAAAATAAAGTAGTTGGACTTAAATAATTATAAAATATTTTAGAGATATTACTACTAAATACACATAAAATTTTCTAAGTCGATTACAAATACTATCCTGTTTCGAATATCAATGCAATGGACATACCATGAAAATGACAACATTCCGCACAATGAACATTTTCTTCTGAACGATAAAACATCCAGTTTAATTTCAAAAACATTTTAACTTGTTTAAGCAACTAAGCCTAGATTTAGTTTGCTGATTGCTCAGATAAAATAGGTATTTCTGACAGGTTCTGGGCAAATGATTCATGATATTAAAACAGCTACCTTGTAAAAGCTGTAAAGAATGTAAGAATCAAGGGTGTTTGGACATTGACTAAAAAGTTTTTTTTTTTTTTAATTTTAAGTTGTGGTTATATTTCAAAAGATATAAAAGTATAACCACATTTACATATGAAAGTATAACTTACTTCTCACCACACACATGAGTACTAGAGCAAAGTCCATTTTTTCAATCAATGGAAAGTATGTTAGACAAGGAAAAATATTCATTATTCCATTATAAAAAATGGTAATGCATGTTGCATTATAACATAATCTAAGGTAACAAATTGCAGTACAATATACAAAATGATTATTGTTAACACTAAGTCAAACATAAGCACTAAGCACACTTGACAATGAAATGAATATAAATCTTCTTGTTCTTTTCTATAATAAAAATACTATGTTCACGCAACCTGAAACAACTATGAATATTAGATGAATTAAAAAAAAGAAAATCTTTTTTCATTTACGTTTATCAGGGATGATGAATTCTCCTTTCTATATTCTATATTAACTAGAACTTTTTTTAAGAAGTATTTTGAATGCATCCATACTGCCAACTCAAACAGCACTCAATAGCAATAGGATAACCATATTATTTCTCGTTAGATAATGTTTTTTCAATCATAAATTAATAATGAAGTAAATGCAAAAGGAAAATTGATATGTTAAGGCACAAAGAATAAAAAGGAAAACAGACTAACATTCCAAATGCAACTCACCCATTCACCATGTTTTTCTTACTCTTTTTCTTTACTTCATTCAAAATTGGTAAACTAACGAAATTCTTCGACTGATTACCATTAGTTCTCATTGATTTTGTGCATCCAATAAACCCACTCATTCATTAACTTAATTCATTTTAAAGTTGCTTCAGGGTAATAGGATAATCAAACTATTTTTTGTAGTCATCACAGAGCTTTTCACATAACTACTTGAGCCCTCTTGGTTTAATATTAAAGCATGTAAAATATCCACAGCCCCCACATAAGTAATGTTATATGTTCCCTTAAATGCAAACTTTCCTTCCAAAAAAAGTCCATTATTTTCATTGGGCACCACCCACATGTCATAGGTTGCATGCTGCATGCCAAAAACATGCACGCATCTCCAATGCTTGCATGGATTTTGGGCAATTCCACATGGATGAACTGTTTTCCTTACATGCAATGTCATCCTAGGCTTTTTGTATCGTCATATATCAAAGTAAAAAAAAAAAAAAAAAAAAATATTTTGTATATTTTAGTGCATTTTTGTATAGGATGAAAGGAACTGGCTGATGATACAATAATGTCTAGTATGTCAATAAGAGAGCAGTGTATAAAAGTAAAAGAGAAGTGTTTACCAACAGTTTCTTTGCAGTTTCCTTTTCCCTTTTATATTATCCATTCTTTAGGGGGTATGATTTTTAATATCATGATTTATGTTAGGCTATATACATTTAGAAACGTGTGAACAATAGTTTATTATAGTTAATAGTAAATGCAGAAATTATCTCTCGTATGATTCATTTGATTAAAAAAAAAAAAAAAAGTGGAAGATGATAAATATGAATTTATAAAAAATGAATCAAAATGAAGTATTGGATTGATGCGTTAGACTTGTGGATGCCAAAAAAATGTCGCTTTTTGTGTCAGCTAACTATCTGTATCAGCAACAACAAGCATAACAGTACAATTTTTGTTATACAAAGTCGCTACTATGTTGTTCAATGATGAATCTTACGAGTAAATAATATCACAATGAAACTGCAACTTTCAATTATCTTTTGATATAACTGCAAGTTTTATTTCAGCAAAATTATGCTATAGCAATAATGTATAAGATATAACAAGTATAATTGACCAATAGAATGATTTTTTTTTTTTTTTTTGAAATTTTGTTTGAAACTAACAAAAAGAATTTTTTTTGTTTTTTTCTTCAAGTAACTCTCATATGGAAAAATATATACCAAGTGTTTGCAGCTAACACTGTGTGGATGTAGTGTTTTTCACTTTCCCTAAGTATAGACATATTATGTTACAAATCAAAGTGTGTTTCTGACAATCTATGATTAAACCACAAGACATAATTATGAAAAAAAAAACTCCTAAAGATATTCGCCTGCTTTAAGTAAACCAAAATGTGAAACATATGACTATAACTAGGTCATTTTGACATATACTAGTGCGTTAAAGAATGTTGCAAGTTTTGCTTCCATTAGAGCGTTAAAAACAAATGATTATAAGTATATAATTTTTACTTACACTAGAATTAAAACTCTGAAATGTTTTAGTTACACTAGAGTGTTACACATGATTATAAGTAGATTTCTACTTATGTTTACTTCATTATGCATGCACAGTACACAATAAAGCATTGAGAAAATTCATCACCGTGCAAAATTAGTAACCATGAAAAACATGTACTGAGGATGAATTAAAGCACGGTACTTCGACTGTCAGGAATTTACTTAGGTGGTACTCAAACAGTCCAAGTAGTATCTATTTACATAAACAATCTTAGAACCTATATATTCATACAAAATTACCAATTATGTACCCTTTATTTATAAATACTGAGGTCCTAGAAAAGGAAATGATAATTTTTCATTATAATTTATTAATTTCTCTACTTTATTTACAAAGTCTAACACCAGCAACAACTTGCAATACACCACTGTCTAGTTTTGAAGTAAGGAAAAATATAATGAACAATGAAAGAAAAAGGTGAAAATTAAAAGAAGAAGCACCTTTAGAGGTGAAATACTAGGAGTTTCTAAGAGAAAGACTGCCTAGCTTTGAAGGAAGGAAAAATATAATGAAGAATGAAAAAAAAATGTGAAAATTAAAAAAAGAAGCACCTTTAGAGATGAAATACTAGGAGTTTCCAAGAGAAATACTACCTAGTTTTGAAGGAAGGAAAAATATAATGAACAATGAAAGAAAAAGGTGAAAATTAAAAGAAGAAGCACCTTTAGGGGTGAAATACTAGGAGTTTCCAAGAGAAAGACCGCTATAAAACGCCGGAGAGGAGAGCCATTTGAATCAAGCTTGAAATACCTAAATCTTTCCAAGATTGGATCGTCATGAAGAGATCAAAATTCAAATCCATCATTGCCGAATATGTTTATTCAATCGCAGTAATAGATCGACTATAGTTTATTCTCATGAAATTGGGTTTTCTTCCGATTTGGGGCTGAAGCGGGTAATTTTCTGAAGGATTGAAAAAGGTTGAAGGCGACAGGTGATCAAACGGACTTAGGACCGTCGGATGAGTAGATTATTATTGCAGATCATGACATAGATCCAACAGCTCATACCATTTTCGCATGGATCACAAGAAAATCCAAGGGTTCATATTATATTAAGTTTTAAATAAATTTTTCCAGAACAAATTGGGAAAGATGACGATGAGTGAATGTGAAAACAAACGTGATTTGCGAAAATTAAGATAGAATGCCAAAGTACATTTTTAAAGTGTGTTAATATTGCTTTTTGTGTGTTGCTAAAATCACCAAGGAAAGTGCTTTCTAATACCATGAATAAAAATAATTAACCTAATAAATTTTATGTACTTCCAAATACCAAACTATTTTCATATGACATTCAATTATCGTGCAAAACTATTTTGCATAGCGAACAATCATCGATCAACATCGTTTTCAAGGTAATAACCACCAAACCACTGTTATTCGATGGTTGATCGCCGTAGAGAACAGTGTTGATCGGCATTGCTCGCTGTGTGAAAAAAAATGAAAGTCGTGGGTGGTAAAAAAAATCAGATGTCGCCTTGTGAAATTTTACATATTATATACCGCGTTTTGGTTTACTTTTTCATTGTAAATAAGCTAAACCATTGCACTAGATATTTAAGCGCCATCAAAAATTCTTTAACAGCTATTAATATAAGCTTTTCTTGTAGTGAATCCAACAGTTTACAACAAAGCATACCATAACTTAAATATGACAGAGCATCCAACAGTGGATCCAGAACAAAGGCAGATATTAGAAGAATATACCAAGAGAAGTCATGACAGATGCAAGGTCAAGGCACTAGCGTTTTGAGGCAGAAGTGAAGTGAAGCCTACAAGAAATTTACCAATAGAAACAATATGTTAACCAATGTTAATTTCCAGCAGCGCTAATCGTTTTATAATAAGAAACCTTAAGTAAATAAGCAAATTTTAGAAGAAGAAAAAAACTTCTTAATTGAGATGATGAGCTATAGTGGCTTCAGGAGTGGTAAAAAATGGGTCGCGTGAGAATTGTGGGAAGAGGGGGGAAAGTTTTCAGCGAGAGAAAAGGAATTCCAATTTGTAGTTTACAGGGTAGGTTACATTTCCAATTTGTAGGTTGTGCGCACAAAATATCTGCATATGCACTTGCGCATAGGGTGTATACATTCTTATATTATTTAGCTTTGGGTTTAAGGTATTTATTTTTTATTATTTTTTAGTTACGTAACTTACATTCGAAGTAACAAGCAAAAGCTACCACATATGAACCCTACTCGTAGTAAATTTGTAATCCTATAATAGTTTAATATTTCGGACACGATTGAACTGTTTTCGTCGAATTCCGAGTCTGTTTGTAAAACTTTCTTTATAATCTCAAACGGTTAAATAATACGTGTTTAGATCACATACGGTCACAAAATAAATCTAATTGACCCAAAACTGGAAATCTTACAATAATTAATCATTATGGATTTAATAAATTTCGCTTTATTGAAAATGATAGCCGTTTGAAAATTGGTTATTCTTAAATTTCATATTTGATCGATATAGTATAAATTGATCGTAAAATAATTCAATTTAATAATAATAAATTATTATCATCGTATATACATAAATAGATTTTCATATAGCTCCAAACTAGACATATTTCATCCATGACTCAATATTTCAAACTTCAGGTTAAACGGTATTCATTTTATAAAAAAACTCGTTTATATTATTAAATAAATTGTTACAATTTACAAATTGTTACTACCAAAATTAACACTGAGACAGGCTAATGTGAAGGAGTATCAGACCATCATAAGCATAGAAGAGCAATCCGGAAGCAAAGACCCGACACAGGGCAAGCCTGAAAGCATAAAGGAAGCCTTCGGAACAGCGAGCAAACAATATCCTCATCAAAGGATGAAGCTTGGATCTAATGGAAAAAGAGAATACCGGGAGGATAGCTTTGGCACGGAAAATAACTAGCATAAGCTCATTTCTGGGGACAAGTCACCTAAAACCGGAAGCAAATAAAGATGGAACAAAGACCTACAACCTGATACCAAAGAAAGGCGAAAGGGCTATCAGCATTTACTTTCTTAATATCGATACAGAAGGAGACTTAAACATCAAAGGCACAGAGCTCGAAACATGAGGAAGCTATCCGGAAGCCAACTACCGGGACTCAAGCTTAATAAACACTGAAAGGCAATTTTAGTAATCAACGGACAAGATGTCGGAAGCACCCCTCCGGAAGACCGAATTCCACTTCAGGAATATGCCGAAAGGTAAGTTAAAGCTTCTAAAATGACAGTCTATCCACTCTAATCCGCTTAGTGTTGATATCGAATGGTGTGGCGATTCCCGAAATAACACACTTGAAACACTAAGGCAAGCCTCATGAAAAATTAATAGTAGGATCAAAAGCTCATAACGAAAACCAAAGCTATCCATACCAACAGGCTTGGTATCGATACAAGGAAGGGAGAGACAACGTTAAAGAGAAGTTCCAAGGTCCGAGACCATCCTTCCGAGAGTCAACGACCATCCTTTTGAGAGCCGAAACCGACACCCTAAAAGCAATAAACAAAGCCAATAGAGCGGCCAAGAGCCAGAGCAACTGGAACCAAAAGGGAAAGCGACCGATGGATGCTTCTGCTGGCCCAATGGCAAAAAGGCCCTCGATTTGTCTATAAATAAGACCCTAAGGATCTCATTTTCGAGGCTGAATTCTCATTTCTCATTCTTGTACTCTTTTCTTTTGGAGTAAACCCTAATCTCTAAATCAATTTAGGGATTTCTATTGTAATTACTTATGTACTTCAAATCAAAGATCAATAAAGAGCGGATCAACACTTAGCATATTTCTTATGAGCTACTTATGAGCTTTCTTTGTTATTTCCTACACAAAGTGCTTTGTGCTTCCAACGTAGCAAAGGCTTCATATATAGGCTTAAACCGAACCTCTTCCTACAAGCCATTTAGCTTTCGATCTAGTGTTGTGCTTAGGATACCCTTATCCCAAGGTAACTTTTGGTTCTTAAGCCGTTTGAGCGTGATACTCACCCCTTGAGGGTAGAGCAACTAATCTTTCAAACTTTAGACTTTGATATCTAGGAAATGGTGTAGTAACTCAAACATGTAGAAACTAAATAACCCCATTTTTCCCTTAGGTCTACTACCGTAGACCTATCTCTGGTGTTGACAAAAAATATCGCTAACATAAACGATTCCATAGCAACTTTCTGGAAATTTGATTTGGGCATAACTCATAATCTTGATTTTTCACTTCCATTAGAAAATATAGTTAAGTAGATTTGAATGTTTCTTATTTCAAAGAAATCTGACTTATAACGAATCTTGTATATCCAATTAAAATTCAAACTGTAATATTACGAACAACCCCGACGTTACAAGCTCGTTTTAAATTATATTATAAATAATACGTTCAAACGTCGTTTTATAAATAAATTCATTATTATAATATGAATCTATACACAATTAAATCTCTTATATTATCCAATTCACACAATATTGCAAATTCAACTATTTCTGACTATTTCAGAAATTAAGTTTATTATTCCGCTATTTATATCAGTTAAATAACCAAATTATTTAATTCAAAGTCGTTTAAATTAACAAACCACTATTATATTAATTGTTAAATTGTTAAAAATCCGAGACATTAGACTCAATATAGTTTGGTTTTTGAGTTAATTGGAAAAGTAAATTCATATATTCGATACTTCTAAAACGATACCGATTTAGATTATTTTGAAAATAAGATTTGATTTTATAAATAAATATCTATCTGAGCATATTTATACATGAGAAGAACGATTATTATTATTATTGGAAAAAGGAAAACATATATAAATACCAAAAGCGAGATAATAACCAATCTCTAGTGGCTAACAAAAACGATCTAGTAGAAAATTAAAAACCGTAAAAAGTAGAAAAAACTGCCTAAAATAAAACATAAACCCATCACAACACACAGATACAGCAGAGCCCCACTCAATCAAAGAACAACAAAGTAGAAAAGGAAGTCAGCAAGGCAAGTAGAGAACCAGAAACCAAAGGGTAAAAGCTAGGGAACTCCCCACAGCTCCAACCCAAAAGAAAGCCCTGGATCTTCGAGCACCCGCCACAAAAGTATCACGCTCCAGCCAAGGGAAGTAGTGCCAATAAGCCAAACAAAGACAATCCAAGTAGTCACAGACACACAAACCAAAAGCTATCGTGCTTGCTCCAGCTCCCTGTATCTATAGAAAACCTTACGAAACAAGAGAGCACCAAGGAACCATCATTAGACGCATGCTAACCCGAAGCCTGCACATGAAACAAAAAAATTGGCTTTGGGGGAAGTGGGAGGGGAGCGGGAGGACAACCCGAAAGGATAACACCAACCAAGCACAAAATCAAAACAAATCAACCAACATCAGCTCGGGGAAAAGGTCCAAAAAACATCGAAAATACAAGACAAACTCTGCAAGCGGGAACGAATGATACCCAAGAAAGGCCTGTCACAAAAAGCAGGGAAAACATCATCCTTAACCCGTCGAATGATGGAAGACGGGTTCATGGGAACCTCATCGAACACAACCTTATTCCGTGTTCACCAAACGTGCTAACATATCATACAAGGAATCTGACAAAAAATGATAGATCGAAGGAACTTTTCGGTAATTCCTTCCAACCAAAGGCGAAGCAAGTCAAGAAAAGAGAAAGCATTATCTCAGAGACCAACCTGCAGATTCTCAAAGTAAGACTAGACAGCTCGACCATAAAGACCCTCAAGAAAAAAATATTGATGAAACTTCGAATATTTTCAATGTAATAGTATATAAGCTTATGCTTAAATTTGGTTGAAAAGTTTACAAAATTGAAAATTTCTTTGTAATCAACTATCCAATCAAATTTATTATCCATCAACTAATCTCAATAACGGTAGTTAATTCCACGATTTTCCTGAATAGGTTTTGATTGATAGAATAGATATATGTTGCATTAGTTAGTAAAATTATAATTATTTTGATGTTTGAAGAGTCGAAGGAAAAGTTAGGTCTTGTGCATGTATAGAAAGGGATAGTTAGAAAATAGTTATATGATTTTTTTAGTAAGTTTGGGTTTTGTCTTATTAGGTTGTTAATGAACGTTGAATACAACTTAATTTATTTTTTATAAGGATGATGTTATCAAATATTTATATCATTATTCACGAAACGAGTTGTTATGTAAACTACAACAAGTTTTAACTACACTCACATGATTTACCAACATTAATAACTAGACTTGCATTAGATAAAAACACTGAATGTTTAATTGATTTAAGACTTCTTAAAAACTGAATTAAAGACTGAAATAAAGACCGATATTTAGTCTTCAAGCGGTCTTAATGATTATGAACCGAATTGAGACTGGATCTCAGTCTTTAACTTGGAATTTTAAAGACTACTTTTTTCAGTTTTTATTTTGTCTCAAATTAGAGACTGAGTAATTACAGTCTTTATTTTTCAGTCTTTATATTGATGTTTTTTAGTAGTGTATCTGGAAGTATTCAAGTTATCATAAATATATTGAACAAAGAATTATTACTATAAAGTGAACGGTGGTATAGCCAATATAGTACCAGTGAGTTGTTTTTTCTTTCCTAGCCTAGATGGAAGTACGCTATCGTGAACAAATGCAAACTTATATCGAGGAATTTGTGGATCATTGGCCTCAACCCTTCTAACTTGGCTGTCGACACGTAGCACAATTGTCCATGGTTTATCGATAGATTTGTAGTTGTCCTCCAAGTAAAGAATGTTGAACCTAGTAATTTCATACACCCCATCTTCTTCAAACACGTTTTCAAAATGATTCAAATTGGGTTTGCGTACCACAGCCATTTTTTCATTTCCCTGACAATGAAAATTTTAAAAGAGTTAGAAAATTGAACAAATGGATAATGTCATAATCAATGACAAAATACCGCAGTATCAAGAAACTGCATGTTGAGAGAATATGGCTCATTTGTTTTCTGACTGATCAGCGACCAAAATCTGCCTACTCGGACCTTAATTGTAGACCAGTTAGTGCCGTAGTTCAATTCGGATAGCAGTCTGAGGTTTGGATTTGCAGTACCTGAAAGTTACGTTAATGTCGTAGTAATTATATGTAATTAATGTCAAAATATCACCAAATGGACAACATCTTAGATATTAAAGAAAACACGCATGAGAATGTAAAAAGTAATAGGTGGTGGAAGGACAAAAATTTACCCATTGTTGATGTGAAGTGAAAGCAATAATATGATGGAGGAAGTGAGATGAAAGATGTGATGTTTATGTGGAGAGAATAAAAATTGCTGTCCGACAAAATATAGGTGGAAAAAAAGTTAGCGGTTACGAAAAAGAAAAGGTGGACGTTGTAAATTCAGTTAACGTAAAATACGTGGGCAGTTAGGGTGCGTTCGCAGCCAAAATTTGGCACGCTCATTTTTTTTTTTGGCGTCTGACGCGTCGGACGCTAGCACCTTTTACCCCTTTCCAGATTCCACGATTCTCGAACGTTGGAAAAGTAACTGTTGGTGTCCGACGCGTCGGACGCCAACGGTTTATTTTCCAACGTACCCTTTCGCTGGCTATAAGAACGGACCCCCCCCCCCTTTCCTCCCCATCCCAACCCGAAACCTCTCCCCTTTTACCCCATATTTTGAATTTTTTAAGCAATTTCGAGCTGCAAAAACGGTAAAAAAAATTATAGTTGAGTTTGTTTTTCAATTCTCTACCATATATATTTTTATTTTATTTTTGTTTACGCAGATGGCTTCCATTTCCACCACTGCTATCTCGCAGCCATTTGCGAATTGGACGGACGACCGGAAGTCCGCTTTCATAGATGTTTGCGTTGAGTTCATAGCGGAGCGCGATACAAGCGTCAGTGGGTTCTACGCAACAGTCGCAACAACAATGAACAACCGTTTAAATCTGGAGTTCACAGAAAACCAGATTAAAAACAAATGGGACAACATGAAGCGAGTTTCTCGCGATTGGGACATGCTGCTTAGAACACCTGGGGGTGTATGGAATGCAGAGTTCGATTATCTAGTCGATCCTGATGATTTTGGAGTACCGGCGGTGGCAGACCATTCAGATAATTTAGGAAGCACTCGCCGATGAAGTTTCGAGAGCAGGACATTATGTTCGAGGGTTGTTTGCGGAAAGATACTTGTGTGTATCTGATTCCTCCGGTTGCACCTCCTACTGCATCAGCACCTCCACCAGCGCCTGTGCAACCTGCTTCTTTCTCCCCTGCCGACGATACGAGACAGCTTGCTGCTCGTTGCTTGGAGCTTCTTCAGAGATCGGGTACGCGTGCGGACCTTTGGGAGATTCTGACGATTTTCCGCAATGATGAGCGGAATGTGGATATTGTTCAGGAGCTTAGCGATGAGGGCATATGTGGGTTTATTTCAGCGGAGTTGAGTCAGTTACCTCATCATCGTTTATTTTAGATTTTCATGTACTTGTTTTAGTTCCAGTCTTTGTGTGTTTGCTATGTTTTATGAAAAACGTTGTCGTTTATTTTATGAAATATGTTATCATTTTGTTTGATGCAATTAGAATTTAATTAAATCAAAACCATTAATTTAACAATTAAATACCACGCTCAAATACCCCGTTCGTAGCTAAAAACACATTTCCCCTTCGCTACAATACCACACTCAAATGCCACGCTCAAATGCCACGCTCACGTTCGTTAAGAACACACCCTTAGTATAAGTTCGTTGTACGTATTGAAAATGAGTGAAACTGCAGTTAACTTATGGACATGTACAGTTTTATTAACCATAACTGATTCTTTGCCAGCGTGGAATGGTTGTTTGCATGCAGTTTAAATTTAAATATGCTCGTGGTTTGCAAGACATTGAAAGGCAGACACGTGCGTTTATATATTCATACCAGTACGAAATACATAATACATAGTCATTTAATTAAATGAAGGCATAGTAAAAGGTATAGGACAGAGAGTGCAGAGGGTGTAATTTAAGAAAAAGGGAGTGTACTAAAAAAGTATACTACTTAACAGAGCCGGCCCTGGGCATAGGCGACCTAGGCGGTTGCCTAGGGCCTCGGCTTCGGTGGGAGGAGGAGGAGGGAGAAACGAGGCCTCAATGTTTTGGGTTTTCGGGGATACTGAAACTTCCTATTTGTCTTTCAAAGTGTAAAATGTTATGGCTTGGTGGAAACGCAGACAAATCTCTACTCTACAACTTGAGTTCAAGTCTTGGTGTGCTCAACTTTGTGTATTTTATGAAAAAAATCTGCTGCATTGCTTGCACCTTTGATGAAATGTTGGGCCTCAAAAATTTTTTTTGGCCTAGGGCCACTACTTCCCCAGGGCCGGCACTGCTACTTAATCTACCTGCTCGTCAGACATAGTCATAACAGTACTACATGCTGCTCAGTGAAATGTATATATAAAACTCAGATTTTTTTTTTAAGGAGGATAATAAGAAGGCAAAGGTTAGTTTGCACACAAAAGTTAGTTGTGCCTTTTAAACGCCGAAGTTTATAGTAAACAAGAAGTAAGAAAATTTTTCAGACATAAGGGATCAACAATAAAATAAAATCAATGTTGAAATAAAAATAGGAATTTTTTGACATTGCTGTTGAGTTGGTACAGAAAGTATATAACTTTTAAAAATGATTGATTTATTAGAGTTATGTTGTGTCCTTTTATATATGCCAATATTTTGATATATGTGTGTGTGTGTTTTTCCTATGTTTGGGGTGGGGGGAGGGAGAGCTAGTTTGTTCACACTTATTTAACTGATGTTATGTTCACACTGTCGGATTTGTGGCCCATTTGTTATGGCCGTAAACCCATTATTAACAGCCCATTTTACCTTAACCACCCAATAATTATGTTTCACGTTGTAACCGCTTGATGATGGAAAAAGTGGTATAAGAAAAGAACGTGATTCCTTTTCTGATTACGGTTCACCAAAACCTACTCTCAAAGAACGAAAACACCATCTAAATCGAGAATAAGGGTTTGGAAACAAAATCAGAGAAAAAGAATTGGAGATAAAGAATCGAAATTGAAGAAGAAGAGCATACAAATCCATCCGATTTCGCTTAGCAATGGCTGGAGGTACTCTTTGATCCTCTTATTTGCTTCCGCCTTTGTTTTATGCAGTAGTTAGAAATCTAACATATGGTATCAGAGCGATAATCGCCTCTGCCTTGCTATAAATGGAGACTGCCATCGTTTTGTTGAAAATCCCCTTTGCCGATTTGCCTTTTTTTTTTGTTTAATAATAATAATAATGAGTCTTCTATTTTCGTGGTTGAATAAGTCTTCATTCGGAAGAGTAGATGCTTTCGGCTGTGTCAGTTTTGACATTAATTAAACTTTGCTTTAATTCTACATCTTCATGCCATGAAAGGTTTGCTGGTCCATTTAATTTATTGCTTTCAATGGAAAAGTGGCAGGGAAGGCATGGGTTCTTTGATAATAATAAAATATGAGCCACTTTCTCATTTTTATTGGTATACTACAGGGATGGCATGGGTTTGATATTAATAAAATATTAACCACTTACTCATTTTTTTAATGACTAGAGAAGCTTCCGCATAGTTTTCATGATGCATATATGTTAGCACAGTAAGAATGTTGTTTTGAAGCACAGCAACATTTTTCATGTTGTAAGAACGTTGACTGAAGCACTCATATGCATAGGCTTTCATGTTATAACATGACATGTAGACTTGCTTTCTTTTCTAGTCAGCCAACAATTTTGGTTGTACCGATTTTTTTTTTTTTTTTAAAAAAAGTAAAAAGTTGTGTCCTTTATACATTTTAAGCAAGGTATATGTGTACAAAACAATGTGAAATGTCAAGTGATTGAGCAAATTTTATTAGTTAGGGAGTAGCCACAGCATCTCTAATTACTTAAAAATTTTGATAAACTAAAATCACATGTGGATACTAGACATTGATTGTAATTAATCATGTGTAACATAATAAGGTTTGCCCACAGAAAATTTTATTGTTTTGCATGATTAATTAGGGTGATGTAACATATTGTGTTTCTTAATCTACCCACAGGAGTTAAGAAATAATGATTTGATAGTTTCACTATAAGATTAAATTTATGAATCTGATTTGAGTAGACTTTAGCCCACAGGCAAGTTTTATGTCACCGGATTCATATGTGCATAGTTTACATTGGTAAATTATGATAAAATTACAGTCTCGGTTTATTATGTTAATAAGCATATTTTATTTTATTTGCAGTAATTTTACCTGGAAATATTTCTGATATTAAATGTGACATTCCTGAATTAAGAGGTGATAACTACAAGGTATGGAAGGAGAGAGTGTTACTGCATTTGGGATGGATGGATATTGATTATGCTATTCGGAAAGACGAACCACCTAGCATAACGGAGAATAGTACTCCTGAAGCTATTGATCTTTATGAAAAGTGGGAGCGATCTAATCGTCTTTCAGTTATGTTCATAAAGACCAAGATCTGTGCTAGTATTAGGGGTTCAGTCGATCAACATGTTAAAGTCAAGGATCTTCTTGAAGCCATCGATGAGCAGTTTGCATCCTCTGATAAGGCTCTCGCCAGTACCTTGATTATGAAGTTCTCATCCATGAGGCACACTGAAGTTAAGGGAGTGCGTGATTATATCATGCGCATGAGGGATATAGCGGCTCAACTAAAGGCTTTAGAAGTTACCATGTCTGAATCTTTCTTGGTCCATTACATTCTGTGCACTCTACCTCAACAGTATGCCCCATTTAAGATCTCTTACAACACACATAAGGACAAATGGTTAATTAATGAGCTTATGACCATGTGTGCTGAAGAGGAGGGTAGACTGTTGATGGAAGAGGGCGAAAAGGTGAACCTTGCTACGACTTCTTATTCAAAGAAGAAAAAGGATCACAATAAGGAAAAAGAAAAAGGAAAGATTCATGCGAATCAAGTCGTGAAGAAGGAGTCAAAGTGTTACTTCTGTAAAAAGAAGGGACACATTAAGAAGGACTGCATTAAGTTTAAAGCATGGCTTGAGAAGAAAGGTAATTTTCCAGCATTTGTTTGTTATGAATCTAATATGGTTAATGTTAATCATGATACATGGTGGATTGATACTGGGACTACAATCCATGTTTCGAATACCTTGCAGGGTATGACAAACCTAAGGAAACCAGTGGACAGTGAAAGACTTATCTATTCAGGCAACAAGATAGCTTCACGTGTGGAAACCGTTGGGACATGCAGTTTTGTTTTAAGTAGTGGTTTTACTTTATGTTCAGAAAAAACATTCTATGTTCCTAATTTTGCAAGGAATTTGATTTCTGTATCTAGACTTGTACCTTTTGGATTTTCCTTTAATTTTTCAGAATCTGGTTTTAGTATTATCAAAAATTCTGAAGTTATTGGCTATGGTACATTGTCTGATAATTTATTTCATCTTGACTTGCAAAATGATACCACTCATAATTCTATGCATGTTAATGTTGGTTTAAAAAGATGTATTATGAATGAGGATTCTTCTATGTTGTGGCATCAGAGATTAGGACACATCTCCATTGACAGAATTAAGAGGTTAGTAAAGGAAGGGGTACTTGGTACTCTAGACTTTACTGATTTCGACACTTGTGTTAGTTGCATTAAAGGAAAGCAAACTAATAAACACAAAATTGGTGCCAAAAGGAGTTCTGACTTATTAGAAATCATACATACGGACATTTGTTGCTCGGACATGAATGCTGATGATCCAAAATACTTTATCACCTTCATAGATGATTATTCGCGATATATGTATCTCTACTTACTTCGTTCCAAAGACGAAGCTTTAAATGCCTTTAAATTGTTTAAGGCTGAAGTAGAGAATCAATGTGGTAAGCACATTAAGATCGTGAGATCAGATCGAGGTGGAGAGTATTATGGTAGATACACTGAAAACGGACAAGCGCCTGGTCCATTTGCTAAATTTCTTCAAGAGCATGGGATTGTTCCCCAATACACTATGCCTGGTTCTCCAGACCAGAATGGTGTAGCTGAAAGAAGAAATCAGACATTAATTGATATGGTGCGTAGCATGAGAAGTAATGTTAAACTTCCATCATTTTTGTGGACCGATGCTCTTAAGACGGCAGCATATATATTAAACCGGGTTCCATCCAAGGTCGTCTCTAAGACGCCTTTTGAGTTATTCAAAGGTTGGAAACCGAGTTTGCGACATATACGCATTTGGGGATGTCCGTCTGAAGTGAGAATCTACAACCCACAAGAGAAGAAACTTGACCCTAGGACTATTAGTGGGTATTTCATTGGATATGCCGAGAAGTCAAAGGGTTATAGATTCTATTGTCCGTCCCATAATACCAGGATTGTGGAATCAAGAAATGCTAAATTTCTTGAGAATGATTTGATCAGTGGGAGTGATCAATTTCAGAATATTATTCCTGAAAAAGACCACCATGAGGTTCCACCTTCTGATTCAAGTGATAGATTGATTGTCATTCACACTCCTCAAGTTAAGCCGAGTGTTAGACAACCAAATATAGAAATTCCACAAAATATTGATCAAAATCCGATAGATCATGTTGTAAATGAGGATTTGGTTCATAATGAGAATGAACAAGTCCCATTAAGAAGATCTACTCGAGAAAGGCGATCAGCTATTCCTGATGATTATGAAGTGTATCTACAAGAATCGGATTATAATATTGGAGTCGATAACGATCCTTTGTCATTTTCACAAGCCATAAGTTCTACAGATTCAAACTTATGGATGAATGCTATGAAAGAAGAGATGAATTCAATGACTTCTAATCGAGTTTGGAATCTTGTCGAGTTGCCTGATGGTGTAAAAATCATTGGATGCAAGTGGGTTTTTAAGACAAAAAGAGACTCACTAGGCAACATCGAAAGATATAAAGCGAGACTCGTTGCTAAAGGGTTCACTCAAAGAGAAGGAATCGACTACACGGAGACATTTTCTCCTGTATCAAAGAAAGATTCCCTTCGTGTAATTATGGCATTAGTAGCTCATTTTGATTTCGAGCTACATCAAATGGATGTGAAAACGACATTCCTTAATGGTGATTTAGAGGAAGAAGTTTATATGAAACAACCTGAAGGATTCTCCTCTAAGGATGGTGAACATTTGGTTTGTAAGTTGAATAAATCCATATATGGGTTAAAACAAGCCTCCCGCCAGTGGTATAAGAAATTCCATGAAATAATTACTTCATTTGGTTTCGAAGAAAATATCATGGATCAATGTATATATCTTAAGGTCAGTGGGAGTAAGATTTGTTTTCTTGTATTATATGTGAATGATATTTTGCTTGCAACCAATAATAAAGGGTTGCTACATGAGGTAAAACAGTTCCTTTCAAGAAACTTTGATATGAAAGATATGGGCGATGCATCTTATGTCATTGGCATTAAGATCCATAGGGATAGATCTCGAGGCATTTTAGGATTGTCTCAAGAGGCCTATATCAACAAAGTACTTGAAAGATTTAGAATGAAAGACTGTTCACCAAGTGCAGCACCCATTGTGAAGGGAGATCGGTTTAGTTTGGACCAGTTCCCTAGGAATGATTTTGAAAGAGAACAGATGAAAAATATTCCATATGCTTCAGCTGTTGGTAGCATAATGTATGCCCAGGTCTGTACCAGACCTGATATTGCATATGCAGTTGGGGTATTAGGAAGATATCAGAGTAATCCAGGAATCGATCATTGGAAGGCTGCAAAGAAAGTGATGAGGTACCTTAAGGGTACTAAGGATTACATGCTTATGTATAGAAGAACCGATAATCTGGAAGTGGTAGGCTATTCAGACTCTGACTACGGTGGCTGCAGTGATTCACTTAAATCCACATCAGGATATGTGTTCATGCTAGCTGATGGTGCCGTATCGTGGAGAAGTGCAAAGCAAACTTTGACGGCTAGTTCCACTATGGTCGCAAAGTTTATTTCTTGCTTTGAGGCTATCTCGCATGGTGTTTGGTTGAAAAGTTTCATATCTGGACTTAGAGTTGTTGACTCTATTGATCGGCCGATAAGAATGTATTGTGACAATTCAGCAGCTATCTTCATGGCTAATAGGAGTGGAAGTCAAAATAAACACATTGACATAAAATATCTAGTCGTGAAGGAACGTGTTCAAGAAGGAAAAGTGATCATCGAGCACATTAGCACTGATTTAATGATTGCTGATCCCTTGACTAAAGGCATGCCAATTAAGACTTTTAGGGATCATGTAGTGAAAATGGGACTTGCACCCATTATGTAGTACATTCATTATGTTTTTTATTGAACTTTTATTGTGTTGGATATTTTCTCTTTTGGATTTATGCGCATATTTTATTATGTTGAGAAATATCATTTGTTTGAACCTAGAGTAAACATGAGGTTTACTCATTAAGTTGAGTGCGCGTGTGGTTGTTGAGAATTTGATATATTGTGATACATGGAAGATTAATTCTCGTACTAAGAGATTTCGTCGCTATGATTCGTATATCATATCTCATTTCAAATGGGCCAAGTGGGAGAATGTCGGATTTGTGGCCCATTTGTTATGGCCATAAACCCATTATTAACAGCCCATTTACCTTAGCCACCCAATAATTATGTTTCACGTTGTAACCGCTTGATGATGGCAAAAGTGGTATAAGAAAAGAACGTGATTCCTTTACTGATTACGGTTCACCAAAACCTACTCTCAAAGAACGAAAACACCATCTAAATCGAGAATAAGGGTTTGGAAACAAAATCAGAGAAAAAGAATTGGAGATAAAGAATCGAAATTGAAGAAGAAGAGCATACAAATCCATCCGATTTCGCTTAGCAATGGCTGGAGGTACTCTTTGATCCTTTTATTTGCTTCCGCCTTTGTTTTATGCAGTAGTTAGAAATCTAACACACACCACTAACGGTGTTAGATTTGTGCGGCTGAGATTAAAAGGTGGAATTCAAGAGTCAATCATAGCTCCACACCACTAACACCGTTAGTGGTGTTATGTTCACATCTGTTAAAAAGATGTGAACAAACTCCTATTGGGGGGAGGTGGTCCAAATGCAGGAATGGTTGAGTAACAAAAATCTGTGGAGTATGCGGCATCAAATGCTGAGCTTGAACTGAAACATTGCCACGTTTGAAACGAACTTAATAGAAATGCTCAATTTGTGATTTGCTGAACCTGTACGCATAAAATAATTTTTAGGATACCATAATGGCAGGTTTTCATGTGGTAGAAGTAAGCTTAAGTCAACATCTTTAAGTACAAATGTGGTTGCTAAAATTCATGATGTCGTAAAATAATCATAATTTAAGTCGTACATTGAAAAAGTGTCAGTAGCATGTGTACCTCATAAAATTAGACTGCGTTCAGGAATGCGCAAGACATTCAGTTCCATTATTGCAAGGAAAAATAAATAAATAATAGCAAATTACATACCTTGTGGAATGTATAAGAGTCGAGTGGAATCGGAGTGAAGAAGAAAATGGTACACAATATATAGTGAACGTGGTGGTGCGTGTCTGTTGTCGCCAAATATATGAACATTTGAAATATTTTGATGTCTGGATGAGTTGCATAGCAAACCGAAATAACCTACTGATGATTTAGTTGCAGTAACGGACAATAAATGGAAGCGGTTGAGCTAGATTCGATGCCCTAGGAAAAAAACAGCGAGCAATGAAGATAGGACATAAAAATAGTTTGTGTGATTATACGGTAAGTAGTACAAAATGATATGATAATATTGACGAAAGAGTAAAAAAATTCCCTAACCTGGTTGTTTCAGTGAACAGCTGTGTACAATTGCAGATATGGCAGTGAACTAATCATCAGTGGAAGACCGGAGGTGAACGTCTTGTTATGCAAAATTGCGCCTTTGCGGAAGAACAATAAGCAGGTTCTAGATTTGCCAATTGAACATCAATCTAATCTGATAGCAATTATTCTATTACATCAACAAAATAGTAAATAACTATAACAGAGAAACAAAGAGACACAATATTTATACTGGTTCCACTGTCCTCGAGATAGTGTACGTCCAATCCAACAGAGAGAGATTTTATTCCATATGAGAGAATTACAAGAGATTACAAAATAAGAGTTTACATATCCAAACCTCAATCAGCTTTAACAAGAAGAGACACCATTGGGATCACTGGCTCCAGTCCAGGATGGGTTTATACTAAAGTCTACCCCTCAATATATAGCCAATGCAAATCTATGTGAGTCATCAATTAAATTACCAACATATGGTAATAATATAATGGAGGCAAATTACCATAACAACAAATGTGCAAACATAGGAAGTAAATCAATCTATTTTTTTAGCATAGATGGAAGAAATTAATCCCTTCATTTATTTCTATACAATCTCATCAAATGCAATCAATGCATTCCCATTATAAAATATTTACTTTCCATTCTTTGCAAATTTGTTCCAATCAATTTGTGATTTTATATCACCAAATTTAACACGTCTGTGTCGTAGTGTGAAAAAAAATGGAGGGAAAGCAAAAAAAGGGAAAATGAAAACGGGTGAGTTGGCAACCTGATAAATTTGCAGATACCTCCTTGTAAACAATATTCTGAGTGTACATATGCTTCTCTGGATGTTGGTCCCCTAATAGTATATGAAGACCTTCTTCGGAAGACGTTCTAGAAACTGCAAAGTACAACTGACCTGTGTGAAAACTAGACGCCGTAGGTATAAGCCAACACGATTTAACGTTTGACCTTGGCTTTTGTTAATCATCATAGCGTAACAAACCTTGACAGGAAATTGTCTTCGACGAAGGATGAATGGCCACTTAGTGTCACTTGATGTTAGAACAATGCATGGAATTAACACTTTCTTACCGATGTTAGATCCAGTAATGATCTCACCCTCAATAACTTTGTGTAATAATAAGTCTTGTACCGTTGCAGAGGCCTAAGCTTTGGTTTAGGTTACGAGTCAGCATCACCTGAACTCTAACCATTAGCTGCAACTCATGATTTGGAATTCCAGAAATTTTAAGGCTGTTTAAAAATTCTGTTGGGTATAAACTATGTAACTCTTCAGTATAGTCAGATATGGGACTAATAGAGTCAGCACTTAAGTAACTTTTTAATCTACCCACACAAATGGACAAAAATGTATGAATTCACCTCCTCCACGGCATCATTTGTAGGTGCTAATATTGATCTATCTCGGAGGAAAAAAGGATTCGTCATATTTTCATTCAAATCAGGGTATATGCAGTCAACAATGTTTTTAATCATGTTTCCTGCGGTTGGAATAAGAAACTGAGTTGGTATTTTTATCCAAATTGAATCTTCATCATTGTTGAAAGAGGTAATTGGAATATTGCCTTCGCCAACATCTAAAATCCACTTGGAGAAAGAGTTTAATTTATCATATTCTTCCTGTTGTAAGTTTTCAACTAACAATTGCATATTAGTTCTTAGAGTAAATACTGTGCACTGTTCCCAAAGCTTAGATTGGTTAATAGCTGAACGTACAATCATTTGCCTAGTCCCTTTGGGTACTACAGGCAATGTTTGTCTGAAATCTCCTCCTAGTAAAATAGTCTTGCCACCAAAAACGCGATCGTTTACTTTGAATGAATCAGTATTTGTGAAGTATGCTGCATTTTTTGTGCAGTCACGTGCACTTCAGTTTTTTGTATGTTAAAGCCTTATGGGCCTATTACATGTTAAAGCCCAAACACCATAATATATATTGTCTCATTTGTGAGGGTTTTATTGTGTGAGCTGAAAATTTATGTGAGGGTTATGGCTTCAGCCGTCATGAGAGAGTTGTGATGAAACCTGTATGTATCTCTCCCCTTTTGCTTCTCCACTGTAAGAAATAAAACCATTCTCTCTTACCCGAGGACGTAGGCTATTGCCGAACCTCGTTAAATCTTTTTGTGTTCTTTCATTTTCAGTTTTGTTTTTATTATATATTTCCGCTGTGATTAGATCCTCTGATCTACAATTGGTATCAGAGCACCCGGTTTCAGTTTCTGGAGGTGTGGTGGTGTTTTTTTTTTGAAGTGCACAGATGGTGTTTGTGTTTATTCCTGAAAGGTGTTTGTGCTGAATATGACTGGATCAAGTCCATCTACGACTGTTGGAACTGTTCGAGCACCAAAAGAGGAGAGAACGGTTTATCATAGAGCAAGGTTAGAGGTAGACAAGTTCAATGGTACCAATAACTTCGGCTTATGGAGGACTGATGTGGCCGATGCTCTTGAACACTTGGATCTAGAAGCTTGCTTGGGAGAAGAAAAGCCTGATGATTGGTCCGACAAACAGTGGGAGAAGAATCAGCGGCTTTGCTTGGCTGCGATTAGAGGCTGCCTAGAAGCCCATATTAGAGTGAACTATCAACATGAAACCTCGCCAAAAGTGTTGTGGGAGAAGCTTGAAGCAAAATACCTCGTGAAAAATGTAGCAAACCGAATTCATTTGAAGAGAAATTTGTATCGGTTTAATATGAAGAAGGATGCAACTCTAACGGAGCACATCGATTCCTTCAACAAGCTTTTAACCGAACTGGTCAATTATGATGAGGTCATTCCGGATGAAGAAAAGGCTATATGTTTGGTGAATTCTCTTCCAGAGAAATATGAGCCCGTAATCAAGTCGTTGATTCATGGCAAAGACAAGCTCACTTATGATGAAGTTGTCACCGCATTATGTAGTGAAGAATTTCGTAAGATGCATAGAGATGACATCTCTAGAGAAGATAGTGGTGAAGCTCTAGTAGTGAGGGGTAGAAAAAATGACCGCAAGAAAAATGTTGGCCAAAGTCGTGATAAAAGTAGAGGACCGTCTAAAGGAAAGGGCGTTTAGCTAAAGATGAATGTGCATGGTGTCATGAGAAAGGCCATTGGGCTAAAGATTGTCCGAAAGTGAAGGAGCGAGACAAGAAAAAGAAAAATGCAGCGAATGTTGTGCAGTCCAACAAAGATGACGGGGCTGAATCGGATTTTTCCTTAATCACAATGCCTTCAATTCTTTTGGCAGAAGATGATGAGTGGGTACTAGACTCGGGAGCAACTTTTCATGTGACTCCACATAGAGAATGGTTCTCAAGTTTTACAAAATTTGAAGGTGAAGTATTGATGGGAAACCATCATTCTTGTAGCATTGTGGGTATTGGAAGCATTCGGCTAAAGTTGCATGATGGGACAATTAGAGAATTGAAAAATGTGAGATGTGTGCCAAGTATGAAAAAGAATTTGATTTCTTTAGGAATGCTCGAATCCAAGGGGCTCAGACTTGACGGTCGAAATGGTGTTATAAAGGTGATTTCTGGTGCTATGGTTATTATGAAAGGTACACGTCGTCACAACTTATATTACTTGAATGGAAGAACGGTGATTGGAGATGTTGCTACAGCTGAACAAAGTGAAGTTGCAGCTAAAGAAATGTCAATGCTATGGCATATGAGACTTGCACATCCAGGTGAGAAGTCATTAAATACTTTGATACAACAAAATTTGTTGAAAGGGGCTGCTGTTAGTAAGCTTGATTTCTGCGAACATTGTGTGAAAGGCAAGAAGACCAGATCTCATTTCAGTAAAGGAATGCATAAATCTAGTGGTGTTTTGGATTATGTACACTCGGATGTATGGGGTCCTTCCAAAAATGCATCTTTGGGAGGTAAGCATTGGTTTGTTTCTTTTATTGATGATTATTCTAGACGTGTATGGGTGTATGTTATGAAACAGAAAAGTGATGTTCTAGAAGTATTTGTGAGATGGAAGAAAGCGGTAGAGACTCAAACTGGAAGAAAACTCAAAGTGCTTCGTTCAGACAACGGTGGAGAGTACACTAGTGATCCATTCCACAAAGTATGCCAAGATGAAGGAATTAAAAGACATTTCACCGTTAGAGAAACACCGCAGCAGAACGGAGTTGCAGAGAGGATGAATCGTACATTGTTGGAGAGAGTACGGTGTATGTTATCAAATTCTGGTTTGAGTAAAGCATTTTGGGCTGAAGCTGTTACGTATGCATGTTTTCTTATCAATCGGTTGCCTTCATCCGCATTGAAAGGTAAAACACCTATGGAAGTATGGTATGGTAAGCCTGCTTATGACTATGATATGATTCATGTATTTGGTTGTTCTGCTTGGTATCATGTGAAAGACAATAAGCTTGGTGTACGTGCCATTGAATCAATATTTGTTGGCATGAAGAGTGGTGTCAAAGGATTCAAACTTTGGAATCCTGTTGAAAAGAAGATGATCATAAGTAGAGATGTTACATTCAATGAAGATGCTATGCTGAAGTCAAATGATGCTAAATCGACAGAAATTAGCACTAGCAGCCCAAACAGCTCCAACAATCCCAAGAATGTGCAGCGTGTGAAGTTTGATGTTGTATCGCAAGCTCCAGGTGATGCTGAAAGGTCAAAAACTGCTGCTGAAAGGACAAAAACTGCTGCCAATATGTCAAAAACTGCTCCTGAACCGTCAAAAACTGCTGCTGAAATGGCAGAATATGATGCTGAAATTGATGAAAGTACTGCTGATCCGAGTAGTGCTGATGATTCAGAAGCAGAAACTGAGAGGAATGTTCAGGAATCGATTGCTACTAGCAGACCAAGAAGAGATATCAAGAAACCGGGTTGGTTTCGAGATTGTGTAACATATGCTTTATTTGTTAATGATGAAGGAATTCCTGAAACATATATGCAAGCTATTCATAGTGTTGAATGTGAGGAATGGATAGCGGCTATGAGTGAAGAAATGACATCTCTTCACAAGAATGACACTTGGTTTCTCACCAAACTTCCAAAAGGCAAGAAAGCAATTGGATGCAAGTGGGTATATGCGAAGAAAGAAGGAGCAAAGAAGAATGAGGTCCGCTACAAGGCGAGACTAGTTGCAAAAGGCTATGCTCAAAAGGAGGGAATTGACTATAATGAAGTGTTTTCTCCGGTTGTGAAACACTCCTCTATTCGCATTTTGTTAGCCTTGGTAGCGCAATATGATTTGAGTCTTGTTCAAATGGATGTAAAAACAGCTTTTTTACATGGTGACTTAGAGGAGGAAATTTATATGTCTCAACCAAGTGGATTCAAAGCTTCCGGTGGAGAGGATCTTGTGTGTAAATTGAAGAGATCATTGTATGGATTGAAACAATCTCCGAGACAATGGTATAAACGATTTGATCGTTTTATGTTAGATCAAGGATACACTAGAAGCCACCATGACCATTGTGTTTATTTGAAAAAGCTAAATGATGGTTCTTTCATTTATTTACTTTTATATGTAGATGATATGCTTATTGCATCGGCTTGCAAATCTGAAATCGAGATGTTAAAGTGCAAGTTGTCGGCTGAATTCGAAATGAAGGATCTTGGAGATGCTAAGAAAATTCTTGGCATGGAAATTCGAAGAGATAAGATTGTTAGAATTCAAATCCAGAGAGAAGAGAGAGATGAAACGGTAAACAATTAGAAGGCTACATCTTTATTGATAGATCTGATTGCTATTACAAAATAAGATAATTGATTAATACAAGATTGCCTCTACTTATAAATGAGAAAAAGGAGACTCTAGAATAGAATATTCTAGAGCATATTCACTAATACCAAATACAGCTCACTATTAATGCAAGACCCAAATTAGTACGATACCAAATATACCTCAACATTAATGCATACCAAATAAAAAGACAACCAAATAAAAGGCAATATATTTTATTATTATCTCTAACATCCCCCCTCAAACTCACGATGCGGAGAATCGTGAGTTTGCCAAATAGAAGCTGCCAAAAGAAGTAGAGAAGAACTGCCAAATAGAAGCTGCCAAAAGAAGTAGAGAAGAAACTGCCAAATAGAAGCTGCCAAAAGAAGTTGAGAAGAAACTGCCACAAGAAGTAGAGAAGAAACTGCCAAATAGAAGTTTGCCAAATACCAAATACTCAACATCAACTCAACAATCCAAAACAATCTTCAATCTGATCGGTAAGCAAAAGATCTGAGCGGCCAAATGACAAAACTGGTCCCCGGATGAGTTTATATGTTTGCATCCCCCAAACATATCAAACGAATACAGAACTAAACCAAAGTGGGATGGTTTTGTATGTTTGCATCCCCCAAACATACAAACAAAAACAAAACAAAATCAAAAGGGATGGTCAGCATATGTTTGCATCCTCCAAACATACCTGCAGTACCACCTACCACCTTCAATCAACGTCAATTGCCCTCCTAATAAACAGGGTTACCGATACAGACATCACCACATACAATACCATACAACACAAACTTCCAACACAAACTTCAATCTCCTACGATCTCCAACAAATACACCACAACTTCCATCAACAAGACTACAACATCTCTCCATGTTCATCTTCACAAAACAATTCCTTTCACCATTCAAACTTTCCCAACAGCAAACCATTTTTTTTTTCTTTTTTTCTTTTTTCTTTCTATTCTCCTTTTTTTTTCTTTTAACCAACAACAAATAATAGATCTTAAAATTACTAACAACGCTCATCAACTACAATCAACACCAACAAATCTCAAAATTAACAAAGAAGAAATGACAGAAGTAAGAAGAAGAAGAAAATAACAGATCCATGTTAACAACAACCCTCTCTCTATCTCTCTGTATAACCAAGCTCTGATACCATGTTAGAATTCAAATCCAGAGAGAAGAGAGAGATGAAACGGTAAACAATTAGAAAGCTACATCTTTATTGATAGATCTGATTGCTATTACAAAATAAGATAATTGATTAATACAAGATTGCCTCTACTTATAAATGAGAAAAAGGAGACTCTAGAATAGAATATTCTAGAGCATATTCACTAATACCAAATACAGCTCACTATTAATGCAAGACCCAAATTAGTACGATACCAAATATACCTCAACATTAATGCATACCAAATAAAAAGACAACCAAATAAAAGGCAATATATTTTATTATTATTTCTAACAAAGATGAATGGTAAAGTATGTTTATCTCAAAAGGCATATTTGAAGAAGGTATTAAAGAAGTTTGGCATTAATGAGAGCACCAAAACAGTGAGTACACCTTTGGCTGCTCATTTTAAATTAAATGCAACTATGTGTCCTTCTTCCAATGATGAAATTCAATTTATGGCAAATATACCGTATGCTAATGCCGTGGGGAGCCTTATGTATGCGATGGTGTGTACACGACCTGACATTTCACATGCCGTGAGTATGGTTAGTCGTTACATGCATGCTCCTGGAAAAGAGCATTGGAATGCGGTCAAATGGATTTTGAGATATCTTTTGGGAACTATTGATGTGGGTTTGGAATTTGTGAGAGACATGAACAACAATCGTTTATGTGTTGGATATGTGGACTCAGATTATGCAGGTGATTTGGATAAAAGACGTTCCACTACTGGATATGTGTTTACATTGGCAGGTGGTCCTATATGTTGGAGATCGATTTTGCAATCGACGGTAGCATTGTCTACTACCGAGGCGGAGTATATGGCTGTGACTGAAGCTTTCAAAGAAGCTATATGGCTGCAAGGTTTGTTGGATGATTTGGGAGTGGTGCAAGATCAACTTCCTGTGTATTCTGATAGTATGAGTGCCATCCACCTAGCAAAGAATCAAGTTCATCATGCCCGAACAAAGCACATTGATGTGCGTTATCATTTCATTAGAGAAGTATTAACTGAAGGTCATATTCTCTTGGTGAAGATTGATACAAAAGAGAATCCCGCAGACATGTTGACTAAAGTGGTTCCTAGTGTCAAGTTCAAGCATTGTCTTGACTTGATTAATGTTTTGTATGTTTGATGTATGATACCCCAATGGGGTGGAGGTTCTTCGGAACACTGTGAAGTCTCGTTCTGAGACATTATGATGAACTACGACAGCTTGATCCTTTGGGTACGTAGGCAACTATTTTGGTGGTGCAGCTGGATATGTGGCAATCAGAGAGCTTTGTGTATGATCGTCTCATGCTTTTGTGCATGATCCGAGGTGGAGAATTGTGAAGTATGCTGCATTTTTTGTGCAGTCACGTGCACTTCAGTTTTTTGTATGTTAAAGCCTTATGGGCCTATTACATGTTAAAGCCCAAACACCATAATATATATTGTCTCATTTGTGAGGGTTTTATTGTGTGAGCTGAAAATTTATGTGAGGGTTATGGCTTCAGCCGTCATGAGAGAGTTGTGATGAAACCTGTATGTATCTCTCCCCTTTTGCTTCTCCACTGTAAGAAATAAAATCATTCTCTCTTACCCGAGGACGTAGGCTATTGCCGAACCTCGTTAAATCTTTTTGTGTTCTTTCATTTTCAGTTTTGTTTTTATTATATATTTCCGCTGTGATTAGATCCTCTGATCTACAGTATTAACAATATCTCGTAGACTTTTTTCGAATGCTTTCAAAGCATTTCTATGTACCATAGGCGCTTCGTCCCAAATAATTAGATCTGCTGCACGAAGCAACTCGGCTAAGGAAGATTGCTTGGATATGTCGCATGTGGAGTTGTCATCCAAAATTAATGGGATTTTAAATTTGGAATGTGCAGTTCGACCTCCGGGAAGTAAGAGAGATGCTATGCCTGAAGAAGCAACTGCAAGAACAATTTTGCCTTCTGATCGCAAAGAAGTTATTAAAGCTGTCCAAAGAAAGGTTTTTCTAGTACCGCCACTACCGTAAACAAAGAAAAATCCACCAGATAATGAATGAACTGCTTCACGAACAGTGTTGAACACATTCTTTTGATCTTCATTTAAAAGAGGCACCAGACTTGCTACTTGTTTTGTCAGTAATATAGGGTCGTAGTCTTCTTACTCAAATATAAGAGGGTTACTAAAGGATGATTCATCTGAAGTAAAGTTTACGGATGTTGGCCAGAACTCCGAAATAGTTCGCCCTCCTCTATTTAACATTTTCTCTACCTGAAGTAGTGAAAGGTGTTTGACATCAGACTGCGCACGAACATGGTCAGCATCATTACATTGGTTGGTTTGCTGCCATAATATGTCTTCAGATAATGATTCACAATGGTTATCCCATAGTTGCTTCGGGTTAGAAACCTCACAGAAAAGTAGCATTAATGCAAACATTTCACTCAAAGCAGTGGGTGTTGCCCAAATAGCAGCTTCATTCAGTGCAACATCCCACTCATTATCATCTTCCAATAATCCACGAGCAACACATGCACTCTTGAAGTTACAATGGACAACACCATCCACAGTTCAAATAGCCTCGTACGAAGTTGGACCCTTAACTATGTTTAACAGCAACCACAAGTAAAATCGTTCACCGGACGTAGGATGAGCATAGTAAATCCGTCCAATGGCTTCTCCTTTTTTACGTGCTTTCCAAATTTTTCAGTTTTGTCCCACACCCACTTGCTAGGGAATTCAATGTATGACAGGTTGGTAGCTAATTCAAAATTTTGATTTGTTCTCATCCATTCAGTGAACATAGTTTTCTACAAATCAGCACGATTTTGAACACTACTCAGGTCATCTGTATCATAAAAAAAAACTGTTTGCTCTCCTGGAAGATGAAACATTAGGCGTTCGACTGCAGGTTTTCTGTAATGAATGTCGAATTTAAAAATTCTCCATGTAGCCTCTGAAGCGGATAAATACCTGCAGTCAAGATACGTCTTAACCTCGTCAACCTCACGAACGAATGTACGGTCGTTGTTGACACAATCTTGTATCACTACAGTGGCTCTATCATGTCCCTTATTAATATATTTAAACAAATACTTTACCGATCGAGCACGGTTACATATTTCCACATTTATGTGCGTTTGGTATTTAACAACCAAATCAAAGTTATGAGGGAATACCCAAGAATTGTCCTGCTGAAAACCACCTCCAGCAACAGTAAATCTTCCATTATTTCGACGTCTATATATTGGGAATCCATTTTTGTCAAAGGATGTGTGATCGTTGTATTTTTTTGGATAGTGTTTAGAACAACAGCCGTTGACCATACAAGGACAGCATGGATTTGCAATACCACAAGGACCATGTACCATGTACTGAATTACAGAATTGTATGCAACTGGATCGTAGTCAGGATTAAGGAGCTCAGCGGTGACAATTCCATCAACATCTGTAGCAGCCTTTGGCTTGTCATCCGTATGAACAAATATTAATATGTGAGCATGAGGCAATCCCCTCTTCTGAAATTCAATTGTGTAATTCACTGGGGAATTTTTTTTTTACAATTTGAGTGTACATAAAAAAAAGTACAGTAAATGTATAAAATCAAACGTACATGCTTTAACATGCCCAAAATGTTGTCGATCTTTAATATCCTTTAAAAGCTCATTCAACTTTATATGGAAAAACTCGCGATACAATATCAGGTCTGTCTTCAGCACGTTGACCTGGTATACCTTGCAAAGCGCAGTCTATCTCTGTCCACTTTGGATTGCATGTAAAAGTTAAAAAATAATCTGGAGACCCAGCCCATCGGCAGATAGCCATTGCATCTTAGTAATTTTGAACCATGTACCGTGGGCCACCAGTAAATGATGATGGAAGGATTATCTTCTTACCTACAAGAAATGCAGAATTGGCACTAGCACTAACTGCATCTTGCAAACCACTGTAAACTCACATCTTAGTTTTCCCCGGTTGTTTTCAACCCATCTATCCTCTTCAACGCAAGTGTAAGCATCAACTATAAATTATTGGAAAACTCTTCCTCCCCATCGTAATGTAGATCCATCATCAACTCGGGTCTGCAAGAGATATGCATAGTACTCCCGCGTTGTAATCATCTCTCTCTTTGATGTTGCAACATTGGTACCACACTTGTACAGGGTATCATTTCTATAACCATTCTCACCGTACAGAAATAGAATAGGATATTGCAAAGACATAAAGGACGGATGTTTCTCATTTATTCGCTTTAGTACTCCACTTCTTTCTTCAATTATAATGTCTCTATACCCACAACTATCTACGTTACTCGTGTCGGTCAACGCTGCAATTTCAGAGGTGGTTGGTAGATTGTACTGTCTGCCATCTATGAACCTTCTTTCTAACAACTGCAAATAAATAGGTTTATAATCAGTGTTATGGAACCTATATCTTGCCATTCTAAAAACCCTTGCTAGCTGGTTACAGTGGTTGAAAACAGAAATAAGGTTATGAACTATGTTGACATCCAACTTCATTGCAGCAGAGTTTGACGCCGCAGCCAACCTATTTTCAGCCTCATTTGTAGTATCAAAAAAATAAAGTTGAGCAAATCGTGGTTGCCCATGAGTGGGTAATAAGGAGCCTATCCCATGATGATTTTGACCATTTAGTCGAAATATGTATGGGGCGTGACCATTGTTTATTGAACCATTAGTATGTCCACCCATTGATATGAACACAAAAATGGAATTGTAGGTTCGTATATTATCTCTAAATTTTCTACTTCTACTTCCGCCATTATAACAAAGCAAGTCCTTCAAATATGGTGGGCATTGCTGATATTCTGGAAGTTGTACTTTCCCTTTTCGGCAGCATAAAGTAAACAAAGGATTAGAAATTGTACTTCCTTTTTTTACTCGTTCCTCATACCAAAGTGTTGCACCACAGGTTGCGCATACGCATGACGGAGATCCCAGCTGCTGCGTAGCAAACATCTTTCCTAGAATTAAAATGATCCTTTCTGGGTTACCTTAATTGATTTGCACAAGATTTAAAAATCAGTTTAAATGCAGAATCTTACTGGATGTCAAAGTAGAGAATTTTTTCTTGATAGCACCGGAAGAGTTGCAGACGTTTGCAGTATGAAGGGTAGTTGACGTAGATACAGGTAGACATTTTGAAAAATCACATCTACCTGCAAATACAAATTATAAATAGGTCGGAAAAAAGAGGAAATGGATAAATTTTAATAGATTTGTATTATTGTCATATATATGTCTGGTATACTACTATAATACCAATTATGGAGCGGGACCAATGTCGGACATGGCTCAATTGTAGATATCGTTCACTCCGGTTTAGGCTTGCAACTGGTTGAAATAACATGTGAGTAAATGTGCAGGAAGTATGCATTTGAGTACAATTAAATAAATATGTTAAATTGTAAACAAGTAATAAAACCTCTTTTCCTATGTGCGGCAAGTAGGTTTAGAATGTGATAAAATTCAGGAAGATGTGTGGAACAAAGTTGTTTATCATGTTCCAAAACTGAGAAGCCACTGTTACCAACAGAGCAATTAGCGCATTCAAACCACCTCCGCTCGTTGGTCCGTTTAAGCTTTCTTTCCCAAATTAGCAAACGTCGCTTCAACCTTGCTTGATGGAGTATCTAAATGTAAGCAGATGAGTGAGAAGGAATGTTTTATTTCTTTTTTGGATACCATAGCGACATCAAGTAGTCAACTGGTACAGTAGTTCAGTACGTGTATCAGTTGCATGAAAAGTTGCCTAATTTGAAAATGAACCTGAAATGATTACGTTTACATGTCTGTCTAGAGAAACATATGTTATGATGGTTGCAGTAGGGCAAAAATTGTGATATAACACACTAAAAAGCAATATATATATATATATATATATATATATATATATATATATATATATATATATATATATATATATATATATATGGAAAGTCTAAAAGGACACAAAACATAGACACAATTGGTGACACAATGCATCTCCACCATTGGATCTTCCCATGATTTGTTAATGAATGATTCAAAGTATTTAGTTTTTGATTAAGTCTTCCTTTTTTGTTGGATCTAGTTACGTTACTTTTGCTATTTTATTGTTTGAGTGGTATAAATAATGGCTGTGTACTAAGTTTGCAGTAACAATAAAAAAGTCACTTTTTGACTGCTTTTCCTCTTTAGCCAACAGTTTTTGGTATCAGAACCACAAACAAAAATAAATCTAGGAAAAATGGCATTCAATGGTGCTTCGTCCTCTCAACCTCTTCCAATTTTCAAAGGAGAAAATTATTATTTTTGGAGTCTTAAAATGATGACTCTGTTCAAGTCACAGGAGCTATGGGATTTGGTTGAGAATGGATTTCGTGATCCCGACACGGATGCGCAGCGGTTGCGGGATAATCGAAAGAAGGATGCAAAGGCTTTGTTCCTCATAAAACAAGCCCTTGATGATGAAATATTTTCTCGAATTGCAGCAGCAAACACTTCCAATCAAGCATGGGAGATCTTAAAAAAGGAGTATTTGGGTGAAAAAAAGGTAATTGCTGTAAAACTACAAACTCTCCGCCGTGATTTTGAAACTTTGAATATGAAGAATGATGAGTCAGTGCAAGTCTACATGTCTAGAGTCTCATCCATTGTTAACCAAATGAAGTCATATGGCGCTGATGTCAGTAGTCAAACTGTTGTTAGTAAAGTGTTGCGATCCTTAATTCCAAAATTTGATCATGTGGTTGCTGCAATTGAGGAGTCAAAAGACATGTCCGTTTATTCCTTTGATGAGTTAATGGGTTCTTTGATAGCTCATGAAGATAGACTGAATAGGACCGCTACAAAGGTAGAAGAGAAAGCCTTTCAAGTGAACGAGGAGTCCTCTTCTAAATGGAAATCGGAAAATTTCGCAGGTCGTGGGCAAGGTGTTAGAGGCGGTTATCGTGGTCGTGGTGGACGAGGCCGTTGACAAGGCAGAGGCCGTGGTCAGTCCAGAGATCACCAGCAAACTCGAAGCACAATTCAGTGCCATTATTGCAAAAAGTTTGGGCATAAGGAAGCATCTTGTTTTTTGAAGCAAAGAGATGAACAAAAGCAAGTTAACTTTGCTGAGAAGGTTGAAGAGGAAAGTAGACTGTTTATGGCTCATTCTCTCATTAGCAGCGAGATGAATGGAGTATGGTTTATTGACAGTGGATGTTCGAATCACATGACAGGAGCAAGAGCAATGTTTAAGGAGCTGGACGAAACACACAAGACTGAAGTTCGATTCGGAGATAATAAGCAAGTTCGAGTTGAAGGCAAAGGTACTATTGCAATCAAGACATCACAAGGTAGTACAAAACTTCTAAATGATGTGCAATATGTTCCTAATTTAGCTCATAATTTGTTGAGTGTTGGACAATTGATGAAGGGTGGATATAAAATTATGTTTGATGATGGCTTTTGCACTATTACTGAAAAAAAATCTGATGGAAAAATGTTTAGTATTCCAATGGCACAAAATAAAATGTTTCCACTAGACATATCAAGTGCAGAACATTGTGCATTAGTTGCTAAAACTAATGATGCTAAACTTTGGCATTTACGTTATGGTCATTTGCATGAAAAAGGCCTTAAATTATTGGTGGAGAAAAATATGGTTGAGGGATTGCCTAAAATAGAAAATATTGAATTCTGTGAAGCATGTATATATGGGAAACATAGTAGAAATTCTTTTCCAACAGGTAAGTCTTGGAGGGCTTCAAAATGCCTTGAGTTGATTCATTCTGACTTGTGTGGTCCAATGAGCATCGAATCTATTGGTGGCAGCAAGTATTTTTTGATGTTTACGGATGACTATAGTCGAATGAGCTGGGTGTATTTTTTAAAGCTCAAATCTGAAGCATTCGAGTACTTCAAGAAATTCAAGGCGCTGGTCGAGAAGGAAAGTGGTTATTGTATAAAGGTGTTTCGCACAGATCGTGGCGGAGAATTTAACTCTAACGAGTTTAATACTTTTTGTGATGAAAATGGTATTCGCAGGGAATTGACAGCGCCATACACCCCTCAACAAAATGGGATAGCTGAACGTAAGAACCGAACGGTGGTGGAGATGGCAAGAAGCATGATGGCAGGTTGCAATCTTCCAAAAAAATTCTGGGCAGAAGCAGTAGCAACTGCAGTTTATATTCTTAATGTTTCTCCAACGAGGGCTGTCATGAATCAAACACCATACGAAGCTTGGAAGGGTAGAAAACCAAAGGTAAACCATTTAAAAATATTTGGTTGTATAGCATATGCTTTGGTTAACTCTTCGTCAAGTTCTAAACTTGATAACAAATCTGAGAAATGCATCTTTATTGGCTATAGCTCTCATTCTAAAGCATATAAGTTGTATAACCCAATCAGCGGAAAAGTGATAATAAGCAGGGATGTAAAATTTAATGAAGAAGAAACTTGGGCTTGGAAAAACAACAATAAGCTGCAAGAAACATCACAAATTATTGAAGAAACAGATGATGGTGTTTTGAGACCCGCTGAACCTATAAGTTCGGTTTCTTCTTTTAATGACAACAACACTTTTTCTACTCCAGACAACAACAGTAACAATTCTAATTCCGAATCACCACCAAAGAAGCTTAGATCATTGACTGATATATATACTTCATGTAATTTTGCTTTGTGTGCATCTGATCCTCTATATTATGAAGATGCAGCAAACAGCCGTATATGGCAGGATGCCATGAAGGATGAGATGCTTGTAATTCAGAAAAGCCATACATGGGAGCTAGTTAATCTTCCACCAGAAAAAAATGTTATCGGCCTTAAATGGGTGTATCGTACGAAGTACCGTCCTGATGGAACTATTCAGAAACATAAAGCTCGGTTAGTGGCAAAGGGGTATGCACAAAAACAAGGTGTTGATTTTGAAGAGACGTTTTCGCCTGTTGCTCGCTTCGAGACAGTGAGAACATTTTTAGCTTGCGCTGCTCAACTCCGCTGGCCAGTATATCAATTGGATGTCAAATCCGCTTTTTTAAATGGAGATTTAGAAGAGGAAGTTTATGTTTGTCAACCTGAAGGATTTATCATCGATGGAGAGGAAGATAAAGTGTACAAGTTAAAGAAGGCTCTTTACGGATTGAAGCAAGCTCCAAGAGCATGGTATGGCAAAATTGATTCTTATTTTCAGCAAAATGGATTTAAGAGAAGTCCAAACGAACCTGCTCTTTATGTGAAACAGCAAAATAATTCTGATTTTCTTGTGGTGAGTATTTATGTCGATGATATAATATATATGGGATCAAATGAAGCTGTTGTTGATGAATTTAAGTCTTGCATGATGAGCCAATTTGAGATGACAGATTTGGGTTTGTTGCATTACTTTCTTGGACTTGAGGTGATTCAAAGTGTTGATGGAATTTTTATTTCTCAAAGGAAATTTGCTACTGACTTGCTAAATAAAATGAATATGCTGAACTGCAAATCAGCCCCTACTCCTATGAATGCTAATGAAAAGTTGATATCTGAAGATGGTACTGGTATGACTGAAGCAAGGAAGTTTCGAAGTATTGTTGGCGGTCTAAATTATTTATCTCATACAAGGCCTGACATTGCCTTTTGTGTAAGTTACATTTCCAGATTTATGCATAATCCAACACAGCATCACTATGGGATAGCAAAGAGGATTTTGAGACATGTTGCTGGAACAATTAATAATGGAATATGGTACAATAAAGTATCAAATTTCAGGCTGATTGGTTACTCGGACAGCGATTGGGCAGGCTGTTTGGAAGGTAGAAAAAGTACTTCCGGTTATGTATTCTCTCTAGGTTCTGGAGCTATTTCTTGGAGTTCAAAGAAGCAAGACGTAGTGGCTTTGTCATCGTCGGAAGCTGAATACATAGCTGTAACTGCAGCAGCATGCCAAGCGGCTTGGTTACGAAGATTGTTAGCAGATTTGCTTCAAGAACAGGAAGGTGCAACCGAAATTTTTTGTGACAACAAGGCAACGATCGCAATGGCGAAAAACCCAGCATTTCATAGCAGGACAAAACATATTGATATTCGATATCATTTTATCCGTGATCTCGTCGCAAGTGGAAAAGTTGTTTTGCAGTACTGTGGAACAAGCATGCAAGTTGCTGATATACTCACAAAGTCTCTTCCACAAGCCAAGCACAATTTTTTCAGGATGAAGCTGGGATTGGGTCATTTTGAATCAAGGGGGAGTGTTAATGAATGATTCAAAGTATTTAGTTTTTGATTAAGTCTTCCTTTTTTGTTGGATCTAGTTACGTTACTTTTGCTTTTTTATTGTTTGAGTGGTATAAATAATGGCTGTGTAGCCGCTCCCATATATATATATATACATATATATATATATATATACATATATATATATATATATATATATATATATATATATATATACATATATATACATACATACATATATAAGTGCGCTATGTTGTGCTTTACATTCATTTGACTATGTTTCTTGCTTGTCATGCGTCACAGATTACCATACATACGGACAAATATTTAAGCACGAAAGGTGTATATACCTTTACATGACAAACTCGATCGTGAATAGCTGAGTGGAAGTGATTTGACATTGTGGTAGTATACCAAAAGCTTAACCCAACATCTGCAGTCCACGATGGATGAAAACATGTTAGAGTATTGAAGTACAACACATCAACAATAATGCTCATCAGAAATACTGTATACTTGACCAAAAATTGGTTTTGAAGCATCAATGCATGATGGCAACAAATGGTTCTTACAACACTGTTCTAACAATTATTATTGTGCAGTTATATGTGAAGTAACAGAGCATACGTATTTAATAAAATATGCATGAAATAGAACTTTTCAAGTTAAATACCCTATGATGGAAGAAGAAAAATATTTTAAGTCAGCAGGGTGAAAAAAAAAATGGTGTGATCCATCTACTTGTATGACTTGTAGGACTCATCTGCTTCTTCAACAACTCCAACTCATACACTTGATGAACAACAATATGCATATGTTGAAAAGTCATTTTCAATTTGCATACGGAATAGTACACAGTATTTAAAGTTAAGAAGACAATGATATTATGATATTAATTGTTAAATTAGCACGCATGAGAGTTTAAATAAAGATTTGACGACAAAGATTTGACGGCAGACAAAGAAAATCAGTTATGGTTAAATTGGAAAAGAATGACACTTTCTGATAAGAAATATGTATGATCATCAAGTTGACATATTTGAGGACCTATTGAAAGAGGGGAAAAGAAATCAACTGGCAGGAATATACAGGCAATTCATACATAACATTGCCAGCATTAAAAAAACCAAATATTTGTGCGATTATTCAATTTGAAAAGCTGGAGAAATGGCAAAGTAGGAAGAATTGTGAGAAATTTTTGAATATCACTGGCATCAACAGCATGAAGCACGCAGAGGAAAAAAAAAAGGTTCTGCAGAAAAGGAAGCTAAAACCAATGTAAACTGACAAACCCCATGTTTAAGTCAACAGTTGTATGCCACGCATGTTATTATCCTCCTCCCATATGCTGGAGTAATCAATTCGCATGTGGTGAATTGTCCTATATCAACCAAAGCCTAACCAGCTGTAAATTTTGTGAAAGGGCTCTACAGTTCTTCTAAAGTTCAATTTGGCTTCTCAGTTCTTCTAAAGCCTAACAGCATTATGAGTTCACGCACCGACGCACGCACGCGCGCGTGCACACACACACATTTCTAGACACACACGTATATGTATGTATAGACACACGTATATGTATGTATGTATGTATGTGTAGTTTAAGGATTGAGAATTGGAATGAAATATCACAAGCAGATGTGTTAAAATGAAACATGACCTACAAAGATAAAATTAGTTTCATAATTTCTATTCATTACATAACTTTTTAAACATCCTTTATCTACATTGGGTTTCTCTTGCATCTAATTAGTGAACAATAAAACTTCTAATTCTTCTAGTTTTCATACAGAGAAATATATAAATGAATATAAACTGACAAAAGGTTCATCTAATTAGTTAAGAACCATTGCAATTTCTCATTCCATGCTAAATGCCATCAAAGATATTTAAATTCTTGCTATTTAATAACATACATATAAAATTAACTCACATGTATAACCAAACTCAAAATATATCATGTCATTTTCATTACAAAAAAAGCCTATGCAAATGCATATATTCTAAAGTCCATGAGATTAATAATCTAATTTCATAACATGTCGACTTTGCTTTGTTGAACCCAACCAAAAAGCTGAACATAGTTAGTATAGAAAATACAGTAATAACAGACGGGAAACTGACAAAAAAGCTCATGTTTCTAATATATCTTGTGATGTGATCAAAAGCCTTTTCTTCCCATCAATACACATTTCATAACCATCATGTTGGTTATATATTTATGACCATATTTCTGGCTTATCCAAATATAATCAAAAGATAAGCTTGAACTATATTTTAAAATGATGAACCATTTTGATTTCTTCATAAGAAAATGAGAGAGAATACCGATATAAATTAGTTAATAATTTTTAATAATGTAGAAATACTAGGAAGAACCCACCCTTTAAATTGAATGCAAGAAAGCATTTACATTTTATCCTTACAATGACCTTTCATCATCTTCCGACTCTCTACTTCGACCGCTTTTAATTACCATTCTTATCAACTGAAACTCAGATATAAAAATTTGGCACAAATTTTTTTGGTATAGAAAAACCTTTTAAGTAGTTGAAACAAAAATCAGGGCTAAAACATGAGAGGTAGCTGTGAGTAACTAAACTTATGCTTTTTCTAGTGGAAAAAAACAGTTTGCATTAACAATGTTTTAAACGCCATCTCTGTGGTTGAGTGGACCTAGAGCATCATCGGCATCAGGTTTCAATGACATTGCAATTTTTTTCTTGTGTTTGGTTAATTTTTTTCTTGTTTTTCTTGTATGACTTATAGGACTCATCTGCTTCTTAACCAACTCATACACTTGATGATCAACAATATGCATATGTTGAAAAGTCATTTTCAATTCGCATACGGAATAGTACACAGTATTTAAAGTTAAGAAGACAATGATATTATGGTATTAATTATTAAATTTGCACACATGAGAGTTTAAATAAAGATCTGACGGCAGACAAAGAAAATCAGTTGTGGTTAAATTGGAAAAGAATGACACTTTCTGATAAGAAATATGTATGATCACCAAGTTGACATATTTGAGGACCTATTGAAAGTGGGGAAAAGAAATCAACTGGTAGGAATATAAAGGCAATTCATACATAACATCGGCAGCATTAAAAAACCAAATATTTGTGCGATAATTCAATTTGAAAAGGTGGAGAAGTGCCAAAGCAGGAGGAATTGTTAGCAAATTTTTGAATATCACCGGCATCAACAACATCAAGCATGTACAGGAAAAAAAAAGGTTCGGCAGAAAAGGAAGCTAAAACCAATGCAAACTGACAAACCCCATGTTTAAGTCAATAGTTGTATTCCATGCATGTTATTATCCTCCTTCCGTATGCTGGAGTAATCAATTCTCATGTGGTGGATTGTCCTATATCAACCAAAGCCTAACCAGTTGTAAATTTTGTGAAACGACTCTGGAGTTCTTCTAAAGTTCAATTTGGCTTCTCAGTTTACATGAAAACTAACTTTCTACACCTGACTTGGTGGGAACAGTAAATCATAACAGAAGTTTTGCTTGAAATATTTAAGTTTATGTAGTTAGGTGTCAGTTATGTATCATAGAATAAAAGGTCATATTTGTTAACTATGTTTTTGAACAATTATGTACTGCAAAAAATAGTTAATGCTTTTCAATGTTGAGTAAAATTTGTTGAGCGAAAAAATAAATAATACACAGTTTCATCTGAGTCTACCAAGTTCCAGTACAGCGTCATATTAACTAATATATGCAAGTAACAGCTGTCATAATTATCTTAAAAGGTAGTACTACAAGCGAACAAAATGACTTGGTAACTTTCAGGGAAGAAAGGAAAAAAAAAAAATGCACTGATCCAAGGTGTATTGATATAACAAAAAAAAGGCTTGATGTTTTAATGTCGACTCCGTTCAGTGAATTTTAAGCATTGTTGGTTCCTGAAGACAAAGTTCATATCGGTACATCCTTGATTAATAACATTGTTTGAGTACTACAAGGTTAATTAGAAGTCCTACTTCTTTCTATCAACTCTCATGCTTGATCAGGTGTATGACATCACATGATTTATTATTTTGCCTTCGGGATCAGTATTTTATCCTCACATATTTGAAAACTTAAATATAATAACAACCACTGATATTTGTCCGTATAATAACAATATTTGCAACATTCAAAATTTACGCAAGTTGGCCAGTAAAAATATGAACATTTGTACTACAGTAATGATTACGGGCTTAGGTAGGAGTACTTATTCATTACAGGATGTAGCAATGCCTTTCTTAAGTTACTCCGTTAAACCACAAACAGGCTGGATGCATAACCTTTGATTGGGAAGTATTTACATCAAACTCCAATTCCTCTGTTCAAATATTGGGGTTAATATTTCTGAATTTATCAGTATATTGCACCGAAAAGGGATTGCCTTAGCATTCCGTGGTCATGCGTACCTAAAACATATGCCCACATCGAAGATGGATGAAAGTTGAAACCATTATGTAGACAAAATTGGATTAAATTAGTTTACATACTGGAAACAGTAAAAGGATTTGGCGATAAGTACAAGGGGGGAGGGGGTGTTCAATTTTGGCACACAGAACCGGACGGAAATAGAAGTGGGTGAGAAGCATGTGTACGGTAAAGTGGATAAAGCACAATCAGAGAAAGCGTTAAAAGAAATATGGAAAACAGAGGAAGGCACATATAAGCATTCATTCGAGAGAGAAGACGTAAATTTCTGTCTGGAAGAAGGCACATATATATAATGACTATTTAAATATTAGTATGTATAAGCCCAATTAGTTGGACTTGTTCTTATGGGCTTCACTTAATTTGAATATTGTATTGGACACAACATTATAAGCATTCATTCTCATCTTATTCTTCCAATGTGGGACTAATGTACTTCTCCATCATACACACAAATTACATAACAGAAAGTGAAATGAGGAAAGATTACCTGAATCGAATGAAATCCGTTGTACAAAATGTTCTTCAAATGGTCAGGTAAACGGTGGTGGATGTGAATGGTGCGGCATACGTCGTTTTCCGAAGAGTTTTTTGTGGTGGATTCAAAGACGGAAAGGATACGAGGGTTCGTTAAGCGGAGATCGAACTGTGAATTTAATTAATCATCATGTGGAAGTGGAAGGAGCAGTTGGGGAGGGAGTTGTAAAAGTTCGACGATACTCCAGATGTCTTTTATTTTGAAAACTTACATCATGGTGATGCCAAATCAGCAAGGCGTTGTTCCTGTTTTCTATTATAAATAATAGATAATAGATTAGAAACACTCAGTATTTCCCTTATTAACACTGATGTATGCCCTATGCTTAAATTTTGTCTATTTATTTCTACCATAAGGGAATATATTATTGATTATAAGACCAAGTTGGTCACTGAACAGAGTGAATTAGAGAAGTTCGAAGATAATATTAAAACCCTTAGAGTGTTCGTAATCGAATAGAGGGACTTTTATACCAATGTAAGAACTCTATTATATTAATTAGTTTAATAACTCCCAGTATAAACATTGGCAGCATTCGAGATTTTAGTTACAGTTTACATGTTTCAGGAAGAGAGAAAAATATATCAATGTGACTTTAATTGGAGCTCCACTCTGCGGATCTCCTCAAAGCGTCTTCATTGCCGGAGTGGGTCATTTATTTGAGATCACTGGTCCGATCAGACGAATTGGAGCCCTATTTGCAAAATATTAGATATACCTTGATCTTTTATTGCTCAAAGGAATAAAGAATCAGGTAATTGTCTGTTCATTAAAGTCGCCAACTTCTACTTCTCTATGACATGGCTCTACTTCCGCTTAGAATTGACGAAAGAATGGATGTGCTGAAATTCAAATTGGAGACTGCTTTTAAAGCTTCTGGAGGGAAAAAGGTATACATAATCTCGCATTCAATAGGCAGTTTAATTGTTTCTTTTTGTGAGGTTCTGCCAAGAAATTTTTTTAAGTGGAATTAATAGCCAATGGTTCAGATATGGCGCGAACAGTCTAAAAAGGACGATGTTGAGCTTGAAGTTTATGATTCAGACAGGTTTTCTATATTGTTTGAAGAAGCATTAAGAAATAATGAGGCACTATGTGCTTTTTTTATGTTTGCCCATGTGGTGAATAAAATTGTTAGTTTATACTGGCAAATTTTGGTTCGTTTCATTTTCATCGAAAAGTTTATGAAATTCTGCTTTATTTTTTAAAGCTACATGATCCTAAGTATGAAAAGGTGATTAAGAATATTGAAATATGAATAGAGCAGACGTTTTTAATGTGATTTTTTATTAGTATCATAGATGCACAATACAACTGCAAGCGTGAATAAAATGAAATTCTGCCATTTGATACTAACCTAAAATATAAGAAATTGAGATGTTTAATTAGAGTCTTTATCAATCACTTGATGATAAATTAGAGTCTTAATGTTGTATTATCTGATAAATTCAAATTATCCATATGAAATAGTTATATGCAGTGAAGTTGAATTGACACTTCTTTTTTAAACATGGCTAATTAGTGCTAGCAAGTTGACTAAACCATTTTTTTTTGAAAAATCACCGAACTAACCTCATTAGCTAATTGCTTATGATTTAAATATCCCCGAGACCTTCGTATAATACAACACTGCATATACCCAAAAACTTCAGATAATACAACAACACTGCATATACCCAATAACTTGAAATATTATTTTAGGAAATGTCATATAGAAAATTTTCCATATTTCCGCAAATGGTCAAATGTAAATTATGATTTGAAGCCTTTCAGTAGGGATTGCAGGGGAAACATAGAATTAGTCATCTACTTGAACCGTAGTTAAACTAAAAGTTGTTATTTAATGAATACAATTAGTTAAGGGATAGGAAGGCTTGTTCAGAATTGGGAGGCAACACGATGGTTTCTGGACTGAAACTGAGCCTCGCTTCTAAGAAGTTTCAGCCTCTAAAACTAAGCACTGCTCAGTTTTAGGAACTGAAACCAAGTCTCGGTTTCAATTTATTAAACTAATTATCACTCATTTTTTTAAACTGAGCAATCACTTGGTTTCAAAAACGAGCATTATTCATCCCGCTTTCAAAAATTGCTCAGTTTTAAGAACTAAGCATTGCTCCATTTCTAAAGTTTAGCAATGGATCAACTAATAAAATGAGCAGTACTGAATTAGTGGACTAAGCAATTTGGTCAGGTTAGAAAGGGTAACATGTATGTCTTGATTCATATTGTTATATTTGTTAAACAATGTAGGTTTTGGTTAAAGCAGCAGAAGCAAGACCAAGATCAAAGCCTGAACTTATTGATGACGATGTCATTCAAAGTACTCAGTTTAATATTTTCACAAAATTGAAGTACTTGGGTTTTACATTAAGACTTAAATTTGATATTTTTTGTAACAACCCGTATTTTCAATAACCTGTTATAACATAAATGGAGGCAGAATTAAACTATAAAATCTGAATCAAGGGAAACGGGCTATGCCATTGCATCCGTCTCGGAAAAATACGCGAAATAGAGTCTGAGTTTTCGAAAATCGGAGTCCGTATGACCAAGATATAGCCTCGCGAAGTTTCACGAAAAATTCCCAAATTAAAGTAGACTTAATTAAGTGAAATGGGTTGCGCAGAGAAATATATATATATATATATATATTGATATATATATATATAATTGAAAATTTAATAAATAAATATGCAAAAATGTTCAAAACAGCGAATTGGGAGAGGGGAATAAACGAACCGGCCGATTTTTGAGGTCGACCCGAGCCCGCTGGGTCGACTAGGGGTTAATCCAGGGTGTTTGGCTGTCAACCCGTGGGCCGATTCGCTCAAATGCAGATTTTGCATTTGGATGGTTCTCATGGTTCATCTTTAATCTAAAGGCCCTAGATGGTTCCTACACTTGACTTCTTCCCCAAGACATGCTTTGATGGCTTGGATTGAATCTAGGTTTAATCCTATGGCCTAAAACACTTGCCTAATCTATAAATAAGACCCTAACCTATCCTAAACCCTCATTATTCATTCATGCAACTAAACTATGGCAAAATTGCTACTCTCATGGCCTCCACTCAACTATCCTAGCCTCCACTTCATTTCTATGAGAGGTTTCATGAACATGAGAGTATTAGAGAGTCCCTATGTTAGTATGAGAGCTTCTCAAGTTGATTTCAAGGCAAAAGCTTTGATCTTTGTTCATAAAGATGGTATTTTTGTTGATTTGGAGTGTTCATCTTTGGGTTTTTGGGTGATGGCATGCATAGGCTTCATCACAAGCTTTAGTTTAATCGATTTAGGCCTTCATAGCAATGTAAGCCCTTCCCTACTCTTAGATATTAACTATGAAGTTAAATGTTCATGTTGAAAGTTTGGGTTTGATTAATTAGAATGATGCATGCTATCATGTTATGCAAGTTTATGAAGTCATTATCTTGATCTTATGAGCTAAAAGCCACAACCTTTATGTTGAAATGTTGCATTATGCAACATGAGAATCTTCATAATCATTATGTCAACTTGCATATGAAGTCATAATCCGTATATGATGATATATGCGAGTTTCTAGCCATCATTCCATGTCTTTTGTCACCATGATTCGCTTATGTGCCAAGTTTGAGTTTATGCATGTTTTTGAGGCTTAAGAATGTAACATGCAAGCTAATGAACGCATTTGTGCCTCATTTGCCACCATGATTAACTTGTGGCTTAATACCCATTTTTGTCATTCCTTTGCCAAGTCTCTTCTTTTAATCCATTACGTTGTTGCGAACGTATATGCGAGTTTAAAAGCATTATGTTATGGGTAATTTCTAATGACATGAAAATACAACTTGAAAACATGACTTGAAATATAACATGGAAGTTGACATGTAAGTATGCATAAAAACATAAGCTTGGGAATTTACCTATTAAGTTAGGTCTACCCATTGAGAATTTACCTATTAAGTTAGGTCTACCCAATTGCTTGAAAACTTGACTATGAACATGATACTAGACTAAACATGAAAGTGGCCAACTCGAGGTTGGGTTGAGTTTGCAACGTAAAACTACCCGGAACCGACCGGCCTAACTAGTAGTTGCAAACAATAGGACCCAATGTGAGAAGTTGGTCATGTTGTGCTTGAACCCGAGGTTAGACCAAATTGTGGTGTAAAGCTACCCGGAACCGACCGGCTTAACTAGTAACCACAACAAAGTCTAATGTGAAAGGTTGGGGTGCATTAAGTAATTAATGCCACATGATAGGGTTAAGTTAATTTGATTAATGACTCTTAACCAAATATGACATGGGTAAATGGGTTAAGTAAATTGGTTAGGCTAATGATACTTAACAAAACATGACAAGGTTGGGTAGGTTAAGTGATTTGATTTGCCTAATGACGCTTAACCATTTTTATACGACTAGTGGACGGGGATTAAGTTAACCAACACTTAATCAATCCAACATGATAATTTGGCAAGGTTAAGTAAGTTTTCTTAATGACACTTAACCATACAAGATGATTAGGGGATGGGGTTAAGTAATTTACGCTTAACTAATCCGACACGGTAATTAGATGGGGTTAAGTAATCCACACTTAACTAATCTAAACACGGTAATTCGATGGGGTTAAGTTAAACACTTAACCAATTTAAACTCGGTAATTCAATGAGGTTAAGTAACCAATACTTAACCAACTTAACGTGATAATTTAATGGGGTTAAGCAACTTATACTTAACCAATTATACATGATGATTTGATGGGGTTAAGTAACTTACACTTAACCAATCTAATACGCGGACTTGATAAGGTTAAGTCACAAGACCTTTTTAGAATATACTTAACCATTGTAGTACGATTAGAGGATGGGGTTAAGCCAACCTATACTTAACCAATCCGACTCGATAATTTGATGGGATTAAGATAATCTATGCTTAATCGATCTAGCAAGATAATCCGATAGGATTAAGGTAAGCTAGTACTTGACCAATTTGACTTGATAGGGTTAAGTCATGAGCCTCTGGGTACACTTAACCAACTTGTAGGACTAAGTCTTGAACTTAAATACTTAGCCAATCTTTGACGTGATTCGTGGGCGGGTTAAGTCATGGACTTGAATGATAACACTTAACCCAATAGACAAACCCTAGCTAGAAGAACTAGGTAGAAAACCGTGGTTGATCAAGGATAACGGGAAAGGAAGCTAAGTGGTAAACCTTAGTTAAGGGTAACTAAGTAATAATTCTTAGCTAAGGACATAGGACTAATTCTCAAAACGATGAGTAACCTGATACGGTAGGTCATCGCTTAGTATACGAGGGGGAGCAAGTTATCTAACTTGGATAAAAGCTCCAGCGCACTGGGTGCCGAAGTGGAAGCTTCGGGGGACGTGAGGATATTCTTGGGATCCCTCTGTGGGCTGCCAGGTAATTATACTAGGCCCATGAAAGGTTAAGGTCTGCGTTAGAAGGACCAAGAGTATGCCTTGGTTGCTATGAGAGCAACCTAAAGACTGGGATGGATTAGCGTAGAGTCGACGATTCTTGTTTTTGCCCTGGATAGCGCATCGCCGACTAGCTACCATCTTTAGTCAATCGTGTACGTGCGGAAAGGCAGGGAACCCCCAACAGACCATGTGCTTGCTATCGAGTCATGGGTGAGGTTGGCCCGTAGGAAAGTGGGCTATAGTGGGGCCGTGGAGTGGTTCTTATACATGATTTTTCTTGGATTGCCTTTCAGTAGTTGAGGGAGGGGTCACGTGGGACCATAGCCACGGGTACAAAAACAGACCTTGATATCTGCATCGGCAGACGATTTAAAGCTCCCGACCGAGTTCCATATTTCTTGATTTGCCCTGGCACGGAACTCGGATGGCACATTGGGGAACACGTGCATCTAGACATGGAAAACGATTCACGATACATACGTGGGATCAAGGGCGCGGTTGACGGGTGGCGTAATCCCTAGTGGTCCTAGGTGGCCAAAACCCAAACCGAGACACGGAAACGTTCATTAGGTAGCATAATCCCTAGCGGTCCTAGGTGGCATAAATCCTAAGTGGACGCGCGATAGTTCATGGTAAGGAAACACAACTAGATCAAGGGTTGCAGTCCAAAAACAACTTCAAGGATAAACCGTTTACATGGGAAAGCCCGTACAGCCTACGGCAAAAAACTGAACTTATACATGGAAAGAAACATATGAGTTGAGTAACCTATATATGCAATATATTAGGTTGACATGGACCATTACACGACTTTTGAGTGAGGGTCATTCTTGGTTAACACATGACACGGTGGGGATACCAGTACGGTAGGTGCAGAGCGGATATATAGGATTGATGCCATGGGACGTTATACGCGATAGATATCTTGGGATATTATACTTGATAGAAACCTGACAATGTGATACCTTGTTTTATCTTGACATCGTAGTTTATCACGACACCCTAGTTTATATTTGTGCAGTAGTTCATCCTGTTATTTTGATTTAGCTTATCTATCTTGTTATCATGCTTATGTTCATCTCAGTTTCTCATGTCAGTTAACTTTACTAGTTTTTATACTAATAGTAGATAGGGCTTACTCAGTCTTTTTGACTGACCCATTTTGTTTCGCCTCTTTTCTTCCGTTCCCCCCCAGGTTACAGGGAGGAAATACTGTTGTTTAGTTCGGACTTCTTCTGCTTGAAGGTCATCATGGATGGCTTGGATTTTTCTTGGCTATGGCTACTTTACTGCTTTTTCTTAGGGAATAATTTATGAAAAAGTCTTTATGCTTCTTTATTATTGCAAGACAGGTTTTGATGTACTCTGATGTAAAAGGCTTTAGACCTTATTTATTCATGTTATGAAAGTTTGATTTTACTTCCGCTATTTTATATATGTTCTGTCTTGTAATATTTCTGTGCATGTTTACCAATAATACTCCTCCAAACCTAGTGCATTCCCTTTGTGAGTGACCCTAGCGGAGGTGGGGTGTTACATTTGGTATCAGAGCAGAAGGTTACCAGATTGGGCAAAAGTTTTTAAAGACCTTCTGAAAACTATTTGAAAATCATTTATAAAGAAGCATTTTTCAAGAAATTTTCTTTTAAAAAGAAAAGGCTATTCCCCAATGGCCATTAGCATTATCCTTGTTTCCTTAATTAAATCTCTTTTCCTTTCTTTCCTCCATCTGTAGTCACAGTGGTTTTAACTGCGACTAGTCTTTTCTATCTACGAAAGTACTTTCCATGCGATGGAGGTGGTTTTCAAGAGACCAGTGGTCGCGTTATAAGAAAGGATAGTGAGAAAGAGGATAAAGGATACGAGCTTAAGGATGAGCAACTTGTTGGTATGGCTTAGTCCTCAAAGGAGGGAGAAAGATGAACAATGAAACCCATGACGAGAAAGTATCTTTGGTATGGTGAAACGGGACGGATAGTTAAGTATTGTAGGACAAGGACAAGATCATCGTTGTATACCCTCACTAGAGTACCTGAGTAGGGGGATAACATCCTTGTTGAAGATCTAGTTATTCTTTTCTATCATCCCGCCAAGACTTTGTTTTGATCCCCGCATCATTTAAGTTTGCTTCGATAGTTGAGTCTCTGCACCTTAAGTACTAGCGTAATAGAGAATCCCATTTTTGTCTCAAGTCCTGTGGAGAACCGGTCCATTTATTCATGACTTGTTTTGGATTTGAGAATAACATGCCTCGGTTATGGATGAAGTGGTTATCCAGTAAGGGGTGCCACTCTCGGTTTTGATAGGAGGGTAGTTAGACTCTTTGACTAGCCTTGGTAATACCCTCGAAGTCTCGTGTAACCTTTTTGGGTTCGGTCATGATTAATTACTTAGAATCCCTTGATGCCTTTATTGGAAATTTGAAGCCCGATCGAGTGGTGTTCGCCGATAAGACGGATGGTTTATTTCACTTATGCACGGGTTATGGAAATCACCCAAGTAAGTGCGCTTGATAACCTGGTTGGCATCTGTTTACTTTCAAGAGAAAGTTCTTCTACGTGGAGTACCTTGTGGTACGAGGTCCGAGATTCACTAGTGAATTTTGGAAAGCTTGCATGAGATCATGAGTACGCAGTCATGTTTGCGCCAAGTATTCTAGAAAAAGGATAAGTGCAAGTGGAACGAGAGGCGACAAAGAAATGAGTTTCAGCTCATGTTATGGAAGCAGGAAATAAGAAGCTACGAAATCGCGAAGTTAAAGGGCGGTCAAGGCACAATGGAAGTAAGCCCGAGGAAATACGACTTTGATGGTCAAAGACTAGATACGCGCATGATATCTCTTTTTGGGAGTATATCCTTGATCCCTGTTTCTGTAGAGCTTACTTGTAGGTTATCTTTTGTGGACATCCTCTCGGTCCTACTTTCTGTTACAAACCCCGTAAGGAGTTTGTCTTATTTTTCTTCTCGACCCTGTTCCAGGGAATCCTAGGTAGAACCCTATGGATGTAAACATGTATTTGAAACATGTTATGATTGATATGGTTGCAAGTGGTTGCTCGTGGATGCGCGAATACACATTAGATACTAGCTCGACTCGGTCACATTTCATATTGCATATGCACGAGTATTTATACTTGTTTATGGATGAAATCGAATGTATTATCATGCGGTTGTTGCATATGAATGAATGATTGTGCACGCATATAGTACCTATATGGCTAGGACTATTTGCATACATGTTGGATTCATGGCACTATACATATTTTGCATTAGAAAGATTATTCAGGCCTGATCATTAGCATTAGCTAAGGAACATGTACACACACGTTTTGCATATATTCATACAGCATTAGAAATCATCTAAGGACAATGGTTGCTTGTGGATGATGTTTTGAGTAGATGGATGATGGATGGTAGGATATGTTCTTCCTAACTTGGAGATTTCGGGGACGAAATCCTAAAAGGTGGGGAGAATGTAACAACCCGTATTTTCAATAACCTGTTATAACATAAATGGAGGCAGAATTAAACTGTAAAATCTGAATCAAGGGAAACGGGCTATGCCATTGCGTTCGTCTCGGAAAAATACGCGAAATAGAGTCTGAGTTTTCGAAAATCGGAGTCCGTATGACCAAGATATGGCCTCGCGAAGTTTCACAAAAATTCCCAAATTAAAGTATACTTAATTAAGTGAAATGGGTTGCGCAGAGAAATATATATATATTGATATATATATATATATATATATAATTGAAAATTTAATAAATAAATATGCAAAAATGTTCAAAACAGCGAATTGGGAGAGGGGAATAACCGAACCGGCCGATTTTTGAGGTCGACCCGAGCCTGTTGGGTCGACTAGGGGTTAATCCAGGGTATTTGGCTGTCAACCCGTGGGCCGATTCGCTCAAATGCAGATTTTGCATTTGGATGGTTCTCATGGTTCATCTTTAATCTAAAGGCCCTAGATGGTTCCTACACTTGACTTCTTCCCCAAGACGTGCTTTGATGGCTTGGATTGAATCTAGGTTTAATCCTATGGCCTAAAACACTTGCCTAATCTATAAATAAGACCCTAACCTATCCTAAACCCTCATTATTCATTCATGCAACTAAACTATGGCAAAATTGCTACTCTCATGGCCTCCACTCAACTATCCTAGCCTCCACTTCATTTCTATGAGAGGTTTCATGAACATGAGAGTATTAGAGAGTCCCTATGTTAGTATGAGAGCTTCTCAAGTTGATTTCCAGGCAAAAGCTTTGATCTTTGTTCATAAAGATGGTATTTTTGTTGATTTGGAGTGTTCATCTTTGGGTTTTTGGGTGATGGCATGCATAGGCTTCATCACAAGCTTTAGTTTAATCGATTTAGGCCTTCATAGCAATGTAAGCCCTTCCCTACTCTTAGATATTAACTATGAAGTTAAATGTTCATGTTGAAAGTTTGGGTTTGATTAATTAGAATGATGCATGCTATCATGTTATGCAAGTTTATGAAGTCATTATCTTGATCTTATGAGCTAAAAGCCACAACCTTTATGTTGAAATGTTGCATTATGCAACATGAGAATCTTCATAATCATTATGTCAACTTGCATATGAAGTCATAATCCGTATATGATGATATATGCGAGTTTCTAGCCATCATTCCATGTCTTTTGTCACCATGATTCGCTTATGTGCCAAGTTTGGGTTTATGCATGTTTTTGAGGCTTAAGAATGTAACATGCAAGCTAATGAACGCATTTGTGCCTCATTTGCCACCATGATTAACTTATGGCTTAATACCCATTTTTGTCATTCCTTTGCCAAGTCTCTTCTTTTAATCCATTACGTTGTTGCGAACGTATATGCGAGTTTAAAAGCATTATGTTATGGGTAATTTCTAATGACATGAAAATACAACTTGAAAACATGACTTGAAATATAACATGGAAGTTGACATGTAAGTATGCATAAAAACATAAGCTTGGGAATTTACCTATTAAGTTAGATCTACCCATTGGGAATTTACCTATTAAGTTAGGTCTACCCAATTGCTTGAAAACTTGACTATGAACATGATACTAGACTAAACATGAAAGTGGCCAACTCGAGGTTGGGTTGAGTTTGCAACGTAAAACTACCCGGAACCGACCGGCCTAACTAGTAGTTGCAAACAATAGGACCCAATGTGAGAAGTTGGTCATGTTGTGCTTGAACCCGAGGTTAGACCAAGTTGTGGTGTAAAGCTACCCGGAACCGACCGGCTTAACTAGTAACCACAACAAAGTCTAATGTGAAAGGTTGGGGTGCATTAAGTAATTAATGCCACATGATAGGGTTAAGTTAATTTGATTAATGACTCTTAACCAAATATGACATGGGTAAATGGGTTAAGTAAATTGGTTAGGCTAATGATACTTAACAAAACATGACAAGGTTGGGTAGGTTAAGTGATTTGATTTGCCTAATGACGCTTAACCATTTTTATACGACTAGTGGACGGGGATTAAGTTAACCAACACTTAATCAATCCAACATGATAATTTGGCAAGGTTAAGTAAGTTTTCTTAATGACACTTAACCATACAAGATGATTAGGGGATGGGGTTAAGTAATTTACGCTTAACTAATCCGACACGGTAATTAGATGGGGTTAAGTAATCCACACTTAACTAATCTAAACACGGTAATTCGATGGGGTTAAGTTAAACACTTAACCAATTTAAACTCGGTAATTCAATGAGGTTAAGTAACCAATACTTAACCAACTTAACGTGATAATTTAATGGGGTTAAGCAACTTATACTTAACCAATTATACATGATGATTTGATGGGGTTAAGTAACTTACACTTAACCAATCTAATACGCGGACTTGATAAGGTTAAGTCACAAGACCTTTTTAGAATATACTTAACCATTGTAGTACGATTAGAGGATGGGGTTAAGCCAACCTATACTTAACCAATCCGACTCGATAATTTGATGGGATTAAGATAATCTATGCTTAATCGATCTAGCAAGATAATCCGATAGGATTAAGGTAAGCTAGTACTTGACCAATTTGACTTGATAGGGTTAAGTCATGAGCCTCTGGGTACACTTAACCAACTTGTGGGACTAAGTCTTGAACTTAAATACTTAGCCAATCTTTGACGTGATTCGTGGGCGGGTTAAGTCATGGACTTGAATGATAACACTTAACCCAATAGACAAACCCTAGCTAGAAGAACTAGGTAGAAAACCGTGGTTGATCAAGGATAACGGGAAAGGAAGCTAAGTGGTAAACCTTAGTTAAGGGTAACTAAGTAATAATTCTTAGCTAAGGACATAGGACTAATTCTCAAAACGATGAGTAACCTGATACGGTAGGTCATCGCTTAGTATACGAGGGGGAGCAAGTTATCTGACTTGGATAAAAGCTCCAGCGCACTGGGTGCCGAAGTGGAAGCTTCGGGGGACGTGAGGATATTCTTGGGATCCCTCTGTGGGCTGCCAGGTAATTATACTAGGCCCATGAGAGGTTAAGGTCTGCGTTAGAAGGACCAAGAGTATGCCTTGGTTGCTATGCGAGCAACCTAAAGACTGGGATGGATTAGCATGGAGTCGACGATTCTTGTTTTTGCCCTGGATAGCGCATCGCCGACTACCTACCATCTTTAGTCAATCGTGTACGTGCGGAAAGGCAGGGAACCCCCAACAGACCATGTGCTTGCTATCGAGTCATGGGTGAGGTTGGCCCGTAGGAAAGTGGGCTATAGTGGGGCCGTGGAGTGGTTCTTATACATGATTTTTCTTGGATTGCCTTTCAGTAGTTGAGGGAGGGGTCACGTGGGACCATAGCCACGGGTACAAAAACAGACCTTGATATCTGCATCAGCAGACGATTTAAAGCTCCCGACCGAGTTCCATATTTCTTGATTTGCCCTGGCACGGAACTCGGATGGCACATTGGGGAACATGTGCATCTAGACATGGAAAACGATTCACGATACATACGTGGGATCAAGGGCGCGGTTGACGGGTGGCGTAATCCCTAGTGGTCCTAGGTGGCCAAAACCCAAACCGAGACACGGAAACGTTCATTAGGTAGAATAATCCCTAGCGGTCCTAGGTGGCATAAATCCTAAGTGGACGCGCGATAGTTCATGGTAAGGAAACACAACTAGATCAAGGGTTGCAGTCCAAAAACAACTTCAAGGATAAACCGTTTACATGGGAAAGCCCGTACAGCCTACGGCAAAAAACTGAACTTATACATGGAAAGAAACATATGAGTTGAGCAACCTATATATGCAATATATTAGGTTGACATGGACCATTACACGACTTTTGAGTGAGGGTCATTCTTGGTTAACACATGACACGGTGGGGATACCAGTACGGTAGGTGCAGAGCGGATATATAGGATAGATGCCATGGGACGTTATACGCGATAGATATCTTGGGATATTATACTTGATAGAAACCTGACAATGTGATACCTTGTTTTATCTTGACATCGTAGTTTATCACGACACCCTAGTTTATCTTTGTGCAGTAGTTCATCCTGTTATTTTGATTTAGCTTATCTATCTTGTTATCATGCTTATGTTCATCTCAGTTTTTCATGTCAGTTAACTTTACTAGTTTTTATACTAATAGTAGATAGGGCTTACTCAGTCTTTTTGACTGACCCGTTTTGTTTCGCCTCTTTTCTTCCGTTCCCCCCCAGGTTACAGGGAGGAAGTACTGTTGTTTAGTTCGGACTTCTTCTGCTTGAAGGTCATCATGGATGGCTTGGATTTTTCTTGGCTATGGCTACTTTACTGCTTTTTCTTGGGGAATAATTTATGAAAAAGTCTTTATGCTTCTTTATTATTGCAAGACAGGTTTTGATGTACTCTGATGTAAAAGGCTTTAGACCTTATTTATTCATGTTATGAAAGTTTGATTTTACTTCCGCTATTTTATATATGTTCTGTCTTGTAATATTTCTGTGCATGTTTACCAATAATACTCCTCCAAACCTAGTGCATTCCCTTTGTGAGTGACCCTAGCGGAGGTGGGGTGTTACATTTTTGCTGCCATGTATCTTAATCAATGTTTCCAAGAGATATAGCCGGATCAGAAGTGCTGGAAAAGAAATAAGTGTCGTACATTTGCTAAAATCATTCAATCTTTTAGTCATTGATCTATAGATTGTGTTTCAGGAAACCTGAGAATTATATACTATGCTATACAAAAATAATTTTCTTTGAAACATAGCTTTATTTACTGTAATATATCTGTTGGACATTATATTAGTTGTTATAATGTTTACGTAATGTATTACAAATATATGAAACTATGAAATCCAAGATTTTTGTGGTTGAGCTTCACCTGATAGTATCAAATCACCTACCTAATCACTGTGACCGACTAGCCTGCTATTTTAATCGACCTTCCCTCTCATATTCCTCATTATCCATCAAAGGAAATTCCTCCTTTATCTTGCAATCTCTTTTTCATCTCAAAGTAACAGAGTTATACATTTTATGTCTATTTCATTTTGTTTGATTCTATATATTATGAATATTTTCCCTTTTTTTTATCAATTATGATTGTAATCATTTTAATTAATACCTTTTTCCGTTTGCTAGCACTCTTCTATATTTTTATGTCTTCCTTCTGACTTAGAGATCTTACACATATTGTCAAAACTTCATTTTAAATATAATTACAATCAGAAAATGATATGGATATACTATATGGTGCTTATGATCATGACTACACGTATTATAATAGAGGAAAATAAAATAGGTACACACGACTGCAGCAAGTTTGGTCTAAACTTCGAAATCCATTTGCTATTATTTCCAACTTAAAAAAAAATTGTGCATGGTTGATTGTTTAATTGCTTCTTGTCTAGCACTATTGTGGGTAAAACTGCAAGAAAAGCTTGTTTTGCAACACTATTTTTGACAGTCCAATGGTTTGGTTTTGACAAGGTGTTGTAAGCTGTTGTTTGAATTTTCCATGATCACGTGATCCAAATATATTTCTTACATGAAAATACAATTTTGTTTTATTGATAAGTTAGACGTAATGCAAGTTTGATAAGAACCTAGTGCTTTAGATAATCTAATCCAATCCAGGCGCTTAAAAGGGTCCGTGCTTGTAGAATTATCACATTTAATACTTATTTTATGAAGTCAAAATTTTTCTTCGTATTTATCATTGTTTACATCATATTCATGGATTATTGATTCATTCCTTTACGGAATAAGATTTGACAATTGAATTTTATTAATTTAGCAAGTACATATTTTGAAAATCAAATTAGACTTTCAATTATGAATTTTCAAACTTAACTTTTGTTATCCAAAGACTTCATATTCAAATCTTTTGTAATTTTCAAATATAAGTTTCGAGTTTGGATTTGATTCTCAAATATTTTAAAAAATGGAAATTAGTTTAAAAGGACTTCTCATTCTAGGATAATAAGTTTTAAGGATAATCAGATTTATTCAAAAGTGCTTCTCTTATGACGACTAAAAATTCATTTGAGTGAGTATCTTCATTTTAAAATTTTAAAATTTAATGTTCGGTTTTCAATATTCTAAGCAAAAATTAAATTTGAAACTCGTATCTTTTAATTTTAGATTTAAATGATATTTTTAATGCATTTTTTCCAACATGTCATCTTGATGTTTAACTAATATTAATGATTTATTTTTAAATATATTTCTTTTTAATACAAACGATTAAACGGTCGGTTTTTCCACCGTTGTGCGGTTATACTAGTAACTTCCAATGTTTTTAGTTTTGTGAACAAAAAGCTACATTGGCGAATTGGAAAGGCATGCACTTCCCAAGGTGGAACTTAGGAGTTCGAGTCTGATCAACATCATGTTTTTAATTTTAGAGGGACAGCTAACGAGAAGCATGTTTTAAAAGAAATTTATATATGTATATAAATGTACATATAAGAAAAAGGGATTTTTGTCACAAGGACAAAAAGACCAAAAAGTTTGCTCAGAAGGACAAGAGCCAAATTTTTTGCCCAAAAGGACATTTCTAGTGGAAATGGTGGAATTCAGGGGGGTTCCTTGTTTTCCCACTTTGCACTAAAAGTTGGCGTTTTGAGCAAATTTCTTGGCTCTTTTCCTTTTGGGCAAACATTTTTCTTTTTTTATCCTTTAAACAAGTTTCCTGATAAGAAAATTATATATGTATATATGTATGTGTACAAATATATATATATATATATATATATATATATATATATATATATGCAATTCATAAGTAGCTTGCAACCAATCAAAATGTTTAAGAAATAAACCTCAGCATAACGCAGTTTGAATTTTGAAAAGAAATGAAGTTGTGCGTAAATGTATGCGCATAAATTCAAAAGTTGAAATTAAAGTGCAATTTAAGAGCAGAAAGTAATAAATGTGGAATGAATGAAAACTAGGCAAGAGAATTGCTGCATTTGAAATTTGAATATTTATATTAAAAGGAAGGAAATAATGCATTGATAGCATCATTAAGGACATTTATATGCGCATAGGTTTGAACTTTACATATTGAGTATGCATTATAAAGGGAAGAATATATATACACCTAGATCTATAAACGAACTACTAAATACGAAGGGCGGCATATGGAAAGAGTTGGGGGTAACAGTTATGTACACTAAAGAAATGGTTATGGAAATTTGATAATAAGAGACCCTTATGTGGTTTAGGTAAAAAGTATACAATGTGTTTCATGATGGAAAAGTATGGGTCCCATATGTTAGTATTTGAAATGTTAGTATTTCGGATTGGTGGGTTTAGTAGTAGAGCCTTATAAATTGAGAAAGAGTAAAAGGGAAAATGAATTAGGAATATATATATATATATGTGTGTGTGTGTGTGTGAGAGAGAGAGAGAGAGAGAGAGAGAGAAAGACTTTGTGGGAATATTTAGGAAAGTCTAAGTGAGTTAGAAACCCACTTTGAGTCTAACCCCATTGTTAAATTTTAAGAACTTGAATTATTAATAGCTTTTAGGTGATAATTTACGGTGTTTTTCAAGTTTTGACCTTAAAAGTTTACAATTAAAAAATAAGTGCTAGCTAAATTGTGTAGAAACAATTTTTGAAACAAAAGGAGGCGTTTTTGACATTTAAAGAAAATATGTGACATATTTGAACAATACATATTGAGTTTTGGAGGGAAAATGGTGTATATTTTTAAAATGGTGATTTCTTATGAATTTTTTTTTATCACAAAGGAATTCTTTTAGAAGAATGTGTACATCATAGAGCATGTATAGCTCACTAGTTTTTATGCTATAAAGTATGAAAAATTAAATAAGAAAACATAGAAAAGATTGCATTTTGTCAAAAACTAAGGTGGTGTTTGGTTTATGCTTTTTAGTTTTTAGTTTTCGACCGTAGTAAAATGCGAACAACTCATGTAAAACATTAAAAACGGTCATTTTAGAAAACAAATTTAACATATAAGATAGAAAACAACTTTTTTTTGTTTTTCATATTTTGAGAATTAACACAAGAAAGAGAGATGATATATCATTTCGTTGTCCCTCTCTCCTTTACGTGGTCCCCTCCATCATCATTTCACTCCATCCGTCTCTCTTAGCTTTTCTTATGTTTTGCTATTGATGTTGAAAACTCATAACTCAAAATATATTTTAAACCAAACACTACCTAAACTTTTCGGTAAGGAAAATTTTGGAAATCTATATTTTTTTGACATAAATTTTTAATAATTGTTTTGACATAAACTTTAATGAATGGACAAAATAAGTTGTTAAAAAATTAGAATAGAATAGATATTTGGGATGATTTTAGAACTTAGCAACTAGTTGTAAGTAACTGAACTAGCGTATTAAAAATGAGCAGTTTTCAAAGTTAAGAAATAGTTGTCCTTGCCTACTCCAGTTTTTATAATTTAAAAAAATGCGCTTTTTATCAGATGTCCATTTTTTTGGTTTGGCAAAAATAAGTTTTAATGAATAAAAATAATGTTTTGAAGCTTTTAATTTTTGAAAAAAAGTGATAAAGTCAAACCATGTTTTTAATTTATGGAGTATATAAGGATTAGTACCTTGGAAAGACGGGAAATACTTTTGAGGCTGTAAAGTAGATAGCGAGAATTACTTCGGAATAACTGTAAATTCTCATAGAGTGCATACGCACTATAGAGCCTAGGTTGTTGCTTGGAAAAGACTGTTCCTACATAGCAAGGACTAGTTGTCACAAGTAGATGGTAAAGGGCAAGCGAGTTGTTTAGATCCTGGGGTATGGACTTTTCTTTGTCAGCGGGGACCTGGTCTTATGATTCTTAGACCTTAATCGTAGTTGTGTAATGCGCTTATTTTCCTATTTTCATTTTGAAAGAATTAGAAGGCTTTTTTAAAATTTTGCTTAGATCGGTGGATTAATTTAAATAAACCAAGGAAAAGGTGATGATATAACTAAAAGGAAACAACAAATCCAAATAATGCAACAAATATGACAATTGAGATAAATGGAAAATTTCGAGAATACAAAAAAAAGTTGGATTTTTCCAAAGTAAGTTGGAAAATGGAAATTTATAACAAAGAAAATTTTCTTATGTAAACTGATATTGGGTAGAAAGCTAGAAAATTTTAAAAATAGTTGCATAAAATCATAGTACAGACAGAAAGGAACATAAAACGAAAAACCGGTGATGTGAAGTTATCTGTTTTCTATCCTTTTTGTAACATAAGAAATCAAATTCGAAAAATTAGACTTTTCTGTAATTCGCAAATTTAAAATTGATTGATAAGGTTTAGATGCAAAAATTGTATGAACTACGCTCATGCTCTGTGTGAGTGTAGGAAAAATTAGATAAAAGTGTTTTTGATTTTCAAATTATTGCATTCACATAGAAATTTCCATTATATTTAGGATGCGTGCATCATGTTTTCAAAATATTTTCAAGAAAATTTTGCATTAATATGGGAGGTACCGCTTAGACATTAATTGCATTCATGTATTATAATGTTGTATTACACTTTGCACAAGTGCACAAATGGTTGCAATATTGGATGTACACGTAATGGTTGTAAATTATGCGAGGAATTACTAAATTTTACCCTTACCAAATTTCAGGGACCAAATTTTCTAAAGGTGGGAGAATGTAACCCCCCGCATTTTTAATTAAATAATAAAATAAAATTTCTATACTTTTCATAGTTTGGTCATAGAATCAGGGTCATTGCATCCGTGACAATTTTGTGATCAATTTAGACCTATGGTTTGCAGGAAACGGGTTTAAAATGAAAAAGACCTCTTTAAATAAAGTTTTAGAACAAACGTGAAAATGAAGATATAAGAGAAACAAATAAGAAGTAACTACCAGTGTTTTTAGTCTTGTGAACAAAAGGCTAAGTAAGTGAGTTGGTAAGGCATGCATTTCCCAAAGTGGAGGTTAGGAGTTCAAAGTCATGTTTTCAAATTTTAGAGGGACGGCTAAAGAGATGCGTGTTCTTAGAGAAATATATATATAGATATATATATATATATATATATAAATAAAATTATATGTATATATGTGTGTGTAAATATACATACATGCATATTATAAATATATGAATATGAAATCCAAAAGTAGCCTGCAACCAATCAAAATGGGTGAGAAATAAATGTCGCCATAATGCCGTTTGAATTTTGAAAAGAAATGAAGTTGTGCGTAAATATATACTCATAAATTCAAAAAATGAAACTGAAGTGTAATTTAAGAGCCGAAAGTAATAAATGTGGAATGAATGAAAAATAGGCGAGAGAATATCAGCATTTGAAATTTGAATATATATATATATATATATATTAAAAGGAAGGAAACAATGAATTGATAGTGTTATCAATGACATTTATAGCGCTGCTATTGACGGACAAAGATTTGAAGAGCTATGCGCATAAGTTTGAAATTTAAATATTGAGTATGTCTTATAAATGGAAGAACATAATGTACATAGCAATATTTAGCAAGGGAAAAAAATTTAAGAGCCAATGCTAAATAAGAATTAACATTGGCTAAATTAACGTTAATGGCCTAGGTCATGGATCGACCCAGACCATAATGGGTTGACCCAGGGGTCGACACAACTTAGAGGTGGGTCGAAACAGGGGTCGACACACCTTAGATGTGGGCCGACACAGTATTGAGCCATTTAACTTTATATTTTTTTTAACTTGTACGTTTCAGATTTTATTTTATTTAATCCGATAGACCAGAATCTTCTGTACACCTATAAATAGAATAGCAGAGCCTATATTTTCTGAGACAATGCCAAGGCTCTACCATTTTCTTTCTTCTCCAAATCTTTCAAAAATTAAAATATTAGTTTTAAAAATTATGATTCAAGATTTGAAGACAAAGATTATAGATCTACAAAATAGACGTTTAGATTTCTTGTCTACGTGAGGTAAACTTCGTGAATTTGAATTATTACAGATTTTTCTTTCTTTCTTTTAGCATAAGATTTGTAAATCCGTGGCCATTTAAATACTATATTCAATTAGGAAAACCACGGAATATCAGATCTGAATCAGATTCAACGATTGGAAAACAATCAGGTGAGTGGATTTAAATTATAGCTTTTGGTAACAGTATATTTATCGTTTACATTCCCTGTAATTCTTAATGTGACAAATAATTGAAATTTGTGGTAACTGCGATATAATCTATTCCCTGAGTACATTAAGAATATTGCTGTTGTACAAACTTATTCTATTAATTCTCTGTTTGGGTCAAGAATTACTTTAATACTGAAATGGTAAATTTGATAATAATTATGTATATGTTCTTAAGATTGCTATTCAATAACAAATTTGGTATGTTGTAAAAAAAGGGATTAAAACGAATTGTGGAAGTAAGGGTAGAAGAATTGATATGCCTAATTTTATATAGAAATTTACAGTAATTGGAAAAGGTAAATGGAAAGCAGGAATTAACATCTAACTCAGAAAATAAAAAAGGGAAATTAGTAGTGGACTGAGTTTGTTGAATTTTGGGGAAAATGGAAACATTCTATAATGATAAAATTACTAAGAACGTAGCTGCAAGAAAAGAAAGGAGAAATGGATTGAAATAGGAGTTCTTTTACCATATTGCACACTAATCAAGTAAAATAAACATGTATATCCACAATGAAAATAAAATAAACAACTTTCAACTTCGGATCAAAATAGATAATGTACATTATGGAAATAGATCTTTATACTTTTCCACTAACCAATGTGATGAAGTGTAAGAGTATTTTCCTGAAATAATAAGAACGTATAAGACGGTAAATTTAAAAATATTACAATAGTAAATGTTTGGTTGAATATTCACGAACCAAAGGAAATGTGATGAACACGGAATACAACCTATTATAATTAATTGTATGAATGGGATTGAAATAGAATAGGTAGGTTTTTCCTAGGGACAAGTGGAATTATAACATGAGTTATAATTAATAAGGAAAAGGGAACTTATTAATAAACCTTAGTTAAGGGAACTAAGTTAATAAGTAAACTCACAACAATGGTTGTGATAATAGTGTAAGATAAGGTTATGATTAAACAAGAAAGAATAAAGTAGGATTATTATTAATGGACTTGTAATTGAAAGTATTTATTCTAATAAGTGTAATAATGTGATGACCCGCAGACCCTCGCCCTTTGAACCGACTATAAACCACACAAGTCCATTCCAAAAAGTAAGCATTCACGAAAAGTCTTGCGATAAACCATATTTCCAATCTTCGATAGTCCATACTTAACACATCAACGGTGTTCATGTACCGCAAAACCAAATCTCACAAACTAAATTCATCGGGGTTTATCGGAGCTAACATAGGGAAACATAATCAAGAATAAGAACGTATTCTCACAGCAGAATAGAACAAATGTAACATTCAACATAACTTTACAATGGAAACTTTTTAAAAAATATGAGTAACATACCATGGATAGTTACAAACACTATCCTTACATAATACAACCACGACATCCAATTATAGATAGTAGAATGTGCCCTTCCTTCTGTCGAAGATCGCCAACACTTCTAGAATCATCTGGGAGCTCCTTGAATCCTATTTAAACCTGAAATACACTTGGATCTGACCCAAGTGTCAAACATTTGAGTTAGGCTTGGATTAACCCGCTGGAAAAGTATGATAACAAGTCATACATATCCCACACAATCATCAAAAGAGGTTTCAAAATTTCATGCATGCTTTTGGGAAAAATAAGTTACTATAAGACCCGCATCCTATCACACAATGCAAACACATACCATTAGGAGCTTTTTTTGCCTTACGATAACAAAATATGTGTAATGTCCCATATTTTTACGATATAATAATTAATTAATTTAATTATTTAAAAAGTGATTTATAAATTTAAATGGTTGTTTAATTAAATAATAATGAATATTTATAATATAAAAATATATTATAATTCCAAAGTAGTCGAAAATAGCTGAATTGACAATATGATGTAAATTTGATCATATATAATGTATAATATAGTTTAGAATTGAATTTGAATAACGAATATATTATATAAACAACATTAGAGCATACAAATTACAAGTTAATTATAATCGAGCCCGTAACATCGCGGTAGTTCGTTATTTGGCGATTTGAACTTCAACTGAATATGCAAGATCCATTTTAAATCGGATTTCTGTGATATAAGAAACGTATGGATCCGTTGAACTGTATTTTTCTAATGGAAGAGAAAAATTAGGATTCTGTCGTTAGATTTTGATTTATGATCAAATTAAATTTTTGAAAAGTCGCTACAGAATTCCCTTATAATTTTATAATGATTTATTTATATTTTAAATGGATTTTCAATATAAATGGAATACTGATTTAACACTGGATTTGAAATATCGAGTTATAAATTCAGATAGAAATATTTTGGGGCTGTATGGTATTCCACTATGAATGTATACGATAATATTAATTTATTAATATTTAATTTAATTATTTTTAAATATATTTATATTTAAACGGTTTATTTAGAGCATTAATAATAGCCATCTGTGCAAACGACTTCCACATTCGACAAAACCAATTTTGTTGGATCCGTAGTGTTAAATTATTGTTAGTTTTCAATTTTAGTTTTCAATTTTCGTGATTTTTGGAGTCAGTATGTGGTCGTGCCGAATTTTAATGTGAAAAACAATCGATATTTTGACGGTTAAAAATACGTTGTGTAAGCAAACGGAGTCGGAATTCGATGATACAAGTTTCGTTGAGTCCGTAATGTCAAACTCTAGCTGCATGTCAATTTTCATGATTTTTAGATATTGTATGTGATCATGCAGATTTTTAGAAGACAAATACAATGAGATTTTGACTAAATAAAATATTAAAAACTAATAAAATAATAATATAACCTAACTATAAATAGGTTCACATCCTTCTAACCCTAGGAAAAATCTTCCTCTTGTCAAAACTATGTCGCCGCTCCTTCTTTTCTTTTTACAGTAAAACATCCTCCTTCCAAAAATCCAAACAAATTCAAATCAAATCTAAAAATTCCAAACTTTATATGATTTCGATCGTTGTTCAATGCTCTTTGATCGGGTATCCATGTTGTTGGATTCGGTGGAGTGTTGTGTCGATTAAAAATTGGACAGTGCACATTTTTCTAGCTAGGTTTGGAGTTTTCGATCGATACAAGCATCGATGCTCATTTTAAGTATTGGTTTTGAGTTTGTAAAGTTGTTTAGCATGTTGTGTGAAGTTTTTGTGGACTTCGGTGCATTTTTGTGTCGGGGTGTTCGTTGTACAACGAAGAGGAAGAGCACGACGGAAATTTGATCGCGGGTGCAAGCTTGGCAAGATGGTGATGGAGATGTGGAGATTTTGAAGAGGTGAAGTTTGGTGGTGGTTTGGAGTGTTCGGTGTTGAAATGGAGGAGTTGTGGAGGTTTGAAACGGTGGAAATGGCCATGAAAATGGGATGATCAACATTCTGGTGTTTTGGGGCAGGAGGAGAAAGCGGCTTGGGCTGTGTTTAGTCGGTGGTGGGCTGTGTTTTAAAGGGTAAAGCCCGTTTTATATTTAATCCATGTTTTAAATCCATTTAAATGTACGTTAACTTATAATGTCATAACTTTGTCATAAAGAAACGAAATTCAGTGAAACTGGCCGCATTGGGATCGTATGGACGTAGGCTTCACAATGAAACTAGTTTGGACTGATTTGGAGCTCGTTTCAATTTATGGAGAAATAATACGTCAGAATGGAACAATTGAACGGTTATCGTTATTTAACAGTAATTAACCAATGTGAGTAAAACTCACTAATTCTATCAAATTTATATTTTTATAAATATCGTAAGACCAAAATTTGGCTCTAACACCCAAATTGTTCAGATTTGTAGAGACTAATATCCAGAAAATGAAGAAAAAGCAGAAAACACGCAAAGTTTATAGTGGTTCGGCGTTAATGAGCCTAAGTCCACTTTATATGTCTTTGATTATACGGTGAATGCTAGTACAATCAAATATTTCACTCAGTCGCACTCTTATAATTTTGATTCTCTCAATAATTTCAAATAATTCTGATTAGGAATAATGACAGGACAATAATGGTGAAAACAACACTAAGAAATGCCAAAAGGATCCTGAAAAATGCCAAGTACGGGGCTATTTATAGCTGATATCTGCAATCGGTTTGTGGTCACAAATGGCACAAATCCTGAGGATGTCGGACTGGTTCGTGGCTCGATGGAGAAATAGTCAATATTGCCGTTACGGACAGGTGTCGTTAGATCCTGCATTTGTGGATTGTGGTAGACTTAGTCCTACCCTTCATGTTTTGGCTTCTGGGATCGGGGCATGGAAAACTGGCGTGGACGGATCGGGTCGCGATAAGGCACCACGAGCGGGGTTGTGGTAGTGGCACCACGATACGAGGACAACAAGGTGGCTACGAACGGATTTGGAGGGTTCTAGGAGCGAGACTTCGTATTGGACTTGTGTATGAGTCTTGGTGGCTTGGTCAAAAAGTTAGCCAACATTTTGCCCCCTCGAGGTATGTTTTATCGGGGATAGAACATGCTTCGAAGATTCTGACTGGACCTTTTCACAAAACAATATAAATCAATAGTCACATCCATTTATAGCGTCGCACTGTTTCAAATGGTTACGCCTCTTGAGGAGTATAAATATTAGATTAATCCTTCAATCACCTCTTTACTCGTCGGCTGATTCCCATCTCTTAAACTTCCAAAAAACATTGCGATCATTCAGTCGAGTAAGTTTTTAGATCTTTATAAGTATTTCTATTTTTCATATTTTGCGATCATTTTTGAGCCTGGGCCTTTGGAATTCCACATGGTTCGTGACCGTGGTGCGTGTCACGGACCAATCATGTGAGAGGACCGCCATCTAAGTTTCGATGGGCCTTCACGAACACTGGTGGCTCGTGGATCTTTGTGGACCATCGTGAAAAGAAGGGGAAGACCAAGAGTCACTTCGATGGCTATATAAGCTGGGCTCTCTCATCCGCCCCCCTCCTTCTCCTTTTTACACTGCAACCGCCCCTTTTCTTTACAAACCCTAAATCGCGATTTCCCTCATACTTTCGAGCTTATCCAACCACTTCAAATAGGTAGTAATTCGAATCCGATTTATCTTATCCTTTTTTAGCATGACTTAAATCCAGTTTTTGGTGGGTTTTCCGCCTCCGTCAGTTGTGAGCGCACCGCTAGCGTTGTTGCCGGGGTCGGACATTGGTGGTGAGAATCGCCGCCTTCAGGTGCCAAGTCGAGATGTGGTTGGTTTTGATTCAGAAGGAGGGTGTGGTCTTTAGGTGGAAGAAAAGGGTGCATGGGGAAGAAGACGAGTTTGAGCAGGCCGGTCCTGGATGAGATAATGGCTTGGTTTGTGGCAACAGTGAGATGGAGGGACCAAAGAGGAAGTCGTAGTGTTGTTGTGGACAACGGATCAGGTCGTAGTATTAGGGGAGCATCGGTTCGTGGAAACATGAAGTAAAGTGGATCGTGGAGGGGGGGGGGGTCTGTCATGATCCGTTTAAGTAAAGCAGAATGGGTTAAGAGCTTAAGTGTCCCACGATCCGATGTCTTTCCACGAGCTGATGCTTCCCCACGAACCAGGACTTGCTTCACGAACCGATGATGTATCACGAGCCAAACCCTATCTCATGGGCCAGCTTGACCAACGATCCAATATACATGTTGACTAGAAAATGCAATGTAATTCTGATATACTAATGGACAGTTAGGTTAGAGCCTTCAACATGAACCTTTTGAACTGGAGAACAACATAATTCAACAATAAATCATAGCCAATATCTTGCTTTTCTGATTAACTTTGGGCTTTTCTTAATGAATGCACCTGCACACATTTGCACTTACACACACGGGGAACGGGTAACTATGTTCTAACTTCTCATGTTTACCTGCCAACACAGTATGTCTGATAAATGATCAACCGAAATATCAGAGGAATACACATAATCAGAGTCATCAAAGCATTATGATCTCGATGCGCTTCCCACAGATTCAGATTGGGATATTCCGACCCCGAGTACGAAACAAATACCGATATAGAATCTACGACTTCTGAAAGTACATCTCTTGAAGATGAGGATGAACGAGATCCTGACGAAATACCGGGTGTTAAGGAAGTGGAGAGGGAGAAACTCAGTGATAGTCTAGCCTCCTAATTGGATGATGTAAAACTTAAGAAAATATGCTTAAGGCATGGGATCCCTTGGGATGATGTGAAAACTCAAGAAGAAGGAGATAGGCCTCATTCTGCCCCAGAAGGGTACATGACTGTCAGTCGGCTCATGTGTTGGATAGGTGTTATTCCTCCATTTCCTCCAGTCGTAGTTGATCTTTTAAGACGACTGCACATTGCCCCCATGCAACTCCACCCTAATGCCTATGTAGCTTTGTACACCCTATACATTGCATATGCGGAGATTCTACAGACTGAGCTCACTTTCAAGGATTTAAAATTCTACTACCATTTCAAACACCGTTCTACAGGGACTCCAAATTTTTCCTTCTTCAAATCAATTGCCAGCAAAAAGGTTTTATCGGATGGCCATAGTAACATAGGGAATGCCAAATTTGATTGGTTTTACATACAGCATCAAGACGGATGCACAAGGAAGTGGCTACAAGCAAGTATGTTTTTAAAATTTTCAACTTATGCTCCGACTGCATAATTAAAGTGATAATGTGTTCTTTTATTCTATGCAGATCACAATTTTGCGAAAACAAAAGGTTCAGTGTATGAAGACCGACTGTCCCGCCTCCTCAAAAGTAAATCAGACTTTTTAAGAATCAAAATGTGCATCACCGACGAGAATCTTCACAAACACCATCTCCTGGATATAAAATTCGGGCTTGGCACAGGTGGCAAGCCTTACAAGTATGTGCCCCTGCTGTAACACCCCACCTCCATTAAGGTCACTCACAAAGGGAATGCCTTAACTTTGGTGGAGCGTTTTAGTAGACAGAACAGAAATTTACAAGACAGATAAACAATACTTGAGAAATTATAACTTTATTACAACGGAAAACAGAAATCAGTTTGGTTACATCTTTACCAAAAACTCAAGTACATAAATATCAGTCTTGTTCAAAAAAATCATCAGAGTACAAAACTTTTAAAGTCATAATCCCCACAGAAGCTGCCATAAAGAGTCAAACCATACTTTAAGCACTCTGAGTACTTCAAGTAGAAGAAATCCGGATCAAGCTAAAGTATTCCCTCCTTGGAAAACCTGGGGGATGGGCGGGGGGGGGGGGGAACGGAAGAAAAAGGGGGAAAAACAAGCAAGGTCAGACATAAAGTCTGGCAAGTCCAGTGACTTTCAGCATATGAACATATAATAATAATAATGACATGAAAATAAAACTGGATGCGGGATGACAGTAACAGGAGTAGCAGATATACTTAGGTTAAACAGAAAAAGAACAGAATGATGTAAGCTTTTGCTTTTTACTTCTCTGCACTAATACTAGTATAACAGGATTAGGTGTCACCCTAATGTCTAAACTGAAGTAGAATCAGGAACATAATAATTTCCACAGAAACAGAACGCTAATAATGGGGCTTTACCACCCGAACAGAAACAGACAGAAGCAGAATGCTAATAGTGGGCCTTTACCACCCGAACAGAAGGTACATAAACAAAAACAGATTTATCCCTACGGAAACAAAATGTAGAATTAGGTGTACACTAGTAAATGGGCCTTTACCTCCCGAACAGACGGTACCACACAGACAGGTGTTGCCACCCAACAGAAACAGACGATAACAACAGAAACAGACAGAATTAAGTGTACCCTAATACCCTACCCCAAGCGATCGGCTCCCTAAACATAAATACCCTGTGTCGGCCCCACAGTAGGGTGTATCACTCCCTAAAGTGACAAACAATTGGCATAGACCTATTTACAGATGTCACGGCGTCTTACATCCACAGAGGCAGGCCGGGATCCATGCAAGCACATGACCCGGTTGGAACGCACCATCAACACCCCTCGCCATTATCAGAATGAACCACTTATAATTAGTTCAGTAAGCGTGCCCGGACCCTACCTACTGTTGGGTCAAAGTTTTGATACCAGAAAGGGTTACTGACTAATATGGGTCCCAAACAACAGATGACACAAGTAATTTCCCTCCTAACCTTGTGTCCCTAGACTAACAGATTTCAGATTAACTTGTTTACAAGTTCAGACATACAGAATTTAGATCAATCAGTTCACAGATTAGACAAGTTTTCAGACCAACGGTTCAGTTATACGGATTTAACAGACTTACAGATTAACCGGTTACAGATTAACAGACTTACAGATTAATCGATTACGGATTAACAGACTTACAGATTAACCGGTTACAGATTAACAGACTTACAGATTAACCGATTACAGATTAACAGACTTATAGATTAACCGGTTACAGATTAACAGACTTACAGATTAACCGATTACAGATTAACAGACTTACAGATTGTCTAACTTTGTATTGGGCCTACAGATTCATGAAACGGGTTTATTAATTTCATCAGTCTAGTTGGTTTAACCCTATCCACCCAACACGTTTTAGACATCATATTTATCCCAGATTTTCATTAATTAAATATTAATGCCCAGACCTCTCACATTAGACTGACAGTTTGCGGCTACTGGTTAGGCCGGTTGGTTCCGGGCAGGTTTCTGCCACAAACTGAGTCTAACCTCGGGTTTCAAGCACGTTATGACTAACTTCTCACATTAGAACCAATTGTTTGCTGACACTTGATGTATCGGGCGGTTCCGGGCAGAATTACGCCGCAAACTCATTCTAACCTCGAGTTAACCATGTTTATCTTTGCGGCCAATTAATTAATAATTTACCATTTTTGCCCACGCCTAATATACATGTCAATTATTCATAACTATAGCCAATTCAGATTATGTTAATAGCAGACTAAATATATCTACTCAACAGATATAGCAGATAACAGATTTCACAGATTAGGCGACTTAACGGATTTAGCAGATTAAGCAATTTAGCATATTTAATATATAACAGATTAGGCATTTTCAGCAGACTTAGCAGATGACAGATTTAGCAGATGAACAGATCTAACAGATTAGGCAATATAGTAGAACTAGCAAATTAGGCAATATAACAGAACTAGCAGATTAGGCAATATAACAGATTTAATCATTCCTTAAAGTTTCATAAACATATCTTGCCTAATTGTAAATTTGGCCTAAGTTTGCATGCCTAAATAGTTGTCATGATTCACAATATGATCATATACCCCACGTTTGTACTGAATTTACATGGCACAGATTATGGTCATAATTCACCATATTACACATGTCCTAAATTTAGTTAAACCTGCCTAGTACAAGAGATTCACATATAAATTATACCAAATATAGCCATCGATTTCAATGCATGTCATATATTCAAAAGTCACCCACTTAGGTGTTATTCACATTTAATAGTTATCAAATCTTAATATAGATCTTCACACCTAAGTCATATTCTCTTTTTATCTCAAGTCATGAATTGTTATATAAAAAATATGCCCAACAATCTAGAACTTTAAATTATAACAGATCTTAATTCAAAATATGCGTTATGTCCAATGTCTCAAGTCACATGTTAACATACGATGGTTCCTCTTCTTCCAATTCACAGAATATGCATAGATCTAAATCTAGTCTACAGCCTATGTCCTTTTTCTTAAACCAGTCACGGCTTAGCCATGTCCATTTATGCCATCATTCATTATTTTAACGTTCGTGCGTTAATCGCTTATGAGATTTGGCGCAGGCTCGTGGTAGCCTGGCTATAGAACAGAAAGAAGAAAGAGATACAGAATAGGATAGATCCAAATAGAACAGAACATACATAACCTCAAATTCATAGTTACAATCATGTCACAATCAAAATTAAAGTTTATATCGGAAAATAACTGCACTTGCCTTGATTGGATTAAAGAAGAAGAGGAGTTGTAGTTGTTCTCTTTTAATTTTAATCAATTTGGAAGAAGATGCTTTAGTCTAGTTCCAGTTCAGATTTCAGCAGAGTAGCGATGCCATTTTTATTTTAATTAGAACAGAGGCAGAGCATAGGCAGAATGAAATGGTGTAGAGAGAATGAGGATAGGGGGCTGTTTATATAGGTTTAGAGTCATGAATCTGGTCAGAAAATCGGCTAAAAACATCAGAATGCATCAGGTTCAGGAAGTGGGTTCGGGGGGGGGGGGGGGGGGAGGTCGACACTATGGTCGACCTGGCCCTAGGGAGGTCGACTACCCAGTCGACCTGGATCCTGGGCGGGAAATTTCCCGCCCAGCCCGCTTCTGGGTTTGAATTCGAATTTCGAGCTGTTTTCGATTCTGAAATTCTTTGAAACTTCGGAGGGCCATATCTCCCTCATACGGACCCCGTTTCTCAAAAACTCAGACTCGTTTCAAAGCAGAATTTCGAGACGAACGCAATGGCGCAACCCGTTTCCCTTAATTCTTATTTTAAAAATTAATTATTCTCTGATTTGTTGCTTATACGATCACAGAAAATATGGGGTGTTACATTCTCCCCTCCTTAAAGGATTTCGTCCCCGAAATCTTCAAGTTGAGAAGAATGTGTCCTACCATCCAGTCATCCATCTACTCAACCATCATCCACAAGCATCCATTGTCCTTAGAAAACTTCTAATGTTGTATGAACATATGCAAAAGTGTGTGTATATGTTCCTTATCTAATGCAAAGATCAGGCGGCCACTGATTCAGTTGACCTCCTTAATGCGAGTTATGTTAGTGCCATGAGTCCAACATGTATGCAATTTTCCTATTTGATACATATCATTCTTATATGAGTGACAACCGTTCATTCATAAGCAACATCCATGTGATGAGTCAATCATTTTGCATCCACAGAAATTGAAAATGCTCACACATCCATATGCAGTATGAGAGTGTTCTCGAGCCGATCTTGTGCCTAGTGTGTGTATATGCATCCACGCGCAACCACTAGCAACCACTAGCAACCACTTGCATCCACTTGCAACCATCAAACATAACATGTCTCAAACACATGTTTACATCCATAGGATTCCTATCTATAGGTTGAAGACTCAATCGATAGGATACAGTCGAATGATGGAAGCGAGTACAGATAAAACAAAAACTTGGTTTCCATTAGACCTTGGTTGAGAGACAAATTCCCTAAGTATCCGCCCCGAAGACCGAGATCAACATCAGATTGATGCCCAGAGGATTACCCTCTTTAGACAATGTCAAAACTGAAAATCTTAACCTTTTCAGAAATATCCAGATGCTTACAGACTACTAGTACAGATCAGATTATCGAATGATTCTTAGAAAACTAAGCATGGGAAAATCCCACTATATCCCTCAAAAACCCAGAATGTATGCATTACAATCGACTTGATGCCTAACACAGATACCCCCAACCTATCACCAACAGATGAGTCATAACCCTTATGGGTCTGAGTCTACAGCGGAATCAGAAACAATACTAGTATTCAAGTGCAGAATATCGATTGCAGAATCGAAATACCAGAATCAGAAAAGAGTTTTAACTCAGAAATCAGATAAAGAAATTAAACCTCCTACAGAAATTTTTCCTATTTGTATCCTATCCACTAGCCTTGAGAGCGTTCGCCTGCCTTCTAGAAGTTGGTCATGCCCTCTGCCCTTGCCTTTGTTTCTTTGGACAGTCCCTGGTGAAGTGTCCCATCTCACCACAGTTGAAGCAAGTGCCCTTCCTTTTTCTGCAATCCTTGTTCATATGAGTCGAGCTCCCACAGGTAAAGCACTTTTTCTCCTTCTTATCTTCAGACTTCTCAATCTTCTTTTGGGTTTCCTTTTTGGGCCAGGCTTTCTTGTTCTATGGCTCTTCCTTCTTTGCCTCTTCTTTGCCTCTTCCTTGCCCTTGTCTTCCTCGTGCAGTAGTGCCATAGCCAGCAATCTCCCGTAAGTCGCTCCCATGGGTACGTGGGTCATGGCTAGGCTGTGCAGTGGCTCGTTCAATCCTTTAATAAAGCGGAGAGCCTTTTTATGCTGGGTGTTGACTAAAAGTAACACCCCGTATTTCTGTTAACACTAAAGTTACTAATTTAAGAATAACCAATGCTTAATATAATAAATGTGTAAAGGGGAGATGTATCTAATGTGCATACAAATTTAATAATAAGTGTGTAAAGGGGAGATGTATCTAATGTGCATACAAATTTAATAATAAATGTGTAAAGGGGAGATGTATCTAATGTGCATATAAATTTAATAACAAATGTGTAAAGGGGAGATGTATCTAATGTGCATACAAATTTAATAATAAATGTGTAAAGGGGGGATGTATCTAATGTGCATACAAATTTAATAATAAATGTGTAAAGGGGGGATGTATCTAATGTGCATACAAATTTAATAATAAATGTTAATAATGTACATTAAGAAAGTAATTGTGAACATAATTGGCTTCTCTTTAGAACGGATGGCTTTGATTAACCTTGGCTTCATCGACGGCTCAAATTAACTTGCAATCCTATATAAACAGCCCCCTAGTCTCCTTCTCTTTGCACCATTCTTCTCTAACCTTATGCTGCACAAATTCTTGATGGACATGGCTTCTTCTTCTTCCTCTAAATCTAAAAAAATAGATTAAAATAAAATATAAATCAAGACAAGGATATGCTGCTCAAGTCTTTCAAGAGAAGATTCAAAACAAGTTAGGATTGAAGTAAAGATTCAACGGCTTCAAGCAACGCTATCTTTCTATTCTTTTCTAGATCCAATCAATGTAAGTCAGTTACTTTTTAGATTTGAACGCCTTTTCTATTTGTGACATGAAATTAAAAGTATATAAGAAATATGCCTTATCATTTCATTGAATCTGTGCTTGTTTATGACTTTGGATCAGATTTTTGATTATGGCCTAGAACACATTGTGACTAAATTTCCAATGCTTAAGACTATGACTATGGAACTGTGGCCTTTGAAACCATAAGCCTTTGACTATGAACATAAGCCTTTGACTATGAACATAAGCCTTTGACTAGGAGCATAAACCAATGCCTATGACTATGACAAGGACAATAGTGGATAATTACCAATGATTCATGAACATGATATTATTGCCTTGGATTATGAATGTGAGATTGGATCTAAACTTGATTATCTATTCAGTTTATTCTTAATTATCCTTGGATCTTGATTATGGGAATTTATCTATTAAGTTAGATCTACCCATATACTTGAACCTATGTTATTTGTTCAACCCTTTTTATGTCATAATATTATCAGATCTATAGGCCTTCGATGCTTTAATCAATTTATTTAGTGTAATTTGTTAGATCTGTGATTAGTGAATTATCATCTTCTGCCTATCTTTTCATGGCATTTTGGTTCATTCCCTTTTTATCCACGAATCTAGATTTATCTATAATCTAGGATGAAATCACGATTACACGAACGATGGGAATACGATTTGGGCAAATCATAAGTTTGACTTAAACATGGTTGTAAACTAGGAAATTGGCATAATGTGGAACATGAACATAATTATGATTGACATAATTTAGAACATGTATTATGGCATGTTTATTAGAACGCAAATTTGAAAATTTGACATGAATTATGGAATATGTAATTTGACATATTAAATTTAGTATTGGCAAGTAAGCTAAGTTTTAGGCGTAAACGGTAACCTAGAATAATAATTCTAGTCTTGCCATAAACTGTAAATTAGGATGTAAATCAGAATTGGGTCAATTAAAGTTAATTTGGCATAATAAGTATATTAGCACAAATTTTGAATTTAGTCATAATTGTGAGTAATTGTCATGTTTAGAATAATCATGGTTAGTGACACTTAATTTGGTATAATTTACATACCAAAAACTAAAAATATGATATACAGGTAAAATGGGCCATAATAATAAATGTTGACAATGTAAATTAAAAGATTAATAATGGAATAAGTAAATTAGGGAAAATTTACTTATAGAATTTATCCTAAATGAGAAAAGTAAATTTAGACAATACGAACATGCATAACCCGAGGTTGGATTGAGTTGTGATGTAAACCTGCCCGGACCCGCCCGGCTGTCCAGTGATCACAACAATACCTATCCAATGTGGGAGGTTAAGGCATTGAGCCCGATAAAGGCCCGAGGTTAGACTGAGTTGTGGCGTAAGACTGCCTGGAACTAACCGGCATACCGGCAGCCACTACAATACATGTCTAATGTGAGTGGCTGGTGCTTTAATAAGACTATTAAAGTTAATCTAGAATGGGAGGGTTAAGTTCATAAGAACACTTAACCAACTTAACACAGTTAAGCTAGAATGGGAGGTTTAAGTTCATAGGAACACTTAACCAACTTAAGCTAGGTGGGAGGGTTAAGTCCATAGGAATACTTAACCAACTTAACATGGTAGTAAGACAAGATTTGTAGGGGTTAAGTAATTAAGGAAAATACTTAGCCAATTTAACATGTTAACCAGACTAGAAGGAGGGGTTAAGTAAGTTTAATACACTTAGCCAATTTAACATGTTAACCAGACTAGAAGGTGGGGTTAAGTAAGTACACTTAGCCAATTTAGTATGTTAATGGGACTAGAACGTAGGGTTAAGTAAACTTGAACACTTAACCATCAGAGTGTGATAAATGAATGAGGGTTAAGTTAAACATGAAGGGATAATACTTAACCATTAGAACATGTTAGCTAAACAGATGTTAGGGTTAAGTTAGCTAAGGAAACACTTAACCATTATAACATGTCAGTCAGAACAGATAGGCAAGGTTAAGTTAAAAAGGAACACTTAACCAATACAAGATGAATGGGTAGGGTTAAGCAAATACTTAACCAATATAACTTGATGCTGGTAGGGTTAAGTCAACATGAACTACTGATAACACTTAACCAGTTTAATATGACAAAGGAATGGGTTAAGTTAACTTGAATTGACTAATGACACTTAACCAATCCAACTTGACGAGAAAGAGGACTAAGTAGTAAACCTTAGTTAAAAAGGGCTAAGTAGTAAACTTTAGTTAAGAAAACGACGATTCAATAAACTAAGTGGTAAACCTTAGTTAGAAAAACTAAGTAGTAATCCTTAGTATAACACGAAGAGGAGCGAACGTCCATCTGATCTTAAAGAAGGCTCCAACGAATTGGGTTACGAAGCCCGAGGCTTCGAGGGGACGTAAGGGTACTCTTGGTATCCCTCTGTGAGAATGCAGATGATCCGCCTGGGCTCACAGAGGTTAAGGTTTGCGTGAGAAGAACCAAGGGTATGCCTTGGTTGCAATATATGGCAACCTAAAGACTAGGATGGACCAGCGTGATTCAGCGAGACCAGTAGCCCTGTGATAGCGACTCGTCATCTACCTACCATCTTGAGTCAGTCGAGATACGTAAAGCGGAAAGGCGGAGAACTCCAAAAGACCATATACTTGCATCTAGTTATGGGTGAGGATGGCCATAGGTTAGTGGGGCATTAAGGGCCTGCGTATAGTTCTCATTTTCAAGGTGTGCCTTTCATTAGTTGAGGGAGGGGTCAAGTGGGACCATAGCCACTGGAAAAACAGACCTTAGCATCTACATCGGTAGATAACTTAAAGCTCCCGACCGAGTTCCGTGTTTCTTGATTAGCCCTGCCACGGGACTCGGGCCGCACATATAGAGGACATGTGCAACTAGATATCTAGCACGTTTACGATACGATTGGGACGTAAAGTCTAGGGACACTTATCGCTCTGGGTAGTGTGTCCTAGACTAGGGGCACCATTCGACAGGTAGCATAATCCCTAGTTGGACCTAGGTGGCATAAACCCTGAATCCGAGAAGTATTAGATAAGTCGCATAAACCCTAGTCGAATCTAGGAAGCGCTCGATAAGAAAACCCTAGATTAGATCTAGGTAATAAATAATAAATGTACGCCTAAAGGCAACCACAATTACTGGGATAGGGATCGCGTTATCATTTTAGACCGATTACTAGTTGGGACACTAGATAGGTGGTGCAGAGACATAGAAACCATAATAACAAGTTAATAGCGAAGCGGAGAAAGTATTAACGCATATCCAGTTTATCTTGTCTTAGCATATCTTATGTTAATCTTATCCTATCTTGTTGGCCCTATCATCATGGTATTGTCTTGTATTCAGTTAATTCATGTCGTTTTGTTTTTCCTTGTTCACATGCTAGAAGTAACTGAACTTACCAGACATTATGTCTGACCCAGTTTTCTTTCGTCTTCTTTTCTTCCGTTTTCCCCCCTCCCCCAGGTAGTTAAGGAGGGAATAGTATAGCTCAGGTTAGATTGGACTGTAACTCTTCCCAAGCTCGAAGATTCTTTGACAAAGTGCTTTGGACTCTCTTTTTCTGCTGCTATGGCTGGCTTATGCTACATTGGGGAATATAAATGTTATTTTATGCTTCTTTATTTTGTAAGACAGATGATACCCTGATATTGGAAAACAATTGTTGTACAAACTATTTTATCAATAAAGTAAAGTTTTATTTTCCGCTGTTTTAATTTTGTCTGTCTTGTAATTTATCTGCATCTTTTACCCTAAATGCTCCACAGAACTTAGTGCATTCCCTTTGTGAGTGACACTAAAGGATGTGGGGTGTTACACTTGGTATCAGAGCTGAAGGTTACGGGATCAGATAAAAGATTTAAAAAAAATTATTATTTTCAAACAGTTTTAAAAGAAGCATTTTCAAAAGAAAAGTTTTGTTTTAAAGGCATATTCCCCAAAAGCCATACGCACTATCTTCTGATTCTCTATTTGAATTCTTGTCCCCTTCTTTCTTGGATCTCTGGGGCTCCTGGCTTTCTGGGAGGTAACCTCATCGAAGGTCGAAGTAGTGCCCGACTTCCATCTATAACCGTAGTAGTTTCACCTGCGGCTAGTTTTCTTTCAAGCTTAGTAGGGTTTTCTGTACGATGGAGACAACTTTCGAGAGATTTGTCAACATGATTACACATGAAAGAGGATGAGGAGTTTGGCTAAGGAGCACAACCCAAGGATGAGTAATTCATGAATTTATACTTGGCTCACGAAGGAGGAAGGGATTATAAAACCTAAGATAAGAGGAAGTATCTTTACTATGGCAGAATATGGCATATAATTAAGAACAAAGGACAAGATTTTCAGAAGGGCAAGTACATGCTTTCACCACTAAGCTTACCTAGGAGAAAGGTAGTAAAGTTCAGTTGGAAGAGTCTAGCTTTTCTGTTTGTACTCTTTCTTTTGGTTTTAGCACTTCGCATTTGTTCATATTTTCTTCCATAGTTGAGTCTCTGCCCCATAGTACTTGTATAGTAAAAGATCCCAACTAGTGCTCAATTGTTTGGTTGTTTTTGCCTAGATCATCTCACGTAGATCGTCCAAATTCGGAGGAGACATTACTCGGGTGCTTGTCTGATATTGGTTTAGGCCTTTAGGGCTTATACTTGAGGGATGTCGAGTTCGACTAGGATGGTTTGCTTGAGAGATGAATAGTTGTGGCAGGCGCTCTATATAGAGAAGGACTAACCTTAAGAGAGGTAAAAAGTACGTAGTTACCTTTTGACCCTCATAGTTATGGCATGATGGATAAGCTAAGAGGAGAGACCTCTGATCATCCTAGTATATACACTCAGTATCATGGTTGACATTTGTTTATTTTGGAAATGGAGGTCAAGAAACTTCGCAATTGTGAAGTTGAATCTGTTAAGGTACAGTTGAGTAAAGCTCAAGAAGACGTGATACGGGAGATTGAAGATAAGGCATACGTGCCTCATACCCTTTTTCTTAAGGGTACATCCTTGATTCCTTTTTTTAGGAATTCTATGCATACTAATTTCTAGCTTTTAAGGTATATCCTCTAGGACGTATCATCGATCCTTAGGTAGAAACCCTTTTGGGTGTAAACATGTATTTGAAACATGTTATGGTTGATGGTTGCGAATGGTTGCTAGTGGTTGCTCGTGAATGCATATACACACGTATTAGGCACTAGATCAGCTCAGACGCCTTCATATTTCATTTACATATATGTATTTGTTTATGAATTGAACTTAATGTGTTATCATATGGATGTCGCATTTGAGTGAATGATTGTGCACTCATATAGAAATAATATGTATCATTAGGATTTGCATACATATTGGACGCATGGCACTGACATGATTTGCATTAAGGAGGTCAAATGAATCAGTAGACCGCCTGATTTTGCATTAGATAAAGACATGTACACACACTATGCATATGAACATACAAGCATTAAAAGTCTTTAAGGACAATGGATGCCTGTGTTTGATGGTTGAGTAGATGGATGATTGGATGGTAGGATTTACATTCTTCTTGACTTGAAGATTTCAGGGTCGAAATCCTTTAAGGAGGGGAGAATGTAACACCCCGTATTTCTGTTAACACTAAAGTTACTAATTTAAGAATAACAATGCTTAATATAATAAATGTGTAAAGGGGAGATGTATCTAATGTGCATACAAATTTAATAATAAATGTGTAAAGGGGAGATGTATCTAATGCGCATACAAATTTAATAATAAATGTGTAAAGGGGAGATGTATCTAATGTGCATACAAATTTAATAATAAATGTGTAAAGGGGAGATGTATCTAATGTGCATACAAATTTAATAATAAATGTGTAAAGGGGAGATGTATCTAATGTGCATACAAATTTAATAATAAATATTAATAATGTACATTAAGAAAGTAATTGTGAACATAATTGGCTTCTCTTTAGAACGGATGGCTTTGATTAACCTTGGCTTCATCGACGGCTCAAATTAACTTGCAATCCTATATAAACAACCCCGTAGTCTCCTTCTCTTTGCACCATTCTTCTCTAACCTTATGCTGCACAAATTCTTGATGGACATGGCTTCTTCTTCTTCCTATAAATCTATATAAATAGATTAAAATAAAATATAAATCAAGACGAGGATATGTTGCTCATGTCTTTCAAGAGAAGATTCAAAACAAGTTAGGATTGAAGTAAAGATTCAACGGCTTCAAGCAACGCTATCTTTCTATTCTTTTCTAGATCCAATCAATGTAAGTCAGTTACATTTTAGATTTAAACGCCTTTTCTATTTGTGACATGAAATTAAAAGAATATAAGAAATATGCCTTATCATTTCATTGAATCTGTGCTTGTTTATGACTTTGGATCTGATTCTTGATTATGGCCTAGAACGCATTGTGACTAAATTGCCAATGCTTAAGACTATGACTATGGAACTGTGGCCTTTGAAACCATAAGCCTTTGACTATGAACATAAGCCTTTGACTATGAACATAAGCCTTTGACTAGGAGCATAAACCAATGCCTATGACTATGACAAGGACAATAGTTTATAATTACCTATGATTCATGAACATGATATTATTGCCTAGGATTATGACTGTGAGATTGGATCTAAACTTGATTATCTATTCAGTTTATTCTTAATTATCCTTGGATCTTGATTATGGGAATTTATCTATTAAGTTAGATCTACCCATATACTTGAACATATGTTATTTGTTCAACTCTTTTTATGTCATAATATTATCAGATCTATAGGCCTTCGATGCTTTAATCAATTTATTCAGTGTAATTTGTTAGATCTGTGATTAGTGAATTATCATCTTCTGCCTATCTTTTCATGGCATTTTGGTTCATTCCCTTTTTATCCACGAATCTAGATTTATCTATAATCTAGGATGAAATCACGACTAAACGAACGATGGGAATACGATTTGGGCAAATCATAAACTTGACTTAAACATGGTTGTAAACTTGGAAATTGGCATAATGTGGAACATGAACATAATTTTGATTGACATAATTTAGAACATGTATTATGGCATGTTTATTAGAACGCAAAATTGAAAATTTGACATGAATTATGGAATATGTAATTTGACATATTAAATTTAGTATTGGCAAGTAAGCTAAGTTTTAGGCGTAAACGGTAAACTAGAATAATAATTCTAGTCTTGCCATAAACTGTAAATTAGGATGTTAAATCAGAATTGGGTCAATTAAAGTTAATTTGGCATAATAAGTATATTAGCACAAATTTTGAATTTAGTCATAATTGTGAGTAATTGTCATGTTTAGAATAATCATGGTTAGTGACACTTAATTTGGTATAATTTACATACCAAAAACTATAAATATGATATATAGGGAAAACGGGCCATAATAATAAATGTTGACAATGTACATTAAAAGAATAATAATGGAATAAGTAAATTAGGGAAAATTTACTTATAGAATTTATCCTAAATGAAAAAAGTAAATTTAGACAATACGAACATGCTTAACCCGAGGTTGGATTGAGTTGTGATGTAAACCTGCCCGGACCCGCCCGACTGTCCAGTGATCACAACAATACATATCCAATGTGGGAGGTTAAGGCATTGAGCCCGATAAAGGCCCGAGGTTAGACTGAGTTGTGGCGTAAGACTGCCCGGAACCAACCGGCATACCGACAGCCACAACAATACATGTCTAATGTGAGTGGCTGGTGCTTTAATAAGACAATTAAAGTTAAGCTAGAATGGGAGGGTTAAGTTCATAAGAACACTTAACCAAATTAACACAGTTAAGCTAGAATGGGAGGTTTAAGTTCATTGGAACACTTAACCTACTTAAGCTAGAGTGGGAGGGTTAAGTCCATAGGAATACTTAACCAACTTAACATGGTAGTAAGACAAGATTTGTAGGGGTTAAGTAATTAAGGAAAACACTTAGCCAATTTAACATGTTAACCAGACTAGAAAGAGGGGTTAAGTAAGTTTAATACACTTAGCCAATTTAACATGTTAACCAGACTAGAAGGTGGGGTTAAGTAAGTACACTTAGCTAATTTAGTATGTTAATGGGACTAGAACGTAGGGTTAAGTAAACTTGAACACTTAACCACCAGCGTGTGATAAATGAATGAGGGTTAAGTTAAACATGAAGGGATAATACTTAACCATTAGAACATGTTAGCTAAACAGATGTTAGGTTTAAGTTAGCTAAGGAAACACTTAACCATTATAACATGTCAGTCAGAACAGATTGGCAAGGTTAAGTTAAAAAGGAACACTTAACCAATACAAGATGAATGGGTAGGGTTAAGTAAATACTTAACTAATATAACTTGATGCTGGTAGGGTTAAGTCAACATGAACTACTGATAACACTTAACCAGTTTAATATGACAAAGGAATGGGTTAAGTTAACTTGAATTGACTAATGACACTTAACCAATCCAACTTGACGAGAAAGAGGACTAAGTAGTAAACCTTAGTTAAAAAGGGCTAAGTAGTAAACCTTAGTTAAGAAAACGACGATTCAATAAACTAAGTGGTAAACCTTAGTTAGAAAAACTAAGTAGTAATCCTTAGTATAACACGAAGAGGAGCGAACGTCCATCTGATCTTAAAGAAGGCTCCAACGAATTGGGTTACGAATCCCGAGGCTTCGAGGGGACGTAAGGGTACTCTTGGTATCCCTCTGTGAGAATGCAGATGATCTGCCTGGGCTCACAAAGGTTAAGGTCTTCGTGAGAAGAACCAAGGGTATGCCTTAGTTGCAATATATGGCAACCTAAAGACTAGGATGGACCAGCGTGATTCGGCGAGACCAGTAGCCCTGTGATAGCGACTCGTCGTCTACCTACCATCTTGAGTCAGTCGAGATACGTAAAGCGGAAAGGCGGAGAACTCCAAAAGACCATATACTTGCTATCTAGTTATGGGTGAGGATGGCCATAGGTTAGTGGGGCATTAAGGGCCTGCGTATAGTTCTCATTTTTCAAGGTGTGCCTTTCATTAGTTGAGGGAGGGGTCGAGTGGGACCATAGCCAATGGAAAAACAGACCTTAGCATCTGCATCGGCAGATAACTTAAAGCTCCCGACCGAGTTCCGTGTTTCTTGATTATCTCTGCCACGGGACTCGGGCCGCACATATAGAGGACATGTGCAACTAGATATCTAGCACGTTTACGATACGATTGGGACGTAAAGTCTAGGGACACTTATCGCTCTGGGTAGTGTGTCCTAGACTAGGGGCACCGTTCGACAGGTAGCATAATCCCTAGTTGGACCTAGGTGGCATAAACCCTGAATCCGAGAAGTATTAGATAAGTCGCATAAACCCTAGTCGAATCTAGGAAGCGCTCGATAAGAAAACCCTAAATTAGATCTAGGTAATAAATAATAAATGTACGCCTAAAGGCAACCACAATTACTGGGATTGGGACCGTGTTATCATTTTAGACAGATTACTAGTTGGGACACTAGATAGGTGGTGCAGAGACATAGAAACCATAAAAACAGGTTAATAGTGAAGCGGAGAAAGTATTAAAGCATATCCAGTTTATCTTGTCTTAGCATATCTTGTGTTAATCTTATCCTATCTTGTTGGCCTTATCATCATGGTATTGTCTTATATTCAGTTAATTCATGTCGTTTTGTTTTTTCCTTGTTCACATGCTAGAAGTAACTGAACTTACCAGACTTTATGTCTGACCCAGTTTTCTTTCGTATTCTTTTCTTCCGTTTCCCCCCCACCCAGGTAGTTAAGGAGGGAATAGTATAGCTCAGGTTAGATTGGACCGTCACTCTTCCCAAGCTCGAAGATTCTTTGACAAAGTGCTTTGGACTCTCTTTTTCTGCTGCTATGGCTGGCTTATGCTACATTGGGGAATATAAATGTTATTTTATGCTTCTTTATTTTGTAAGACAGATGATACCCTGATATTGGAAAACATTTGTTGTACAAACTATTTTATCAATAAAGTAAAGTTTTATTTTCCGCTGTTTTAATTTTGTCTGTCTTGTAATTTATCTGCATCTTTTACCCTAAATGCTCCACAGAACTTAGTGCATTCCCTTTGTGAGTGACACTAAAGGATGTGGGGTGTTACACTAAATCTAGCCCGAACCTGGCCAGTTGGTTGAACTGATTGACGTATTCTTTGACCGCCATACTTCCTTGCTTAAGAGATAATAACTTTTCTAGTTCTAGACTTCGTTCAGCTTGCAAGAGGAATTTCGTCTCAAACCTTGTTCTGAAATCCATCATGTTTCAACCGGCCTCTCGGCATTAGTGATTTCCCACCAGTAGGAAGCTTCGTCCTTGAGCAACCATACCGCCAATTGTACCTTCTGCCTATCGTCCACCTCGAAGATAACGAACATATCCTCAGTTTCCTTGAGCCAGTTCCTTGCTTCTACGAATGATTCAGTTCCCTTGAAATCCTTTCCACCCATGGCCCTAAAATCTTTACATATCTTTGAAAAAGCAATTGCGTGAAGAGGGGGCGGAGGAGGAGGAATTACTGCAGCTGGAGGAGGAATATCTGCTGGGACTGCATCGTTGGCCCTAGCCTCTAAGTACCTCCTGAACCAGCCAGGTATTGGCACGCCCTCTGGAAAGTTAAGATTCCCAGACATGCTGGAATGAAAGAAAAAGATTTAAAATGGAGAACGGAAAAGATAGATATATGGCTCTTTGGGGATTATGTTTTTCAAAATAAACTTTACTTTTGAAAATACTTCCTTTTTAAAACCTTTTTGAAAATAGTTTTCAAAACTTTTTATCAAATCTGGTAACCTTCAGCTCTGATACCAAGTGTAACACCCCACCTCCATTAAGGTCACTCACAAAGGGAATGCCTTAACTTTGGTGGAGCGTTTTAGTAGATAGAACAGAAATTTACAAGATAGATAAACAATACTTGAGAAATTATAACTTTATTACAGCGCAAAACAGAAATCAGTTTGGTTACATCTTTACCAAAAACTCAAGTACATAAATATCAGTCTTTTTCAGAAAAGTCATCAGAGTACAAAACTTTTAAAGTCATAATCCCCAAAGAAGCTGCCATAAAGAGTCAAGCCATACTTTAAGCACTCTGAGTACTTCAAGCAGAAGAAATCCGGATCAAGCTAAAGTATTCCCTCCTTGGAAAACCTGGGGGAGGGGAGGGGGGAACGGAACAAAAAGGGGCGAAAACAAGCAAGGTCAGACATAAAGTCTGGCAAGTCCAGTGACTTTCAGCATATGAACATATAATAATAATAATAATAATGACATGAAAATAAAACTGGATGCGGGATGACAGTAACAGGAGTAGCATATATACTTAGGTTAAACAGAAAAAGAACAGAATGATGTAAGCTTTTGCTTTTCACTTCTCTGCACTAACACTAGTATAATAGGATTAGGTGTCACCCTAATGTCTAAACTGAAGCAGAATCGGGAACATAATAATTTCCACATAAACAAAACGCTAATAATGGGCCTTTACCACCGAAACAAAAATATACAGAAGCAGAGTGCTAATAGTGGGCCTTTACCACCAGAACAGAAGGTACAGAAACAGAAACAGATTTATCCCTACGGAAACAAAATGTAGAATTAGGTGTACACTAGTAAATGGGCCTTTACCTCCCGAACAGACGGTACCACACAGACAGGTGTTTCCACCCAACAGAAACAGACGGTACCAACAGAAACAGACAGAACTAAGTGTACCCTAAAACCCTACCCCAAGCGATCGGCTCCCTAAACATAAATACCCTGTGTCGGACCCACAGTAGGGTGTATCACTCCCTAAAGTGACAACCAATTGGCACAGACCTATTTACAGATGTCATGGCGTCTTACATCCACAGAGGCAGGCCAGGATCCATGCACGCACATGACCCGGTTGGAACGCACCATCAACACCCCTCGCCATTATGAGAATGAACCACTTATAATTAGTTCAGTAAGAGTGCCCGGACCCTACCTACTGTTGGGTCAAAGTTTTGATACTAGAAAAGGTTACTGACTAATATGGGTCCCAAACAACAAATGACACAAGTAATTTCCCTCCTAACCTTGTGTCCCCAGACTAACAGATTTCAGATTAACTTGTTTACAAGTTCAGACATACAGAATTCAGATCAACCAGTTCACAGATTAGACAAGTTTTCAGACCAACGGATTAGATATACGGATTTAACAGACTTACAGATTAACAGACTTACAGATTAACCAATTACAGATTAACAGACTTACAGATTAACCGGTTACAGATTAGACTTACAGATTAACCGATTACAGATTAACAGACTTACAGATTAACCGGTTACAAATTAACAGACTTACAGATTAACCGATTATAGATTAACAGACTTACCGATTGTCTAACTTTGTATTGGGCCTACAGATTCATGAAACATGTTTATTAATTTCATCAGTCTAGTTGGTTTAAACCTATCCACCCAACACATTTTAGACATCATATTTATCCCAGATTTTCATTAATTAAATATTAATGCCCAGACCTCTCACATTAGACTGACAGTTTGCGGCTACTGGTTAGGCCGATTGGTTCCGGACAGGTTTCTACCACAAACTGAGTCTAACCTCGGGTTTCAAGCATGTTATGACTAACTTCTCACATTAGAACCTATTGTTTGCGGCCACTGGATGTGCTGGGCGGTTCCGGGCAGAATTACGCCGCAAACTCATTCTAACCTCGAGTTAGCCATGTTTATCTTTGCGGCCAATTAATTAATAATTTACCATTTTTTCCCATGCCTAATATACATGTCAATTATTCATAACTATAGCCAATTCAGATTATGTCAATAACTGACTAAATATATCTACTCAACAGATATAGCAGATAACAGATTTCGCAGATTAGGCGACTTAACGGATTTAGCAGATTAAACAATTTAGCAGATTTAATATATAACAGATTAGGCATTTTCAGCAGACTTAGCAGATGACAGATTTAGCAGATGAACAGATCTAGCAGATTAGGCAATATAGCAGAAGTAGCAAATTAGGCAATATAACAGAACTAGCAGATTAGGCAATATAACAGATTTAATCATTCCTTAAAGTTTTAAAAACATATCTTGCCTAATTGTAAATTTGGCCTAAGTTTGCATGCCTAAATAGTTGTCATGATTCACAATATGATCATATACCCCACGTTTGTATTGAATTTACATGGCACAGATTATGGTCATAACTCACCATATTACACATGTCCCAAATTTAGTTAAACTTGCCTAGTACAAGAGATTCACATATAAATTATACCAAATATAGCCATCGATTTCAATGCATGTCATATATTCAAAAGTCACCCACTTAGGTGTTATTCACATTTAATAGTTATCAAATCTTGATATAGATCTTCACACCTAAGTCATATTCTCTTTTTATCTCAAGTCATGAATTGTTATATAAACAATATGCCCAACAATATAGAACCTTAAATTATAACAGATCTTAATTCAAAATATGCGTTATGTCCAATGTCTCAAGTCACATGTTAACATATAATGGTTCCTCTTCTTCCAATTCACAGAATATGCATAGATCTAAATCTAGTCTACAACCTATGTCCTTTTTCTTAAACCAGTCACGGATTAGCCATGTCCACTTATTCCATCATTCATTATTTTAACGTTCGTGTGTTAATCTCTTATGAGATTTGGCGTAGGCTCGTGGTAGCCTGGCTACAGAACAGAAAGAAGAAAGAGATACAGAATAGGATAGATCAAAACATACATAACCTCAAATTCAGAGTTACAATCATGTCACAATCAAAATTAAAGTTTATATCGGAAAATAACTACACTTGCCTTGATTGGATTAAAGAAGAAGAAGAGTTGCAGTTGTTCTCTTTTAATTATGATCAGTTTGGAAGAAGATTCTTTAGTCCTAGTTCCAGTTCATAGCGACACCATTTTTATTTTAATTAGAACAGAGGCAGAGCATAGGCAGAATGAAATGGTGTAGAGAGAATGAGGATAGGGGGCTGTTTAAATAGGGTTAGAGTCATGAATATGGTCAGAAAATCGGCCAAAAACATCAGAATGCATCAGGTTCAGGAAGTGGGTTCGGGGGGAGGGGGGCAGGTCGACCCCCAGGTCGACACTATGGTCGACCTGGTCCCCCCAGGTCGACACTATGGTCGACCTGGCCCTGGGGAGGTCGACTATCCAGTCGACCACCCAGTCGACCTGGGTCCTGGGCGGGAAATTTCCCGCCCAGCCCGCTTCTGGGTTTGAATTCGAATTTCGAGCTGTTTTCGATTCTGAAATTCTCTGAAACTTCGGAGGGCCATATCTCCCTCATATGGACTCCGTTTCTCGAAAACTCAGAACTCGTTTCTAAGAAGAATTTCGAGACAAACGCAATGGCGCAACCCGTTTCCCTTGATTCTTATTTTAAAAGTTAATCATTCTCTGATTTGTTACTTATACGATCACAGAAAATACTGGGTGTTACACCTGCTGAAGGAGAAGGAACCTCAGGGGCCACGAAGACAATCGAACTTCGCAAGAGTCCTTCACCACTAATCAATCAGGACGATGAGGATTTAAATGTATATAAAGGAGGTGAGGTAAGAGCCGATGAGCCAAAGGAAGTCCCAGTCTCTAAGGGACAGTCTCCCTCAAGGATTTCGCCACCACCCGAGCCTCCTTCTCATGATGAACTAACAGAGGAGCAGATATTCGGAGAACTGAGCAAAATTCCTCTACCAGACGACATTTACACACAAGAAGACTTCGAGGGGGAATCATTCTTTCCTATCTCTGAGGAAGTGAATGTTCCAGTCGGGGAAAAAGAAACCACACAGATGAGCCAGACTCTGGGCTTTTGTCTGTTAGAGGGGATTACATGGGATGCACAAATCATCTGCACCACTCATCACAACACTTCTACACCATGAGTATTCATGATTCTAATACATATTTGTTTCTTTTGCAGGGAAAATGCCTCGTAAACAATCCTATTCTTATCGTTTCTCTCCGAGCAAGCACACCAAGGCTCCTTTCTGATGCTGAGCATGTTCGCAGTGATAATCGGGAGAGAGACAGTCATCGACCCCGTGATTCTTATCAATCTCATTTTATACGGTCTCATTCTCTATCAAAACAAGACCCTAGGAAGCCCCACGGTCATCCAGTGCCACCGGCGGGGGGTAAGCATCTTCCCAAAGACTTGACTCCTCTAAAAAGTACACCTTCTCATAGCAAGTCTTCCAAGAAACACCATAAGCCGAAAGATAAAAATAGAGATCCGAGCAAGGATTTAGAAAAGGAGAAACTATTGTTCCCTCTAGTCAGCGCGATATGGATACTACCGCTGCGAAGGATGTCGTCTATACCTCTGATAATCAGGTCAAGCTGGAGCGTTTGCGGAAGCAGTTTCCTGATATTTTCTTTGAAAGGATGATGTTTGTTCTAGATCTTGAACCGGTTCCCGAGGAGTGGGATAGAGAGGTCATAGGCAAGTGAGTCATGTGGCCAAACAATATAAGGTGACGAATACGCATGCCACCACTCTTTCTGCTGCCATCCGTCACCTAGAAACGGAAGCAGCCAGAACCAGAGTGAAGATTGACAATGAGGCTAGTGCTAAGGGCAAAATCGAAAAAGAACTAGAGGTTGCACAAGCTCAACTCTCTTTAGCTCAGCGGGATGCGGGAAATTACAAATCGGAGTTGGAAAGCGCTTGGAAGCGTTTCCACACCGAGCTCAACTCAAACAGCCAGGAGCGTGTAGCTCTGAAAAAGGGAATAGAGGATCTTAGAATGATCAATACTGATTTAATGGCGGCACGTGACCTTTTGTTACTGAGAAAGCTTCTTGGGAGAAAGAGAGAGCGAGCCTTAAACACAGCCTTGCTCTTGTTGAGAAAGAGAAAGTAGTTCTGAACGATCAACTTGTCCATGCTGAGGAGCGTGCAGCTCTCACTGAAAGTAACGCCAACAATGCACTTGAATCGGCCTCTGCCACTGCTGATAAACTTGCTGCAGCTAAAGAAGAGATAGAAAGTTTCGATGAACTGCTATTCGACTTTTTCGGTCAAGTTATTAAGACTCAAGACATCTCTTGGATTGAGAACTATCACGTTACTTTGGCCAATGTATGGGATATGATTATTGAGGGTGAGAAGCAGCGATTGGAAGTCGAGGATATTGACGAAACCTAGCTTATGAAGACCTTTCTCAAAGGTAAAGAGCCCGAGGCTTTGGAAAAGGGCTGATGCCTGATTCAAGAAGAAATTGAGAGGGAGAGAACTAAGCTCAAGGGCAAGGATAAAATTGACGAAGGCTCGAGCTCGGCAGTGGAACCCAAGACCTCCGAAATTGAGGAATATAATCCTGATGACCCTTTGATCCCCTTGGCTCCAACCCCTCCTGCTATCGGAGCTAATATTATATGTCCGAGTGATGAGTCGGTTGAAGGTATCTCCATATTCTCTCCACAATTCATCAAAGCAATTGTATCTTGTCGTCGTCTTGCAGAATAGTCTAGTGAGAAGACTACACTCTCTCCTAAACTAACAACATTTGCTTCTCATGATATAGGTGGCTAACCAGCCGAAAAGGATGCAGAAAAGAAAACGAGGTGGAAAAAGTTTGTGTCCGATCATGTGCTCGTGCTGGAGTCCTGAGATTCCAAAGAAGAATGAGGGCACAACTACTGAAAAGGTCATTTTGGCACCAAGCAATGATGCTCCCAAGGATGCTGAGACCATTGATGCCTTGAAGGATATGGATGGTGATCATGGAGATGAAGAAGAAGAGGTCACCATCACAAGGGAGACCAAGGATGATGACCAGAAGACCCTGACTGACAGGCTAAGAAGGAGAAACAGTTGGCTTTAAAAAGGGAGGAACAAGTGCCTCTATATGTGCCCCCCATCTCAGAGGTTGATCCCAAAACTGGGTTGGTTATAAAGTTCTCCTCCAGAGCAATAACTTCACATCTTGCATCATAGCCTTCCAATACTCCGCAAGATCCTCCTACTGATAAGAGGAAGAGGAAAAAGGGAGACCGATCTGACATTGACAAGGAGGAGTTGGAAAAACTGAAGAGGGAGAAGAATTCAAAATCATCCCCCAAGCATCAGTAGGATGTATTTGTTAGTCCATATTTTTCTTTTAGGCTTTCCATTGGCCAAGACATGTAGTCGTGAGAATGGCCCTTACTTTTGTTTATCTTTGTCCTATAAATCTGCATTTGGTAAATGAAAATTTGTTTCTTTTGCATCATTGCGTACCTGCAAGTTTAACTTTTCACACATAGTCACAAACCTTTAGATCATAACATTTTAAAATTTCTATGTCGCACTAATGTGTGTTTATATATGCCCCCAATCAATCACGACATGATGCCTGGCGAGGGCTTATTGAGAATTGATTGGAGTTATATATATGCTGCCAACTATTCTCGGAAATGAGGAGTTCGGGCTCCACTTTTCATTCCTATTCCCAGTCGTGTGACGGAATAAGAGCCATTTTTGGCAGCGTATGTCACTGTGCCTTTATACTCTCCCGATCCTTCAGCGGGGTAAAAGTTCTTGCGACGTTAATTGTCTAGCACCTTTATACTCTCTCGATCCTTCAACGTATTAGAGTTCGAGCTTAGTTCTTCATCTGCTCACCGATCCTTCAGCGGGGTAGGAGTGTTGTCAAGGTGGTTTTTATCATGGTGCACCTTCATGCCTTGCGGACGTCACCTTCGCGTCCTTTATACTCTCTCTCGGATCTTGAGAGTTAGAGTATGGATGACAGTGTGATCCACTTTGTTGCACCTTTGGGACTTTAGTTGTCGTTCACCTTCTAGTCTGATAGAAGGCATTTTGAATTAGGCATTTCGAGATCATCGCATAGTTTATAGCAAATCTCAAAATGGTAATGATTTATTTTAATTAAAATAAAAGAGCAGGTAAGTAACGGTGCAATAAAGGTAAACGACACACGATGTTTTATAATGGTTCGGTCGAATCAAGACCTGCGTCCACTTTATAATCTTTTGCTCAAGTAACCAGACTATTATAGGCAAGTCGTGCCTTTTTACATGGTCCTAAAAACAGAAGAATAAAACTGACAATTTTCATGTTAGATAATGTCGCAGATGCTAGGCATTCCACACTCTGGGGATTTCATCTCCATCCATGTTCGCTAGCTTGAAAGTTCCGTTATCAAGCCTTCGTAAAATGGAATACGGTCCTTCCCATTTCGGGCTCATATACATTGGGAGTGGAAAGACACGTTTCAAAACCAAGTCTCCAAATTCAAAAATTCGGGCTCGGATTGTTTTGTCGTGATACCGAGAGACCTGTTGCTTGTGCCTTAAGGCGCGTAGGTCGGCTTCATCCCTCTTTTCTTCAACCATATCCAGGGATTCAAGGAGCAGCTTATTATTGGTCATTGGGTCAAAATAAGTAGTTCTATGAGAGGGTACTTTTAATTCAAACGGGATGACTGCTTTTGATCCAAAAGCGAGGGAGAAAGGTGTGTAGCCCATTGCCGACTAGTAAGTTGTCCTAGGCCCATAACGCCAAGGGTAATTTGTCGACCCACATGGCTTTAACTCGCTTCAATCCTTTCTTCTGAATTGATTTAATCACCTTGTTTGCCGCTTTGACCTGTCCGTTCGATTGCGGATGTGCCACAGAAGTGTACCACTTCTCGATGTGATACTTCTGGCAAAAGTCTTTGGATTCTGCGCTATCAAATTGGGTTCCATTATCTGTTATAACAACCTTCAGAATCTCGAATCGTTATATGATATTTCAGATGACGAAGTTAATTACTCGCTTGGTCGTGATCGTGGTCAATGGTTCCGCTTCGACCCACTTCGTGAAGTAATCCACAGACACAATAGCAAACTTTGCTCCACCTTTCGCTATGGGGAGACTTCCAATAATGTCAATTCCCCACACAACGAAAGGCCATGGGCTCATCATCGTCTTCAACCGGCTAGGGGGTGCCCTAGGGATCTTGGAAAATTTCTGACATGCATCACAACGTCGTGCATACTTGGCTGCATCCTTGTTTATGGTAGGTCAGAAATAGCCATATCACAGTATCTTCTTTGCTAGAGTTTGTCCTCCAGTGTGATCACCACATTCACCTTCGTGTACTTCTTTCAGTACGTGGTTGATGTCATCATGGGCGATGCACCGGAGGAGAGGCATCGAGAACCCATGTCTATACAACACTTCGCCTTGCAATACGTATCGGGAAGCCTTTCGGATAACTGCGCGCCTCTCACTTTTCTTTGTCGTAAGCGTTCCATCCATTAGAAAGTTCTTTAAAGGCGTCATCCATGACTCCCTTTCTGGTTCAATTTCCAATACGGGATCACCTTCCATCTAATCAACGCTTCGAGAGTGTAATATTTCAATTAGGACCAGCTCAGTACCTTCAGGATAGTCAGAACTAGCCATCTTTGCCAACTTGTCTGCTTTTTGATTTTCCTCTCGAGGGATATGGGATATGCTGTAATGATTAAGGATTTCCAGCAGTTTCCTTACTTCTTTCAAATAGAATATCAATCTTGGGCTCTTGGCCTGAAATTTCTCATTAACCTGATTCACAACTAACTTGGAGTCACTAAAGATGTCTAGCTTTGTTATCTCCAACTCCTTTGCAAGCTTCAGCCCAGCAATCAGGGCTTCATACTCAGAGTCATTATTTGTAGCATGAAAATCCAATCTAAGAGCATAGTATATTGATCGGTCTTCGGGAGTCACAAGCACAACTCCAGCACCAGATCGTCTGTTGTTCTTGGCGCCATCAGTATATAATTTTCAGGCATTGTGATCAAGAAGTCGTTTTGGAGTATCAGCTTCTTCACTCACAACATCATCTTCTGGGATAGTGAACTCTGCCAGCACCTGCACCCTTATTGATCGTCGGGGCTGGAAATTCAAATCAAATTGACTCAACTCAATGTTCCATTTGAGCAGTCTTCCTGAGGCCTCTGGTCTCTGCAAAACTTGTCTAAGCGGATGGTCAGTGTACGCAGTAATATGAGGAGCTTGAAAATAGTGGCGAAGCTTCCGGGAGGCGATTAGTAAGCTACATGCAAGCTTTTCTATTCTTGGGTGGTTTCGCTCGGCTGTCGCCATCTTCTTACTCACACAGTACACAGGCCTCTGAATCTTATCTTCTTCCCTTACCAAGGCTGAGATTATCGCGTGGGATGACACTGCCAACTACACAAACAAGTCTTCGTGATCGATCGGTTTTGACAGCATCGGGGGTTTCTGAAGATGATCCTGGAGGTTCTGAAAAGCCTCTATACAATTAGGAGTTCATTCGAACTTGCGTTTTCCTCGCTTTATCAATTCGAAGAATGGTATACATTTGTCCATGGCTTTGGAGATGAATCTACTCAAAGCGGCTACTTTTCCTACGAGGCTTTGCACATCTTTGATTTGTCTGGGTTTCTGAATGTTTCTGATTGCCGTAATTTGGTCGGGGTTGATTTCAGTTCCATGCGAACTAACAATAAATCCTATGAATTTCCCACAGGCAACTCCAAACGAACATTTCATAGGGTTAAGCTTCATTCCGTACCTTCGGAGGATATCAAATATTTCTGCTAAATCGGCAGTGTGATTAGATGATTGTCTGGACTTCACTAACATATCATCGACATATACTTTCATTGTCTTCCCAATTTGGTTGTAGAACATTCTATTTACCAATCGTTGGTAGGTAGCACCGACGTTCTTCAAACCAAATGGCATCACTACATAGCAATACAGCCCTAGATCTGTGACAAAGCGGGTATGCTCTTGGTCTGGGACATGCATAGGGATTTGATTATACCCTGAGTAGGCATCCATGAAGGAGATGAGTTCGTGACCTGCCGTCGAATCCACCATATGATCAATTCTTGGTAGCGGAAAACTGTCTTTCGAGCAGGCTTTGTTTAAATCTGAGAAGTCAATACAGGTGCGCCACTTCTCGTTAGATTTCTTTACCAGGACTGGATTTGAGATATTTTCTGGGTAGATTGAGTCCCTGATAAACCCATTACTTCTCAGCATTTCTACTTCTTCCTTCAAGGCAGCGGACCTCTCTGGACCAAGCATTCGCCTTTTCTGTTTGACAGGTGGATGCTTCGTATTGATGCTTAATGAATGGCTCATAATCAATGGTGATATTCTGCACATGTCAACGTGGGTCCAGGCAAACACATCTAAATTAGCTTTCAAGAAATTCGTTAATTTACTGGCTTGAAGAGGGTCCAACCGGGATCCAATCTTTAGGACCTTCTATGGGTCACTATCATCGATTGGTACATCCACAGTTGTTTCATTAGGAGTCGCCATTCTGCCCCCAGGCTCTTCATTGTCTCTGGGATCTATGTACTTGGGCAATTCTCTGGGAAACTCTCTCAGAGTTGTTTTCTTTAGTTGCTATGACATTTCCTCCCTTGGGGGGAGGAGGTGCCCTTTGTTTCTACATCTCTGCCTTTATGCAACAACTTTAGTTTTGCTATGTAGCATGCACGTGCAACAACTTGATCTCCTCTGATTATTCCTACACCAACATCCATCGAGAATTTCAATAACAGCCCTGAACTCTGCTAGGGCTGGTCGGCACAAAAAGGCATTGTATGGTGATTCAATATCCAAAACCACAAAAGGGAGAATTCCCACCCTTCGGCGTTCTCCTTCCCCAAGGGTGACCAACAACTCTACGTATTCCATCGGAGAAGTTGAGGCTCCGTTGAAGCCACGTACCCATCCTTCGCAAGGCTTCAAATCCTTTTGTTCAAGTTTCATCTAATCAAATGTCTTCTTGAACAGAATGTTAACAGAACTCACATTATCTACTAAGACTTTGTGAACTATAGCCGGACCAATAGTGACTGTGATCACTAATGGGTCTTCAGTTGGGGAATGGACTCTGATACTCTCTCTGCTGCAGAATATAACGCCATCGGACATTGTCTTTTATTATTTGACTGGAGTAGAATCGTCAGGGTTGCTGCATTCTCCGACTTCAAGATGTTGTTTGGTTGCGTTGACATACTTCTCCATTGCCCTAAAGCTGTGTCCTGCCAAATGAAGCCCTCCAACTATGGTGTTGATTACAATATTTATTCCTTTCTGCTGAGGGGTTGGTCTAGCAACATGTTGGTTTAGGTTTAGGGCCTGTCCAGCTTGCTCCCTATCCCTTGGAGCTACCTTATACTCATCTAGCTTTCCATCTCGGAGTAGTTTTCAACCACATCTCTCAAATGGCGACATTCGTTGGTGGAGTGACCATGAACCTGTTGGAAGAGGCAAAACTTTCTGGTTTCGCGCTCTTTCTCCGTTAAATCCCTTGGAGGAGGCCTCTTGTACTGGAGAACATTATAAGTATCCATAAAAATGTTCTCTAGCGCGTCATTTAACGGTGTGAAGATCTCAAATGGCCTGGATTGAGGTCTCCTCTGTGATTCGTTTCCTCGGTTTCTCCTTTTGTTACCATTCCCTAACCGACGACCATTTCCCTGGTTCTTGTTCCTAACACTGACCTCCACCTTCCCTGAGCTGTCTCCCATCTGCTTGATGGCCACATTACTTTGAATATCCTTTTTATCGGTAGCCTTTATTTTTCGATTGGCATATATATATCCTCCTGACGCAGGAGAACATTAGTTTTTCATAGAATATCTCTCTAGTCAATGGCGGCTTGCCAGATAAGTACCTTCCAAATTCAGTATCTTTGTCCATCCCATCTATTAGGGCCATTATAATAGTTTTCTCGTGAGTGTCTTTGACTTCTGTGACAGCTAGGTTGAAACGATCTAGATACGATATCAGAGTCTCGTCAGGACATTGTTTAATGAGGGATAACTTCATAACATTTTTAGACCTCTGAGCATGAAGCCGTAATTGATTCACAAATTTTTCACTTAGTACCCTGAAACTAGATATCGATCATGCGAGAAAGCGTGTGAACCACAATAATGCCACATCTTCTAGGAATATCGGGAACACTTTACATTTTACGGCGTCGGAGCCTGCAGCAGCATTCATGGACCATGAGTATCTCATCAGGTGTTGGAATGGATTTGTCCTACCGGTATAACGATTCATAGTTGGCATATTGAAGCGCCTCGGAAATGTATCTTCCAATATGTCACCGGTAAAGGGCGTATGAGTACGCCTTATACCCCGAACTTCATTTCTCTACACATGGCTATCCACCATGATCTGCTTAATCATTGCTTCAACCTCAGCATGAGTTGTTGTAGATTCAGGGTCAGCACTCCTTGCCCTGCAGGCCCCTTCATCGTTCCTTCGACGGGCTGCCACGAAGTCTGGTGCCTGAGTGGAACTTCCTTGCCCCTTGTTACCACGATCAATCATGCGACAAAGGGGCTGCGGTGGTTGATTCTCTACAGGATCAACAACAACTTATGCTTTAGGACGTGCCGCAGGATTATTTAAACTGCGATCGACAGGCCCTAGGTTTAGCGTTGCTTCCTCCCGAGAAGGGAGTGATCCGAATCAAAGCTTTTCTATATTTTCAGCTCTCTCCGATGGTCGCTGTGGAGGTCCTGGAGATTCCCATGATGAAGAAGAATATTCCGGGGTAAGTGGTCGAGCTGGCGGAGGTATACTTTGCCTCAGAAGATCATCAGTACGCCTATCCATAGCAGTCAAATTCTGTCGTAGTATGGAGCTCTCTTGCCTTTGAGTAGCTAATTCATCATTTGTTTTATCCAACATTTCAATGATGCAAGAGAGATCTCCTTCAGTAGATGGGGCAATAGGGTTGAATCGATCATCAAAGTTCTCTCTTACACGTAAAGAACCCGAGCTAGGTCGAGCAGATGCACCAACGCGAGTAGAACGAACCATAATTTCCTTTCCAGGTCGAGATGTGGTCCTGTGGTCAGAGCGGTTCGTGGTCCCTTCTGGTGCTCGGTTCGTGACTCCCTCATCGGGCTCCTGATTCTTGACATTTCACTGGACCTGGCTCGTGGAGGCACCTGCATGATGGCTCGTGGAGGCATTCTGGAGGCGGGTTGTGACACCCCTTCGGGTCGGGTCTCCCCGACACCATCACGAACCGAAGGCTCTTCCTTGGCCTGCTTATGCATAGTTTCTTCAATGGGTTCGTTTGTAGCTTAGTTCGCTTGCGAAACTCATACTTCCTTAGACTTCTTTCCAACCACGATATCCGAGCTTTGCTGAAATCTTAAAAAATCGAAACAGTGGGGTTTTGGACTGTTTTCTTCAGACTCGAATATCCAAACAATAGAGCAACAATCCAATATACTGAAACTCCGTACTCAGTGGAAGCACCAAAATTTTTGATCAAAATTTGACTCTAACACCCAAATTGTTCAGATCTGTAGAGAATTATGTCCAGGAAATAAAGAAAAAGCAGAAAACACGCAAAGTTTATAGTGGTTCAGCGTTAACGAGCCTACGACCACTTTATATGTCTTTGATTATACGTTGACTGCTAGTACAATCAAATATTTCGCTCAATCTCACTCTTACAATTATGACTCTCTCAATAATTTCGAAGTAACTCTGATTAGGAATAATGACAGGACAATAGTGGCGAAAACAACACTAAGAACTACCAAAAGGATCCTGAAAAATGCCAAGTACGGGGCTATTTATAACTGATATCTCCAATCGGTTCGTGGTCACATGTGGCATAAATCCCGAGGATCTCGGACTGGTTCGTGGCTCGATGGAGAAATAGTCAATGTGACCGTTACGAACAGGTGTTGTTAGATCCTGCACTTGAGGATCGTGGTAGACTTAGTCCTACTCTTCGTGTTTTGGCTTCTGGGATCGGGGCATGGAAAACTGGCGTGGACGGATCAGGTCGCAATAAGGGACCACGAGCGGGGACATGGTAGTATCACCACGAGACGAGGACAGGAGGGTGGTCACGAACGGATTAGGAGGGTTCTAGGAGTGAGACTTTGTATTGGACTTATGTGTGAGTCATGGTGGCTTAGTCAAAAAGCTAGCCAACAAATATAATCTAGTACTGATAAATGATGATTAATTTCTATGTGATGATTGGTTGGTTGAATTGTTGTTTGATTGGTTGAAATTACAGTTAACGATATACACACATATCGCTAAACAAACATTTATTCTGTTCATCAGAATATGTTATATTGAACTGGAATTGATATGAATTATACTGTGTAACATCTGTGGATGCAGAGAAACAAGTCGGAGGGATCCAACTGGACTCCTCAAGATGTATTTTATTGTTTTTCATATATTGTGATATATGATGTGACATATAACCCGTTGTTAATTATGTATGTTAGAATGATATTGATTATTGTTATATGGCATGTTGAATACCATAAGAAGTACTGGAATGTAAAAAGAGAATTCTTACAGTGTAGATGGAAAATAAAATATTTATATAAAATAAATATACATTATAAAAAGTGCACATTTATAAAATGAAAAGATTTTATAAAAACAAACATTTATAAAATGAATAGATTTTATAAAAATAAACATTTACAAAATGAAAAGATTTTATTAAAAAGAATATTTATGAAATGGAGACATTTTATAAAAGGAGAACATTTATATAAAATGGATAGATTTTATAAAAAGAAAACATTTATAAAATGAACAAAATTTCATAAAAGAGAACATTGATAAAATCAATGAATTTTATAAAAAGAATTATTTGGAAAATAAACCGCATTATAAAAAGTACATATTTCAGAAATGGATAGACATCATAAAAAGAACATATTTCAGAAATGAATTGACATTGTAAAAAGGGCATATTTCAGAAATGAATCGACATTGTAGAAAGGACATATTTCAGGAAGGAATATAATTAAAAAGGAAACTTACAAGATATAAAAGAACAATGAGAAGATGAATTCAAAGTAGATTTTAAACAGAATTCTATTTTAACAGATGAATGGAGACGATTAATTTATAAATAATATTTTATAAATAAAATAAAATATTTATCATTTGATAAATGGAATATATAAGTTCGAACTTATATAGAGGAGTAAAAATCGGTATTAACACCGATATTTTAAATGAATGTGAACTCAACATTTATAAAGAGAATTATAAATGAGATTTTAATGTTAAAGATGAAAAGGAGATTTCGTATGAATAATTCTGTAATTCGAAGTATAAATAGAATTTGGAAACAAGATATTATTTTAAATACGAAATCAACCTAAATGGATTATATAAAGGAAATATTATTCACATTCGATAAATTAAGTAAAGATTTTGCAAATAAAAACATTTATAAAGGAAATTGGTCTTTTGAAACGTGAATTTAAACAGAAATGGAAATTCGAATGGCTACAGATAAATAACTTGTGTAACAATGAAAACAAGTGTTGTGATTTATAAACAATGTTTAAAAATGAAATAAAAATACAATTATCAGTGGATAATTTGAATTGTAAATTCAACAGTGAATGTTAAATGAAGAGAGTATAAGCTATTCGAAAATAAGTAAATCGAATATTAGTTATTCGAAGTGAGTTAATCGAATGTAAGTCATTTGAAAGAGAGTCAATTGGATATAAGTCATTCGAAAGAGAAATAGTGAACGTAAGTCATTCGAAAGAGAGTTAATCGGATATAAGTTATTCGAAAGTGAATTTATCGAATATAATTTATTCGAAAGTGAATTAATCGAATGTAGGTTATTCGGAGTGAATTAATCAAATATAGGTTATTCGAAGAAGAGTTAATCGAATAAATATTACTCGAAAGAGGGTTATACATTGAAATCAATTATATCAAATTCGGGAAAGTGCTATTTACTTTCCGGTTTTTAAATCATGATTTATTTATTTAATAAATAAATAAATTATAATTTATTCAAATAAAGGAAATAAAAGTTATATTTTTAGATTAGATATTTTGGAAGTAAGTTTTATAACGTTATCGTTATAACAAACGTTTTTATCAAAGAAGAAAATTCGTAAATGTAAATCCAAGAATTTGCGTAAGCAATAAGTGTAAAGATCTGAGTGGTGAACTTTATCTGTTGTGAGGTTAAGAACGTTGTTCAGTTAAGGTCTGAGAGGTAACTATACCCCAACTCGATTGACTTTGAAATTAACTAAGGAATGGTTGAAGTTCGATAACGAAGATTCGTTAGAAATACAGTGAAGTAATAAGCGATTAATGGTTAGAATAGTCGTAACGATGTTTATATATCATTCGTTCGAAATACATTTAAATGAGTGCTGGAAACATTTTCCAAATATAATCAGAGATATTTTCTAAGCATAGAAAATGAAATGTTTGATGATAAAGAATACTGGAATGACAGTGATACGTGAAGATGAGATGGAAATGTTTTCCAATGACTAATAATGTATATTTTTCTAAATTTAGAAAATAAGGAATGTCGAATATATGGAAACAGGAAATGGAAAATGAATAAATTAATGATAAGTTAATTTAAGAGATAAATGAATGATGATTGATCAATAGAATTTCCATCTGGAAATAATATCATTATTTGCACACGTGTTTTTCTTTGATAGTTAAATCACCGACTATCAAATTTTTTGACTATTTTTACGTAGTCAATACGGAGAGACCGGGATTAGATTCATTATCTAAAAACCACTCTGTATAGACGTTAACGTTGCAAATCAAATATAATGAACATAATTGAAGACGGTGTTGTGCAAGGGCCGTACTGTTTACAAAATAGTGCCTTCGATTTGTCCAGTCCCAAGGCAAATTTATATGGACGAGTGTCTGATAGAGTATATTTAAAAGATCGTGTAAGTTGATCTTTTCAAACGTAGTTACGTTTGGTGGCATAGGAATTCGTTTCTCTTAGCTGTATACCTGTAGTATGTTTGGCGAAATCAATTTGTGATTTGGCGGATATGACAATGTGACATTCGAAGTGAATGAAGATCAAAAGATATGTTTAACCTCTAACTTCACAACCGGGAAATGGTATAAAATCGGTAGGTCACATGGCTAGTTGGGTCATACCCAAGAAGGGTGTATTGTCACCTGATTTAGAGAAATTCCTTTTTCTTCTTAAATCTATCGATGCTGTCCCTTTCGGGAAACGGTTGTTGATCCCAACCGTTGGTGATAATACATTCGGTACTCTCAAGCTAAGTGAGGGACCGGTCCTGTTTAGCCTAGGTTGTAAGATGTTTTTGTTGAACACAGTGTATTTCTCTCTAGAGGTACACTGTCGCAAGGTGGTCCCATACCTTGCCAGTTGGAATCCATTATCCAATAAGAGCCCACGGTTTTGGTTGTATACTATATATGTAGAGCGTGAGATGCAAGCGTTCTGCTAGATTGATATTACTTGTATTTAGGCATTATTTTAATATCAGACGAATATTGATTTCAAAGAATGCTTTGGGTTATCGTAAGGTAAAATCCATCTGTGTTTATGTGTGGATCGGTATTACGATTATCCTTTATTTTAAAAGGATTTTTAAAAGTTAAACTAAGTGGTTGGAGTTTACTCACACCAGTCCCATAACTAACCCAGAGTTTATTTTTGTTTTGTTTTTCCCTAAACTCTTGGGTGCCCAAATTTGTACGGGCGGTCAAGTAGTTCAGGTACTTTCAAATATCATTGGAGGAGCTTGGAGCAGGAGGCTTCAACATTATCTAGTATTGTTATTTCCGCTGTGTTGTAAGTGTTGGACTCTGATAATGTTATTGTATATATATATACTATTTTATTTCAAAGTTATGTTATATTGTATACGTTCCGCTGTGAGATTCGTGTTACTCTGATGTGCTGTATGTTCTTCTTCTTCTTCTATTCTAATTTTCTATCTTATCTATCCTCACCCTCTAGCTTCTTTCTATTAGCATTTCGGAAATTATGGTACTTGGTTAGTCGACATCGTGTTTATGTCGAGTACTCAAGGTCGCAATTTTTCCAGTTCGTTACAGTGGTATCAGAGCTGAAGGTTAACTAATTACCTTGGCTCTACAGTGTGACTCGGTAGAGATGGGGTTAGTAATACACTAGATTGAGTTGAGTGTATAAATATATATGATTGCGTATTTGTTATTCAATATAAACTATTTTATATTGTGGAGATTTATTGGTTGAGTTGTTTACGAGTTCTGATCGCACAGTTTGATCCATTGTATCGATAGGAGCTTATAAACACACGAATACGATAAACCGACACAGTATGTTTTGAAAATAGGGTAAATGAAATAATTTTACCCAAATAATATTCTGATATAAACAAAATATAGATATTTGAAGTATTATAGTATATTGGATATATTGGCTGTGATTATAATCGAATAAGATTATAAAATGTGAAATGGTTATGTAAATAGCTAATCAGAATTCATATAAGTGAAATATGAGAAATCAGATGAATTAAATCTGAATTGGAATTAAAAACATAGAAGGTTATAGAAGTGTTTACAAATGAATTTGGGTTAAATATATTTAAATTTTAAAATCCTGGGAGATTTTAAATTTGTTACAAGCGTTGAAAAGGACATTTTGAAATGGATTTCAAAATAGAAGTGTTTAGAAATGGTTTTGAAAGTGATATAGTATTGAACTCACTTCGATAGCTAGAAAATAGATTCCGATGATGATTATGACATCATCGGTGTTCATTTTCGAGTTGTAAGTGACGGATTACTGCCAAAGTTTTTGTTTTTGAATTGTTTTGATAAAAAAAGTTGTTTTGATATTCCAAAATGAATATTTTGATTTTCGGAAAAGGCCAAGCTATTTAAAAACTCCCAGAAACAGATTATTTGAATTAAAACAAATTAAAGTAGAATTTGTTAAAGCCAATAGAAATTGAAAATTTAATTAAAGCCAGTTAAATGGAAAATTGAATTAAAATAGGAAATATCGAATAAGTTTGGATGATGAGACATGAATCTCGAATTACATTGAAGTGATAAGTTAAGAATTGGAATCGAGAATGGAATTCGAGTTTGAAATGAAATTTGGTTTGGATATAAGCGAATAGCTGTGTTGAACAGATATTGATTGGAAATTGGTTGAGATGACATTGGTATATGTTGAATTGGTAACAGATGCAAAGGATATAATGATATGCCTGACAAAAAGGTACAAGTTTATATTTCTATTGGATATGAGATTTATGAGCAAAATTGGCAAGCCGCTTGGCTGTTTGATTTTCTTTTGGGTTGGAGATGGCCCAGAGAGGCGAGTTGTAGTTGTACCGATTGAGTTGTACAAAGGAGGTGCTGGCGAAAATTTTCGAGAATTTAAAGTGTTAGAAAATTTTCAGGATTTTTGAAAATTTTCGTTAATAAAAATGAATTAATATTTTATTGAAATTCATTGTATAATGAAACTGAAATTCAAGAAGTAAACAAAAAAAATTTACCCAGTCAATAGAGATGTTTTCTACCTTAGCAATTTCGAGGACGAAATTATTTTAAGGGGGGAAGAATGTAATGTCCCGTATTTTTACAGTATAATAATTAATTTATTTAATTATTTAAAAAGTGATTTATAAATTTAAATGGTTGCTTAATTAAATAATAATGAATATTTATAATATAAAAATATATTATTATTCCGAAGTAGTCGAAAATAGCTGAATTGACAATACAATGTTAATTTGATCATATATAATGTATAATACAGTTTAGAATTGAATTTGAATAACGAATATATTATATAAACGACATTAGAGCGCATAAATTACAATTTAATTATAATCAAGCCCGTAACATCGCGACAATTCATTATTTGGCGATTTGAACTTCAACTGAATATATATGATCCATTTTAAATCAGATTTCTGCGAAATAAGAAACGTACGGATCTGTTGAACTGTATTTTTCTAATGGAAGAGAAAATTCGGGATTATGTCGTGTAGATTTTGATTTATGATCAAATCAAATTTTCAAAAAGTCGCTATGGAATTCGTTTACAATTTTATAACGATTTATTTATATTTTAAATGGATTTTCAATATTGTAACAACCCTGATTTTCGAATAACCGAGAAATACATATTTAATGTGTATTGTGATTATGAAGATAATTTGTTGGTGATACGAACTTGCGAGACCTACTCGTATCGTGCTTAAATAAGATAATGGGGTTTTGAGCATTTCTAAATTGAGTAATTGAAATAAATTATATAACTTGGTTTAGTAGGGGATTTATTCCAACATAAAATTCAAGACTTATAATTGAATGGTTTGGGGATATCGAAAATATATAATATTGATTGGAAATCAATATTCAAGGGAAAATATATTTTCAATACCAAGGGATTAATTGTTGGTTGAAATTATTAAATTGCTAATTTGAGGTTTTAAATACAAGATGCATTTTGATAAAAGTGTTAATTGAGAAATTGTGTTTAAACTATGTTGGTGAATTTAAGTAACAATTCAACTTTGGACTGTAAAGGTGATTGTGTGGCTTTAAATAATAATCAATAAATTAATTAACTAAATTATAAATATTGATTGTTAATCAATATTTGTAGATTGTCAATATTTTATTATCATTGATAAACTTAAGTTGTTAAATTAATGAAGTGTGCAACAACCTTGTACAAATATAAGTGTGTTATAAAAGATAAAGTGATTAATTATTTTTGTTAAGCATATTATTGGTGCATTTTTGTAGGATTAATATTAAAATATGGAATAAAGTGTTTTTGTATTTTATTTGGGTGTTGAATTATAAAATTTAAAACAACTTAATTAGTGTTTCATGAGTCTATTAAGTAGTTAAAAATGTGATTGGTAGTGTTTAATTGGGTGTCATTATGAGTTTTAAATCCTCAAAAGGGTGTTATTGTGTTTAATAAACATAATTAAGCTAATTTTGGGCTTGTTCAGTTGTTCAGTCCAGTTTCCTTGTTTCTGGATTCTTCTTCCCTCTTCTTCTTTTCGTTTGAGAAAACACGGCAGTAGGGTTTCTCCCCTTCCTTGTGGACTCACGTGAGAAAGATTATGCGAGAGAAAAAAAATCTATCTCTTTTTCCACTTTATTTTCCATCTTGCGTGAGAACCCTGTAGCAAAAAAAACCAAACTAAAAAAAAAACTGTAGCCAAACAAATTCAAGTTTTCCCCAAATCAAAACCGTTGTCCCTCCTCTTTCTCACAAGCTCTTGACAGATGTAATAGCTGCACTAGGGAAGAAGAGGAGATTTAATATATTTTACATGCAATGCAGGGTTGCAAATAATTAGAGGTTTTCATACTTGATATCATGACAATAAACCGTGCATTAAAGGATATAGGAAAAGAAGCAGCTGTGCCAAATGAAGATGATTTAAATTGTGAGAGCAAACAAATGAAAAAAAGAAGTAGAAGAGACCATTGCTCCATTCATAGTTGTTATGTTAATTTGGTTCCTATTGTCTGCTCCCCTTCTTATTAGATAACGGAAGCAAAAGACCATCCCTAGTGTTTGAAATCAAAAGAAGAAGTTCCAGTAAAAGCCATTGTGGTTGCATATCTTCCTTTTGTTGTTGCATGCTCCTAATTGGTCTTCTACAACTCCATATCAATGGAATCGCGCCTAGAATCCAAACAAGGTGAGTAGATAGACTCACTCTCTCTAATTTACTATATTTTTTCTTTATCAGTATAAGTTTGCGTCCTGTCGAATGGAAAAAAAATGCAACTTTTCTTGCCTTTGCGTTCAATATGCCTTTGAGCTGAATCTTGACGAAAGCTCATGTTCAGAGCTGCGTATCTTCTTCAATTCTTAACAAAATGAAGAAATTCCTTTATCGGTGTATTCATAATTTTCTGTAGTTGTTTCTTACCAATTTTTATATATTTTAGGGTTGTTTTCTTCATCCGTATTCAATCCCGAAATTGGTAGTTCGTCAAGATAAAACCATTTCTGAGCTAAATCTTGACAACAGATCATGTTCAGAGCTGCGTATCTTCTTCAATTCTTAATGAAATGAAGAAATTCCTTTTTCAGTGTATTCACAATTTTTAGTAGTAGTTTCGAACCAGTTTTTACGTATTTTTGGGTTGTTTTGTTCGTCCATATTCAGTGACGAAGTTGGTTGTTCGTCAAGTTAACACCATTTCTAAACTGAAATCTTGACGAAACCTGATGTTAAGAGCTGCGTATCTTCTTCACTTCTTAACGAAATGAAGAAATTCCTTTTTCAGGGTATTCACAATTTCCCATAGTTGTCTCTTACTAATTTCCATATATTTCTGGGTTGTTTTGTTTGTCCATAGTCAACGCCGAAGTTGGTAGTTCGTCAAGTTAACACCATTTCTGAGCTGATATCCCGATGAAAGCTTAAGTTCAGAGCCGTATATCTTTTAAATTTATAAATAAATTTGAGAAATTCTTTTTGCTGTGTGTTCACAATTTTCTCTAGTTGTTTCAAACCAATTTTCAAGAAATTATGTGTTGATTTGGATGGGTACACACGTTGCTAAAGTTGGGGTTTCGTCGTGACTGTCGTGACTGTCGCTCATTTTGTTCTAATTGCTGAAATCACAACCAAAGTGTAACTTTGGGCTGCTATAAACTCATGGTCCTTGATCCGTTTTGAGCGATTCCTTTTTATTTTATTGAAAGACGTACTATCCTAATTTGTGCATGTTGAATTTTAGACCAATCGGACATAGTTTGGTCATTCTGAACTAACCTCAAAGTTGCAACCAGAATTTGTTTCTTGGTGCATTTTTGAGCCTTGATATGTGTTTTTCATGATTTTTCTGTGGTTTTGTGATTTGTTTTACCATCATATTGATTTAATAAACCATGTTTATATTTTATACAACTCAAACTCTAAATTTTGGGGAAATTTGTGATGATTCATTGTTGACATCTTAAGGATATTGAGCACACTTCGCACGTTTTAAAATGATTTTCAAAATATATAAATAGATATCGATTTCTTTATAGTTTTGAAGCCAAAGAGTTTATGGTTTTAGTTTTAGAACATAAATAGCCTCAAAATAATAATATGAAAATCTATTTTTTTAAGTAAAAAGAATTCAAGGAAGAAAACAACCAATTTTCAAGCAATCGTTTTATATGTGGCTTATTAGTTCAAATATTTTCTTATAAATATACTACACAATCTTGCACCCTTCAAGATAACGTATTGGATATTAAACGACATTGTACACTCTGTGGTATGGGACATGAAAGTATACGAAGTCGGTTAATTCTAGTACAGTTAGATTGAATCTGATTATTTGGTGTTTTCGATGATTTGCTGCTTTCGATGATTTGATGTTTTCGACGTTTTCAATTGCGAAGCTGATAAGCAGCTAGTAAACTAGTAGTGAGAAAGTGTGATATGGGATGCATTGTTACCACTACTCGAGTTACCGATTGTGAGTTAGTGACGCATATTGTGTTTGTTAAGCCAGTACTTTGCTTCGGACGGAAGCAAAGACTCGGGTGGAGTCATGTGTACGTATTCACTTGACCGAGGGGGTCAAGATACACTCGGCCGGGGTGGTCGCAGTGATGGGCGCCTAACTTGAACACGTATAAGTACTGAGCTAAGCTCGGGGGGAGCTATATTATCATGTGGTTGCACGTGCATATTTATTTCTAATGGATCCATATTGTGGTGTTATTTTGTGATTTGATCTATATGATCATACATTGAAGATTATTGTTTCTTTTAATTTAACATAAACATTTTTTGATTTTCCATGTTGGAGTGTGATGCTCCTTCCATGATATTTGACTCACTCGAGTTATATGATGATTTTGATGTTTTTCATTTGATAATACATGACTATTTGTGGGAATGAGCAAAATTATAGCTTGGGATTGGCTATATTATTATGGCACATGTACATTTCTTATGATTCCTTTTATGATTTGTGTTTGATGATTTTAACTCGATCGAGATGATCATATATTTGCAAAACATATTTGGATTTCTAATTCGTCATATAATAAGATTTATATGTCTTGGAGTGGGGTACTCCCTTTATTGATAATTTAACTCGCTTGAGATGTATATGGTAATTTTGATGATTTTGGAGTCATGTTTCCATCGTGGCTCGAGTATGTTGATATACTTAGCCTAGATCTAGTCTTCGAGACTTGTATATTTATCCCTTCTACTATGTCATGTGAGCAGAAACCAATTAATCTCTTTTATATTATCCTATTTCCAAATCTTAGGGTAAATAGTCGTATATCTTGTGCTTATTTATTTCGTACACTGATTTGTAAACTAGATTGACCCGTGTGTGTATTCCTCAGGTAGACCGAGATGTTTCTGGTGCAATTGCTGAGCTTGGGGTTAGCGAGCTCTATTTGGATTGTCTTTGTCGTAGTTACTTTTATTCGAGTTCATATAGTCGAGTCGCTTATACTTATGATTGTATCATGTTGTATAAGTATCATAGTTGTATCTATTTTTCGGTTAGCACATGTATTGGTTGTACTCTAACAATGTAATATTGTGTAACTGTTCTGTGGACTGTGATTGTATTCTCATATGTACTGTGTTTTGAGCTGATCTTGTAGCCACTATGGAATTGTATTATGTAAGGATTAAGTATGCCGAGCCCCTTGAAAATAAGAAAATTTTACGGGCACTTTCTCGATGTGCTTAAGACCTGCTAATGCAAATTTACGAGCGGTCGCCCTTAACCAGCCCTATTATTTGCTCTAATAGACAAAATTACCTAGTAATGCTCTTTATTGGGGTGGGTCTCGAGGTAGGGCGTCACAGTTGGTATCAGAGCAAAGGTTCAGGACAAAGTACATTAGACACATAACAGAACCAGAATAGTACATTTATTGTAATGTGGAAAGATAACAATTGTGCTACATTATCATTTCCTTTGTTATCCTATCTTGAGTTTCTTATCCGTGAGTCCTGAGGAATCTTGTGGTTAAGCAATCCATCTAGGAATTAGGAGTTTATTCCACGGTATTCCATTATTGATGTCTCTTTTCGTAGCGTGAGTTGATAAGCGAACCCTTCCACCCTTTTAATCATTCGAGTTTGAACCTTGGTGAAGTTTTCGGGGAAAATTTTCTCCCAATCCTTGATGGTTGATTTGAATATTGGGTTTGGTAAGGGAATTAGATGGTATTTTTTTGACCTAAAATTTACAAGTGGTTTCATTTTAAGTGGATAATATTAGAGCTAAAAATGAATTATAATGGGAGTTGCGCAGCGAAAGCGAGAGAACCGTTTTGACCGTGCTAAATTTTTTTGCAATTAATCATGGGGTATGGGATGGATATAAAGAGAATAACAAATATATACGAGTTAACTATTTTGTAACCTGATGATTAAATTAAAGTTTTTACTAAGACTTGGGTAAATTAAAATGAGAGAAGCTGGTGTTAAAAATTTTAAATGTTGGAAAATTTTAAATTCCACGGAGTAGCTTCCTTAATCCTGAAATTCTTGAGAATTAAAATTTAGATAGGTAACTTGCAGAAAGTAAATTGAGTAGGTTTTAATATTTACAAATTGCAAGGAAGCAATTTATTAAAGGGGGGTGGTCTGTAACAACCCGGATTTTCGAATAACCGAGAAATACATATTTAATGTGTATTGTGATTCTGAAGATAATTTGTTGGTGATACGAACTTGCGAGACCTACTCGTATCGTGCTTAAATAAGATAATGGGGTTTTGAGCATTTCTAAATTGAGTAATTGAAATAAATTATATAACTTGGTTTAGTAGGGGATTTATTCCAACATATAAATTCAAGACTTATAATTAAATGGTTTGGAGACATCGAAAATATATAATATTGATTGGAAATCAATATTCAAGGGAAAATATATTTTCAATACCAAGGGATTAATTGTTGGTTGAAATTATTAAATTACTAATTTGAGGTTTTAAATACAAGATGTATTTTGATAAAAGTGTTAATTGAGAAATTGTGTTTAAACTATGTTGGTGAATTTAAGTAACAATTCAACTTTGGACTGTAAAGGTGATGTGGTTTAAAATAATAATCAATAAATAAATTAACTAAATTATAAATATTGATTGTTAATCAATATTTGTAGATTGTCAATATTTTATTATCATTGATAAACTTAAGTTGTTAAATTAATGAAGTGTGCAACAACCTCGTACAAATATAAGTGTGTTATAAAAGATAAAGTGATTAATTATTTTTGTTAAACATATTATTGGTGCATTTTTGTAGGATTAATATTAAAATATGGGATAATGTGTTTTTGTATTTTGTTTGGGTGTTGAATTATAAAATTTAAAACAACTTAATTAGTGTTTCATGAGTCTATTAAGTAGTTAAAAATGTGATTGGTAGTGTTTAATTGGGTGTCATTATGGGTTTTAAATCCTCAAAAGGGTGTTATTGTGTTTAATCAACATAATTAAGCTAATTTTAGGCTTGTTCAGGTGTTAAGCCCAGCTTCCTTGTTTCTGGATTCTTCTTCCCTCTTCTTCTTTTCGTTTGAGAAAACACGGCAGTAGGTTTCTCCCCTTCCTTGTGGACTCACGTGAAAAAGATTATGCAAGAGAGAAAAAAATCTATCCTCTTTTTCCACTTTATTTTCCATCCTGCGTGAGAACCCTGTTGCAGGAAAAATCAAACTAAAAAAAAAATTCTTTAGCCAAACAAATTCAGTTTTTCCCAAATCAAAACCGTTGTCCCTCCTCTTTCTCACAAGCTCTTAACAGATGTAATAGCTGCACTAGGGTAGAAGAGGAGATTTATTATATTTTACATGCAATGCAGGGTTGCAAATAATTAGAGGTTTTCATACTTGATATCATGACAATAAACCGTGCATTAAAGGATATAGGGAAAGAAGCAGCTGAGCCAAATGAAGATGATTCAAATTGTGAGAGCAAACAAATGAAAAAAAGAAGAAGAAAAGACCATTGCTCGATTCATAGTTGCTGTGTTAATTTGGTTCCTATTGTCTGCTCGCCTTCTTATTAGATAATGGAAGCAAAAGACCATCCCTAGTGTTTGAAATCAAAAGAAGAAGTTCCAGTAAAAGCCATTGTGGTTGCATATCTTCCTTTTGTTGTTACATGTTCCTAATTGGTCTTCTACAACTCCATATCAATGGAATCTCGCCTAGAATCCAAACAAGGTGAGTAGATAGACTCACTCTCTCTAGTTTACTATATTTTTGCTTTATCAGTATAAGTTTGCTTCCTGTCGAATGGAATAAAATGCAACATTTCTTGCCTTTGCGTTCAATATGCCTTTGAGCTGAATCTTGACGAAAGCTCATGTTCAGAGCTACGTATCTTCTTCAATTCTTAACGAAATGAAGAAATTCCTTTTTCGGTGCATTCACAATTTTCTGTAGTTTTTTCTTACCAATTTTTATGTATTTTAGGGGTGTTTTGTTCATCCGTATTCAATCCTGAAATTGGTAGTTCGTCAAGGTAAAACCATTTCTGAACTGAATCTTGACGACAACTCATGTTCAGAGCTGCGTATCTTCTTCAATTCTTAATGAAATGAAGAAATTCCTTTTTCAGTGTATTCATAATTTTTAGTAGTAGTTTCGAACAAATTTTACATATTTCTGGGTTGTTTTGTTCGTCCATATTCAATGCCGAAGTTGGTAGTTCGTCAAGTTAACACCATTTCTAAACTGAAATCTTGACGAAACCTGATGTTAAGAGCTGCGTATCTTCTTCACTTCTTAACGAAACGAAGAAATTCCTTTTTCAGGGTAGTCACAATTTCCCGTAGTTGTCTCTTACCAATTTCCATATATTTTTGGGTTGTTTTGTTCATCCGTAGTTGACATCTTAAGGATATTGAGCGCACTTCGCACGTTTTAAACTAATTTTCAAAATATATAAATAGATCAATTTCTTTATAGTTTTGAAGCCAAAGAGTTTATGGTTTTAGTTTTAGAACATAAATAGCCTCAAAATAATAATATGAAAATCTATTTTTTTAAGTAAAATGAATTCAAGGAAGAAAACAACCGATTTTCAATCAATCGTTTTATATGTGGCTTATTAATTCAAATATTTTCTTATAAATATACTACACAATCTTGCACCCTTCAAGATAACGTATTGGATACTAAATGACATTGTACACTCCGTGGTATGGGACACGAAAGTATACGAAGTCGGTTAATTCCAGTACAGTTAGATTGAATCTGATTATTTGGTGTTTTCGATGATTTGGTGCTTTCGAGTATTTGATGTTTTTGACGTTTTCAATTGCGAAGCTGATAAGTACCTAGTGAACCAGTAGTGAGAACGTGTGGTATGGGACGCATTGTTACCACTACTCGGGTTACCGACTGTGAGTCAGTGATACATATTGTGTTTGTTAAGCCAGTACTTTGCTTCGGGCGGAAGCAGAGACTCGGGTGGAGTCATATGTACGTATTCACTTGACCGAGGGGGTCAAGATACACTCGGCCGGGGTGGTCGCAGTGATGGGCACCTAACTTGAATATGTATAAGTACTGAGCTAAGCTCGGGAGGAGTTATATTATCATGTGGTTGCACGAGCATATTTATTTCTAATGGATCCATATTGTGGTGATATTTTGTGATTTGATCTATATGATCATACGTTGAAGATTATTGTTTTTTTAAGTTTACATAAACATTTTGTGATTTTCCATGTTGGAGTGTGATGCTCCTTCCGGGATATTTGACTCACTCGAGTTATATGATGATTTTGATGTTTTTCATTCGATAATACATGGCTATTGGTTGGGATGAGCAACATTATAGCTTGGGATTGGCTATATTATTATGGCATGTGTACATTTCTTATGATTCCTTTTATGACTTGTGTTTGATGTTTTTAACTCGATCGAGATGATCGTATATTTGCAAAACATATTTGGATTTCTAGTTCGTCATATAATAAGATTTATGTGTCTTGAAGTGGGGTACTCCCTTTATTGATAATTTAACTCGCTTGAGATGTATATGGTAATTTTGATGATTTTGGAGTCATGTTTCCATCGTGGCTCGAGTATGGTGATATACTTAGCCTAGATCTAGTCTTTGAGACTTGTATATTTATCCCTTCTACTATGTCATGTGAGCAAAAACCAATTAATCCCTTTTATATTATCCTATTAACAACTCTTAGGGTAAAGAGTCGTATATCTTGTGCTTATTTATTTCATACACTGATTTGTAAACTAGATTGACCCGTGTGTGTATTCCTCGGGTCAGACCGAGATGTTTCTGGTGCAGTTGCTGAGCTTGGGGTTAGAGAGCTCTGTTTGGATTGTCTTTGTCGTAGTTACTTTTATTCGAGTTCATATAGTCGAGTCACTTATATTTATGATTGTATCATGTTGTATAAGTATCATAGTTGTATCTATTTTTCGGTTAGAACATGTATTGGTTGTACTCTAACAATGTAATATTGTGTAACTGTTCTGTGGACTGGGATTGTATTCTCATATGTACTGTGTTCTTAGCTGATCCTGTATCCACTGTGGAATTGTATTATGTAAGGATTAAGTATGTCGAGCCCCTTGAAAATAAGAAAATTTTACGGGCACTTTCTCGATATGCTTAAGACCTGCTAATGCAAATCTACGAGCGGTCGCCCTTAACCAGCCCTATTCTCCGCTCTAATAGACAGAATCACCTAGTAATGCTCTTTATTAGGGTGGGTCTCGGGGTGGGGCGTCACAAATATAAATTGAATACCGATTTAACACTGGATTTAAAATATCGAGTTATAAATTCAAACATAAATAGTTTGGAGCTGTATGGTATTCTATTGTGAGTATATACGATAATATTAATTTTTTAATTATTTTTAAAATATATTTATATTTAAACGGTTTACTTAGAGCATTAAAAATAGCCATTTGTGCAAACAACCTCAAAATTTAACAAAACCAATTTTGTTGGATCCGTAATGTTAAATTATTGTTAATTTTCAATTTTCATGATTTTTGGAGTCAGTATGTGGCCGTGCCGAATTTTAATATGAAAAACAGTCGATATTTTGATGGTTAAAAATACGTTGTGTGAGCAAACAGAGTCAGAATTCGACGAAACAAGTTTTGTTGAGTCCGTAATGTCAAACTCTAGCTGCATGTCAATTTTCCTGATTTTTGGATATTGTACGTGATCATGCAGATTTTTAGAAGACGAATACAATAAGATTTTGACTAAGTAAAATATTAAAAACTAATAAAAAAATACTATAGCCTTAACTATAAATAGGCTCACATCCTTCTAACCCTAGGAAAAATCTTCCTCTAGTCAAAAATTATGCCGCCGCTCCTTCTTTTCTTTTTGCAGTAAAACATCCTCCTTCCAAAAATCTAAACAAATTCAAGTCAAATCTAAAAATTCCAAACTTTATATGATTTTGATTATTGTTCAATGCTCTTCGATCTGGTATCCATGTTGTTGGATTCGGTGAAGTGTTGTGTCGATCAAAAACTGGACAGTGCACATTTTTCTAGCTAGGGTTGGAGTTTTCGATCGATACAAGTATCGTTGCTCGTTTAAGTATTGGTTTTGAGTTCGTAAGGTTGTTTAGCATGTTGTGTGAATTTTTTGTGGATTTTGGTGCATTTTTATGCCGGGGTGTTCGCTGTACAGCGAAGAGGAAGAGCATGAGGGAAATTTGATCGGGGGTGCAAGCTTGGAAAGATGGTGATGGAGATATGGAGATTTTGAAGAGGTTAAGTTTGGTGGTGGTTTGGAGTGATTCGGTGTTGAAATGGAGGAGTTGTGGAGGTTTGAAACAGTGGAAATGGCCATGAAAACGGGATGAGCAGCGTTCTGGTGTTTTGGGGAAGAAGGAGAAAGCTGTTTGGGCTATGTTTAATCAGTGGTGGGCTGTGTTTTAAAGGGTAAAGCCCGTTTTATATTTAATCCATGTTTTAAATCCATTTAAATGTACGTTAACTTATAAATATCACAACTTTGTCATACGGAGACAAAATTTAGCGAAACTGGTCGCTTTGGGATTGTATGGACGTAGGCTTCATAATGAAACTGGTTTGGAGTGATTTGGAGCTCGTTTCAATTTATGGCGAATTAAAACGTCAGAATGGAACAATTGAACGGTTATCGTTATTTAACGATAATCAACCAATGTGAGTAAAACTCACTAACCCTTTTAAATTTATATTTTTTTAAATATAATCTAGTACTGATAAATGATGGTTAATTTCTATGTGATGATTGTTTGGTTGAATTGTTGTTTGACTGGTTGAAATTACAGTTAATGATATACACTCATATCGTTAAACGAACATTTATTCTGTTCATTAGAATATGTTATATTGAAATGGAATTGATATGAATTATATTGTGTAACATCTGTGGATGAAGGGAAACAGGTCGGAGGGATCCAACTGGATTGCTCAACATTTATTTTACTGTTTTTCATATATTGTGATATATGATGTGACATATAACATGTTGTTGATTATGTATGTTAGAATGATATTGATCATTGTTATATGGCATGTTGAAAACCATAAGAAGTACTGGAATGTAAAAAGAGAGTTTTTATAGCGTAGATGGAAAATAAAATATTTATATAAAATAAATATACATTGTAAAAAGTGAAAATTTATAAAATGAAAAGATTTTAATAAAATTAACATTTATAAAATGAACAGATTTTATAAAAATAAACATTTACAAAATGAATAGATTTTATTAAAAAGAATATTTATGAAACGGAGACATTTTATAAAAAGAGAACATTTATATAAAATGGATAGATTTTATAAAAAGGAAACATTTATAAAATAAACATAATTTCATAAAAGAGAACATTTATAAAATCAATGAATTTTATAAAAAGAATTATTTGGAAAATAAACCGCATTATAAAAAGGACATATTTCAGAAATGAATAGACATTATAAAAAGGACATATTTCAGAAATGAATAGACATTGTAAAAAGGGCATATTTCAGAAATGAATAGACATTGTAGAAAGGACATATTTCAGGAAGGAATAGAATTAAAAAAGGAAATTTACAAGATATAAAAGAACATTGAGAAGAAGAATTCAAAGTAGATTTTAAATAGAAATATGTTTTAACAGAAAAATGGAGACGATTAATTTATAAATAATATTTTACAAATAAAATAAAATATTTACCATTTGATAAATGGAATATATAAGTATGAACTTATATAGTGGAGTAGAAATCGGTATTAACACCGATATTTTAAATCAATGTGAACTCAACATTTATAAAGAGAATTATAAATGAGATTTTAGTGTTAAATATGAAAAGGAGATTTCGTATGAATAATTCTATAATTAGAAGTATAAATAGAATTTGGAAACAAGATATTATTTTAAATACGAAATCAACCAAAATGGATTATATAAAGGAAATATTATTCACATTCGATGTGAATAATGAAAATAAGTAAAGATTTTGCAAATAAAAACATTTGTAAAGGAAATTGGACTTTTGAAACGTGAATTTAAACAAAAATGCAAATTCGAATGGCTAGAGAAAGATAACTTGTGTAACAATGAAAACAAGTGTTGTGATTTATAAACAATGTTTATAAATGAAATAAAAATACAATTATCATTTGATAATTTGAATTGTAAATTCAGCAGTGAATATAAATTGAAGAGAGATAATCGGATATAAGCTATTCGAAAATAAGTTTATCGAATATTAGTTATTCGAAGTGAGTAAATCGAACGTAAGTCATTCGAAAGCGATTCAATTGGATATAAGTCATTCGAAAGAGAAATAATAAATGTAAGTCATTCGAAAGAGAGTTAATCAGATATAAGTTATTTGAAAGTGAATTTATCTAATATAATTTATTCGAAAGTGAATTTATCGAATATAATTTGTTCGAAAGTGAATTAATCGAATATAAGTTATTCGAAGTGAATTAATTAAATATTGGTTATTTGAAGAAGAGTTAATCGAATAAAGATTACTCGAAAGAGGGTTATACGTTGAAATCAATTATATCGAATTCGGGAAAGTGCTATTTACTTTCCGGTTTTTAAATCAAGATTTATTTATTTAATAAATAAATAAATAATTATTTATTCAAATAAAGGAAATAAAAGTTATATTTTTAGATTAGATATATCGGAAGTAAGGTTTATAACGTTATCGTTATAACCAACGTTTTAATCAAAGAAGAAAATTCGTAAATGTAAATCCGAGAATTTGCGTAAGCAATAAGTGTAAAGTTTTTGAGTGGTGAACTTTATATGTTGTGAGGTTAAGAACGTTTTTCAGTTAAGGTCTGAGAGGTAACTATACCCCAACTTGATTGACTTCAAAATTAACTAATGAATAGTTGAAGTTTGATAACGAAGATTGGTTAGAAATACAGTGAAGTAATAAGCGATTAATGGTTAGAGCAGTCATAACGATGTTTATATATCATTCGTTTGAAATACATATAAATGAGCTTTGGAAACGTTTTCCAAATATAATCAGAGATATTTTCTGAGCATAGAAAATGAAATGTTTGATGATAAAGAACACTGGAATGACAGTGATACGAAAAAAAGAGATGGAAATGTTTTCCAATGATTAATAACGTATTTTTTCTAAATTTAGAAAATAAGGAATGTCGAATATATGGAAACAGGAAATGGAAAATGAATAAATTAATGATAAGTGAATTTAAGATATAAATGAATGATGATTGATCGATAGAATTTCCATCTGGAAATAATATCGTTATTTGCACACGTGTTTTTCTTTCATAGTTAAATCGCCGACTATCAAAGTTTTTGACCATTTTTACGTAGTCAATACGGAGAGACCGGTATTAGATTCATTATCTGAAAACCACTCTATATAGACGTTAACAATGCGAATCAAACACGATGAAGATAATTTAAGACGGTGTTATGCAAGGGATGTACTATTTACATAATAGTGCCTTCGATTTGTCCAGTCACAGGGCAAATTTATATGGACGAGTGTCTGACAGAGTATATTTAAAGGATCGCGTAAGTTGATCTTTTCAAACGTAGTTACGTTTGGTGGTGGAGGAATTCGTTTCTCTTATTGTATACCCGTAGTATGTTTGGCAAAATCAATTTGTGATTTGGTGGATATGACAATGTGACGTTCAAAGTGAATGAAGTTCAAAAGATACGTTTAACCTCTAGCTTCGAAACCGGGAAATGGTATAAAATCGGGTAGGTCGCATGACTAGTTGGGTCATACCCAAGCAGGGTGTATTGTCACCTAATCTAGAGAAATTCCTTTTGCTTCTTAAATCTATCAATGCTTTCCCTTTCGGGAAATGGTTGCTGATCCCAACCATTTGTGATAATACATTCGATACTCTCAAGCTAAGTGAGTGACGCTGTCATGTTTAGCATGGGTTACGTTGTAAGATGTTCTTGTTGAACCCGATGTGTTTCTCTCTAGAGGTACACTATCAGAAGGTGGTCCCATACCTTGCCAGTTGGAATCCATAATCTAATAAGAGCCCACGGTTTTTATTGTATACTATATATGTAGAGCGTGAGATGCAAGCGTTCTACTAGATTGATATTACTTGTATTTCGACATTATTATGATATCAGACGAATATTGATTTTAAAGAATGCTTTGGGTTATCGTAAGGTAAAAATCATCCGTGTTTATGTGTGGATCAGTCTTACGATTATCCTTTCTTTTAAAAGGATTTTTAAAAGTTAAACCAAGTGGTTGGAGTTTCCTCACACCAAATTTGGTTTAAACATAACTTAAAAACCACTCGTTAGAATTTGAAAATTCCTTTTCTATTCAAAAGCTACCGTTATTATAAATCCAACTTTTTTTATTTCACGTCAATCAGATTTAAAATACTCATAGTTATGACGATTTAGAACTTATGGTCGCTATTTATATTATTTGTCCTTACTTAACTTAGATTTACAAACAGTTTCAAAATCCTAATTCAAAACTTGATTTTCAACTATTATGTTAATATTTAAAATAATATAATCACTATTTATATGGAAGAGAGATTTGAATTTATTACCTATATAATTCCACAACCAAGGTGTGTGTGATATCATACAACCATAATCAACCATATTTCAACAACATGAACATGCATGAATTAATCCATCACAACAACTAAATAACCATTTCAATTGTGCACAAGCATTACAGCTATTAATGCTTATCAGTGTTCATTGTGTTTTTTAACTACATGAGCATCCATTCCACATTGCATACAATAATCAACATCCATACACAACCAATTATCTTCAACTAAATTACAATTAATTTCAAAAAATTATAATAAACCAATTTGTACTAATTTAAAAATATTTAAATTAGATATTCTCACCACCATTGCTTCCAAAATTTTACTGTTTGAACCACATATCAAATGCGAGCAAGTCAACAGATGATGTAATGACCCGCAAATCCGTACCATTTGAGTCGACTGAATACAACTCACGTCCAACCCAAATTGCACGAAAATATGAATCATTAATAGAAAGAAGTTAGAGGATGAGAAATAGAAAGGTAGAAAACTAAAATAGAAGAAAATAGAATTGAACAACAATACCGAATCTCACAGTCGCAGCGAGATAAAATATAATATGTAAATAATCACTTTTGAAGTACAAACTGTATTGAACTTACATACATCATCAGAGTACATTACAAATACAACACAGCGGAGTAAACTCTAATGTCTAATGTTGAAGCCTCTTGCTCGAAGTTCCTTTAAATACAGTAATTTCTTGAACTATTGGACTGCTCGTACAAATTAGGGCACCCAAGAGTTTAGCGAAAACATACAAAAATAAACTCTGGGTCAGTTATGGGACTGGTGTGAGTAAACGATTAAAAACAGTTTGATTTTAACTTTCGAAAACCTTTTGGAAGAAAAGATAATCATAAGACCGATCCACACATAAATACAGATAGTTTTTACCTTATGATAACCCAAAACATTTTTTAAAACAATATTATTCTGGTATTATGATAGTGTCTAATTACAAATGAATAGAAATCTAGAAGAATGCTTGCATCTCATGCTCTACATACATAGTATACAATCAAACCACGGGCGCTTATTGGACACTGACTATGACAAGGTATGGAACCTCCTACCACTAGTGTATCTCTAGAGGGGGATACACTGCGCTCAATGAGAACGTCTTGGAACCCGGCTCACACATGACTGACTACTCATTTCACTTGAGTGTATCGAATATATTGTCACCAATGGTTGGGAGCTACCCACCTTTCCCGAAAGGAACATCATCGAAAAATTTAAGAAGAAAAAGGAATTTCTCTATCTAGGTGAAATACACCCTAATGGGAGCGACCCACATAGCCATGCTGCCTGCCCAATTTTTTCATTCCCCGGTTGTGAGGTTTGAGGCCGAACTTACCCATTGATATAACATGTCTTCATTCACTTTAAATGCCACATCGTCAAACCGCCAAATCACAAATTGATTTTCCTAAAAATATCCTGGGTTTAAAGCTAAGAGAAACAAATTCCTCCACCACCAAACGCAAATACGTTTGAAGAGATCAGTTTAAGCAATTTATTAGGCATACTTTATCAGACATTCGTCCCTACAAGTTGTCTTAGGACTGGACAAACCGAAAGCACTATTCTGTAAGTCCATCTTAGGCAATTTCTACCTAGGATTGACAAAACAGCCCTTGCATAACACCGTCTTCAATGCTCTTCAATAATATCTTCCTTATAACATATAAATCAAATCGAAGTGGAAACTTAGATTCCGGTCTCTTCGAAAACAATAACGAAAAGGTCCAGATTTAATAGTCAGTTATTTAACTATCAAATATAAAATAAACGGATTTATAACCATTGGACCAGCTAATCCTTAATTAAATCTTCTTTGATTATTTATTTTCAAATATTAACTTTGTGTATATATATAATAATTTGAAACCATAAGTATTACTTAACTTATAAAACTCTTATTATCAGCCTTACGTGATAATCTCACTCTTGAATATTTGTTTCATAACTGAAAAGGACATTTAATTTTAACACTCATTTTGGACACAAACCAAAATGATCTATCTGATAATAGTGAAATTGTTCAAGTTGGGGTATTTTAATTACCTCTCAGACCTTGAGTCGAAATCATTCACATCATCAAGATTCGTAGAAGTTCGATGTCCAAAATATTATACACACTGGAACTTGTAAATCCATTTGATTCCTAACTCTTAAACCATTTCAAACACGTTGTTGTTTTGAACCATTTATCAATTTAACTTGATATCAAATCAGGGGAATTTAATCCAAATGATCGACTTGTTTTCCTTTTCTTTTGATAATTAAATTATCTTTAAACCTTAATTAATTAAAAGATTAATTAAGTTTAAACATGTCATCTTGGGTACTTATCTAATTTTAACTTCAACATTTGACTACACCGTTATCTAACCCAATCCATTAATTTAAAAGATTATTGAGTTTTAAACAGCCATTTATTAAAACCTCTTTTATTAAATTAATTGAAATAAATTAAATTAATAATCAAATTCCCTTTTAAACAGTTGATTTAAATCAACCCTAAACAACTTGATTAACCGATTAAATAAATTAATAATATAATTAATTTAAAATAATCCATTTAATGGTTTTTAAAACAATTAATATCATGTCATTAAAAACTTGAGTTTATTTCTGAGTCACTCCACAGAAAACGGCTTAACAACTCCAATGGTATATAAATGACATTTAAGTCGTCAACCCCATTTGCACAAACCATCATATAATACATTTCAATATTATCAACTGACAATACCTCAACAACATATATTAACTGATAATACCTCAACAACATATATCAACTGATAAAATATGTCAACGGCGACGTGTGCTCCTTTCTTCCCGACCAGATTCCTATCGCCGCAGCCCCCTACCGACGCCGCCACCACTAGCAATCGCCGCCGCCGCCTCCCCTCTACAGATCCGACCAAACCTCGACCTCCCTCGTCACCTGTGCCGCCTGATCGCCTCCGTGAACGTCGAACCTTCCCAGCGCCGCCTCGACCAGATTCGACCACCGAACTGCCTCCAACCACCACCGATCGACTCCCCTCTCCTCCCTCTTCCACGCTGTACCCTCTGATCATCATATCGTGCCTCGGTTTTCACAAAAACTGCAGACCTAGTTTTGAACCATCGTGAAAGGTGAATCCGTTATTACATTTAAACTTTGAAAAATCATATCTTTATGGTGCATTGACGAAATTCGATGAAACAGGAAACATCGGGACCGCAAGGAGGCTCTCTACCACATAGAAGAGACCGCGGATTTTCTGAGCCATCTACGATTTTCAACACTCCGAAAACCAATGTGAGAAATCTAAATTAAATGAAATTGAATGGAAAATGTCATGTATAAATTATACAAGCGAAGTATAAATTATACACGTGTTGTATACCTCATGTACATGCGTTGTGTAAGCTATATGAGCGAAGTATGAATTATACATGCATAGTATAATTGATATATGTGTTGAAATGCAAGTGAAATATAGAAATAATATATATATATATATATACATATACTCCCCTCATCCACAAACCATGGACGATATTTATTGTTGTGAATTGGTGTGAAATATTGGATGAAAAATGCGAATGGTTGAATAATTGTTTGTGGTTGATATTGATTGATTGTGGTTGAAAAATACCCATTGGTGATTGAAATAAATTGGAAATAATTGTGGAAATGAAAATAAAACATGCCGCCTGCGTGCGAATTAGATGCATGAATCCCCATTGTCAAAAACCGCGAGGTTTTAAGGTAGAGCGAGGAGCCGTACTCGGGACGGTGCCGGTTTTAACTACCCTGCCGTTATGCTGCCGAAATTTTGAATAATATTCATGTGTTAGAATTATTTCATAAGTTGAAATTATTTTCATGCGATGAAACTAAGGTCATGTGTTGAAACCATACCCATGTGTGGAAATGCTCATGTGTTGAGAAGTGATGTGTGAAAAATTAAATTCATGTGTGAATGAATGAAGTGTTTGAACAATAAAAATCACATTTTTATAATATATATGAAGTATGTAAAATATTCGCCTTATATATAAATAGTTTCAACAATAAAAATTTCATCTTTCTTATATGAACAAACTATATGAAATATCCATGTGTGGAGATGCTCATGTGTTGAGAAGTGTGTGTGTTGGAAAAGTTCATGTGTTGAATAAAAAGATCGAACAATAAAAATTACATTTTTATTGAAATTATGAAGTGTTAAAAACATTCATGTGTTGAATAAATATTTTAGATGATAAAAATACCATTTTTATCATATATGTGATTTGCTAAAAATATGTGAGCATTGAAATAAATATTTGTGAAAAAAATATTATTTTTAACATGCATAGAAACTAAATAAAATAGTCATGTCTTGAAATATATTTTAGTTCGCCAAAATTATCATTTTTGAAATGTGAAGTGTTAAAAATAACCACTTGTTCAAACAAATATGCATGAGTTGAAATATTCATTAATTAGATAATGATATGATTTTTGCCTATGCATGCAACATTAGAATGAATGGTGTTTTTAAACCAAATTGAAACAAATATGAAGTTGAATGGAAAATGATACGTGATAAGAATTGCATATATGTACATGCATATTTATTGAATAGGTTATAGCAAAGAGGCTAGAGAAGAGGAATAAAATTTTGTGCCCGACAAATAGGTACACGTTTACTGTTTTGCTTGGGTGATGATTTTATGAGCCTATTGGCTAGCCGCTTGGCTTTTTCTTTTTCTTTTTGAGATGAGACGCCCGTGTGGCTATTAGGGAATTTTCCCAGCCTCTCCCGTACAAAGGAGGTTATGGCGAATTTTTCCAAAATTTAAAGGCGTTTGTGAAATATTTGAAGTGAAAACGATATAGGAATTTTCGAATGAACTATATTTATATAAATATATAAATATAAATAAAATTAAAATGAATCGTGGTCGTGCAGTTCGTGTTTTGAAACCGTGATTTCAAACGACTAGTGCGGGAAATCTGACCGTTGGATTTTCCCGAAACCGCAACCGTTGGGTTCGCCTTGGAAATATCTTTCCAATGGCACCAACTTTGTAAAGATCCGACGGTTGGATTGTCTGGAATGTTTAATTCAAATCTGAAGAAAAACAGCGTCAGAAACGATTATATTTATATATATATATAAATATAATTAAATTAAATCGAATAACGACGCTGCAGTTCGTAATTTGAAACCGTGATTTCAAACGACTAGTGTGGGAGATCCGACCGTCGGATTTTCCCAAAATTGAAACCGTTGGATTCGTTTTGAAATGATCTTCCTAATGATATAAAATTTTTGAAGATCCAACGGTTAGATTTTCAGATATGTGTAAAACAAATTTAGTGAAAAACAGCGCCAGTGCCTCGGCACGACCTGAAACGTCGTTTAATTAAACATGGCCGTTTTAAATAAATAAAAAATGCGATATATCGTTATAAAATACTATAGACGATATAGAGTGGAAATTAACCAATTTTGTTGTGTTTGCTTGATATGTGATGGTTGAATATATTTAACATGAAAATTATACTAAGGAACTGAAATGTGAATGTTGAATAGTTTAACCATGTGAAAAATTGATTTGAAAATATAAATATACGTGGGTTATTTGAAAAGGCCGAGTTCATTCTCATTTCCAATAATCGATCGAAGTTGAGAAGTCGAAGAGTCGAAGACGGTTGAAGACCGATGATCTTCACATTGGATGGATGGGCGCTACTGATGCTCGTGATTGGAGTAGCTACCTTGAAGGAGCTGAAGTAGTAGCCGTCTAGACGTGTTGTTGATCATGCGGATATGCAAGGAATTGGTGCCTCCGGTTTCGTTCAAACCCAGAACGAACTTGTAAATGGACTGTGTGTCTGACATTGGATTTTGTTTTGTGCTGATTGATCTCTGTTAAATATATATCTGTTTGGCAGCGGAGAATTTATTCTCTTGCTTAACGCCCTTCTCTGAGACGTACGAGCTCAGAGGTTATGTATTGATAAAAATCAGTCGCATGGATTGGATTGCCTGTGTGGCATGCCTAAGTGGCATAGGATCAAGGCTTCTGTTGCAAAGCAAAGTCTTGTGGTTGATGATCAAAGCATGGTCTGTGTGACATAGCTTTGTGTATAACGTGGATTCACGAGCCTCACACCCCGGTATGAGTCAAAAACGGGAGAAGGACCCAAGGAGTGCATGACGTTTCTTTCTAGCTATGGTGGTGTCAGTGACCTACCAGTCCTGACATTATATATACTTTTCACCTGTGTGGTTGTTGGAATGCGAGGCGCCTCGATTATAGGTCTGTAAGGACCGGGAAACGTGTGTTCAGGAATAATTAATCCTCAAAAGTAAGAGAGGACCGGCCTTGGAGGATCCAGGGATTGCTGTGTGCGGTCCCGAGGCATTTGCTAGAGTGTCTCGAACGGAGAGGAGCTTGCCCCTTGCCTCGACTCATGAAGGAATCCAATTTCCAATACGAAATATGCGGATGTGATTGTATTACTAGTATGGCGACATAGTGGTATGGGTCATTTATGCCGCCTATGATTGAAATCGCTTTTGAAACATATATGCACTAGTATATCAAACACTTTCATTTTATACGTATGAAGCATTTTTGGCCATTATAAGGTAAAACTCTATCCTCTGGGTTGCGTTGCATTGTGTGATGGGACCTAAGTCTTATAATGGCTTCATTTTATAAAAAGCATTGCGAAGATTTAATCATTTACTTTATTTCATGCACTAGCACTCATTGGAGTAAACCCGTTCCACAAAAGTGGCATGGTCCTTTGATTTGCCTTATTATTGTTGTTTAATAAGTTAAGTAGATTTCTCATACCAGTCCCATGACTGACTCGTAGTTTGTTTCACTTTGCAAACTCGGGTGCCCTCATTTTTACACGGGCAGCCTAGTTACAGGTATCTGGTGCACTTTTGGCTCATGGCAAGGCTTGACTACACCGTGCCGACTATGACTTTTTCCGCCATTATTGTATATGTATTATGATTCCGCCACTGGCGATGTAGACTGATGTTTAGTTTGTGTACTCTTTATGTATGATTCCGCCTCTGGCGATGATGACTGATTATGTATTATTATGCATTAAGTTGTATCCTGCACTGTGCTCTCTGATGTGGTGGCATCTATATGATTCCGCTGTCATATGTGTGTAAATTATTATATTTCTCGTTTATGCTATTATCTGTGATCTGCTAATGATGATTAATGTGTTATATTCCAATGATTATCCTTAACACCGTGTCACGGGGTTTTGGGATCGTCACAGTCTAACTTCTTTCTATTAGCGCCCCAGAAATTGTGGTGCTTGGTTAGTTGACATCGTGTTTATGTCGAGTACTCAAGATTGCGATTTTCCCGGTTCGTTACAATATGCTTGATACACGAAAATCGTTTGATATTATCACTAATGTCTATTTTTGAAAACCCTTTCAAAATAAATGCATAAACCTTAGCAGGCATAGGTACCCATATATTACATCTACATACATAGAGCATAACTAAAAATCGTAAAGGCTCGTATTGAAAATTGGACTTCCATCATGATGGTTCCTGATTCGAAAGATCTATCATGGAGTATGTATCTCAATGATTTAGTCCAGGCATCAGATTTAAGTACACTGTAATACACATCCATGCTTCACTTCAGGAGTCAAGTATCACACCCAACGACTTTAGTCCTAGCTTGGAACACCGCTATATTCTATACACATCAGGCGTGGTGCTACCACTGCTAAAATCATCTCGGTCAAATGAATCCATTCACAACTCAAAAGTTATTCATTCTCAACTTAAAAGTCATGCCGATTTGACCATCAGTTTACCATTGTACCCGGGTGTGAGGCTTTCAAGTCACGTCATACACAAAGCTATGCTATATCAACCATGCTCTGATCATCAGCTGCTCAACACTTAGTATGCCACACTGTCGTTCCACAATACATAATTGATAATCACCAACCACATCGCCTTTGAGCTCGTACGTCTCAAAGAAAAGTGCTAAGCTAAGAGAATAAGTTCATCGCCACCAATAAAAACTTGTTTGGTAAAAATCAATCACATATTACAAAACACAATGTCAAACACACATCCATACAAGTCCGTTCTGGGTCTAAACGAAATCGAAGGCACCTTATTCCTCATCCAATAAAGGAGAGAGGCCCTTGCAAATCCGAACAGTTTACAAGAACATCCAGACTACTGCCACTTATAACCTCATATTGGGTGTCCAATTAAATCGAGACATTACCAATTAATCCAAACGATGTGAAGATCCCTAGTCTTCAACCACCGTCTTCAAACATCTTCACTGCTCATCATACAGCTATTCATAATGGGTTGAAACTCGGTCATTCCGAATAACTAGTAACCTTTTCCAAATTTGGTTTAAACATAACTTGAAAACCACTCGTTAGAATTTGAAAATTCCTTTTCTATTCAAAAGCTACCGTTATTATAAATCCAACGTTTTTCATTTCACGTCAATCAGATTTAAAATACTCATAGTTATGACCATTTAGAACTTATGGTTGCTATTTATATTATTTGTCCTTACTTAACTTAGATTTACAAACAATTTCAAAATCCTAATTCAAAACTTGACTTTCAACTATTATTTTAATATTTAAAATAATATAATCACTATTTATATGGAAGAGAGATTTGAATTTATTACCTATATAATTCCACAACCAAGGTGTGTGTGATATCATACAACCATAATCAACCATATTTCAACAACATGAACATGCATGAATTAATCCATCACAACAACTAAATAACCATTTCAATTGTGCCCAAGCATTACAACTATTAATGCTTATCAGTGTTCATTGTGTTTTCTAACTACATGAGCATCCATTCCACATTGCATACAATAATCAACATCCATACACAACCAATTATCTTCAACTAAATTACAATTAATTTCAAAAAAATATAATTAACCAATTTGTACTAATTTAAAAATATTTAAATTAGATATTCTCACCACCATTTCTTCCAAAATTTTACTGTTTGAACCACATATCAAATGCGAGCAAGTCAACGGACGATGTAATGACTCGCAAATCCATACCATTTGAGTCGACTGAATACAACTCACGTCCAACCCAAATTGCACGAAAATATGAATCATTAATAGAAAGAAGTTAGAGGACGAGAAATAGAAAGGTAGAAAATTAGAATAGAAGAAAATAGAACTGAACAACAATACCGAATCTCACAATCGCAGTGAGATAAAATATAATATGTAAATAATCACTTTTGAAGTACAAACTGTATTGAACTTACATACATCATCAGAGTACATTACATATACAACACATCGGAGTAAACTCTAATGTCTAATGCTGAAGCCTCCTGCTCGAAGTTCCATCAAATAAATCTGTAATTTCATGAACTATTGGACTGCTCGTACAAATTTGGGCACCCAAGAGTTTAGCGAAAACATACAAAAATAAACTCTGGGTCAGTCATGGGACTGGTGTGAGTAAACGATTAAAAACAGTTTGATTTTAACTTTCGTAAACCTTTTGGAAGAAAAGATAATCGTAAGACCGATCCACACATAAATACAGAAGGTTTTTATCTTATGATAACCCAGAACATTTTTTAAAACAATATTATTCTGGTATTATGATAGTGTCTAAATAAAAATGAATAGAAATCTAGCAGAATGCTTGCATCTCACGCTCTACATACATAGTATACAATCAAATCACGGCCGCTTATTGGAGGCTGACTATGACAAGGTATGGAACTACCTACCATTAGTGTATCTCTAGAGGGGGATACACTACGTTCAATGAGAACGTCTTGCAACCTGGCCCATACATGACTAACTACTCATTTCACTTGAGTGTATCGAATATATTGTCACCAACGGTTGGGAGCTACCCACCTTTCCCGAAAGGAACATCATCGAAAAATTTAAGAAGCAAAAGGAATTTCTCTAGCTAGGTGATAATACACCCTAATGGGAGCGACCCACATAGCCATGCTGCCTGCCCAATTTTTTCATTCCCCGGTTGTGAGGTTTGAGGCTGAACTTACCCTTTGATATAACACGTCTTCATTCACTTTAAATGCCACATCGTCAAACCGCCAAATCACAAATTGATTTTCCTAAAAATATCCTGGGTATAAAGCTAAGAGAAACAAATTCCTCCACCACCAAACACAAATACGTTTGAAGAGATCAATTTAAGCAATTTATTAGGCATACTCTATCAGACATTCGTCCCTATAAGTTGTCATAGGACTGGACATACCGAAAGCACTAGTCTGTAAGTCCATCTTTGGCAATTTCTACCTAGGATTGATAAAACAGCCCTTGCATAACACCGTCTTCAATGCTCTTCAATAATCTCTTCCTTATAACGTATAAATCAAATTAAAGTGGAAACTTAGATTCCGGTCTCTTCGAAAACAATAACGAAAAGGTCCAGATTTGATAGTCAGTTATTTAACTATCAAATATAAAATAAACAGATTTATAACCATTGGACCAGCTAATCCTTAATTAAATCTTCTTTGATTATTTATTTTCAAATATTAACTTTGTGTATATATATAATAATTTGAAACCATAAGTATTACTTAACTTATAAAACTCTTATTATCAGCCTTACGTGATAATCTCACTCTTGAATATCCGTTTCATAACTGAAAAGGACATTTAATTATAACACTCATTTTGAACACAAACCAAAATGATCTATCTGATAATAGTGAAATTGTTCAAGTTGGGGTATTTTAATTACCTCTCAGACCTTGAGTCGAAATCATTCTCATCATCAGGATTCATAGAAGTTCGATGTCCAAAATATTATGCACACTAGAACTTGTAAACCATTTGATTCCTGACTCTTAAACCATTTCAAACACGTTGTTGTTTTGAACCATTTATCAATTTAACTTGATATCGAATCAGGGGAATTTAATTCAAATGATCGACTTGTTTTCCTTTTCTTTTGATAATTAAATTATCTTTAAACCTTAATTAATTAAAAGATTAATTAAGTTTAAACATGTCATCTTGGGTACTTATCTAATTTTAACTTCGACATTTGACTACACCGTTATCTAACCCAATCCATTAATTTAAAACATTATCGAGTTTTAAACAACCATTTATTAAAACCTCTTTTATTAAATTAATTGAAACAAATTAAATTAATAATCAAATTCCCTTTTAAACAGTTGATTTAAATCAACCCTAAACAACTTGATTAACTGATTAAATAAATTAATAATATAATTAATTTAAAATAATCCATTTAATGGTTTTTAAAACAATTAATATCATGTCATTAAAAACTTGAGTTTATTTCTGAATCACTCCACAGAAAACGGCTTAACAACTCCAATGGTATATAAATGACATTTAAGTCGTCAACCCCATTTGCACAAACCATCATATAATACATTTCAATATTATCAACTGACAATACCTCAACAACATATATTAACTGATAATACCTCAACAACATATATCAACTGGTAAAATATATCAAACTAGTATAATAGCAGAACGGTGTTTATTTTTGCCAATAGGGTGTTTAGACAGTTCAGTCAATCAACCATATAGTGGAACGATGTTTATTTCCACTAACATATGTTAATTTAAATATATGATTATGATCAACGTAATTAACCACCACTAAATTAATCAATCAAATGACTAAATGGTCAATTCAGTACTTACTATATTTACAGATTTAACTGATAAATGGTTTATTCATAAATTTAGTTTAACTGCTAGATTTACGTTTGATCAAATTTAATATTACCATCACCTTTATTTTATTAAAAATTCAATTTATTTTAAATTGAACTGTATAAAACTCGATACTACATTGAATTATTTACGCATACCCTATTGATCAACAACAAACATACGACCCAAAATCCACTGGAACATGTGTTCTCCTATTTATAATATATCAAATATTATACAGATACGTCTTATATTTTATTTAGTTAAATGTTTTTTTTGGACTGGGCCGAGCCCAGTCCGCTAACTACCCACGCGCATACTCTCAACCCGTACTCCCTTTTTCTTGTACCAGGCATTAGCAATAGAATTCCACATTGTGTTTCCCTTCTTGTTCTATTTTTTTTCATAATCCTACTTCCCGTGTCTAATGTATCCAATGTATCCAATTTTCAACCCCATGCATGTGTGATGCATGCTGGCCCTATCTGCACATAAGAAGCTAGTGAATCCATGTCCACTTTTCCATGGATTCGATCCCACCTGAGCCGCATTCTTCCCAAATTTTTCTTACCTTCTTCCTGTTTCTTTACTTTTTGTTTCATTTCGTTTATATATATGTTTTTGTTTTTATTCAATTATCTTATTACTTCACTTTGTACAGTATAAACATTGTTATCATCATTTTAATTTATAATTCAGAAAATGCTCTCTTTTAACTAATCATGTTTGTACACTTTCTTTACGTTTTAGTTTCTGTTTAACCATTCAAGGATGCACGATACCATCAGTTCCTTCTTCCCTTTTCTTTGCGGTTCTGAAAGCTGTCATCATTGTTACTTGAAGTCCTTCCCATTCAAGGAGAGCCATCCCTCGCGAACCTCATCTCCACCCACATCGTCGCCTACCATTCGTTCCATTCCCAGAAACCATATAACAAATAACAGTATTGTTATATTACAAAAGCAAAATACAGTGTATTTTTCAACTCCTAACCATCTTATGCATCTCATTTTTCATGGTTTTGTAGCTAAAACCATGGCTCTTTCTTTTGTCCATATGTGACGGCTCATTTATTCCGAGCAAGTTGTAAACTTTTCTGTCAAATAGTATCTTAGTTGCATGTGAACTTTTGCTCATATTAACAGTAATTTAACCACCGACATGACCAAAAGAAAGTTACTGCAAATACCATGCATGCTCAACACATATACTTTGGAAAAGCTTGAAATAAGAAATACAAGAGCAGCCGACATCACAAACTGATACTATGTACAAATAGGGTTACAGGAGCTTATAACGTAATATATTGTAGTTCATTTCTATTGGGCTTTTGGGTCCCTCAGCCCATCTATTATTCTCGCTGGACTTGTATATAAATACATTTACTACTCTGTACATTATTATTCATTCTGGAATAATATTCTAGCATCGCTCTCTTCAATTACTCTCTATCACAAAATCACTGTCACATTCTTGATCAATAATCTTCAAACATTAACTTGGTATCAGAGCTTGCATCAGCAAAACTGCAAAAACTGGTCAGATTGTGGATATTTGTATTGAATCCATCAGAGAAATCTCATCATCTGGATTCATTGCATCATCTGAGGGTTAAATCTCATCATTTGAATGCATTTTATCCGTGTACATTGTTGTGCCGTGCCATCATTTAAGGGCTGCACCAACAATCTACAACGTGATAATTCAGGAAATCAAGACTGCATTGCTGAAGTCGATCAAGAATTTCAAGAAATTGTCACAATCAAGAAAAACAATCAGATTTCTTATTTCAAAACTGAAATAAGAAAAGTTTCATCATATTGAAGATCAAAACTGCAACAAACTTCTGAAAATTCTCAATTCAAAACCACAGTTACAGTCTCGTACCTGATTTGGTTGATTTGATCTCATCATGAGTCACGCATCTGAAGAGTCTTCCGAAACATCCAGTAATCCTCAAGCCGCCGAACAATTAATTGATCAAGACTGTCGTAAAACTTCAAAGCCAACTAATTACTGTCAGACTTGACGAGAACAACTATTTGCTATGGAAACTTCAAGTTGAAACATCCATTCAAGGCTACGGACTTAAGGGTTATATTCATGGAACTCTGCCAATACCCCCGAAATTTGTTACTTACAAAGACAATAAAATCATTCGCAATGAGGCATATAATCAGTACTACAGACAAGAAAGACTGCTAAGTGCTTGGCTACTTTCCTCAATAAGTCCAAGTTTATTATCTCAAGTAATCGGATGTCAAACTGCTAATAACATATGGTCGACTGTAGAGAGAACATTTAATTCTCAATCAGCAGCCAAAGCTTTATTCTGCAAGAGACTACTGCAAAACTGCAAGAAAGAAAATATGAGCATGAGAGAGTACATTGCTAAAGTAAAGAACATATGTGATATGCTTCATGCAGCAGGTAAAAAGATTGATGAATCAGAACAAGTCCTATCATTACTTAATGGATTAGGAGATGAATATGAAGCAGTGGTGGCAGTTATCACATCGCAAAAAGCAACACCACCACTGGAGGACGTACATTCTATCTTACTGTCACATGAAGCAGGAATAGAAAACAAGAAACCATCTGAAAATGAATACTCACTCAACTATGCTGCCAATGTTAAAGGCCAAGGCAACAGAAGCAACCCATCTGGACAAAGAGGTGGCTATAATGGTAGAGGCAGAGGTAGGGGCAGATGGAACCCCAATAATAAGCCCAAATGTCAAATATGCGAAAGAATTGGGCATACTGCTTTCAAATGTTATTTTAGATACAACTCAAATTTTGTGCCAAATCAAGGTGATAACAATAAGCAAGGATCTAATCCAAACGTAAACTTGGCACAAAATCATCATGATACCTCTACTGGTTCAAACAACAAGGGTTATAACCAGAATGAAAATGCTAAAGTTGAACACATTCAAGATGATAATTGGTATCCAGATTCAGGGGCAACAAATCACATGACAAACAATCTCGACAATCTCAATCAAGGAAATAAAGAGTATAAAGGTAAACAGTCAATAAGCATAGGGGATGGTAAGTGTATTTCAATTTCTCATACTGGTAATGCTATAATAAGCGGAAAAAGAGAACTGTTCTTGCAAAATTTACTTAGGGTGCCAAAGATTAAGAAAAATTTAACGAGCATGTCACAATTTGCAAGAGATAACAATGTCTATTTTGTATTTTATCCTAAGTACTGTTCAATGTAACGGTGCGATTTTCGACCTTCCGAAAACCGTGTTGTTATTGAAAGAAATTAGAAGATGAGATAGAAAAGATAGAACTAATAGAATAGAAGAATAAGAAGTTATCAGAAATCTCACAGCGGAATTTAAAAATACAAATACATTACATCATAGGGTCTGATACATCATAATACATCAACAACTTACATCATCATAGTACATAATAATACATCATGATATGGAAATACAAATCTAACTGGATACATAGGTGTAGTTAAAACTACTAGACTTGTCCTGCAACTTCTTCGTGAGGTTCCATTTGCCAACCTGAATTACTTGCCTACTCATAATAATCATTATGAGTACCCAAGAGTTTAGGGAAAACATAGAAAATAAACTCCAGGTCAGTCAGGGGACTGGTGTGAGTAAACACAGTTAAAAAGATGTAAATAGGGAAATAAGGAATAAGGTGTTCCGTTATTTATAGATTCAATTACTTAGAAATCTTAAGCCCAACTCCATAACTAACACATGGAAAATGACCCTTGTATTTTGATATCAAAACGTTTGATATTTACGATAGTATTTATCAAATAAATAATCATCTAGTGAATTGCTTGCATCTCACGTTCACATACATAGAATAAGATCTAAACCGTTGAGCGCTTATGGAAATTTGGTTTCTAACTGACAGGGTATGGGAGCACCCACCGATCAGTGTACTCTAGAGAAGATACACTGGGGTTCAACAAGAACATCCTGCAACCCGGCCACACATGACCGTCCACGCATTTAGCTTGAGTGTAACGAATATATTACCACCTCCACGGTTGGGAATGACCCACCGATTACCGAAGGTAACAGCAGTGAAAATAGGTTAAGAAACAAAAGGAGTTTACTCTAGATGGTGATAATATACCCTGCTTGGGTATGACCCAACTAGCCATGCTGCCTAGCCCAACTATTGTCTTCCTCGGTTGGTGAGGTTTGAAGTCACGTTACCGTTTGACGGGTTATTCTTCAACGTCTTTGAATATCACACCGTCCTATCTGACAGATCACTCATTTGTTTCCATAAACATATTCTGGGTATAAGGCTAAAGAAACGAATCTCTCCGCCACCAACATAATACACTTATGTAAAGTCGATGTGTACAATCTGATCGATATACGTTGTCAGACATCCGACTGTTCGGATCTGTTCTGGGATTTAACAGACCGTAGACACTAATTTGAAATAGTCCTTGCATTCTTCATCTGTATCGATTTCCGGTATACGTCGTAATATTCGAGTCGAAGTGGAAATGTGAAATTCCGGACTCTTCGAAACAATGTACAAAAATATCTTTTATAGTCGGTAATTTATTATCAGCTTAACCGTCTTTAATTCAGTTGCACATCCTGTATTTCTAATTATATAAATAGTATATAATTCTCTGGTTCATATCTGGATATCTTAAATATCATTTACAATTGTATAGTTAAAGTGTGTGCGACGCACACAATATGTTATACAATTTTTATCAATATTTGAAAGTGTATAGAAAAAGCCCGTGCTACGCACACGGTGTTTTATCTTGCTTATCATCGACTGTCAGACGATGTTCTATACTCCGATTTGATTTGTCAAATATTTATTTCTTTTATTTAAACTTAAATAAATTGTTTTATAATTTATTTAAATTGGGTTATCCTTTAAAACTCAGGTTCTAACTCGACGAACTTCTTCGAACTTCTTCGAACAACTTCGATTCTGGGACCTCATTGTCGTCTTGACTGTTCCACTGGTTTACGCCATATTAAATAAAAACTATATTTTTATTTAATTTAATTAATTACTGATTAATTATATTTATTTATTTAATTTAATTAAATTTGATTTAATTAAATTCTTGCTTTGAAAATCGGTTCTCGCTTGTATTTGCCAAGCCGAATGTTGGCATCTCAAAATCGTGTGGTCACCATGGGGTGGTCGTCGATTTCTCCTTGCCCAAACACTCTTTTTCTTGCTTGCCAAAAACTCGTGCCATGCCACTTGATCCGCCTCGAAATCCATGGTGAATCCATACAATTTCCCTTTGCCAAACTCTCGTGCCAAGCCATCGTGCCAAGCCTTCGATCCGCCTCAAAAACATGGTGATCCACCGATGGATCACTCGAAAATCAACATGCCAAGTCTTCCCCTTTCTTCTCCATTTTGTCTTCGACTTCCTGTGCAAACGTGCACAGCTGTGCACGTGCACAACCTTCCCCGCCACCAGATCAACGTCGAACCTCCACCCACAAACCCCACTTCATCCACCGATCACCACTGACCCATCGCCACCCCCTAACGTCGCCTCCTCCTCGAAATCATCACTCCACCCAACTTCCAGTAAACAACATCGAAAAGGACTCCCCCTAAACCGACCTCGTCTGACCATCTCTGACCACCTGGAGACCTCGCACCACCGCCGATAGCTGCCCCAACTTCCGACGCCGCTTCCCCCCAAGTTCTGGCCAACTCGATCGACTGTGGGCCCCGTACGACTCCTTCAAATGCCTGAACCCATATTTTCTTTCAAAACCTAAATCGAGTTCGTCAGCTCAAACCCCTCGTTGGAAACATCATTGGGTATTTTTCCCATGATCACCGATGTCTCCCCTTCCTCCATGCTCCACGACTTGGCCATTACCGACGTCGATCGTCGGAATTTGGTGAAAATGCCAATTCCGTCCATCTCGAGCTTTCTCCCTCATCCCATTGTTTAAAATCGTGAAACCACTTTTAAAAATCATATTTTGGCACTATGATTACATTCATATCTCTGTATTTCGATTTCGTGATGTTTGAAATTTTGGTGAGTTTGGTTGAGACAGAGAATCATATGTTCTCTGTTGTCTGTGTTTTCAAAACATGAACTGATGAGGTTTGTTCTTGCTCCAATGTTCATATATATTTTCATATACAAGTTTAACTCATAAATACACTTGTATAGTTTGTGTTTTTAGATCATCAAGGTATAGTTGCAAAACAACAGGAGTATTTGTTTAAACAGGGGACAATAGCAGTATTTTCTTTGATCAAGTTTTAATGATGAACTCATTAACAAATCTATTTATCACTGATATATAGGGTTTACTGATGATATACTTGGTGTTTCTAGCATCTATAAGGTGTTTAACAATCATGATAGAACTTGCAGTAATATATACACATGAAAACATAAAAACTGTTTACTGTAAAGTAAAATATCAACTTGACTTAGTGAGGTTTACTCACTTGAAAAGCTTTCACAAATTTCTTGCTATAGATGGTTTTTGTTTCAGCAAAGTGTTCTTGTGTTTGTGAAAGACGATCGCATGGATATGATGGTGTATTTATAGGCCAACTTTTCTCTTTAAACAATAGTTTTTCCCTTATGCTTTTAACAGTAAAAAGCCACGTCTTCTACCTACCCCTTTCTCTCTCATTCGAATGGCCTAAACATTATACAGCATGTTTTAAAGTACTTTCCACAAGAGATATTTCTACCAACCTATTCTCTTTTCGCAAAGTACATAAGACCTTCCATACTTGCAATAAATGCTATTTCTTACTTTCATTAAATGCAAACTCATCCCTTCTTGTCAAACATGCTTAGATATTTTGTTGCCCTCATATTTTCGCAGATATTATTTGTAGGAGATGATTAGGTGATTGTATTACACCTTAGCTACTTCTTTGTCATGTATTTTGGACCTTGATTTATTTTGTTTTAACTCTTTTTACTTAATTGATTTTGTGTATACTTATATGTATACATAAGCATGGCCGAAATGTATATGTATCCCTTGTCCTGTTTTAATTCTCTCACATATATTAATCTCCTTAAATTTGTATGTTTGGTTATGCTATCTTTGATGCTAACTTTAATATTTAGTTAGCAAATAGGTTTAGTTACACAAATTTGTGTTGCCAACATTCCCACACTTTCCTTAGTTAGGAATAGTATCATAAAATATTGTTTACATATTTTGTATCATTCAAGACTAATCATACCTTATATATATGTCAAGTTTGAGTGTATTCATATATGTATATAAATACATATATGTGATCATACACAATTTAGTTTGTTAAGCAATCCAAATATATTTAAATTTCCTTATTAAAATAAATATCAGATGCTAGAAAAATCCAGCTATTACAGACTACCCCACTTAAAAGAATTTCGTCCCGAAATTTCAGAAGAAAGATAGAAAGTTTCCAAAAGAAATTATTTCATAAACTGGTTGCTTTAGTACACATACACATACGACTAGTTCTATACTAACACTAGTCTCGATACATACAATAATACTAGACTTGACTACTCAAGTTCTAAACTACCCCAAAATATACATACGTAACTATCCTCCTCCATTCTCTGTCCTACTACTCGTCGTCAGAGATATCTATTATCTCTACGACCTCCTCGTCATCAGATATATTAAGGACCTCAACTACGTCCTCTGCATCAGTCTCCTCCTCGTCATCCTCTATATAAATCAGACCCACTGGTGGTATTAAATATAGCCTCACCACGGGATATCCATACTCACCGAATACTTGTACTCCTCCTCCTGCCATGCAAAACTCGACGAGAACTTGTTCCAATCTATTCCATATCGCTGTCCTTTGGGCTACTTGCTCTTCTTGCTGGTTTCCCGTAGCAATGACTGGGGTTCCCGGAACAACTTGGTCTTCTTCCTCCTCTTCTTCTTCTTCTTCGTATTCTTCCTCTTCTTCCTCTTCAGCGTCTATATACTCAACTTCTTCCTCCTCCTTGTCACCCTCATCTCCTTCACCATAACCGTCAACTCTTCCTTCATCTCCTATCACTTCATCTTCATCAGTAAAGTCTTGGTGTCCTCCATCTTGTTCTATTGGTTCGTTCCTGCCAAGCACTGATCCTTCTGATGATATGTGTGTACCTTCGTCGTCGATGGGTGATCTCTCTTGGTTGTTGTCAGAATCTCCTACTCTTTGTCTCTTTGCTTGAAGCATAAGGAACTGGAGTGGTGTCATCCTCTTTCTTGCCGTGGTCCTCCACAATGGTGCCAACTGGTAAGTAAACAAGAAAATAGAACTCATCAGTGATGTAAACATACAAGAGAGTTCATAAATCCTAATAAACTGAATCCATAAAACACACATGCAAATGCTCACAGGAATGTAGAAATCGAAATTTCCTTACAATTTACTCGTACCATAGTAAATCATACCTAACTCGTAGGAAAATCTGGGTATAATTTCTTTATCTGCTTCTCGGTCTCCCACGTACAGTCTTTCGGGTTTTCGCTCCACTGGATCTTTAGTAGCCTCACCATTTTGTTGCGAAGTTGCTTTCCCTCTCGGTCAATAATACTGAATGGATGTCTAATCACTGTCAAGTCTGGCTCAATCTCTATCTCTTGCTGAACAGAGGGTTCCAGAATTAATGATGGATTGTGCATACATTTTCTCAAGTGTGATACGTGAAACACGTTGTGAATCCCCGCCATATATCTTGGTAATTCAACTTTATATGCTTGAAAACCAATTCTTTCTAAGACGCGGAAAGGTCCAACATATCTTGGTGCTAACTTTCCATATTTTCCAAATCTTACTACTCCCTTCATTGGTGAGATCTTCACAAAAACTAGATCTTCTATTTCGAATACTAAATCTCTTCGTCTTTGATCGACATAACTTTTCTGGCGATCCTGGGCTTCTTTCATTCTCAGTTTCACTAATTCCACTTTTGCTGTCGCTTCTAGTATCATATCTGGACCAAGTACCAATTTGTTTCCGGACTCTACCCAACATGCTGGCGCTTTACAAGGTCTTCCATATAATGCTTCATATGGTGCCATCTGTATACTCGCCTGGTAACTGCTATTATATGAAAATTCTACTAGGTGTAAATGATCTTCCCACGACCCTCCAAAATCTAAAATACACTCTCTTAGAAGATCCTCCAATATACGATTAACTCTTTCCGTCTGACCATCCGTTTGAGGATGGTAAGCTGTACTGAAATTTAATCTCGTTCCCAACGTTCTCTGCAAAGCTTCCCAAAATCTACTTGTGAAAATGGTATCTCTGTCGCTTACAATGCTCGTTGGAATACCGTGCAGTCGTACTATCTCTTTCATTAATACTTCGGCTAATGTTATGGCAGTGCGCGTTGGTTTCACTAGAATAAAGTGCGCACTCTTAGTTAACCGATCTACGATTACCCAAATCCCTTCGTAGCCTCTCCTTGTTCTTGGCAAACCATCGATGAAGTCCATCGATATCATTTCCCACTTCCAGTTGGGAATCTCTAATGGTCGTAATAGTCCAGCAGTCTTTTGATGGTCTCCCTTGACTTGCTGACAACATAGACATTCATTTACGAAAGTAATGATATCTTTATTCATTCCAGACCACCAGAATACTCGTCTCATATCGTGATTCATTTTATGAATCCCTGGATGGATGCTCAACTTTGATGCATGGCATTCTTTTCAAACCTCCTGTCTTATCCCATCCACGTTAGGTACACATAATCTGCCGTTTATTCTCAATACTCCTTGATTGTCCAACTCGAAGTCGGTCTCTTTTCCGTTTGTGACTCCTCGAATAATCTTTTCCAGTTTGGGATCCCTTCTCTGATTACTCATTATCCTTTCTTGGAGAGTCGGTGTGACTTCCAAAAATGATAATATCGCATTTCTACTCAAGGCATCTGCCACTACGTTCGCTTTTCCCGGTGTATAAATGATATCTAGGTCATATGATGCAAGAAATTCCAACCACCGCTGTTGTCTTAGATTTAAATCTTTTTGAGCGAACAGATACTTCAATGGTTTATGATCGGTGAAAAGTTCGAATCTCTCACCCAGAAGATAATGTCTCCACATCTTTAATGCGAAAACAACTGCCAATAACTCTAGGTCATGAGTTGCGTAATTCTTCTCGTGAATCTTTAACTGCCTACTTGCATATGCAATCACTTTTCCCTTCTGCATTAGCACCGCTCCTACTCCCTTTCCACAAGCATCGGTGTAAACTGCAAATCCGCTCGTTCCATCGCGAACAGCTAATACTGGTGCTTCCGTTAATCTTTTCTTTAGTTCTTGAAACGATTCTTCACACTTTGGGTCCCAAATAAACTTTTGGCCCTTCTTTGTTAACTTGGTCAGATGTGATGATATTTTGGAGTAGTCTTGGATAAATCTTCGATAGTATCCCGCCAGTCCTAGGAAACTACGAATATCTGTTGGTGTTTGAGGTTGTTTCCATAGTTGTACTGCATCTACTTTGACTGGGTCTACTGATATCCCATCTCCGTTTACTATGTGCCCCAAAAATCTCACTTCCGATTTCCAAAAGTGACATTTTGAAAACTTTGTCTTCAACACGTGCTTCCTTAGAGTTTCTAGCACTACTCTAAGATGACCACGGTGCTTTTCTTCGGTTTTTGAAAAGATTAAGATATCGTCAATGAAAACGAGAACGAATTTATTAAGAATTTTCCTAAAAACTCTGTTCATCAGATCTACGAAGAAAGCTGGTGCGTTGGTTAATCCGAACGGCATAACCAACAATTCATAAAAGAAATCTGGGCCTCTGAATGCTGTTAAAGGAATACAATCTTCAGAGATTCTCAATTTGTGAAATCCTATTGCTAAATCCATCTGGGAGAATACCATTGCTCCGTGCAATTGGTTGAAAAGGTCATCAATTCTAGGTAATGGATATCTATTTCGGATGGTTACTTTATTCAACTCTCTATAGTCTACACACAGTCGCAAAGATCCATCCGACTTCACTACAAAAACCACCACAGAGCCCCAACTAGAAAAACTTGGTCGGATTAAGCCTTTACTCAGCAAATCCCGAGTTTGTTTCTCTAATTCCTGAACTTCCTTGGGAGCCATCCGTCTCTTTGGTTGAATCATTTGTCTAGCTCCTGGGACTAAATCAATTCGGAATTCGATCTCTCGATGCGGAGGTAAACTTCCGACTTCCTCGAATACGTCCTTGAATTCTCTTACTACTTCCAAAGTGTCAAGACTTTCTTGAGGTGCTTCTAAAGCGTATAGAAAACTACAGGTGTGAATTCCCGGTTTCCCACAAGTTATTCTAGCTTTTCGCTCTAAGCTAGTTATAAGGGTTATGATTTCTTTATCACATTTTATCTTGGCTTGGAACTTGCTTAACCAGTCTAATCCAAGTATAAAATTGAAACTTTTGAAGTCTAGAACATAGAAGTCAAATCGAAAAGAGTGTGAGAGATATAAGAGAGTTATATCCTCACAACACATTTTAAGCTCAGTTTTCCCCCCTATGGGGTTTGATACGCAAATGGGGCTTGGTGATATAATTGGTTTAAGGTCAAACTGATCTATGGTTTTGGCTGAAATAAAACTGTGTGAAGCGCCGGTATCAAATAAAACACGAAGGTAAATTCCATTAAACTGTAAAGTACCTTCCAGCACTCCCTTCCCTTTCACATTCTGAGAAGTAGATGGTTCATCTTTGATTGTAAAAACCCTAGGCTGTGGTGCCCTCTTCATTAATGGACAGTCTTTCACCATGTGTCCTGGTTGATGACAGTTGAAACACAGATTCTTCACTACCATCTCGTTCCTCTGATTCTGGTTCTGATTCTGTTGCTGAGGTTTCTGTTGCTGTCTCGGGTATTGCTGGGGTTTCTGTTGCTGTTGTGGGTATTGCTGGGGTTTCTGGTTCCCTTTTTGTTTACAGAATCATGCAATGTGTCCCTTTTGTTTGCAGTTGTGACACACCACATTCTTAAATTTACCTTCCACAGCCTGTTGCCCCGTCTTAGCTTGTCCCTGATTAGCATTCCAATCTGGGTTGACCTTTCTTTTCATGACATTCACTCCACTCGTCTCCCCAGTCGGGATCCTCGCTCCTGGTTTCTTTGTATCTAGTGCTTCATATCTGAGTGCTAGGTCTACTAGTTCCACAAATGGATCCTTCAAATGTCCCATCATACTTCCTTGCAGATTATCTCTAATACCAACAACAAACATCTCGTTCTTTTTCAAAAGAGTATTTATCAGCTCCGGTCCAAAGATTGAAAGTGCATTGAACTGGTTTTCGTACTCAGCGACAGACATGCTTTCCTGCTTTAAGTCAATGAAGTCTCGGTACATCCTTGTCCTTCCAGTAGCAGGTAGATACTGACCTTCAAAAGCTTCTTTGAACATGGGCCAAGTAAAGTTTTCCTCAGGAGTGTTAGTAGTCTGGGCATCCCACCATATTGCTGTGGCTCCTTCCAGATTCCATGAAGCTAAGAGACGCTTATGCTCATCATCCAACCTTAGTCCTTTAAAAATCTTCTCACATGATCTAATCCATGCTTGGACTCCGACCAGTGATTCAGTACCTCAGAAAATCTTTCCTCCCAGAGTTGTGTAATTCTTACAGACCATAGCAAAGTTAGGCTGAGTTGGTGCTCGGATTACTTCAGTAGTATCCACTTGGGTCTGGTAAACAGTGTGTCCGTTTGTCGTAGTTGCTCCGCTTGCTCCTCGGCCTCTTCCTCCACAAGAACTCATTTTCAACTCCCTGAGTACACGGATTGAAAATTAATGTCTCATTAGAAAAATATGTCAAAGGATTACCTAAGTAACTACGATCTACTTATACTAAAATATAGTTTTTAGTAACAATACGCTTTCTCACTATTCCAAAGCCTAAACGTTTCCGAAGAACATAGGCTCTGATACCAACTGTAACGACGCGATTTTCGACCTTTCGAAAACCGTGTCGTTATTGAAAGAAATTAGAAGATGAGATAGAAAAGATAGAACTAATAGAATAGAAGAATAAGAAGTTATCAGAAATCTCACAGCGGAATTTAAAAATACAAATACATTACATCATAGGGTCTGATACATCATAATACATCAACAACTTACATCATCATAGTACATAATAATACATCATGATATGGAAATACAAATCTAACTGGATACATAGGTGTAGTTAAAACTACTAGACTTGTCCTGCAACTTGAACTTCGTGAGGTTCCATTTGCCAACCTGAATTACTTGCCTACTCATAATAATCATTATGAGTACCCAAGAGTTTAGGGAAAACACAGAAAATAAACTCCAGGCCAGTCAGGGGACTGGTGTGAGTAAACACAGTTAAAAAGATGTAAACATGGAAATAAGGAATAAGGTGTTCCGTTATTTATAGATTCAATTACTTAGAAATCTTAAGCCTAACTCCATAACTAACATATGGAAAATGACCCTTGTATTTTGATATCTAAACGTTTGATATTTACGATAGTATTTATCAAATAAATAATCATCTAGTGAATCGCTTGCATCTCACGTTCTCGTACATAGAATAAGATCTAAACCGTTGAGCGCTTATGGAAATTTGGTTTCTAACTGACAGGGTATGGGAGCACCCACCGATCAGTGTACTCTAGAGAAGATACACTAGGGTTCAACAAGAACATCCTGCAACCCGGCCACACATGACCGTCCACTCATTTAGCTTGAGTGTAACGAATATATTACCACCTCCACGGTTGGGAATGACCCACCGATTACCGAAGGTAACAGCAGTGAAAATAGGTTAAGAAACAAAAGGAGTTTACTCTAGATGGTGATAATATACCCTGCTTGGGTATGACCCAACTAGCCATGCTGCCTAGCCCAACTATTGTCTTCCTCGGTTGGTGAGGTTTGAAGTCACGTTACCGTTTGACGGGTTATTCTTCAACATCTTTGAATATCACACCGTCCTATCTGACAGATCACTCATTTGTTTCCACAAACATATTCCGGGTATAAGGCTAAAGAAACGAATCTCTCCGCCACCAACATAATACACTTATGTAAAGTCGATGTGTACAATCTAAACGATATACGTTGTCAGACATCCGACTGTTCGGATCTGTTCTGGGATTTAACAGACCGTAGACACTAATTTGAAATAGTCCTTGCATTCTTCATCTTTATCGATTTCCGGTATACGTCGTAATATTCGAGTCGAAGTGGAAATGTGAAATTCCGGACTCTTCGAAACGATGTACAAAAATATCTTTTATAGTTGGTAATTTATTATCAGCTTAACCGTCTTTAATTCAGTTGCACATCTTGTATTTCTAATTATATAAATAGTATATAATTCTCTGGTTCATATCTGGATATCTTAAATATCATTTACAATTGTATAGTTAAAGTGTGTGCGACGCACACAAGATGTTATACAGTTTTTATCAATATTTGAAAGTGTATAGAAAAAGCCCGTGCAACGCACACTGTGTTTTATCTTGCTTATCATCGACTGTCAGACGATGTTCTAAACTCCGATTTGATTTATCAAATATTTATTTCTTTTATTTAAACTAAAATAAATTGTTTTATAATTTATTTAAATTGGGTTATCCTTTAATACTCAGGTTCTAACTCGACGAACTTCTTCGAACAACTTCGATTCTGGGACCTCACTGTCGTCTTGACTGTTCCACTGGTTTACGCCATATTAAATAAAAAATATATTTTTATTTAATTTAATTAATTACTGATTAATTATATTTATTTATTTAATTTAATTAAATTTGATTTAATTAAATTCTTGCTTTGAAAATCGGTTCTCGCTTGTATTTGCCAAGCCGAATGTTGGCATCTCAAAATCGTGTGGTCACCATGGGGTGATCATCGATTTCTCCTTGCCCAAACACTCTTTTTATTGCTTACCAAAAACTCGTGCCATGCCACTTGATCCGCCTCGAAATCCATGGTGAATCCATACGATTTCCCTTTGCCAAACTCTCGTGCCAAGCCATCGTGCCAAGCCTGCGATCCGCCTCAAAAACATGGTGATCCACCGATGGATCACTCGAAAATCAACGTGCCAAGTCTTCCCCTTTCTTCTCCATTTTGCCTTCGACTTCCTGTGCAAACGTGCACAGCTGTGCACGTGCACAACCTTCCCCGCCACCAGTTCAACGTCGAACCTCCACCCACAAACCCCACTTCATCCACCGATCACCACTGACCCATCGCCACCCCCTAATGTCGCCTCCTCCTCGAAATCATCACTTCACCCAACTTCCAGTAAACAGCATCGAAAAGGACTCCCACTAAACCGACCTCGTCTGACCATCTCTGACCACCTGGATACCTCGCACCGCCGCCGATAGCTGCCCCAACTTCCGACGCCGCTTCCCCCCAAGTTCTGGCCAACTCGATCGACTGTGGGCCCCGTACGACTCCTTCAAATGCCTGAACCCATTTTTGCTTTCAAAACCTAAATCGAGTTCGTCAGCTCAAACCCCTCGTTGGAAACATCATTGGGTATTTTTCCCATGATCACCGATGTCTCCCCTTCCTCCATGCTCCACGACTTGGCCATTACCGACGTCGATCGTCGGAATTTGGTGAAAATGCCAATTCCGTCCATCTCGAGCTTTCTCCCTCGTCCCATTGTTTAAAATCGTGAAACCACTTTTAAAAATCATATTTTGGCACTACGATTACATTCATATCTCTGTATTTCGATTTCGTGATGTTTGAAATTTTGGTGAGTTTGGTTGAGACAGAGAATCATCTGTTCTCTGTTGTCTGTGTTTTCAAAACATGAACTGATGAGGTTTGTTCTTGCTCCAATGTTCATATATATTTTCGTATACAAGTTTAACTCATAAATACACTTGTATAGTTTGTGTTTTTAGATCATCAAGGTATAGTTGCAAAACAACAGGAGTATTTGTTTAAACAGGGGACAATAGCAGTATTTTCTTTGATCAAGTTTTAATGATGAACTCATTAACAAATCTATTTATCACTGATATATAGGGTTTACTGATGATATACTTGGTGTTTCTAGCATCTATAAGGTGTTTAACAATCATGATAGAACTTGCAGTAATATATACACATGAAAACATAAAAACTGTTTACTGTAAATTAAAATATCAATTTGACTTAGTGAGGTTTACTCACTTGAAAAGCTTTCACAAATTTCTTGCTGTAGATGGTTTTTGTTTCAGCAAAGTGTTCTTGTGTTTGTGAAAGACGATTGCATGGATATGATGGTGTATTTATAGGCCAACTTTTCTCTTTAAACAATAGTTTTTCCCTTATGCTTTTAACAGTAAAAAGCCACGTCTTCTACCTACCCCTTTCTCTCTCATTCGAATGGCCTAAACATTATACAGCATGTTTTAAAGTACTTTCCACAAGAGATATTTCTACCAACCTATTCTCTCTTCTCAAAGTACATAAGACCTTCCATACTTGCAATAAATGCTATTTCTTACTTTCATTAAATGCAAACTCATCCCTTCTTGTCAAACATGCTTAGATATTTTGTTGCCCTCATATTTTCGCAGATATTATTTGTAGGAGATGATTAGGTGATTGTCTTACACCCTAGCTACTTCTTTGTCATGTATTTTGGACCTTGATTTATTTTGTTTTAACTCTTTTTACTTAATTGATTTTGTGTATACTTATATGTATACATAAGCATGGCCGAAATGTATATGTATCCCTTGTCCTGTTTTAATTCTCTCACATATATTAATCTCCTTAAATTTGTATGTTTGGTTATGCTATCTTTGATGCTAACTTTAATATTTAGTTAGCAAATAGGTTTAGTTACACAAATTTGTGTTGCCAACATTCCCACACTTTCCTTAGTTAGGAATAGTATCATAAAATATTGTTTACATATTTTGTATCATTCAAGACTAATCATACCTTATATATATGTCAAGTTTGAGTGTATTCATATATGTATATAAATACATATATGTGATCATACACAATTTAGTTTGTTAAGCAATCCAAATATATTTAAATTTCCTTATTAAAATAAATATCAGATGCTAGAAAAATCCAGCCATTACATTCAATCAAAGACATTCTAGCTAGTGATGTTCTCTTGCAGGGTAGTGTTGACAATGGACTATACAAGATAAATCTTGGAGGAAAAGACAACCATACAAGAGAGAAATCATGCTATGCATCTGTGATTCAGCAAAATAATCACAGTAAAAATATCTTTGATTTGTGGCATTATAAACTAGGACACCCAAGTGTAAATGTTGTTAGAAGTATTCTCAATAAAAAAATATTGCTTATGATAATATCACTATTCCCTATGTCTGCACTTATTGTAAAATGGGTAAACATTACAAATTTCCCTTTAATAATTCTTTAACCACATATTCAAAGTCATTTGATCTTGTTGCCACTGATCTATGGGGACCAGCACCCATAAATGATGATTATGGGTATAAATAATATGTATCATTTGTCGATGCACACAGTAGATATACATGGATCTATTTTCTCAAAGCTAAATCACAAACATATGACACTGTGATAACCTTTTTGACTATGGTTGAAAACCAATTCAATACCAAAGTCAAAACACTACAAATTGATGGTGAGTATAAAACCCTTAATTATTATTTCGAAAATAAGGGAATTATACACAGAACCACATGTCCATACACATCCGAGCAAAATGGACTAGTAGAAAGAAAGCACACACACATTGTGGGGTCTGGTTTAACATTATTAGCTCATGCATCATTACCACTCGAATTTTGGCCTGAATCATTTAACACTGTAGTTTATCTTATCAATAGAATGCCAACCAAAGTGTTAAATGATCAGTCACCACTTGAAATATTGTACAATACTAAATGAGACTACAACAGCTTAAAAACATTTGGTTGTTTCTGCTTTCCAAATCTAAGGCCTTACAATTCAAACAAGTTAAATTTCAGATCAAGGCCATGCACTTTTATCGGTTATGCAGCTAAACAAAAAAGATACAGGTGTATTGATGAAAATGGAAGAATTTTTATCTGTAGACATGTTGTATTTAATGAAACTGTATTTCCATACAGTAACTCTAATATCCAAACCACCAAGAAAGTTTATGTTGAAAATATTAATATACCTGATATTCCTGAGCTGCATAATAATCTATATCCAACTGATAACAAAGTGGCTGCTGATGCTCACTCAACTAACTCTGTTGAAGCTGAATCATCCAATAGTGCCAGTTCTGAACCACCCAGCCTCGCCAATTTGTTACCCACAAAGAGAAAACAATGTCAACCAGAATGAAAGTCAAGCTGAAGAGAGTACAAGAAACTCATTAAATCAATTACCAGAGGATGATAACACCACTCATGAGGCCAACCAGCAATCAAATAAACCACTTACTGAGCCTGGTCATCCAATGATAACCAGATCAAAAAGTGGAATATTTAAACCAAAAACCTATGTAGCCACTGTAAATTCTGATGAACCAATTACATATGCACAGGCTGCAAAACATGAGCATTGGAGAACAACAATGAATGAAGAATACCAAGCCCTCATCAAAAATAAAACCTGGGAACTTGTTCAACAACCATCAAACAAAATTCTGATTGGATGCAAATGGACTTACAGAATAAAGAGAAATCCAGATGGCTCAAGGAATAGATATAAAGCAAGGCTGGTGGCCAAAGGCTACACACAGCAGTATGGTTTTAACTACAGTGAAACTTTTTCACCATTAGTCAAGCTAGCTACTATTAGACTAATATTTACTATTGCATTGTGCAATCACTGGAAAATCAAATATTTAGATGTAAATAATGGATTCCTCAATGGTGTTTTGCAGGAAGAAATTTATATGTAACAGCCAGAAGGGTACTCAAGAAATTCAAAATACGTATGCAAGTTGAACAAGGCAATTTATGGGTTAAAACAGGCCCCAAGGGTCTGGATTGAAAGACTGAAATCAACTTTGGTTACACTGGGTTATCAATACTCAAAATCCAACAACTCTCTATTCACTAAAAGTAACAATGATTATACTATATACATACTTGTCTATGTTGATGATCTAGTTGTGACAGGTAGCAATGAGGCTGAAATAAAAAGACTGCCACGCTACTTGGATGAGCAATTTTCAATCAAGGATTTAAATGAAGTATCATACTTTCTTAGTATAGAGGTTACAAGGAGTTCAAGCATAGAAATGTTTTTATGTCAAAGAAAATACATTGCTGAGTTACTAATTAAGACTGACATGAGCGAAGATAAATCATAGCCTACTCCAATGATCTCAAGTCAACACTTCTCTAAAACCAGGGGGAAGCTATAAACAATATTAAACAGTACAGAAGTGTTGTGGTAGCACTTCAGTATGCTAGCATAACATGATATGATATTTCATTTAGTGTTAACAAAGTTTCACAATTCTTGCAGTACCCTAAAGATGAACATTGGAGGGCAGTAAAAAGAATACTCAGATATCTAAAAGGCACTATCAATTTTGGGCTCACACTGAAAGAAACAAAGGAGCTAAACATTGTTGGCTACACTGATTTAGACTGGGCAGCAGACCCAGATGACAGACAATCTGTAACTGGGTACTGTATCTACATTGGAGACAACCTAATATCTTGGAGCTCAAAGAAACAAGCCACTATATCTAAATCAAGTGCTGAAGCCAAATACAGAAGCATAGCAAGTGCTACAGCAGAAGTAATATGGTTACAATCAATGTTAAGAGAGCTAAAGCTACTAAGAAATACTAAAGCAACGCTATGGTGTGATAATCAGAGTGGAATTTACATGTCATACAACCCTATACATCATGTTCGAACAAAACACATTGAAATAGACATCTATTTTGTTCGAGAACTAGTTAAAGAAGGTAAATTGCAAGTAAATCATATACCATCATACCATCAGCGTGCCGATATCCTTACCAAGGCACTGTCGGCCAGGAACTTCACAAGGCTAAGGGACGAGCTGAAGATTCATGCTCAGAAAACTGAGAAATCCTCAACTGAAACCTCCAAAGACACAACAATTGAAGTAGATCTAGCACCATCTTCCTCAAAACCTCAGCTCTCACCAAAATCCGTCTCATACCTCACTAATTCGCAAGATCTAGATAGCGCCAGCACGAACTTGGCTCAATCTGAGAAGAGAATGGAGAATCACTCAATCAGAAGCTCATAATCGCTACTTGGGATGCAAACCTAGGACCGTAACCCTAACCTAGGTTTGAAGGGGGGAAATAAGAAATACAAGAGCAGCCGACATCACAAACTGATACTATGTACAAATAGGGTTACAGGAGCTTATAACGTAATATATTATAGTTCATTTCTATTGAGCTTTTGGGTCCCTCAGCCCATCTATTATTCTTGCTAGACTTGTATATAAATACATTCACTACTCTATACATTATTATTCATTCTGGAATAATATTCTAGCATCGCTCTCTTCAATTACACTCTATCACAAAATCACTGTCACATTCTTGATCAATAATCTTCAAATATTAACTGCTTGAACTGTTTAAATTCATTGCATTTTTCCCGTGTAGAATTTGTCTATAAACCATAAACTCTTTTCATAACCATGCACTCTGTTTTTAACCATAAACCCTTGCGCTGTTTAGTGCTTTAAACTAAATATGGTTATTCAACCCAAAAAAACCAAACGAATGGAAAGAGATGTTGGAGTTCTAGATTTTATTTTAATATATATACACAGGTCTGCATTCATGTAAATAAATCAGTACTGGGTTTGCATTCACACATAAAATTAGTAGCTAGATTAGCAAAGATTTAGTGACAAATGTTGGTCACCATTTCATGCATTCTAAGTTCCAGGCAACCAAGTTGGTCACTGATTTCTAGTTTTCCAATTACATCCCAGTTTTTTAACAGGGTATATATATATATACACACACACAATCAGAACATATATTTATATAAACATATTGCATAATAATAAGTAAATATTGGGTGCAGTTTACTCATAATATACATTGGTTTTGTATTCTCTGCTCTCATGCTCTCTGCTACAGATTCCTTTGATTCCAGGTAAATGGTTTTTGCTATTTGTTGGCTGCCAAAGTTTGTTTCAGTGAATGTGTAAGATTTGTGATGAAAGTCTGTGTATTTATATATGAATTTAAACCTTAACCTTGAAGTATGTAGGGTAGAAATGGGGACACTAGGAGATAGCTTGGTTATCTTATAGGGACTGATTGGAAATGAAATGCTAAAGCATTTTCATCTAAATTTTTTCTAGGTTTCATACAATGGCCATGCGCAGATTCATGTGCAAAAAGGATTCATTGCTCTGTACCTAAGCAACATATGCTATAAACCTTAACTATATAGGATATTGTTTCCCATTTGATTTGAAATGCATGTGCTAAATAGATTTAAAAGCTAGGCGGTCTACACTATGATGGAACCAGTGGCAGACCCAGCCTTTAGCTTTAGGTAGGGCCAAAATCTAGATGTTAGATAGGTACAAGATCTTACAACTTTATCCGCATATAGATCAGCCTTTAACATACGAAAAAGAAGCCAGATAGGGCAAAACATTATTTTGAGGTAGGGAAATATCTTATTTCTTTATTTTTTCTTACTAAATTGAAAAAGTTGAGTTAGGGCCTTTGCCCTATCTCACCTCAACGGATGGAACTAATGCTTCTCAGTTGATTTGATACATGCATTTGTTACGACCAATTTTCTGAAAGCACATGTGTATTCATGTGAAATTTTGGTTTTAAGTTACCTAACCTGTGAACAAGCTACGTAAAATAAATGAGTTAAAAACCAAATCTTTGCTCCTAAGCAATAATAGCCCCCTAGTCTTTTGTAGAAAATGTGTAGGCTGGTAGGATTTGATTGATAAGAGTGCAAATGCTTATTGGCTTAGGCTGCCTTATCTATATACATAGCCATGTGTATGTTAAAATGTAAAGCAACTTCAATCCAACATACTCTTATTTATACATATATATGTGCATTTTAAAACAAGTTTTAAAGCAAATAAAACGTTAAACCAAATTTACTTGCATAGATATATTCATATATGTATATTCGCACAATAAGTAACAATATACACATATTATTTTTAATCATAATACAAATATTCTATGAAATTCAAATCTAATATTATTTATGTTTATACAAATATAAAAATATAAAACAATTTGACAAAATGCCTTTTGTTTGAATTTATATACCTATATGCCATGGTTAAAGAAATTTTAAACCGTTTAAATATGTATAATTGGAATTTTTCCTTAATATCTACCATCCGAAAATTATTATATAAATTAATTACTTGAAATAATCCAAAATAAATTTTGTTATAAAGTAAGTCAAAAGTCGGGACATTACAGACGACGTTACAACTACGCGTACTACTTCCTTCTCTTTTGCAAACCAAGATGTGTACATAAATATGCACTTCAACACTTAAACTTATATATGTATTTTATTTTCATCATAGGGGGGTCGAGCTTAAGGTCACGAATGGACTAAGGAGGAGGGGAGATTGCAGCTGGTGATCAGAAGACGGTCTTGGTCGTGCAGACGTGGCATGGAGGAGGGAGAAAAGGTGGTGGAGTTGTGTGTGTGCGGGTGGCAACGGCGGATCCAGCCCTTGTCTGGCCTGGGCTGCAGCCCAGGGTTAGCTTTTTTTTTTCTTACATCAAATTAAATTCTCTCCTCTACCAGTTACGTCTCTTTCTCTATATCATTTCTCTTTCCAACTAAAAATCTACTTCGGATTCAAAAATCAAAATTAATGAAAGCCCTTCAACTTCAAATCAAAACTATGTCAATCTGATGTAGATTCAATCCCATAACCATTGGAAAATCAAAAAAATTACAAAGAAAATCGAATCAATCAATTGACGAGTTCTAGCCCTCAAGTTTTGGTAGCTGAATTTCTGTTCCAACGATGGCGCTGTTTTGGCAGTCGAAGATCAGCTCCTCGAATCTCGATTGACGAGCTCAGTTCCTTGAGTTTTGGGAAGAATCGACTGATCTTGCTAGGTGCAGTCCATCTTGGATCCTTGAGAAAGTTAGTTTTGATCTTTGTGGTTTTGTTTGAGTAGATTGATGTCAAAATGATGTTGCTCAAGGGCAGTTCTACGCTATTTTGAATAGATTAACTTGCCAACTATAAATTTTTGTAACGAATTTATGAACGGTCATTTTAAATTGCCTTTCACATTTTTCCATTTGGGTTTAGTTGATTAGACTTAATGTTTAGCTTTAAATCACAATTGGACTCCATTTAATTTGTTTTCTACTTTGTTCTGAAACTTGCATACTATAAAGTTTGCTTTTTTGTATATGAAAGCATGAAGATCAATTCCTATTAAATACAACTATAGCTGAGAAAAGAGGACATGTGTTGTAATAGTTTGGTTAGATATTGACATTGGGTAAATTAGGCAAATATTTTACTAAAACATGATTTGTGATACTGATGCTTGCTATTAATTTTCTTTTTCCCCTCTGTTAATGTGTCTTACGGGTGGAAAAATACTTAAAACACTATATATAAAAAGTTAAAGTTAAAATATAAAAATTAGCCCACCCCTTTGTCAATTCCTAGAACCTCCCTTGGCGTGTGGGTTTAGGAGAGGCCAAATGGTTTAAAGAAGGCGTGAGGAAAAGGTGGGGCGATGTGGGGAAGGGTGCCAGACCCGGGTGGTGCTGGTGGCGCAGGGGGTCGATGGAGGTGTCTGGTGAGGTAGGCATGGTGGCGGTGGAGCTTGAAATAAGGGAGGCCGTGGGAAATTAAAAGGAAAACGAGGGTTTTTTCTAATGGTGTTTGGAAGAGAGAGAAGTAAGGTGGAGTGTAGGGTAGTGGAGGAGAATGGAGGGATGTTGGTAGCTATGAGTAGTGGGTGTTGGCTGGCGAAGGGAGGAGGAGAGGTGAGGAAGGGGATGGTGCAAGATAAAATGAAGAAGTTATGTCAAAATGAAGTTTAAACTTCTCTTATATAGGAAACTGTTGATCTCAAAATTGGAATCAACACCAAGTGTGTGAAATCACACTTCACCAATTATGGTTAGAAATTAAAAGGGGCCACAAACGCAAAATAAATGGAGAAAAACCAGTAAGAAACACGGGATTTTTATACTAATTCGATTCAATATGAATCTACATCCACTTTTCAATCATTCTTCATCATTATGGAAAGAAATAAAAATTTTATCATCTCATACATCACATTAATTACACTTGACCACTTTTGTGATAATTCACCACTTTTGGCTCTCTTTACACATTAGATCACACTTAGATTCGAGGAGGATTAGATTGGATTATGTAATCATATACTTTTCCTTGAGTCCATTAGGAAAATGAGGTTAGATCCATGCGTTGAGGAGGAGCTATGGCGATTGGTAATCACATGAAGTGGATTGGAGTGTGAATTAATAGTGATTGGAGAAGATAAGATCCATCTCATGTTGGAGAAAGGAGGAGAGAAGTTAGCCGGCCATTAATGGAGTTTTTAGAAGCTTTAGAGGGGTGTAGGAATGGTTTAGGCAGCCCTTCGAGGTAGTGGAATCGGTCCCTTGAATTATGGAGCAAGGGGCTATTTATAGAAGAAGTTTGGAGGCGATGGCAGTTTTGTAATTATGGAGTGTGGAGTTTGGATCGGGCACAAATTTGGCTCGGGCTAAACACTATTTACAGAAATGCCACTGGCCTACTTTACAGATGTATACAGCTGGCGCATCCCATATTTATAATTCTGCCGCTGCTTTTTGTACATGCTTGACCAAAAAATGGTTATGTGCCCGACCAGCTTTGTGAATTCACGTACCCGACCAGCTCCATGTGAAATGATACCGACAAGGCAATTATCTTTTGTACTGACCAACGTTTACAATTTTGCCACCGCGTTTTCTACTATCCCGGTCCAGTTTGCTTTTTAATAGTACCGACCCAAGCCAGTTTAACTTAACAGTCCCGACCCGAGCCATATTAACAGTCCCAAACGGATGTGTTGAGTTGCATGTACAGATGCCATCATGCATATCATATTGCATGGCGTTACCCTTTTCATAAGTGCTCTTCATACGTTGTGTATATCATACATGCATTAAAGAATCGATCCGTTGTGCCACTTACAGGATCGACCCGGTCCATTAATACTAACCGACCCAACCGACACTTCTGCACTGAGTGGCCGACCCGATCCATCGATATTGTCTGACCCGGTGTAGTGACCGATATGGTGCTTTGCAACTGACTGGCCCGGTCCATTGATTCTGACCGACCCGATCCATGAATACTGACCGACCTGATCCATGTTGTTAAGGAGCTGACTGACCCGGTGCTTTATACTGTGTTTTAACAGTGTTAACATTTGCCCCTCGAAGCTTCTATTTTTTGCTTGTGAGAAATGCGGGCTTCGTAATAGACATTGATGTTGATATATTCTGTTTTGAGGTCCGGTTACAGCTTTCTATTTTCCATGGTGGAACATGCTTCGAATTTGAATATTCCATGCCACATGTTCTGTAATTAAAACAAGCGATTGCGTGGTTTTGGACTTATACTTCACCGTCGACCATCCATATCGATAGTGGGTTAGTTAATCATTAAAAATGATATATAGCGAATCTTATTCTGAATTGAATAAAATATATGTACAGATTTGTTCTACTCAGCAGTTTATAACTCACAGAATATTATTTGTACAAATACGATATTTGAATTCGAATTCGCATTTAATGCTTAAAATCAACTAATCGACTAGAGTCGACTGTGGATTTCAAACTTTATCACTTTATGACTTATATGATGGTATAAGATATTTCTTATTTGAGAAACACGTATATGTGATTATTCTCTGTTTCCCTTCGGAGAAGTTTTTGATTATTGGTGCCCCGGCTCTGGAAGTCATCACTAGTCTTCATTATGAGAATAATTTTCTATAGCTCAATTTTAGTTTGCTTTGTTGATCAGTTTTGACGTTGGAGACCTCGTTGGATGACCCATGTTTTGGAGAGTTCATTTTAATCCAACGTTTTGTCTTCTATTGTTGACTGAGTCAAAATGATGGAGCTCATCGAGCGTTGTTGATTTTTCATTTGGAGAAATTGCTTTCTTTATGGAAATGCTTTTTGCTTTCGCATCATTTTGCAGTGCGAACTCCCGCGAAGTTTGGGTGAGGGGTAAGGTTGCATCGATCCGCAAAGCGAACATCAGTCATCGGTCGGAGTCACTTAACTTGGTGAGTGATTGCTGTCGGACTGAGGTGCCCTGGACTCCCGCGAACTTTTGGGATAAGGTTAAGGTTGAGCTGTTCCATGGAGCGGGCATCAGTCATCGGTCGGAGTCACTTAACTCGGTAAGTGATCGCTGCCCGACTGAGGCATCCTGGACCTCCATGAACCATGAGGTAAGGTTGAGTTGATCCATGGAGCGGGCATCAGTCATCAGTCGGAGTCACTTAACTTGGTAAGTGATCGCTACCCGACTGAGGCATCCTAGACCTCCATGAACCACGAGGTAAGTTTGAGCTAATCCATGGAGCGGGCATCAGTCATCGGTCGGAGTCACTTAACTTGGTAAGTGATCGCTGCCCGACTGAGGCATCCTGGACCTCCATGAACCATGAGGTAAGGTTGATCTGATCCATGGAGTGGGCATCAGTCATCGGTCGGAGTAACTTAACTTGTAAGTGATCGCTGCCTGACTAGGGCATCTTGGACCTCCATGAACCATGAGGTAAGGTTGAGTTGATCCATGGAGTGGGCATCATTCATCGGTCGGAGTCACTTAACTTGGTAAGTGATCGCTGCCCGACTGAGGCATCCTGGACATCCATGACCCATGAGGTAAAGATTAAGGTTGATTCACAGAGCGGGCATCAATCATCGGTCGTAGTCACTTAACTTGGTAAGTGATCGCTGCCCTACTGAAGCATCCTGGACCTCCATGAACCAAGAGGTAAAGGTTAAAGTTGCATCGATCTACAGAGCGAACCTCAGTCATCGGTTGGAGTCACTTAACTCAGTAAGTGATCGTTGCCCAACTGAGGTGTCCTAGACTCCCGCAAACCTTTATGGTTTTGGATTCATGACTACTTGCTAACTTCCTGGGTGTTTGACTTACCAGGACTTTCTCGATCTACCATTGAATCGGTGTTATCGAGTTGTCTCACTTGGTCATGTTGTGAGGAAGCAAGCGCTCGCCGGATAGCCTTGGCATAGCGTGAGCAGAAGCTATGTTGCTTGGACCGGATTGGCCATTTGATTCCCCTTGCCCCTGGGTAGTCGCGGAGGAATTTGCTTCTTGAGAATTTTTCACATACTGTTGCAAACGGTTCTTCTTAATCAGCTCTTCGATCAATGATCTTAGTTGTCTGCACTCGTTGGTGTTGTGGCCTGGCTGATTATGATACCGACAAAACTTCCCAGATTTGGTCAGATGGTTATCCATTCTCATTAGCCGGGGCTCTGGATAATCTTCTGCATCCTTTGTGGCAAGGTAAATGTTCTCGGGAGTATCATTCAGAGGTGTTAAATCAGACGAGTCAAGAGGACGAAACTTTTTATTAGCTTTGTTGTCGTTTCCGTTGTTGGCTCGCTTCTACCCCTGCGTATTCTTCTGATTAGATTGAATAGCTGCACTTTTAGGAGCTTCAAGGAGTTGGTTACCACCAATGATATGAAGAGGTATAGAATTATCATCCACTCTCATGTACTCTTCCGCTTTCTTATAGAACTTGTCAAGCGTAGTCGGTTCCTTCATCTTTATCCATCTTTCGAATGTCTATATCATCGAGTAGAGCCATGAGGACTATGTCCGGATTCCTTACTTCATACAAGGAAATATTGAATCGACTGAGGAAGGCTTTGACAGTTTCCCCTGGCTTCTGCTTCATTGGCGAGAGAGTTATAGCGTCCTTGGCTTCGGTAGCATACAAGCGGAACTGCTCCTTGAATTTTTTTGTTAGGTCGGAGAAACGGTCTATGGATTTGGGCGGTAGCTTTGTGAACCATAATGACGCGGCACCTTTAGATAAAGGGGAAAGTAGGTGCATCTCATTTCATCAGTCGCTTTAGCTGCACTCATATGCCACTCATATTTGAATAGGAAGTAGTTGGGATCAACGAGGCCGTTGTACGGAGGCAAAGTCAGAGGATTAAATTTCTTTGGAAATTTTGCTTCAAGGATCCTTTCGGTGAACGGAGTCCTATCGGGGGAGAAGTCCCATTCTCTTTCGTCGTCTTTGCTAGCTTGATTCTTTTTCATGGCTCTTTCTATCATGTCCGAAATGCATTCTTCAGTGTTATGGCGCTCTGTGAAACTGAGTTCTTTCTCAAATGTCCGTCTAGGAATATGATCTCGATTAGAAAGCTTTGTCCCTTTACCCTCTCGACAGGGAGGTGCCCCCACGACAGGATTAGTGACCTTTCGAGCATTCCCTTCCGAATGGTTGTTAGCTTTTGATTTCAATTCTTCGATGTTAGCTTTGTCCCTATCACTTGCCCAATCATAATCGTCATCCATATTGTCCTTGCGGTCATGATCAGAAGAGGGCGATTTATCATTCTCTTCGATTTCCACATGCACTTTCGGAGGGGTTGGATTTGATCGAGTGTTAAGAATGGCGTCAAATTTCTCCATCATCATTTTAGTAGATGCATCCATTCGGTTGTTAACATTGGCAATAGCGGTTTTTAATTCATTTCTGGTCACACCGGCTCCGCTTTCTGAATTTTCGCCCACTTCAAAGCGATTTGTAAGCGGTGTTTCTTCATTATCAACATCATCGACTTCTACCACGGTTTTTCTAACGGTCTTCTTAGATTTGGCCATAATTTTGAGGAAGGTGAACTTTAATAGCAAAGCATTTAACCTTGTGAGAGTGTGAGAGGAGGTAGGAGAAGAGAACGCGGCCCCACGGTGGGCGCCAAATGTTGATCTCAAAATTGGAATCAACACCAAGGGTGTGAAGTCACACTTCACCAATTATGGTTGGAAATTAAAAGGGGCCACAAATGCAAAATAAATGGAGAAAAACAAGTAAGAGACACGGGATTTTATAGTGGTTCGATTCAATATGAATCTACGTCAACTTTTCAATCATTCTTCATCATTATGAAGAGAATTACAAATTTTATCATCTCATATATCACATTAATTACACTTTACCATTTTTGTGATAATTCACCACTTTTGGCTCTCTTTACACTTTAGATCACAATTAGATTTGAGGAGGATCAGATTGGATTGTGTAATCATACACTTTTCCTTGATTCCATCATGAAAATGAGGTTAGATCCGTGCATTGAGGAGAAGCTGTGGCGATTGGAGATCATATGGAGTAGATCGGAGTGTGAATTAATTGTGCTTGGAGAAGATAAGATCCATCTCATGTTGGAGAAAGGAGGAGAGAAGTTTGGCGACCATTAATGGAGTTTTAGAAGCTTTAGAGTGGTGAAGGAATGGTTTAGGCAGCGCTTCGGGATAGTGGAATTGGTCCCTTGAATTGTGAAGCAAGGGGCTATTTATAGAAGAAGTTTGGAGGCTATGGCAGTTTATAATTATGGAGTGTGGAGTTTGGATTGGGCACAAATTTGGCTCGGGCTAAAGAATATTTACAGAAATGCCATTGGTCTACTTTACAGCTGGCGCATCCCATATTTACAATTCTGCCACCACTTTTTGTACATGCTTGAACAAAAAATGGTTATGTGCCCGACCAGCTTTGTGAATTCACGTACCCGACCAGCTCCATGTGAAATGATACCGACCAGGCAATTATCTTTTGTACTGACCAACATTTACTATTTTGCCACCGCGTTTTCTACTATCCCGACCAGTTTGCTTTATAATAGTCCCAACCCGAGCCAGTTTAACTTATCAGTCTCGACCCGAGCCATATTAACAGTCCCGACCTGAGCCATATTAACAGTCCCGATCGGATGTGTTGAGTTGCATGTACAGATGCCTTCGTGCATATCATGTTGCTTGGCGTTACCCTTTTCATAAGTGCTCTTCATACATTGTGTATATCATACATGCACTAAAGAACCGATCCGTTGTGCCACTTACAGGACTGACCCGATCCATTAATACTAACCGACCCGACCCGACACTTCTACACTAAGTGGCCGACCCGATCCATCGATATTGTCTGACCCGGTGTAGTGACCGATCTGGCGCTTTGCAACTGACCGACCTGGTCCATTGATTCTGACCGACCCGATCCGTGAATACTAACTGACCCGATCCGTGTTTTTGAGGAGCTGACTGACCCGGAGCTTTGAACTATGTTTTAACAGTGTTAACAACAACACCAAGGGCACATTAGTATTTTAAATCATAGATGCATAGCTATCAACATAAGCTCTAGACTACGCCATAAATGGCCTAGTGCAACAAATTTACAAGGTGTTTGCAGCTAAAATATCGCGATAGTTGTAGAATTTTGGTCCTACTACAACGTTATATTTTTGGTGTTACCTTAGCCGTAAATATTGTTCTCTAGCTAAACAAGTGTAACACGGTGCAACATTTAGATACATTGTTGCCATAGTAGACCTTTCCGTATCCTACATAGTGATCCACGTCAATCTATCAAGGCAAATCCTATGTTGAACTTTTGTAATCATACGTTGGAGAATGCGACACCTCATCAATCCAAACACCACTCGTTGATCGAATCGCAAACATTTCGATTTCCCACTTTTTTTTTCATTGTGACGCTTTCCTTCTCATTTTCCCCTAAATTTCCGAAATCATTTGTAACCCTAATTCAGAGAGGAAAAAACAAAAATGGAGGCCATCCTCTTCACGCATCACTACCTCCGCTGCCATAAGGTGCTAATCCAACCGTTTCCATTCTCCAAACGCGCTCCTCCTTCCTTTCGATGCCCTCCCCACTTCTACTAAACAAACCTGAAAACGAGGAAAAAAACCCTATAACCCATTTCGAAAAATCTCAAATCGAAACTTTTCCAAAATTTGTTTACTCCGTTGATCAGTCCTATTTCATTATTTATTGTATCTTTCAGTTGGAGATTTTACTTATTTTATTGATTTCAATTAGACCATTGTGCTACTATGTGTAATTCATTTGCTGGGTAATAACCTTTTGAGTTGGGCTCAGATACAGAGACCAAAGTATTTTTAGAGGGTGAAATCAGAAAGGAATTGAATGCTCATTTTGACCAATTGGATTGTGCAGTTGTACTGCATGATTATTGTGTAATACATGAAAATTGAGATTGGTTTATCCATTGTACTACATGGTTTTTGTGTAAAATTAGTTTTCGATATCAATTCTTTATGAATTCATATGGATTATTGTGTAACTGCATGGTTTCTATTTGAATGATGATACAACTAAAATGTTTAGCTGTCGAGACTTGGTGCCTAGCCTTGACGCTCAGTGGAACTGAGCCCTAACTAAGCCTCAACACTCAGTAAAACTAAGTGTTGGGTTTCAGTTTTACAATGCTAGTAAATTAATGTTTTTTGAATTACAGTGTCAATTCTTTCTTTCTTTCTTGAAATCTAACATGCGTATTATTTTTGGCTTTCATATTCAATCTTTCTGGTTACTTGATATGCTTTTGGTTGTCTTAGTATATTTATGCATTTATATCATTCATATATTTGTGTTGGTGTCATGCTTGCATTTGTGACTGTGTTTCCATTGCAATGGAAATGAGGTTAGTGAGGAGTAGGCGCGCTTGGTTTGTCGGACTATCAGCACAAATTGGACTCATGTTCTTTTTGACTAAGGTATTATTTATGTTTCAATTATTTGTTGTAATTTGGTCCATTATATATGTTTCATGTTTTAGATGCACCAACTTGTCCACCCAAGTTATAGTACTTTATGAGAAGAGTGTTGGCTTCAAAAGTCTAAAAATGTTTGTCCACTTGGTCATGTTCTTGGTTAAGTTGTCAGGTACAAAATTACAATTTTACTCTAATTTAGGGGAAATTTAAAATTACAATTTGTTAATCTAATAGAAAATTATAATTTTTTAACACATTACCAGCATGCACTACTGCTTGAAGTTTAATGTTTATTGTTGTTGTTTAAGGCTTTGGGTGATGATGAACTTGGTGTGCAGTGTTTCAAAGAAGGCTTGGTCTTCCGAAATCAGATGAATTGGGCAGTGTCCACTTGTTCGACCTAACCGGCTAGGTCAACCCCCGTCGGGACTGCGGTGCCCCGGACCCCTGCCGGTGCTGCGTCCGGACCCACTACTCGGCTCACGTTCGGCTCGGCATGTATTTGTCAGTGTCTGTGTAAATTGAAACTGCATATGTAATGAGTGAACTGAGTGATATAGTGATGAATATCTATATATGTGATTGACTTTGTTATTAACAGTGAATTGTAAATAGTGGGGTTGAAAATATGTACTATTTCAAATTTTGAAATAAAAAAATTAATTGAATAAAAATATTATTTGAATATTTAATTCTGTGTAGTGGCATTTAATTCTCCTTTTTTTATATTATATTACATACACACACACATATATATTAAAAAATATACAAATATCTATAACAAAATTTTGGAATGTTGCTACAGACATATGGATTTTACTATCGACCCAAATATGGTTCTACTGCAACATTAATTCTTATGTTGTCTTAGATAGTCAAAATATTGCCTTTGAGGTCTGCAGCAACGGGGAACATTGTATCATCCTATGTTGCCAAAGACCTATACCAACATTTTTTGGCCTTGTGCCAAGATAAATTATTTTTAATTTTTTTCTATTGCATTGGGATAAGTTATTTTGTTATGTTTTGGTTCTTACCTAATGGTGGTGAAACATCTAAAAGTATTTTGGGTGAAACTTCCAAGTATATATGATGAAAACGTTTCATTATTTTTATTTGTATAGGATAGACAGTAATTACTATGAGTTACATTATGAAGCAAATGTTGGACATTTTTGAAAGTTATCATTTCCATGTTGAAAGGTGATATTTTGAAATATGCTTTTGTATTTATATCATTTTTTAAATCATAATCCAGTTCGTTAACCATAGTGTCAGTGGTTATAGAGTGTGCGTTAGTATGATTAATTGGATTGCACTAGAAGTGTTACCATGTTACCTCTCTCTCGGTAAATAAAATAATAATTATACTTAAATATAAATTGTAATAAATGAAATGAATTCAACTAGACTTGGCAATGGTTTAGTAATGTTTGCGTCACCGACATGAAAATCATAGGTTGCAAATACAATATTTCAGTGGTGCATTGTTTATTCGGTAAAGTATGTTGTATTTTTGGATACACATTGCAAAGTCGTTCATAAAAGAAGAAATAGCAAACGAGCCAGAGTCGCATTTGAATCCTAGAAGATGAAGACAGACAATAAATAATAGTGAATTGTAAATAGGAATAAGAGTAAGATTGCTTCTAAGTAATTTTATCTTGGCAATATTAGTTGTAACACTTATACATGTAGCAAATTATCAACACTTATAAGTGTAAACATTTCATTACTTCTAAGTAATGGTTTAGCTATATAAACATAAAATTCACTTTATTACATTATAAATAATATTTACAACTCATTAATTTTTCAAAAACATTTATTTATATTACTTATATAATATATATATATATATACACATATATATTACCGAATCTATATTAACCAAAATCATTTAAACTAAAATTTAAATACTTAACAAATCCTTATAAAAATTTATATCCTTGAAACTTAACCATATAAACATCATTATATGTTATCAAAATTAAATAGTATCATATCTTCTTAATATTTAAAAAGATATTTATTTCAATTTATATTTATTTAATAAAATCTTATATTTAAATACAGCCTTAAAAATAGGTTAACAATCTTTATAAAATCTTAATAAAATGTTAATTATTATCCAAACATATTCATAAAAGATTATTAAGTCAAATTTTGTATTTAAACCCTATTAAATTCATTTTATATCCAGAAAACCCAAATTACATAACAAAAAACTAATTCAAACTTAGTTAAAAGTTCAGGGTTATTACATTCACCCCCTTTAAAACCTTTCGTCCCCGAAAAGGAAAACGGGTAGATTTAAATTCCTTTACAAACATTTTGGATTAAAACTTCTTTATATAATTTAGGGAAATTTCACAAAATGTCGAATAGAATAGTATGCATAGATAAATCCATAACATAACACATATATCGTAGTCAACCCCAAAAAGTGTCATATCATGATACCATCCTGGTTAGAGTACAAAAGTATAACATCCCCCTACCTGAGAATATACTTGAGGTAGTCCAAAAATATACAACCACAAAAAGTATACCTATCAGAGTACTAGTCCCCAAAATGTATCCTAGCCCAAAACATCTTAGTGCATCTAAGCACTGAAGGTAACTATATAAAACATATACTATACATGTAATGTTCAAACTCCCAACTAACTAATCTTCCGACATATCTGATCCATCGTCCGATGGACCAAACAGATTGAGCTTCTCAGGCTCTTCGTCAGCAAACTTGTCCTCATCATCTGCTACATGTCCATCACCATCTATCACCTCTTCATCATCGTCCTCATCTACCATATATCCTTCATCCTCGACAACTCCATTCCCCTCGTCCATCGTATTCTCTAACTCATCGTTAATTTGGTCAATCTCATCACCTAACTTGGGAGCCAGGTCCCATTCAGGACACTCATCCTCTGGTACCTGCCCTAATAACTATTGGTCTCTCTCATCTAATACCTCCTGCCATATCTCATCCAACATATCATCGTAAAACCTGGAGGTATCTCTATGCTAATATGAACTACGGCCTCTGTCCCTGTCATTAGATCTATAATCACTGGGCATAGGGGAAGTTCCGGTACATCTCAATGTCATCACCCTACTGTTGAGGAATTTCCTCTCCTAACATATCGGGAATGTCATGGTCAGAACCAAGGTTTATATCACTATTAGGACACTCTTCCTGATCCTCGGTGGGGGTAGAGTCTGGAATCTCTATGATCTCGTGATCACTAGGGTCTGAGTTGGACCCATACTACCTGTTGACACGCTTTTTTGTCAAAGCTATCACACGTCAAGTATTTGGTGAGCAACGCGCTCAAGCATCAAAAAAGCACAAAGCAGTTGGGTCGAAGTCGTGTCGCAAACGCAAGGAGGCCCTAAGCCTCTATCAAGTGGCCTCTTTCAGGCCCAATGAACTCTTGGTCAAGCCATCATCCGAGCCGAAGGCGAGCCGAGCTCCAAGTCGAAGGCGAGCCATCAAGCGGGTCCGGGCGCAGCGCTGGTGTGGGTCGGGGACCCCACAGTCCCAGCAACGATCGGCCTAGCCGATTAGGTCGAACCAGTGGGCACCGCCCGATTCATCCGATTTTCTACATGTCAGAAGCTCAGATTCCTTCACTTCGAACCAGTAAAACTGCGAATTTCCTTACTTCGCATGTAGGAATTTCAACTCCCTCAGCAGTATAATTTCAAACTAATCCTCTATCAATTTCGCATCTCTAGGGGGTTCGAAATTTCATACCCTCTGGTAGGGTCGAAATTTCGCACCCCACCAGGGGATTCGAAATTTCGTACCCCTGGTGGGTTCGAAATTTCGATCCACCTGGTAGGGTCGAAATTTCGAACGCTACCAGTGGGTTCGAAATTTCAACCCCTGGGGAGGGTCGAAATTTCGTACCCCATCAGTGGGTTCGAAATGTCGACCCCTCTGAAGGGGGTGCGAAATTTCGAACCCAGCACCAAGGGTGCGAATTTTCTATATGTAGCCTTGTTCTGGGTGCGAAAATTGCCTTCGTGGGTCCCGTTGCTCACCTACCTAACCTTCCTCCTATAAATACCCCAAGCCTCGGCCTTCAAAAGGGACCTTTTCCCTTGGGATTTTTGGACCTTAAGAGCTCCAAACACTCATTAATTGCTTCCAACACCTCTTCCATGCCATTGAACATGGCATGGATAATTAAAAGGATGTGCATACATATTCTATAGCTTGTTAGAGACTAGCAAGCATAGCCACAAGGTCTGTAGACGTCTTGGACATTAAAGCTTGTTCTGCTTATTGTTGACCAAGTCAACTCATCTCAAGGAAGAGGAAGAAGGATAATTAAAAGATGACATGCATGTTTTCCCTCAACACTTGAACATTAGCGAGGGTTGTCATGCCACTTATGAACTTCATGGACATGAACATTAAATTTGGACATTGTTGACCAAGTCAATGCTTCTCAATGAAGAAGAAGAAGGGAAATTTGGTCAAGGTGTAGAAAAAATATATTTTGTTATCTATTGTAACACTTTGAACTTAGCTATTGTCCGAACATGTACAACTTTATAATCGACAAAAGATATGATGAACGATGGTTATAAAATGGACGAAGGAGTTATTGCCGAACCATTAAAAAAGCTGTATCTCCCCGCATTTACATTATTTACTGCTTATTTGGATAATTGTTCACACATACACATTGGGTGTTGGCATGCGATAATTTTTCCTGTCAACACTACTGCCAGGAAGAAACTGAGGTAGGTACTGTCTAACACTTAGATGACTACGGCCCTAAAATTTTAAAATGAAATAACTTAGAGTCAAGGGTCAATTTACCAAATATATTTCTAACCATATTAAATAATTTGTTTAGAGGAAAGTTACTAATATCCTAACAAATTTAACCCAATTTTATTTCTTTATGTGAACCTTATTATTTTTCAAAATGGATTAGTGCAAAATTTTAACGCTCTCTCAAACACAATACTCCAGAATCTCATTCTAGGGCATCATTAACCCTATCTCCAATGAGATATTATTTTTGATGAATCCTTTCTTTTTGTTCAAATATGTCATGCCTCATAGCTTTATACAAATCGAAGCTCTGATACCAAATGTAACAACCCGCCTTTTTGCCTGATTTTTACCGATAATAAAACCAACTTAAACTGTTTACAAAGACAGATTGCTAAGGTACTTACATATTTGCACAAAAATAACAAAACTTTTCTTTTTATTACAAGAATATTACATCAGAATTACAAGAAATATCATCGTACAACATATTCTCAGCAAAAAGAAATGCAAATAGGCATTCAGCAGAAGATGTAAAATCCAAAGCATAACTCTAGCTCCAAATCTGAATCCAGCTCTGAAGACTAAATATGCAAGCGAAACTACTAGCTACCCTGCAAAAAATACGGGTACCCAAAGTTTAGGTGTGGGAACAATAAACTTCAGGTCTGTCATGGGACTGGTGCGAGAACTCAAAAACGTTATTTTTATGGTTTATTTTAAAGTTAGGTAATTTACTAGACCACGCCGCTAACGCGAAATGGGTTTACTCCATGTGAATACCAATGCATAAAGATTTGCAATGACTTTTTGAAAAATGAAGTTATCATAAGCTCGTCCCACGTCACACAATGCAAGCGCAAACCAATGGGCATGTTTTGTCTTATGATAACCCAAAATGCTTTCATACGTGAAAATCCTCTTTCATATTATAATTAGTACACAGTATGAAACCATTTCACAAATAAGTGTTTCAATCTTAGCCATTATAATGCTCCATCCCATTATGTTGACCTATATATATACAATCAAAACTATACGAGATCGTGGTGGAGAATTGGATTTCCAACATGACCAAGGAAAAGGATCTTCCTTACCAAACTATGGGAATGCCCCTAGAGGGACGTACCTATAAGAAAACAACTCATGCTTCCTCTGCTAAACAAGGTTGGACCATCTCTATATGCTGACTATGATATATGGAAGCACGAATATGACCATCTCCCAGTCGTTACCGACCTGTAATCGAGCGCTCTCAAACCGACATCCACATAAGTTGATTTCCACATAAGTAAATATCTTGGCTCCATACCATGGTACCACTTTTTATCTAGAAGGGAAAGACCATACCCTAATTGGTGCGACCCATCGAAACTTGGGCAATAATCTTGTTTTAGGCCATTACCCAGGTGTGAGGCTTGTTGATGTCACATTACACAAAGCTACGCTTAAATAAGCCATGCTTTGGTCATTAATAGCTCATCACATAACTTAAGTATGCCACATTGTCCATTCACAACGCATCACTGATTTCTATCAATATACAACCTCTTAGCTCATACGTCTTAGAGAAGCTAAGAGAATAAATTCTCCACTACCAAAAAGATATATATATATATATATATATATTGATAAAGATCAGTGCTCACAGTCAATTATAATGTTAGACACAAAATCCATACAAGTCCGTTCTAGGTCTGAACAAAACAACAATCCGAAAATCTCCAAATACATCTAGCCTCATGCCACTTATGACCTCTTATCGGGTGTACGGCCCAACCCGAGACATCAACAATCAATCCCAACAATCCGAAGATTCCCGACCCTCACTAGTCATCTTCAACATCTTCAATTGCTGCATAACGTTGTATTATTACTTGGAATGGTTTTCGAACATATACCTGATCTCGGACTTTCCAAGTACTAAGTGTACTTTTAAAAACAATAGTTGCAGATCATGTAGGATTTTCAATTCAAATCTCCTTTCGAATAGTTAACAATTCATTCTTGAATTATATTTTCCTAACTTACAAACCTAAGTTGATTTATTCTAAGTTTCTTAATTTCAATTACAATTTGAATTCTTCCTTTGAAATCCCAATTTAAAACTATGAATCAAGATCATTTACCTTATCAACTCTTAATTTCAAAACATAATTCCTTCATCCTCCAGTAATCTTATCTTTGGTTTTCCTCATTTCAATTTCATATTTATCCAAAATCAATTGATATTCAAACATAAGTTTACATTGAGTTTAAACGACATATATTTGATACCAATTCACAAAATAGCAAATACTATAAGCAGAATCTCGATATAAATATTTTTCTTATTTCTTAAATAGTATTCATCCAAAAATGGAATTCTGTAAATATTTGAAGACTATATCTATTCGAACCCATTTTTTTAATTTCAAACTTCCAAACTTAACTTAAAATCGGTAAATATTAAATAAATTCCATACAAAATATTTTAATAACTTTTGAACCTTCCAAAACATTTAAAAAGACCTTTATAAATATTATTTAAAGTTAAAATAAAATTTCACGGGTTATAAACTTCAAAACCAATCATTTTCACAAGAAGCGTTATAATAACATTTAAAAGCGTTACCAAAATGCTGCAAAATAGCTATTTAAATCAATTAGATTTAAAACCACTCAAATTTCAATATTTTCAACTTAAATCACTTCTAAATAATAAATTATTATTTATCACGATTTTTCCAAATTTTTAATAATTTTTATGACCCGTTTTACTAGATTTCTAATTACGATAACTGAACTGCACGTATAACGACCTTTTCTAAATTTGGTTTAAACATAACTTAAGAACCATTTGTTAGAATATAAAATTTCCTTTTCTATTCAAAAGTTATCGTTATTATAAATCCAAAGTTTTTTGTTTCATGTCAATCCGATTTAAAATAATCTAGTTATGACCGTTTAAAACTTATGATCGAAATTCGCGAACTGTTGTTGCACTACCCATTCTATTCAGACCATATAACGATTTAGAATATAAAATCATCCAAGTCTTCTCCAATATAATTTTAAATTTCCATAAACATATATTCCAAATCTTAAACTTCAATTTTTGATTTAAATTGAAAACTTGATATTATATTAATAAAATAATAATATTTTTCTAAAACTCATTCGATTGTTCCCAAATTTGAAGATAGTCATTATAAAAATAAATAAGGACAATGGAACAATAGGTTTATGCAAAAAATAATGTTTATATACTTAATTCAAACTCACTTTTGGTAGGCTTAATAGTTTAGTTGATGACAATAAATTTGCTTTGCACCCTAAATGCAAAAAACCCTATATCACTGCACTTATGTTCGCTGATGACTTGATCATCTTTTACAAACTAGATGATAATACTCATGTCAATATTATGGAAACTCTTGAACATTTTTATTTGATGATTGGGCATAAAATTAACTATGACAAGTCCGAGATCATGGTAGCTGTAGTTACTTAGTTGAGAATGCAACAAATTCATACCTTAACTAGCTTGAATAGGAGAAACACTAACTCTTCTTTCCTGGGGGCTGCCTCTGGCAACCTCAAAATTACCGCATCTCAGTTTATGCCATGCTGATGTGGTGTAGTGTGGAGGAGGGCGAAAAGGTGGTGGTGTTGTGTGTGTGGGTTTAAGGAAGGTCAAATAGTTTAAAGAAGGAGAGGGGAAAGGTGGGCCACATGAGGAGGGGTGCCGGACCAGGGTGGTGCTGGTGGAGCAGGGGGATGGTGGAGTTGGCTAGTGAGGTGGCACAGTGGCGGTGGAGGTAGGCACGGTGGCAGTGGAGCCTGGAATATAGGAGTCCATGGGAAATTGAGGGGAAGAGGAGGGTTTTTGCTAATAGTTTTTGGAAGAGAGAGAAGTAAGGTGGAGCGTAGGTTAGTGGAGTGTAGGGTATGGAGGAGAATAGGGGGCTGTTGGTGGCTATGGGTGCTGGGTGTTGGCTGGCGAATGGAGGAGGAGAGTTGAGGAAGGGGATAGTGCAAGAAAGAATGGAGAAGTTATGTAAAATGAAGCTTAACCTTGCCTTATATAGGCAACTTCAAGGGCACATTAGTCTTTTTAACGATAGACACATGGCTATCAACATGAGCTCTACTACATGCATGCCTCCACATATAGGGACAACTTACACTTATCCTTATCCTAAGGAGTTTTAAAATTAATTTACCTTGAATATTTAATAATTCCAAAGATTCATTATTCAGATGGGAAAACGTTAATGGTCACTAGTACTTTCCCAATTATTCTTCTACACGCTTCATATCTAAATTGCTTCTTTCATTTCTCGCATCTCTCCAAATCTCACTATCTCCTCTCGACCTATCTTTCACCATGCGTGTTTGCCCTCCAATAACTGCATTGTCTCTTTTATAACTAAGCTTTTCCAAGGAAATCGATCAAAGCGTCATTGCCCTTACTTCTTTATCTTCCTCATCAGATCTACACATTTAACTTCCAGGATCCAAATCTGAAGCCTACTCCTCCTCCTTGCTATTGACTTCAGGAAAATACTTGCTACAAGTTATTCAACTGGTCAACTGGCGAGATCTGGAAGAGTGTCACCGACGTGGAGTTTCCACGGCAAGCAGTAATTCCTATTGGGTTGTTTGATTTCGCGTCTCGACTTTGTCTGTGATGGGTCCTTCTACTCTCTGGGTTTTCAATGTTTTAGCTAGGTATATCGTCTTGTTAGTAATATGCTAGTTTTTGGTTTGTGTTACGGTAGATAAAGTAAAACTGGTGTTTGGTCGTTTTCTTAGTTGACGGTGCTCAGATCACTCTTTTCAAATGTTATCTCATATGTCCTTGACTGTTTTTGTTCATGCTTTGTTGGGTAAAACTCATGAACAATGGCAACATCTTTGCTGTTTTTGTGGGTTTTCCCTTGCCTACATGTGTTGACAGCAGTTAGGTGATGTTAATGATTTCTTATCATATATGTGGAGATCCGGTCTTGTTGAGTTTGTTGTGTGCTGGTCTACTGTGTGTCATCGGAAGCCAATATTGACACAGGTAAAGCTATATGCTCCCTCGACGTTGCTGGTGTTCTTTTGGTGATTTTTGATGCCTCCTTCAAGCTCTTCAATTCCTGTTTTTCAGCATGGTTATGTGTGCATGGATCTCTATTTCACTTTAGCGGAGCTTGAGACATAGAAAGCCTATAATATGATGTTGCTTCCTTATTGCAGATTGTTTTGCTATCCCATCATGTACCCTAATTTTCTTATATCAGTCATGTACTGTATTTTGTTGTATACAATATGTAATCTCCTTCATGTGAAGTATGTAATGTACTCAATCTCTCCCTGCATGGAGAGTTAGGAAATTTGTAGCCTAGTTAAATTGACTAGCTCCTGTACCATAAGCCTGTTAGGTAGAGTGGGCGGAACACTATAAACTCCTTAAGCGGTGGATGGTCCACCTTAAAAATCAAATTAGTTGATTGTTAACCACAATCACCTGTACTATACTTTATTTGTATTATTGGTAATGATAAAAAAGTGTTACGGATCACTGTAAAAGCAGGTTGGCTATGCCAAGAAAAAAATATCTTGGCAACATTAGTTGTAACACTTATACATGTAGCAAATTATCAACACTTGTAAGTGTAAACATTTCATTACTTCTAAGTTAGGGTTTAGCTATACAAACATCAAAATTCATGTTACTACATTATAAAAAATATTTACAACTCAATAATATTTCAAAAACATTTATTTATATTGCTTATATAATATATAGACATAATTTTTTACCAAAACTATATTAACCAAAATAGTTTAAAATAAAATTTAAATACTTAACGAATCCTTATAAAAATTTATATCCTTGTAACTTAACCATATAAACATCATTATATGCTATCAAAATTAAATCGTATCATATCTTGTTAATATTTAAAGATATATTTATTTCAATTTATATTTGTTTAGTAAATTCTTATATTTAAATACAGCCTTAAAAATAAGTTAACAATCTCTATAAAATCATAATGAAATATTAATTATTATACATACCTATTCATAAAATATTATTAAGTCAAAATTTTTAGTTAAACCTTATTAAATTCATTTTATATCCAAAAAATCCAAATTATATAATAAAAATCTAATTTAAACTTAGTTAAAAATTCTGGGTTATTACAGAGTCACTTATCGTAGGATACTACTGATCCCATCTCTAACGAGTCTTTACTCCACAGAGCCAAGGTTTATCGCTAAACCAAAGCTCTGATACCAACTATAAACCGAACATGTCTAGTAAAAAAAAATTACATCCACGAAAAGTATTGCGATGGACCGAATTCCCAATCTTCGATGGTCAATACTTAACACATCCACGGTGTTCATGTACCGCAAAACCAAATCTTGTAAACTCAATTCAATGGGGTATGTCAGAACAAACAAACTGGAACAGAAACAAAGAGAATAACATAATCTCACAGCGAAATAGAAAAATATAATATTCAACATAACTTTATAGCGGAAACTTTTAAATAATCTGAGTAACATACCACAGATAATTATAAACACTATCCTCACATGATACAACCACTACATCTAAGTTTAGAAAGTAGAATACGCATTGCCTTCTGACGAAGATCTCCAACTCCTCTGGAATCGTTTGGGAACTCCTCGAATCATGTCTAAACCTGAAATACACTCGGATCTGATCTAAGTGTCCAACACTCGAGTCAGGGTTGGATTAACCAGCTTGAAGACTAGACAACAAGATATATATATATATATATATATATATATATTATTGACACCCTTTTTATTCAAAGCCATCACACATGGAATCTTTGGATAGCATCGTGCTCAGGCATGGAAAACATCATCAGAAGACACAGAGCGATCAGGTCAAAGTCGCAACATCAACATAAACTGGCCCGAAACTCCTATTCGATGACCTTTTTTGGCCCAAAAACAATAATTATGGTGCTACGCGCAAGTAGCCCTCTGAATTAGCTTCGGGTACATCTTTCGTTTGGCTCAATCTGCCTTACAGTTTGAAAGTTATGCCCGTTTCCATGAATGCATGCAGAAGTATAGGAAATCTCGGATCCTGGCTCTCGGACCCCAGCTCTCGGGTCTCGATCATGAGAGCCACTCCGGGTCTCAAGCATGTGGCTCTCAGACATGTACCTGAAGCTAATTTAGAGGGCTATAAGAGTTACTTGCATTGTTGTTTTAGGGCCCAAAAAAGGTCATCTGATAGGAGTTTCGGGCTAGTTTATACTTATGTTGCGACTTTGACCAAATCGCTCTGTGCCTTTTGACGATGTTTTTCATGTTTGAGTGTGATTCTATCTAGAGATTCCATGTATAACGGCTTTGACTAAAAAGCGTGTCAACAGTTTGCCCCATAGAACATATGTTGTTGGTTGAAGGAGGATGTGTTCTGGATAATCCAAGAAATCTAGGGCTATGTCGGGCCTGTCAAGTGCAAGTATAATCCTACGAAGAAAAACAGGCAAACATATGTGTCAAATCCTGACAGCTTTGCTTAACCTTTCCAAGCATAAGCCATGCTTAGGCATCCAATTGAGTACAAACCATACTCAAGAAACGCTCAAATCATCCTGCTAAGTCCTTGCGAGGGACCTAACCTTTCAGGCATAATCCATACCTAAAAGTTCAAACTGAGCATAATCCATACTTGGGTTTCCAATCTGAGTACCATCCATACTCATATCCAAAGAGAGCTATACTTTCCACAGCCTGATAAGATAGTCCAACCCTAGGCATGATCCACATCTAGTGTTCAGACATAAGTACAAGCCATACTTTAATCGAGATTGAGGATCTTGCCAAATCCTAACAAGATACTTAAATCCACCAAACATAATCCATGCTTGGAAATCCCTTCCTTATTCAATTCGAAATACAAAACCAAATCAAATCCTAATTGCTATGTCATCGAATCCATAACAAGCTTTGGGGCTACATCATAACCTTGCACATGTGTACTCCGTCTTGGCTAATAGGAAAACCTAATGAAAGCAAAAACAAATCTTAAAGCATAAGAAATGCAGAAAATGAAAGTTGATCTCATCCAGATCAGTTGATGATGATCTCACGAGAGCTCGATCTAGGACCGTTTCCATTCCTTGGAGCAGGAGGTGGCAGCGCATGCGCAAGCGCTGCAGGTTGTTTCACATACTCGGGTAGCTCTCCACGTCTACCCCATTCCTTAATCAGATCTCATAAGTGCCTGCAGTCATTTGTGTCATGACCGTCGATTTCATGAAAGATGTAATGTTTTCTGAAATTGTGTTCCTTTTGTGATGGCTCCCTTCTGGGAGGCCTTGGGTAGGAGATGGCGCCCCCGTATCCATGTAAATGTCACTCAAGTATGAATTGAGTTCAATGTACGTTTAATATCGAGGCCGTCTCTGGGGATGAGAATTTTGTCCATCGTTAGCAGCAGCTTTTCGTTTGCCCCTATCATTGCCATTTCTAGATTCAGACGGTGCTCCATCTTTAAGCATTTTGACATCGAGGATAGCCTTCTCGGTTTTTGCGTCTTCCTCACTCAAGAATCTATCGGCTTAAAAATAGAATTCGCCGAGATCTTGCGGTGGGTCTCGATGCAAAGATGTTTTGAAGTCCGATGTGTCCAGAACACCGGATACTGCTGCCATCAGCACCATACATGGTTCAGGTCTATCCACAGATGCTACTGCAACATTGAATCTTTCTAGGAATGAGCGCAGAGTTTCTTCAGGCCTCTGGTTGATTCGAGTTAGTGACATGACGTTCTTGGATCGAGCAATGCAGACCCGAAACTATTCGATGAAACGAGTAACCAACGTGTTTCCAATATTGATCGATTCCGGAGCTAGCTGTCGAATCCACATAGCAGTTATATCAGTCAGAAAGAGAGGAAAGCACTTTGCCATGACGTTTTCCGATGCCAATAGGACTTCCATATGTCGTTTGTAGTGCATCAGATGCACAGTAGGATCTGTCCATCCGTTGCAAGGTTCCAAAACCGAGAGTTTGAAGTCTGGAGGGTTGTGGGATTTCCTGGTCTCATGTGTGAATGGAGTGTGATTGACATCATCCACGTCATTTTGAGAAGTACAGCCTCTCGAGAGGTGCTGAATCAGATCCGCTAGTCGATTGCTTTCGAAAAGTTGTTGTAGACTGCCTAAATCAGTGCTGGTTCCCCCAGCGTGGTGAGCAAGAGAATGAGGAATCTGCTGGTGAGCCATTATTAGGCGGTTGCGGACCCTGGGTCGAGGGACCCGATCCGATCTAGACTTGGGCCTCAGTCACAAGCTGCCTTCTGTTGCTGTTGAGTTGAAGTAGGTGCCTTGGTGTCCATATGAACCGGAGCTGAAGAGGGTCAAGCCTAACCATGTCCAAGAGAGAGGGTTGGCCACGAGCATAATTGTTGGCGGGTCGCAGGTCACTGAGCTCGACCCGACCCGATTGTGGTGGCTTATGCGAACTGTTCAGTGGTTCTATTTCCAGCAAGTTGAACGTTGCTCGACCTTCCATCCATCTGAGCGAAGAATCCGTTGATCGTCTCCTGTTGCTTCCTGAGGAGATCATCCTGCCTTGCCATCTGGCTCTTCAATTCAGCGATGATGTGTCCATGTGATCTTTGGTCAGGTATGTTGCTGGATTTCCATGATAGGATGCCCCCTGACTATCCTCGTTCCTCGCACCTTCTGATTCGACGTCCTCAGCATAAGAGGAAGTTCTAATTTTTCTTCCTTTTGATTCCCATTGACCCAATAGCCAAATATGTTTCCTTTCAAGCTAGAAGTTGAAATTGTCGTGTGTCCCCTTCCTGGCGCGCCAAAATGTTAGACCAAATTTTGGTACTAACACCCAAATGCCGTGTGAAATCCTCACAATCACAGATCACGAATCATGGAATGCAAAAAATAGTAAATGGTAGGAGACACACGAAGTTTTTATAGTTGGTTCAGCTCAAACCAAGCCTATGTCCACTTTATCACTTCTTAAATCCTAAGATGTTACAAGTACAATTCTGTCGGTTTATACACGAAATCCTTGTGTTTACAATGAAAAGAGGTAAGAAATTAGAAGATTACACACGAAATCCTCATGTTATATTGTGGAGTTTGACATCTCAGTTGAGCAATGGTCTTGCGTAGAACAATGGTGATGTTGTGAGGAGTTAGTGCCAAAAGCCCCTTCATAATGCCTTCGAATGGTGTATTTATAGACATTTTTTGGTACCGGCTCACGGGACATGTGGAACGCATCCCAAAAATCTCGAAATGAGGTGGAAAACCTGGAGAAATGCTATCCAAGTCGTTTCACGCCATGAGTAAGTTGATCTAGGTCTGTTGGAGTAAAAATATCCCAAAGAGCAGGGCAAAGTCCATGTGTAGCTGCTTCTTCCAGGCAGTTCGCGGTTCGTGGTCTCCAGGCGACTCACCGGTGTCTAGGCGGTTCGTGAGGCCCAGGCGGCTCGCGGGTGTCCAGGTGTTTCGTGAGGTCCAGGCGGTTCGTGGACATGTTCAAGAGTCGCATGCGCAAGACCCGGAGCGGCTCTCAGACATGTTCGAGGGTCGCATGCTCATGACCCGGAGCGGCTCTTAGACATGTTCGAGACCGCATGCTCGAGACCCGAACTGGGTCTCAGACATGTTCGAGAGCCGCATGCTCGAGAACCGGAGTGGCTATCAGACATGTTCGAGAGCCGCATGCTCGTGACCCGGAGCGGCTCTTATATATCTCACACAATCATCAAAAGGATTTCAAAACTTCATGCATGCTTTTTGCAAAATGAAGTTACCATAAGACCCGCATCCCATCACACAATGCAAACACATACCATTACGAGCTAGTTTTGCCTTATGATAACCAAATATGCTTGGTACGTGAAAATCGTTTGATATTATCATTAATGTCTATCTTTGGAAACCCTTTCAAAATAAATGTATGAATCTTAGCAGACGAAGGTACCCATATATTACGTCTACAGAGTACAACTAAAAACCGCAAAGGTCCTTATTGATAATTGGATTTCCATCATGTTGGTTCCTGATTCAAAAGATCTATAATGGAGGTGTGTATCTCAACAGTTTAATCCAAGCATCGAATTTAAGTGCACAGTAATACACGTCCACACTTCACTTCGAGAATCAAATATCAAGCCCAAGGGATTTACTCCTAGCTCGGAACACTACTATACTCTATCCACATTATTCATGGTGCTACCATTGCCTAAAACATCTCGGTCGACCGAATCCACTCATAACTCGGAAGTTGTTCATTCTCAAATTGAAAGTCTTGCTGATCTGACGATTGATTTACCATCATATCGGGTTGTGAGGCTTTCAAGTCACGTCACACACAAAACTATGCCATATCAAACATGCTTTGATCATCAGCTACTCAGCAATTAGTATGCCCTACTGCCATTCCACAATACATAATTGGTTATCATCAACCACATTACCTTTAAGTTCGTACATCTCAAAAAAGGGTGTTAAGCTAAGAGCATAAACTCTCTGCCACCAACAGAAACATGTTTAGTAAAAATCAATCACATATTATGAAACACAATGTCAGTTACACATTTATATAAGTCCATTCTAGTTCTAAACGAAATCGAAGGCACCTTATTCCTCTTCCGATAAAGGAGAGAGACCGTTGCATATCCGGACGATCTTTAAGCAAGTCCCGTCCACTGCCACATATAACCTCGCATTGGGTGTCCAGTCCAATCGAGACATCAACAATTAATCTAAATGATGTGAAGATCTCCGTTCTTCAACCACCATCTTTAAACATCTTCAATGCTCGTCATATCGTTATTCACAATTGGTTGAAACCCGATATTTGCGAATAACTAGCGCATCTTTAAAATCAATAGATATCCAAAAATGTCATGAGTTTCATTCCATTTTGGAATATTCTTTTACTCAAATCACTCTTAACATTGGGAATTACTCCCTTAAATCTTATCAAATATTTACATACTTTAAACTCTTGTTTAAATCTTTCCTTAGAAATCATTTCAATTAATTATAAAATATCATTTCACAAATTTAACAAACCAATGTTTCTTGGCTTTATCAAGAAATTTGAACCTTACGAGAAAGTAATTTCTTGAGTCGTTATCCCATTCCCATGGAGAAAAACTGGAAGTACCCCATATCTAATTGCCCTCGTATTTCGGTGAGTTTAATTACCTTCATTAATACCATCCTTTCAATTCAATTTTGATTAAAGATTTATTAAACTCTCTAACTTATTTTTAATCTTCAAAAATCATTGTTCAATGATTGCTTTACTTGAATCTAGGGCTGAATCTTCCAAACAGTCCTTCATGATTATTCAGTCTTATCTTTATGGGAAAACATATTTACCCGCTCTTAACCCATTCATTGATCATTGATTAAGGTAGATTACTTTGTCTTTTCTTGATCATATGTCTAGCCTAAAATCGTATTTATGATTTCTTAGTCTTATCATTATGTGGAAAACACTCTTACTCAAATCTAAATCATACATTAACCATAATTATGGTTTATTACATTTAACTTGTAATGACCCAGATTTTTCATTCATTTAAATTTGAATATTTAAACATGTCTTAAATATTATATTTGAAGTACTAGTGGATTACTAATATAGAATTCATTAATAAAACGAACCTTTGAATATATAATTTTATACTTTATTTAAAACGACCTTGTAACGTCGTGGTAGCTTATAATATTAAGTTTCGAACTTCAATTGAATATACATGATCCGATATAAGTCAGAATTTTGTGAAACAAGAAATGTTTGAATCTATTAGATTATAATCTCTAATAAAACAGAAAAATCGAGATTTTATCTTATATATTGTAAGTTATGTCCAAATCAAATTTTAAAATAGTCACTGGTATCGTTTATAAACTATAACGATTTATTTAATATAATAAAAGGATTTTAATTTAATTGAATATCAAATTAATGATGAAATTTTATAGTGTTGAGTTTAAAATCCAAATTTTGTTTATCGTCAAGCTATATGGTATTTTATTTGAATATATACAATAATATTGTTTTATTATTATTGCACTGAAAAGCTTTGAATTTTTTTATATTATTTAAGCCTTAGAAATAGCCAATTTTCAAATGACCTGCGTTGTCGATGAAACGAATTTTATTAGAATATGTATAGTCGATTATTGCTGGAATTCCAGTTTGGAGCCAATCTGAGTTCTTTCGTGAGTGTGCGAAATCTAAACATGAACCGATAATTAAATTGAAATTAAAATAACGTTATTTTGCAAACGGAGTCGGATTTCCATGAAATTAGTTTCTTTGAGCCCAGAACATTAAGACGTAGCATTATGTTCATTTTCATTTTGATCAAATAACGTTTGTGATGGTACGAATATTAGATGTTCAACGAATGTTAGCAGTAAAATTCAATAACCACGTATAATAATAAACATACCAAATTAAATCAATATAAAAATAAATCCACATATGTTCCCACCTGAATTTGCACATGCTTTCTTTTCCCGGCCAACCTACCTTTTGTTTGCCTATGCCTATGTCTATGCACAAGCAATTCTACTGCTACCAACCTACCAATTTCTTTCATGCACGCACATGCTATTTCTTTTGCCTAAGCCTAAATGTGCAACCGAACATGCATTTCTTTTCCCTACTGCCTATTAAAACAAGCCTACGCATGTGCTTGGGTGTTTCCTTTTCAACCAAAGTAAACAATTCATGCTAAATCACATGAAAACAACACCTGCCTCTTCTTCCATTCCTCTACATGCCTAGGAACATTTTCTTTTCCATGCACATGGCTAGTCTGTACGTTGTGAAAGCAAGATCAAACTTATCTTTTTTTCCTTCACTATATATACATGTGTGCCCATCACCATTGTTTTTCAAACAGCTTGAAACCAAAAATATAAACACGAGATCTCTTTCAATAAATAAAACGAAAGCCACCATCCTAAAATATATTCAAAGCCTCGAACTGGCCGACGTGACTCGTGTGTGAACAATAACATTCAATTTTAGTTTGCGGGTCTGTTGTATTTGCTTGTGAGTTTAGGTGGAGAGAAGCTGGGTGAATTTGCATGGGTATTCTTTTAGTTTGGGTTACGTTGAGGTGTACAGACGTGTTGTTTTTGACTACATGCTTGAAGGGGCTTGTTTCTCTGATGGGCGTGGAGGAGATCTTGGTTCAGTCGATAGCAAGTGGTGGAGGTCGGCAAACGCTGATGGTGGTGGACGATAGTTAGATGGTTTGACGTTAATGGTGGCGCGTGAAGTTTTGGAATGACGAACAGTTTTAGCTGGGAGGGAGTCTAGGAGAGTTGAAAATAGTGACCGACAGAGGTAGAGGTCAGAGAGGAAGTGTGTAGGGGAGGTCGGCGCAGGTGGCTGGTGGCGGCGGACAGAAGCTCCGATGATTGGAAGTGGTGGATGAGGCAGCTTTTCGGTGTATGAGAATGTGAATACTAGGTTTGCAAATATGCAGGTGAAGAATATGATTTAATTGTGTTTTACCCTTTTTATATGTACCTAATTATCATTATAAGTTTCTAATCCTCCTTAAATATGCCTAATCAACCATTGAACATAAGCAGGTAGGAAAAAGTATATAACAAAATAGATTTTTTATAAATGCCTATTGATGATTTAAACGAGTCTAAACCATATCAACGGCCTGTTAATTATAAAATATAATTAATGTATATATAATATTTAATTAAAATTAATTAGTTCAAATAAAACTGTAACTTGAAATTTGTATAACGTGCCCATATGTTAACAGATTTGGACAAAATAGGGGATAATGGAATTGTCGCGACGAGAGCTTCATTCTGAAACGGATTTGGACGCGTTTGGATGTAGCTCGTATTTCAATTAAATTAAAATGCATGTTTAATTTAATTGAAAACGGTTGTTATCTCAATGAACGGAAATCGAGGTGAGTTTACTTGCTCAGTTTATCCCACTTATGTTTATATAAGTCGGGTTTTCAATGTGTGAGCTATGGTTGTTGATTTTTGATTATATATTTATGTATTGATTGAGTTGATAGGATTGAACCTTTGTTTAATTCAAACGAAAATCAAATCGTTATTTTAGCGATTGGAACCAATGCGGTAACTTACCGTATTGGTCACGTTTATATCAATATAAACGTGTTAAATAAAATAGTTGACGTAAATTGCCATTATTAAGTGTTATAGAAATCATTAGTTTTTATTAGATATTCTTATGAATGATCATATTGAGGTAACCGTGTTTATGATGCATAGGATAACAGGCTGGAGGGATCCAACTGGATTCCCCAAATATATTGTATGTTATTTATTTTCCAGTTCATTCATATATGTGAATTATTCATCCTAAATAATGTTATATCCTGATTGGATATTGATCGTTGAATTTTAAATTCAACGATCATTGTTTGTGAACCATAAATTGTATCGATTTAGTGATTCGCTGTGAATAGTCAAAAACCCAAACTATTAATATGTTAACTCGCCATCATGCGAATTCAACGTATTTAAAGTTATAAAAAATTTAAAATCTTATATTTTATTGAAAATAGAAGTTTTATTAATATTTTATAATTTATTTTGACGTTTTAATAAGTTTATAAGCATAGAAATCAGAATTTAACCTACGGTTAATATTTTAAAATAATTATTTTTGAGAAAATAATTAAGTTATATTATTAGAATAATTATATTAATCTAATAGGGAGAAGTAATTTTAATCAATTAACAAGTTAATTGAATGTTTCAAGTTGACCGAGTCAACTGTTTTAATTGAAAATAGTTATTCGATTAATTTGTTTTCAATTAATCAAATGAAAGTCAAATAGTTATTTTTAAATTAATAAGATTTCTTAGATATAGTTCACTTTTTAATTAACGACGTTTAAAATGATTTTCAACTGATAAAGTAGTTACCATTTAATAAATTCATTAAGAATTAACCGACCTACATTAGTTAAATATGAAGTGAACTACTTTGGTAATTGATGAAGTTAATTATTATTAATAATTGAGGTGATTACTTTTTAAGTAACCATGCCTTTAATTAGGTTTTGTAATGTAATCAAATTAGATATAAAAAGATTCATGAATGGATTTTCTTTAATAAAATCTGAATTTTATAACGGAGATTACAAAAAGGGAATTTCAAGTCAATGAGATAGTTTGAAATACATGTTTACTTAAGTAAGAAGAATCGAGAAGGAAAAGAGAGATTGGCAAGAATGCGAGGAAATATGATTACAAGGGATTTTACATAAAAACAAAGTTTTTAAGTGAAGTTTTAAAGTTAGGTATTTAAATGAGATATCAAATGATTTTAAGTAATGGATTAAAAAATAACTTCTGTAATAAAATAAATTGTTTAAAAATGATTTAAGAATAAGAACTTGTATTTTGTGAGTATTTATAAAATGAGTTAAATAAAGGGTATTATAAGTGGAAGTGAATCTTTAAAGCATGTCAATGGTTTGTTTACCATATTTTGATTTAAGTATTAAATGGTACTTTTAGATATCAAAATTAATATCAATTTTAAAGTTACAAACTTTTATCTATCTTAAGATAAGAACGATGTTGATCAAGGTCTGAGAGGTAAGTAAAATACCCCAACTTGAACGGCTTCGCCATTATCTAGAGATGGTATCAATTTGTAATGGTATAAGAAGTAAAAAGAATATTTTATGGATATATTTAAAATTACTTCCAAAGTAAGAGAAACAAGAGGAATTTTGAGAACACACACACACACACACACATATATATATATATATATATATATATATATATATCCAAAGTAAAGGAAATGTATAAAGGGATTTGAGAATAAAAGGGAATTGGGTATATATAACGATATTTTCCAAGATAAAGGAAATAAAAGAGATCTTGTGAAATATAACAATACTTTGAGGTTAAGGAGACGAGTTTTAAAAGATGGATTTCACTTAAAAAGAAATAGGATTAGTAACTGTTCTCGAGTAATGAAGACTAAAGAGATTTGTTGAGATAAGTTACAAAATCGATTTAATATTGCTAAAATGAAATTAAATGATTAGTTTTTAAATGAAAGGCCTGAGCTGTTGAAGTACTAATCTATACTGTATGGAGTTGGTAGTTAAAACCCTGACTATCAGCGAATGTGTTTGGACCTTTGACGAGTTATTTTGAAAAGACCGGGATGGGGACTAGACCCAAAACCACTTTGGATCAACTACACATTCGAAATGAATTTTCAAAGATACTCATAAAGATGGAGCAATGAAGACCGTGGATCTTCGTGAGCAGAAGAACTACTCGCTAGGTTTCTCTGACTTGCAATGAGAGTCATTTCAACAGTGATTCTATCGTGATTGAAATCTTCGGATTGCAAGGACTACTCGCTACTGATCCTGTGGGAGATTACTATACATGATGCATTAGGAGGTTGTCTTCGGTTCATCCTATTCCTTGATGACTTGTATGGACGAATGTCTGACAGAGTATTTCTTAAGGATCATGTATGTTGATTTTTACAAATATACCAAGTTTGGTGGCGAAGAAGGAAACTTCTTTTAGCTTAACACTCAGATTACATTTGTGGACGTCAATTAGCGGTTTTGTGGATCTGATGATTTGAGATGTTCTATAAAAGGTAATCGTAATCATAAGCCTTATCAACTGGAAAATGACATAAATCGGGCAAGCAGTATGGCTATGTGGGTTATTCCCATTAAGGTATGTTTCACCATTTAGAGGAAATTCATTTGTAACTTCTATCACTTTTTTCATCGGATAAAGGTTATGTTGGCCCAACCGTGACAGACATATATTCGATACACTCAAGTTGAATGAGTGGTTGGTCATGTGTGGTCGGGTTGCAAGATATTCATGTTGAACCCCTAGTGTATTGTCTCTAGAGGTACAATATTGGAAGGTGGTCCCATACCTTGTCATGTTGGAAATCCAATCTCCAACAAGCTCCATGCGGTTTTTGATTATATACTAAGTATGTGAATGTGAGATGCAAGCATTTTGTTAGATGATTATTTTTTGTGATTTGATAGACTTTATTATAATATCACCAAATTTTGATATCAAAAGTATTTAGGTTATCGTAAAGTAAAAATCGTCTGTATTTATGTGTGGGCTAGTCTTACGATTGTCCTTTTATTTCAAAAAGAATTTTGACTTTAAATCGGGTGGTTGATAACTATAAAATTGGTGAGTTTTCTTACGATGGTTCACCAAACTGATCCGTGGCATTTGCAATGCCTGGGTAAAACCGAGTTTTATAGGTTCAGGATGGAATGCGATGAACTTCAGAAGATGAGCTGGAGGAGATCAGACGTGTAACAACCTATAAATTTTGACGCTCGAATTTCAACAATAATACATAAACCCGTATTACTCGCCAAAACTCAAGTATCGAAATACATATTGTTAATAGAAAGAAATTAGAGGATGAGAAGTATAAAGAAAAAAAAAATTAGAATAGAATAAAGGAAGAAGAATATCACATCAGAACCTCACAGTGGAATGGATAAAATATAATATTTCAATTTAACTTTTTAAAAGAACAATCTCTGTATATACATACCATTTATCATAGTACACGTACATCAGTCACAGTGGAATTAAACTTTATATAACTTATGATGAAGCCTCCTTCTTCCAGCTCCTGAACTCCAAGCAGAACCAAACCTGTAAATATACTCAGTCTGACCCAAGCACATTTGAAGCAAAGTAAAATTCACCCAGATCAGTCTGTAATACTTTCAGTGGTAAATTCACAGCACAAACAACTTGTTTAACTTTAGAAATACTTTTTGAAAGAAGGATAATAGTAAGAACAACCCACACATAAATATGGACGGTTTTGAACTTACTATAACCTAAAACACTTCTGATATAAAATCAAGTGATATTATAATAGTGTCTATCAAATCATATATAAATAACCATCTGGTAGAATGCTTGCATCTTACGCTCTGCATATTTATTATATAATCAAAAACCGCAAGGCGATTATTGGAGAATGGATTCCAACTATGACAAGGTATGGGACCACCTTCTGATCAGTGTACTCTAGAGGGGATACAGTGGGGTTCAGCAAGAACATGTTCCAACCCGGCCACACATGACCGACCACTCATTTAGCTTGAGTGTATCGAATATATTGTCACCCATTACAGTTTTTAGGGCCCACCATACATCCGCAGAGATATAGAAATGAAATAAGAACAAACATGAATTTTCTCTAGATAGTGACAATATACCCTGCATGGCAATGACTCACCTAGCCATGATGCCTGCTCGATTTTTGTCATTTCCCGGTTGATGACGCTTGAGGTCACGTTTACCTTTCAGAATATCACATCATCATTTCTTTGAACACCACATCGTCAGATTTGTCAAACCACTAATTGACGTCTACAAATATACTTTGGGTGTTAAGCAAGAGAATTTCTCCGTCACCAAACTTGGTATATTTGAAAGAATCAATCGTACGTGATTATTTGGAAATACTCTGTCAGACATTCGTCCATACAAGTCATCCAAGAACAGGATGAACCGGAGGCACCCTACTACTGCATCCTACATAGGAATCACTGTAACACCCGGAATTTTTAACGACATTAAAGAGAATAAATTAAATAATAATTAGTTTAATATTCAGAATTAGAGGAAATAGACTACACAATTGCATCCATCTCGAAATTCTGGTCAACATAGACATTTGCTTTGCGTGAAACGGACACCGTATGAAGAGCTTACGAGGGTTTTAAGTTTGTATACACAAAGAAATATTTTATATATACGCACGAGTCAGAGGTGAGTCAGAGATGAGTCAGAGTTCTATCCAGAGGATTCAAATTTGAAAAAAATCCTCTGAGCGGCAAAATTTCCGCTCTAGGGGGTCGACCTCCCTAGAGGGTTGTCAACCTAGGGTCGACCCACCCATAGGGGTGTCGACACCCCTGGGGCTGACATGGCACTCGGTTTTAGGGGGTCTGGCAGCTATATATATGTGTGTTCTATTCTCTTATTTTCTTCATTGGAAATCATGGAGGCCATATGTTGTTGGAGTGCGAACTGAACCATCTTCTACAACAACATATTTTACAAATCCAATTTAGAAATTCCAGATCCATTCTTTCTTCAATTCTCTAAACCTAACGTTGTGAGTTTCTAGATTAATTTCAGGCTTAGATAAATGAAAGTAAATTGTGAAAGACTATGACTTAGATATGTTATAAAGTATGATTCTATGCAAGTATTAAATCATATACTATGTCACGATAGATCTAATTCCTTAGACCTAATATAGTTGTGATTATTCTATTATGTTGTCTGTGTGGATATGAACTTGAAACTGTATTATAGTGAATGTACATCTATTGGACAGTTGTAACATTGGCTTGATCTAGTTCTTTATGTAAATCATCATTCACCTGTTATGTTGTGATTAGTTCAAATATGTTGTAAACTCGACATGTGAAGCCAATTTTAGATCTAAACCTGTTTGTTATGTCATCCTAATTATGCTTGATCTAAATAGTTGGACTAGATATCATTATGTTGCTTTTACATCATAGTTGCCACAAGTTCATTAGTTTTAAGTCCACCTTGTTATGATGAAAATTACATGTCCACTCACTTTGTTATCATGTTAAGTTTATGTGTATGCCAAGACATGTTGAAAAACTATCATACTTTGTCATATTCCCTTTTTCATTGTTGTGGCTAGGCTATTTATAGCCTAGATGCCGCCAAAATACGTGCGAACACGTTAGTTAAGAAACGGGGAAAAAAGGGTTTATTATTGGCATAGTTTATGTAATATTGGACATAAAATTCAAATAGGGAAACATAAAAACAATTACCTATAATAACATAGGTAGATTTGGATTAATCTGGAATGGTTAGTAATTTACAATTAGGAATTGTAAATTGTACTTATGGCACAAGGTTAGGTTACATTAGTGGTGGAATTCTGCCCGGACCTGACTGGCATATCCAGCAGCCACTAATGTTGAACCTAATGTAGGAGGTCTAAGTACGCAAATACGATTCAGACTAAGACACGAGGTTAGGCCCAACTTTGGAATAAGACTGCCCGGACCCGACCGGCATATCCAGCATCCACATGTTGTTGGCCTAATGTAGGAGGTCTAGCCCATTGTAAAACCATAAATGGAAATGGAAAAGAATTGGACTACTTAACCTAATCTAATCCATAAAGATTGTATGACTATGAACTTAAGTTAGGGTTAAGTAAAATTGGATGGGTAGTGGGTGGGTTAAGTAAATTAGAGAGAGTGGGTAATATTTACATATAGGCCTACGAACTTAACCCAATAGGTTTATGTAATTAAAGACCTAATGGTATACATAACCGATGGAAAATATTGTGAAGTTATGCAATTAAAGACACCCTTTAGGTTAAGCATAACTGACATAGGGCTATGTAATTAAAGACACTTAAGGGTATACATAGTTAGTGAGAAACCTACTGGGGGATACAAGACAAAGGGTAGAGCTTGTATCATATTGTGTGGGACCCATTTTAGTCAGTAACTCGGAGTAGGTATCAAATAAAGAACTCTGTACTAGGCGGAGAAAGGGGCACGCTTACTGGTTGATTGTAAGAGATCCAAACGAGATGGATGGTGTGGGCAGCGCAAACAGACCGGGGACATGTGCGTGCATGGGTCGGGCAGAGGGGGCTAAGACGACCATGACACCAGTAGATATGGTTGTGCACACTTTAGGTTGCCACTTTAGGAAGTGATATCACCTACTGTGGGGCCAGCACAGGATATCTACAGGGTAGGGAGTCGATCGATTAGGGTAGTGGTTAGGGTACACTCGGATGTATGCCTTAAGTGTACCAACTTATAGCGGAAGGGATCATCTCATTTTAGTTATACTAGTAATAATGCAGAGTAATCATTAGTGAAGCATTCACACCGTATATTGCTTATCTTGTCACACCTGCCATTTATGTAGTGATCTCTCTTATCCACTTTATATGCCTACCATGTTGCTTTTATTTATCTACTGGCTAAAAGTAACTAGACTCGCCAGACTTTATGCTGACCCTGTTGTTTCTCCTTCTTTCTTCTGTTCCCCCTGGCTCTCAGGGAGGAAACACACAGACTTAATCAGGAATCAGATATCATCTTGCTAAGAACTACTTTTGAAGTATGACTCAAGTTCTTGTCTCTACTATGGCTTAACTCTTTTAATTGGGGAATTATGCTTTTTATTTACTTATGTACTCTGATGAAGTAAGATAGAAGTTATTTTATTGTAATGGTTTTTGTGACTTATGAAATTGTGGACTACGGTATTATGTTTTATGGTTGAAATAAAAATTTAAATTTTCCGTTGTTGCCTTATTTATATCTGTATTGTAATTATTTTGTGTCTTTTTACCTAAACGCTTCACAAAACTTAATGCATTCCCTTAGTGAGTGACATTAACGCATGTGGGGTGTCTCACTTGGTATCAAAGCTAAAGGTTACCAGATTAGATAAAAGTTTTTGGAAACTATTTTCAAAAAGGTTTTAAAAGAAAGCATTTTCAAAAAGAAAAGCTTGTTTTGAAAAACATTCCCCAAAAAGCCATATGTAGTATACTTCGGTCCTTTATCTAAATTTCTTCCTTTTTCCCTTTTTCAGCATGTCCGGGGAACAAAACATCCCTAATATCTCGGAGGAAGTCACAATACCCAGATGGTTCCATAGGTATTTGGAGGCCACGGCGCCTGCCGAAGGCCAAGAAAACGTTCCTTCCCCAGCTGCACCGGTCATTCCTCCTCCTTCTCCCCCTCCAAGAGCTGATAACTTTGCCAAGATCTGCAAAGATTTTCGGGCTACGGGAGGAAGGCCATTCCATGGGAATGAGACATTTGTAGAAGCTCAGAATTGGCTTAAGGAGATAGAGATCTTATTCATAATCTTTGAAGTGGAGGACCGAAGAAAAAATCAATTGCATGCTTTGTTGTTAAAGGACGAAGCCTCATTTTGGTAGAAAGTCACCTAATCTGGACGTCCGGTGGAAACTTGGGAAGACTTTAGACAGGGGTTCGAAATGAACTTTCTTTCCCAAGCGAAGAGAAGCATACAGATGGAGAGGTTCTTAACACTCAAACAAGGAAATTTAACGGTAAAGGAGTATGTGAACAAGTTCAACCAGCTAGCAAGGTTCGGGTTAAAGTTGGTGGATACACCACACAAATAGGCTTTACGGTTTGCTAAAGGGCTGAATGAGCCTCTGCATGGTTTAGCCATGTCACATATTCCAATGGGGGCCACTTTTAAAAAGCTTGTTGATATGGCCCTAATGCATGAGGAGGACAAGGGAGAGAAGAAGGAAGCGAAGGCTGAGGGGACATCGCAGAATAAAAAGGTGTGACCCAAGAAGAGGCAGCAACAGCAGAAGAAAGGAAGGAAAGATGACAATGGCAGGGATAAGAGAAAGTGTCACAATTGTGGAAAGGAGGGTCACTTGATCAATGATTGTAAAAGATGTAAGGCCAATTGCTTTAATTGCGGAGAGGTCGAAAACTTCTCTAAAGAGTGCTCGAAGAAACAGGGATCGTAGGGACAAGGGCAAAGAGCGGGGACTTATGGAGGGCAGGTGCATGCTTTCGATATAAGTTCTCCTGAAAGAGGTAGAAAAATTTCCGTAGAAAGTTTAGTTTCTCTTTCAAACCATCCAGGTAGAGTACTTTTTGATTCTAGTGCTTCACACTCGTTTATATCTAGTTCTGTGGTTGAATCTCTGCACTTAATTACTAGTATGGTAGTAGATCCCATAGTTGTTTCAAACCCTATTAGTGGTTCGGCTCATATATCAATGATTTGTCGGGGTTTGAAAATATCTGTGTTAGGCGTCGAGTTTGAATGCGATGCGTATGTGCTCAGGTTTATGGGCTATGGTTTGATTCTAGGAATGGATTGGCTTACCACGTATGGGGCCTTTTGGATTGTGAGAGGAGGGTTGTTAGACTCCTGACTTGTCATGGGAAGACCCTCGAAGTTTCTTGTAACCCTCAAGGGTCTGTTATGCTTAGCTTCCTAGAGCCTCTAGATTCATTTATAGATGATTTGCAATTTGTTCCGGTTGTTCGATATTATTCCGATGTTTTTAATGAGGTACAGGTTTTACCTACAAGGCGCAAGATCGACTTCCGCATATATCTGGTGGAAAATGCAAAGCCAGTTGAATTACCAATGCGCCACATTGATCCAAGGAAAAGGAGGGAGCTGAGTAAGCAAGTAGGGGTGCTACTTGAAAAAGGGTTTATTAGACGAATCATATCTGAGTGGGGTGCTCCAGTAGTATTCACAACTAAAGAAGATGGTTTGCTTCGTTTGTGTGTTGACTATAGAGAGTTAAATAAGCTCACCAAAAAGAATAGGCACCCAGTTCCGAGGATTGATGATTTATTTGATCAGCTAGTTGGTGCCTTGGTATTTTCTCAGTTGGACTTGGCTAAGGGGTTCCATCAGTTGAGGGTTGCTGAGGACAGCATAGATAAGACTACTTTCAGGACTCTGAACGGTTTCTTTGAATGGCTAGTTATGCCTTTTGGGTTGACAAATGCACCCATCTATTTTGTTGATTTAATGAGTATTGTGTTTCGGGAATTCCTAAACAAATTTATCGTAGTCTTCATTGATGACATTTTGATCTTCTCCAAGAATGAAGAAGAACATGCCCAGCATTTGGGAAAAGTTTTGAAAACTCTCTGTGACCATCAGCTAAAAGCAAAGTTCTCCAAATGCCATTTCTGGAGAAAGGAGGTGACATTCTTGGGGCATATAGTCCCCAAAGAAGGGATAGCTGTAGATCCCGCGAAGCTGGTTGTAGTACAAGATTGACATATTCCTAAAAATGCAACTGAGGTGAGAAGCTTTCTTGGGTTGGCAGGTTATTATAGAAAGTTCGTTATGGACTTCGCGAAGATATCAGCCCCTCTCACCAGGCTAACAAAGAAGAATTTGGAATTTTCATGGGATATGGACCGTGACGTTGCTTTCCAACGACTAAAAAGGGCTCTGACAACAGCCCTAGTCTTGACCTTGCCCGATGGGAGTAAAGTGTTTACTGTTTACACTAATGCCTACGGTACAGGGCTTGGCGCGGTTCTGATGCAAGAAAGGAAAGTAATATGTTATGGGGGTAGACAGTTGAGAGTTCATGAGAAGAACTACCCCACCCACGATCTAGAGCTAGCCGCCATAGTATTCGCATTAAAGACGTGGCATCACTATTTACTTGGAGAAAAGTTTGAGTTATACACCAATCATAAATCTCTCAAGTATCTATTCTCACATAAGTATCTCAACTTAAGGCAACAACGGTGGATGGAGTTCTTAGCTTCATATGATTTTGAAATTGCTTATACCCTGGCAAGGATAATGTGGTAGCAGACGCACTAAGTAAGCAGAGGGTGGCCCTAAGTCCTCTATTTGTTGAAAGAAAGAACTTGAAGTTCATATCAGCTTTTGATTTTAGACCCTACATCGAGGTTTTGCCTGATTTATTTGCATCCTTGGAGATACGACCGATTCTTGTGGATTAGATAGGAGCTTCGCAACAAGGTGTCCCACAGATTCTGGACATCATGGATAAGCTCAGAAGAGGGGAGACTTCTAGTCACCTCAGTGGGTATGCCATAGATGAAAAGGGGTGGTTGCGACAAGATGGAAGGCTTTGTGTTCCTCAAACTGGAAGCTTGATAACGGAAGTCCTAGAAGAAGCTGACCATTATAAGATGACCATTCATCCAGGCGGTGATAAAATGTACAGGGACATGAAGAGGGTTTTCTTTTGGGCTAGGATGAAGATGGATGTGGCCGAATTTGTTTCTCAATGTTTAGTTTGCCAAAAAGTCAAAGCTGAGCAAAAGAAGCCCGGTGGATTACTTCATCCGTTGGAGGTTCAGCAGTGGAAATGGGAGAGCGTCTCTATGGATTTCATAAATGGTTTGCCTAGATCAAAGAAAGGTAATACCAGTATTTGGGTGATAGTGGATAGACTCACTAAGAGTGCTCACTTTATTCCAGTTAAGAGTAAGAGGATGGCATCATGGTTGGCAGCAATTTATGTCCGAGTGATAGCTCGTCTTCACGGAGTACCTTCCAGAATCGTGAGCGATCATGACCCCATCTTTACCAGCGAATTTTGGAGGAGCTTACAAGAAGCATTAGGTACACAGTTGCGTTTGAGCACCACTTATCATCCTCAAACTGATGGGCAGATGAAGAGGGTGAACAGAATTCTAGAAGATCTTTTAAGGCTGTGTATCCTTAACTTCGGAAGGACTTGGGAAGAGCATCTTCCTTTAGTAGAGTTTGCCTATAATAACAGCTATTAGGCTAGCATCAACATGGCACCCTTCGAAGCATTGTACGGACGACCCTGTAAATCGCCAACTTGTTGGTGGAAATCTACAGAAAGATTATTGCTTGGACTTGATATGGTTAGAGAAACGTCCAAAAAGATTGACCTTATTCGACGGCGGATGAAGACAGCTCAAGATAGGCAGAAGTCCTATGCAGACAAGAGAAGGAATGACATCGAATTTGAAGTGAGAGACTTAGTTTTTATCAAAGTATCACCTCTGAGGAATGTGGTTCGCTTCGGATCAGTAGGGAAGTTGGCACCTAGGTTTGTGGGACCATTCCCCATAACCGAGAGGATTGGCCAAATGGCCTACAGAGTAAAGCTCCCAGAATATATATCTGGTGTTCATGATGTTTTCCATGTCTCTCATCTACGGAAGTGCCTGCATTACACTGCAGAAGTTGTTGAGCTGAGCATGTCGGAAGAAGTCAAAGTGGAACGGGAGGCGATAGTCAGATGAGTCCCTACATGTATTCTTGGGTCAGAAGTTAAGAAGATGCGCAATAAGGAAATCAAGTTGCTAAAGGTTCAATGGGGAGATAACCCAGAAGATGCGACTTGGGAGACCAAAGATAAGATTCATGCTTCGTACCCTTTTCTTTTCGAGGGTATGTTCTTAACTCCTTTTCCTAATTGGTGCTTGTTTCTGTCAATAGAGTATATCTTATCCATAGTATTTCCGACCTTTAGATAGGAATCCTATGGGTGTAAACTTGTGTTTGAAACATGTTATGATTTATGGATGCAAGTGGATGCAAGTGTTTGCTAGTGGTTGCCTGTGGATGCATATACACACACATTAGGCATTAAGATCGGCTCAATCACTTTCATATTGCATATGGATGTGTGTGCATTTTCTTTTCAAGATGAAAATGGATGAAATGGCACATTGATGTTGCATTTGGACGAATGGGTGTGCACATATATAGAATTTATATGATACAATAGGTTTATTTGCATACATATTGGATTCATAGCACTAACATACATTGCATTAAGGAGGTCAACTGAATTAGTAGACCGCCTGATCTTCGCATTAGTGTTGGGACTTATACACATACCTTTGAATATATTCTTATAAGCATTAGAAATCTTTAAGGACAATGGATGTCAGTGATTGGTGGATGAGTAGATGGATGATGGAAGGTAGGATATGCATTCTTCTCGACTTAGAGATTTCGGGACGAAATCCTTGGAGTTGGGGAGAATGTAACACCCCGAATTTTTAACGACATTAAGGAGAATAAATTAGGTAATAATTAGTTTAATATTAAGAATTAGAAGAAACGGACTGCACCATTGCGTCCGTCTCAACATTTTGGTCAAGATAGATATTTGGTTTGCGTAAAACGAACACTGTATGAAGAAGTTACGAGGGTTTTAAGTTTGTATACGCAAAGAAATATTTTATATATACGCTTGAGTTTGAGGTGAGTCACAGATGAGTCAGAATTCTATCCAGAGGATTCAAATTCAAAAAATTCCTCTGAGCAGCAAAATTCCCGCTCTAGGGGGTCGACCCCTCAAGAGGGGTGTCGACCCACCCACTGGGTTGTCGACACCCCTAGGGCTGACATGACACTCGGTTTCAGGGGGTTTGGCAGCTATATATATTTTTCCTGTTGTCCTATTTTCTTCATTGGAAATCATGGAGGCCATATGCTGCTGGAGTGCGAAATAAACCGTCTTCTACAATAACATATTTTACAAATCCAATTCAGAAATTCAAGATCCGTTCTTTCTTCAATTCTCTAAACCTAACACTATGAGTTTCTAGATTACTTTTAGGTTTAGATAAATGAATGTAAATTGTGAAAGACTATGACTTGGATATGTTGTAAAATATGATTATATGCAAGTGTTAAATCATATACTATGTCATGATATATCTAATTCCCTAGATCTAATACAGTTATGATTATTTTATTATGTTGTCTATGTGGATCTGAACTTGTAACTATATTATAGTGAATGTACATCTATTGGACAGTTGTAACATTGGCTAGATCTAGTTCTTTATGTAAATCACCTTTCACCTGTCATGTTGTGATTAGTTTAAATATGTTGTAAACTTGACATGTGGAGCCATTTTTAGATCTAAACATGTTGCTATGTCACCCTAATTATGCTATATCTAAATAGTTGGACTAGATCTCATTATGTTGCTTTTACAACGTAGTTTCCACAAATTCATCAGTTTTATGTCCACCTTGTTATGATGAAAATTACATGTCCACTCACCTTGTTATCATGTTAAGTTTATGTGTATGCCAAGACATATTGAAAAACTATCATCCTTTGTCATATTCCCTTTTTCATTGTTGTGGGTAGGCTACTTTATAGCCTAGATGCCGCCAAAATACGTGCGAATACGTTAGCTAAGAAACGGGGAAAAGGGGGTTTATTATTGGCAAAGTTTATGTAATATTGGACATACAATTCAAATAGGGAAACATAAAAACAATTACCTATAATGACATAGGTAGATTTGGATTAATCTGGAATGGTTAGTAATTTACAATTAGGAATTGTAAATTGTACTTATGGCACGAGGTTAGGTTACATTAGTGGTGGAATTCTGCCTGGACCTGACTGGCATATCCAGTAGCCACTAATGTTGAACCTAATATGGGAGGTCTAAGTATGCAAATACGAATTGGACTAAGACACGAGGTTAGGCCCAACTATGGAATAAGACTGCCCTGACCCGACCGACATATCCAGCATCCACATGTTGTTGGCCTAATGCGGGAGGTCTAGCCCACTATAAAACCATAAATGGACATGGTAAAGACTTGGACTACTTAACCTAATCTAATCCATAAATATTGTATGACTATGAACTTAAGTTAGGGTTAAGTAAAATTGGATGGGTAGTGGGTGGGTTAAGTAAATTAGAGGGAGTGGGGTAATATTTACATATAGGCCCACGAACTTAACCCAATAGGTTTATGTAATTAAAGAAACCTAATGGTATACATAACCGATGGAAAAAATTGTAAAGTTATGCAATTAAAGACACCCTTTAGGTTAAGCATAACTGATATAGGGCTATGTAATTAAAGACACCTAAGGGTATACATACTCAGTGTAAAACCTAGTGGGGGATACAAGACAAAGGGAAGAGCTTTTATCATATTGTTTGGACCCATTTCAGTCAGTAACCCAGAGTAGGTATCAAATAAAGAACTCCGTACTAGGAGGAGAAAGGGGAACGTTTACTGATTGATTGAAAGAGATCCAAACGAGACGGATGGTGTGGGCGACACAAACCGACTGGGGACATGTGCATGCATGGGCTGGGCAGAGGGGGCTAAGATGACCATGACACTAGTATATATGATTGTGCACACTTTGGGTTGCCACTTTAGGAAGTGGTACCTCCTACTGTGGGGCCTGCACAAGATATCTACAGGGTAGGGAGATGATCGATTAGGGTAGTGGTTAGGGTACACTCGGATGTATGCCCTAAGTCTACCAACTTATAGCGGAAGGGATCATCTCATTTTAGTTATACTAGTAATAATGCAGAGTAATCATTAGTGAAGCATTCGCACCTTATATTGCTTACCTCGTCACACCTGCCATTTATGTAGTGATCTCTCTTATCCACTTTATATGCCTATCATGTTGCTTTTATTTATCTACTGGCTAAAAGTAACTAGTGTGACGATCCCAAAATCCGAGGGGCGGTATTAAGGATAATCATTGGAATATAACACATTAATCATCATAGTAGAGTACAGATAATAGCAAAAACAATAAATAGAATAATTTACATGAATATTACAGCGGAATCACAACATGTAACAACATCAGAATAGCACAGCGTAGGATATAACTTAGTAAATAAAAAGGGAAGTGATCAGTCATCATCGCCAGAGGCGAAATACATACATGCAGTGAGACATAATAAGGGTATCAGTCTACATCGCCGAAGGCGGTACATATACATACGAGAATAAATACTGAAAGTAAATCAGTCTGCATCGCCAGTGGCGGAATCACAATATAAGTACAATAATGGCGGAAAATGTCAAAGTCATCTCTGTGAAGTCAGCCTCGCCATGAGCCAAAATGCACTCTATGCAACAGTGCAGAGACAAAAATAACCTGTCACCTGTGAACTAGGCTGCCCGTGTGAAAATAAGGGCACCCGCGTTTGCAAAGTGAAACAAACAACGAGTCAGTCATGGGGACTGCTATGAGGAATCTATTTAACAGTTAAACAACAGTAATAAGCAAATCATAGGACCACGCCACTTTCGCGGAACGGGTTTACTCCAGTGATTGCTAGTGCATTTAAAACAAAGTAAATTCTTTTAAAACAACGCAATGCTTTTTTAAAAAGAATGAAGCCATTATAAGACTCAGGTCCCATCATACAATGCAACGCAAGCCGGAGGATAGAGTTTTCCCTTATAATGGCCAAATATGCTTGATACGTATAAAGCGAAATCATTTGATATTATTACTAGTGCATATATGTTTCAAAAACGAATAGCATCATAAATATCAATCATAGACGGCATAAGTGCCCTATACCACTATGTCGCCATACTAGTTCTACAATCGAGTCCGTTATTTCGTATTGGAAATTAGATTTCCGTCATGAGTCGAGGCAAGGGGCAAGCTCCTCTCCGCTTCGAGACATTCTAGCAAATGCCTCAGGACTACACACTCTGGGTAACCCCTAGATGCTTCAGGGCCGGTCCTCTCTTACGTTTGAGGATTAGTTATTCCTGAACACACGTTTCCCGGTCCTTACAGACCTATAATCGAGGCGCCTCGCATTCCAACAACCACATAGGTGAAAAATAGATATATATGTCAGGGCTGGTAAGTCACTGACACCACCATAGATAGAAAGAAACATCGTGCTCTCCCTGCAGTCCGTATCCCCTTTTTAACTCATACCGGGGTGTGAGGCTCGCGAATTTACGAAATACACAAAGATAGGCCACGTAGACCGTGCTTTGATCATCATCCACAAGACTTTGCTTTGCAACAGAAGCCTTGATCACAGCATCTTGGCATGCCACATAGGCAGTCCACTCCATACGATTGATTTTCATCGATATATAACCTCTGAGCTCGTACGTCTCAGAGAAGGGCGTTAAGCAAAAGAATAAATTCTCCACCGCCAAACAGATATATATTTAACAAAGATCAATCAATATAGAACAAAATCCAATGTTAGACACACAGTCCATTTACAAGTCCGTTCTCGGTCTGAACGAAACTGGAGGCGTCAAATTCCTCGTATATCCGTCCAATCAATGCATACGTTCAGACGGCTACTACTTCCGTCCCTTTCCGGTAGCTACTCCGGTCAGGAACCTCAGCAGCGCCCATCCAACCGATACGAAGATCGTCGGTCTTGAATCGTCCTTGTATTTTCCAATTCGAATCGCTCGAGAAATTATTTGAAATGAGGGTTAGCTCGGCCTTTTCAAATAATTCACGTAATTAGAATTTAAATCGATTCTTTCCATGGTTATATTATTCGACATCCATCTTTCAGTTCTTTAGTGTTATTTTCGTGTCAAGCACATACAACCATCAAATATCAAACAATTCAAGCCCAATTGGTTTATTTGCAATCTATGTTGCTTATAATATTTTATAACGATTTTTCGCCATTTTTATTTATTTAAAAATGGCCATATTTAATTAAACGACGTTTCAGGTCGTGTCGTGGCACTTGCGCTGTTTTTCCCCTAATTTGTTTTACACATATCGGAGAATCTAACCGTTGGATTTCTACAAAGTCTATATCAGTGGGAAGATATTCCCAAAGCGAACCCAATGGTTCCAATTTCGTGAAAATCCGACGGTCGGATCTTCCACACTAGTCGTTTAAAGTTACGGTTTCAAAATTCGAACTGCAGCGTCGTTATTCGATTTAATTTAATTATATTTATATATAAATATAAATGATTCTGGCGCTGTTTTTCTTCAGATTTGAAATAAACATTCCGGACAATCCAACCGTTGGATTTTTACAAGGTTGGTGCCGTTGGGAAGATATTTCCAAGGCGAACCCAGCGGTTGCGGTTTCGGGAAAATCCGATGGTCGGATTTCTAGTACTAATCGTTTCAAATTACGATTCTGAAACACGAGCTGCACGGCTTCGATTCCTTTTAATTATATTTATATTTATATATATAAATATAGTTCCTTCTATAATTCCAACTATAGTTCATTCTATATTTTCAACTATGTTTTCACTTCAAATATTTCACTAACGCCTTAATATTTCAAAAAAATTCGCCATAACCTCCTTTGTATGGGGAGGGGTTTGGAAATTTATTGGGTCGTGTTAGGTACCCAATAAATCCTAAAAAGCATTCACATATTTATAGTGATATATTCTGGTGTTTACGGGGGAGCATGTATAGATAATCACTCTAGAGAATAAATTCTCGTCACCCCGTTTCCGTGTGAAAATAAATAGTCCATGTGCCGTATCTAATAACTAGAGAGACGTGATTATTGTCAACTCCAGACCCGTGTGAGGTTTTTATTAATCTGGCGATTTATCGTTATATTTTATATAGTCCATATCAGTCATCAGTTAAACCAGTAGTATATAGTCATCGCCATAAAAGCCTCTCGCTCGTATGGTAAATTTTCCACCTCGTCACACAAGCTCCAATTGCTTATGTGGAATACGATGAAGTATGCCTATCGTCAAGAAGTATGCCATGTAGTGTAGTTCAAAATTAATTGTTACTATCCTATGGCGATATTTATTATTTCACACAGAATAACCAGCACTCCGCATCCAATGGCATTCACAGGAGTTGATATAAAAATAAAATTTGCGCAGCCAACTCATCAAGGTTTACCTATTTATCGGGCATGCAAATAATTTCTTTACTCTACAGCTAATCCATTTTTCCTGTTCAACACATGTATATATATGCAGAACAAAGCTAATAATAATATTTCGAGCAAACTATTATTTATTTCAACACGTGTGTATTCTATCAAAGCGTATACGTGACAAAAGAAATATTTTTATCATCAAAAATATTTATTCAACACGTGAATGTTTTTAACATTTCATATTCACAATAAAAAATGTAGTTTTTATTGTCGATTCGTTTTATTTTAAAATACGATAACATTCAACAGTTGAATTTCAACTCGATGAACGAATTTCAATTCAACACATGAATATTCTCTATAGTTTGTATATATATAAAAATGTGATTTTTATCGCTAAAGCTATTAGTTTAAATTCAAATAATATTTAACACATGAATTTCAACTCAACGAATGAATTGCCACTCAACACATGAATATTCGCTATGGTTTGTATATATATAAAAATGTGATTTTTATCGCTAAAGCTATTTGTTTAAATTCAAATAATATTCAACACATGAATTTCAACTCAACGAATGAATTGCCACTCAACACATGAATATTCGCTATGGTTTGTATATATATAAAAATGTGATTTTTATCGCTAAAGATATTTGTTTAAATTCAAATAATATTCAACACATGAATTTCAACTCAACGAATGAATTGCCACTCAACACATGAATATTTGCTATGTGATTTTTATCGCTAAAGCTATTTGTTTAAATTCAAATAATATTCAACACATGAATTTCAACTCAACGAATGAATTGCAACTCAACACATGAATATATATATTTCAACATATGTAATTTATTTCAACGAATGAAAATTATTCTAACACATGTACATTTCAGAAAATTTCGGCAGCATAACGGCAGGGTAGTTAAAACCGGGACCGCTCCTAGTACGGCTCCTCGCTCTACCTTAAAACCTCGCGGTTTTTGACAATGGGGATCATGCATCTAGTTCGCACGCAGGCGGCATGTTTTATTTTCAATTCCACAATCCTATTCTAATTTGTTTCAACCACAAGAGGGTATTTTTCAACCACAAAGGTACTTTTCAACCACAAAGGTATTTTTCAACCACAATATCAACCACAAACAATTATTTCCAACCATTTGTCATACCATATAATATCACGTCAATCACAAGCAATAAATATCGTCCATGGTCTGTGGACGAGGGGAGTATATATATATATATATATACATATATATATATATATATATATATATATATATATATATTACTTCTATAATTCACTTGCATTTCATCACAATTCAAAGCATATATGTTTCATTCAACGCTTGTATAATTTATACATCACTAATATAACTTATACAACACATGTACATGAGGTATATAATGCGTATATAATTTACACTTCGCTTATATAATTTATACAACGCGATTCCATTCACACAATTCAGTTTAGATTCCTCACATTGGATATTGCAGTGCTAAAAATCGTAGGAAGATCAGAAAAATCCGCGGCTTCTTCTAGAATGTAGAGAGCCTCCTTGCAGTCACGGTGTCACCTGTTTCATCAAATTTCGTTAAAGAACGAAAAAGATATTATTTTTCAAAGTTTTGCAATGCTTTATAGTGTTATTTTCAATTCAGAATAATAAAGGTCGAACCTTTATATTTTGTTCAGAACTAGGTTTGGGATTTTTGCAAAATCCGTGAAGTATGGGGATGATCGGCGGTGCTGACGTGGAAGGGGGCGGCGAGGGCTTCACGGCGCTGGTGGTTTGAGGGGTTGCGATGGCAGATCGGGGCGGCGGCGGCGCTGGGAAGTCGATGACTTCCTGGCATCGATTCAGGCGGAGGAGGTGATGGTGGATGTCGGGTTGGGGTCGGATCTGAATAGGGGCGAAGGGGCTTTCGAGTGGCGGTGGTGGTGTAACACCCCACACCCGCTATGGTCACTCACTAAGGGAATGCCATAACATTGGTGGAGTATTTTAAGTGAATATAGAACAGAAAAATTACAACAAGACAGACATAAGTAATACTTGAAAATTTTAAAACATCATTTCATTGCAGCGGAAAGTAAAACATGTTTGGTTACATCAGAAAACCATAATAAGAGTCAAGTACAAAATATCCATCCTGATAAATAAAAGTACATAATCCCAATACATGAACTGATAGCCATAAAAGAATGGGTAAGCTGAGCTTTACATCTATGGTCCAAGCTCCAAAAGAGTAATAAAAGCAGCCTGATCAAAGCCCACTTGTGCTGGGCCCACTCTGAGAACCTGAGGGTTGGGAAAAAAGATAAAAACAACGGGGTCAGACATAAGTCTGAGCGAGTCCTATAACTTTAACAATACAATCATTAAAGTAATTAGGGTATGATATAACTTGGTACGGTGTGACTGGGGATAAATGACTACACTCAGTAGCCAATCAGACTTAGAATGAACTATGATACCGATAAAGACGCATTTACCCACCCAAGGATAATTACTACACTGCACCACACCAGTCATTACTAACTTAAAGGTTGATCCCACTAAGAGTACTTAGTAAAACTTAATGGTAGTTTCGTGTACCCCTAGCTGACTACATAGGTGCCGTCTGCCCCTATCTCCACTAGGTGTACCCACTACCCCCCCCCCCCCCCATTCGATCGGCTCCCTAGCGTAGATACCCGTGCTGGTCCCACAGTGGGGTGTATCATCCCCTAAAGTGGCAACCCGATAATGTCAACGGTGCACGGCTTATACCTACACGATGCAACAACGTCTTACCTACCAGCCCGGCTCCACACACGCATATGAAACCCGTTGGACTTGCGTTGCCACCGCTAACCCGTTTTGGCCTCTTATAGTCAAGCCCAATATGCGTGTCCCGTCCTCGACTTGGGTCGAGCCCACAAAGATACGTTTGGGATATTGGCTGAGATGGGCCCCCATCACTTGGCACAAGCTATCACCTAAGCTTGGCCCCACTAGTGAATCCCACTTAACCCTTTAACCATGTTCACTTACATGTTATAATTTTGGTTAAGTATACTAATCGTATTTTCTATTGCCACCCAAGGCAACCCACTAGTTTTCTTCATGCCACCCAAGGCACCCACTTAACCCCTCATGCCCCACTACATGCTAATTTGGTTAAGTGTTTCTTAATTAATTAATTAAGATCATGACCTCATAAAGACCTCTCACATTAGACCACCTTTTATGACTGCTGGATATGCCGGTCGGATCCGGGCAGACTTCCGTCATAAAAAGGGTCTAACCTCGTGTCTTTACTTTAATCACGTATTTAATTTTATGACTAAGACCTCTCACATTGGGCCAATCATTTGTAGCTGCTGGATTTGCCGGTCAGTTCCGGGCAAACTTCCGCTACAAAAGGGTCCAACCTCGTGTCTTAGTTGATTAATTACACCTAATTAATCACCCCCATAATTTGTATTAATTATCCCTAATTAATTACACATTTTTAAGAATATGGGTAGACCTAACTCAATAGGTAAATTCCCAATTCCATAGTATGGGTAGACCTAACTTAATAGGTAAATTCCCAACTCCATAATATGGGTAGACCTAACTTAATAGGTAAATTCCCAATTATGTCCATTCATTTTATGGCATGCTTAATCATACCAACTTCACACCATTTTGTTAACATGCATATTAACCCCATCGTTCCCCACGTAATTCGTTCACACAACATGACATATAAATGGGAAGATTCATCATAATTATAATGGGTTCAACTTAGCACAACATTGGCATTTACATGGGTTTAAAAGGTGTCAACTTGCATCATAACATTAAACCCCACTAGCACAAATCATTAACCCAAACTTGCATATGAACTTGCATATAAACTTGCATATGAACTTGCATAACATGTCATACATAAAGGCAAACTTGCATATGTTATGCATATCATAAAAAGAGACAAACTTGCATATGAACTTGCATATAAGCTTGCATATGAACTTGCATAACATGTCATATCATAAAGGCAAACTTGCATATGTTATGCATATCATAAAAAGAGACAAACTTGCATATGAACTTGCATATAAACTTGCATATGTTATGCATATCATAAAAAGAGACAAACTTGCATATGAACTTGCATATAAACTTGCATATGAACTTGCATAACATGTCATATCATAAAGGCAAACTTGCATATGTTATGCATATCATAAAAAGAGACAAACTTGCATATGAACTTGCATATAAACCCACATATGAACTTGCATAATATGTCATACATAGAGGCAAACTTGCATATGTTGTGCATATCATAAAAAGAGACAAACTTGCATATGAACTTGCATATAAACTTGCATATGAACTTGCATAACTAACAAATAGCATAAACTTGCAAACTAATCATCATGCACATATAGCATATGACAACCACAACTTGCATAGATCCACGTTTACAACCATAGCCTCATAATATCCTATCCTAATTAGTTTAGCAATTGCTTGCTAAAGGCATAGGAACTCACAAATAACTAATTAGCACTCCAATGAGGAAGATTAAGTTGCTAGAGTGGATTAGAACTTGCTTAGAGTTGATTTGAGATGCTAACTTCCTCTCAACTTTGGTGGAGGCTCCTTCTAGTTTTAATTTGACGGCATGAGGCCCTTGAATCTATTTTTAGTATGAATTAGGGTAGGCTTAGGGTGTATTTATAGATTAGGCAAGTGTTTTAGGCCATTAGATTAACCCTAAATTAGATTAGGACCATCAGATCTCGGAAGCTTCCAGAAAACAGCCCCAAAACACAGCCAAACCCTAAAATGGTGCACCAGGTTAAACTGGCCGAGCACCCCCTGTCGACACCCAAGTCGACAGGGCTGTCGACTTGGTCCTAGCCAAGTCGACTGCCCAGTCGACAGGGCTGTCGACTTGGGTAGCTAGGCGGGAATTTTCCCCCCTGCGCCCAATGGCCCCAATTTCGAAATTTGAACCTGAATTTTAAATCTGTTTTGAACTTTGAATTTTCTGCAAACTTCATTGGGCAATAACTGGGCCATACGGACTCCGATTTACAAAATTTCAGACTCTATTTCGCGTATTTTTCCGAGATGAACGCAATGACGCATCCCGTTTTCCCCCAATTCTCACATCCGAGATTATTTATTCTGCAATTAGTGAATTTTAGCATTAACTGAAATTCGGGGTGTTACAGGTGGCGCGGCCTGTAGGTGGCGGTGGCAGTCGGAAAACCAAGGGGAAGGTCGGAGCTTCCTGGATTGTCGGTTTCGTCTGAGGCGGCTAGGGTTTTTTAGATATTTTTTTTATAAAGGAAAAATCCTATTGGTCGAGGCTTTATAGGAAATTTTAAATAGTGTTTTTACTAACGAACTCGAAATCAAACCCAACGACTGTCGCCCCTAGCTAAATACCCCCATTCCGGACACAATGGGATATGTTTCGTTGGCCAATTCGACTGTTACGGTCAGTTATTTTTCAAATTAAAATATAAAACATTCAATATTTAATTTGAACGTACATTTCAATTTGCCAGGGCCACAAACTGAATCGAAAAATTCCAGAAAAATAAATCTAGCTTTGTTTTGACGATACGGTCCTAACAAAACCAGTTTCGTCGAATTCTGAGCTCGTTTGAAAAATGACCATTTTTAGGTCGACACATTTTAACAGAAATTGACCAATCACATTTTCTTTTGCCCCGCTCACATACTAGCTTCAGAAATTATGAAATTTGAAACTTAGCAATAATTTGACATCCCGGACCCAAAAAAAGTGGTTTCGTCGAATTCCGAGGTCGTATGCGAAATATAAATTTTCAGGGGCTATATATGCTATATAGTGACCTTTCTGAAAATTCATTTGGCCATAACTTTTGATTCCCGCTATGAAACTTCGATTTTTCAGATTCGTTAGAAAGGTATTCATAAATAGATTTAAATATTTTCAGTTTCGCTAAAATCCGTTATATTTTCCACCCGGTACAGTCAGACAAAGTTTGTATTCAAAATTTCAAACTGCAATACTATACCCAATTCTCTATTTTATTGAAATAGGCTATTTCAACTATTCAAATTCTTTGGTAATAACCAAATTTAAAAATTTTAAATTGGTTCACATTTTCCGGGTTATTACAATCTCCCCCACTTAAAACTTTTCGTCCTCGAAAAGGAAATAACAGCTAAGTAGGAAACAAAATGTAAATGCAAAGTATTGTAAAGGTACCTTGCACCGGAGTTAGTCAGAGATGTCCACTCTGCATTTGGGGTAGGCTTGTTTAATGCTTTCCTCAGTCTCCCAAGTACAGTCTCTAGGATCACTACTCCACTGCACTTTGACTAAATGAATCTTTTTGCTCCTTAGCTCTCTAGTTTCTTTGCCAACTATCTTTAATGGCTCTCTTCTGAGCGCTAATTCTGGAGTTATGTCTATATCCTGTTGCATTGCTTCTTCCACAACAAGATCTGGATCATGAACATGTTTTCTGAGTTGAGATACGTGGAACACATCATGTACACCAGGCAACCAATCAGGTAATGAAACCCTATAAGCAAGAGTTCCAATCCGTTCAAGTATAGGAAAGGGACCAATAAATCTCGGTGCCAACTTCCCAGTCTTGCCAAATCTGATTACTCCTCGCATTGGAGATACTCTTAAATAAGCATAATCACCAACGACAAATGATAAATCTCTTCTTCTCGCATCAGCATAACTTTTCTGTCGGCTCTGTGCGGTTTTCAATCGCTTCTTAATGAAGTCGACTTTATCCGATGCTTCTCGAATCATATCGGGCCCTAACACAAGTCTGTTGCCAGGTTCTACCTAACATGCGGGAGATCTGCACGGTCTACCGTATAATGCTTCAAATAGAGACATTCCCAAACTTGCTTGATAGCTATTGTTATAAGAGAATTCGGCTAAATGTAAGTGATCTTCCCATGAGCCTCCAAAATCAATAACGCAAGCCCGTAGTAAATCTTCTAGAATTCTATTCACCCGCTCAGTTTGGTCGTCTGTCTGTGGGTGATAAGCGGTGCTTAGATTCAACTTGGTTCCCAATTCTATCTGGAATGCTTCCCAGAATTTGCTAGTAAACAGGGGATCTCTATCACTGACTATATTGAGCGGCACTCCATGTAGTTTAACCATTTCTTTGAAGTAAATCTGTGCTAAACTTTGAGCCGTTCTGTTGGATCGGACAGGTATAAAATGGGCAGTCTTCGTGAAGCGATCTACGATTACCCATATACTGTCGTTTCCTTTCCTAGTTCGAGGCAAGCCATCAATGAAGTCCATCGAAATTTGCTCTCACTTCCATCCTGGAACTTCTTATGGTTGTAATAGTCCAGCTAATTTCTGCTGATCGCTCTTAACTAGCTGACAAGTGGGGCATCTACTAACATATAATGAAATATCTCTTTTCATCGCCTTCCACCAGAATGTGCGCTTGATATCGTTATACATTTTGCTCACACTGGGATGGATACTTAATTTGGACTTGTGGCATTCATCAAGCACTTCTCTCTTTAGCTCGGAGATATCGGGAACACAAATTCTTCCTTTTAATCTCAGAACTCCCTCACTATCCACTTGGAAGCTGGAGTCTATGCCCTCGGTGATTCTTTTGATCATCACTTTTACAAAAATATCCTCTTTTTGAAGGGTCGCGATCCTGTCAATTAATGAAGACGTGATGACAAAACTGGCGATGATTTCATTCTTTCTGCTGAGCGCATCTGCTATAACATTGGCTTTCCCTGGAGTGTATAGAATTTCAAAATCATATGCCGCAAGGAATTCTAACCAACGCTGTTGTCTCAAGTTTAGATCTTTCTGAGTGAATAGATATTTCAAGGATTGATGATCGGTAAATAGTTCGAACTTCTCACCTAATAAATAATGCCTCCAGATTCTTAAAGCAAACACGATAGCTAATAACTCAAGATCATGTGTTGCATAGTTTCTTTCATGCGGCTTCAGCTGACGGCTGGCATAAGCGACCACTTGGCCTTTTTGTATTAGTACTGCGCCTAGCCCTCTAATAGAAGCATCTGTCCATACAGTCAAGTCTTGGTTGCCTTCTATAATTGTCAATACTGGAGCGGTTGTCAACTTCAGTTTCAGCTCCTGGAAAGCTTCTTCACATTCGGGAGTCCATTTGAATTTCTCATGCTTCTTTGTAAGCTTTGTCAAAACACCAGATATCTTGGAAAAATCCTGAATGAATTTCCGATAGTAATTAACCAATCCAAGGAAACTTCGAACTTCTGTGGGGGTAGTAGGTTGTTTCCAGTTTTGAATCGCTGTAATTTTGCTTGGATCTACAGCAATCCCTTCTTTTGATACGACATGGCCTAGGAACTTAACTTCATCCTGCCAGAAGACACACTTAGAAAATTTAGCTTTCAAGACATTTCTCCTTAGAATTTTCAACACTTGTTCTATATGTTTTGCATGTTCGTCTTCCGACTTGGAGTAGATTAAAATGTCATCGATGAAGACTAGAACAAATTTATTCAATACACCACGGAACACTCTGTTCATAAGATCGACGAAGTATGCCGGAGCGTTACACAAGCCGAACGGCATTACTAACCATTCGTAGAATAAATCGGGACCCGTGAAGGCTGTCAAAGGAACACAATCTTCTGCTATACGTAATTGGTAGAAACTGTAGCTAGGTCCATTCTGGAGAATACTATTGCTCCATTTAATTGATCTAACAGATCGTCTATTCGGGGCAAGGGATATTTGTTCTTCAGTGTCTTCTTGTTGAGATCTCGGTAATCAACACAAAGTCTTAGAGTACCGTCTGATTTTGGGACAAATACCACTGCTGCTCCCCAAGCTGAAAAGCTCGGTCTGATCAGACCTTTCCAAAGCAATTCTCGGGTTTGACTACCTAACTCTTCTTTTTCTTTCGGGGCCATTCTTCTAATTGGATGTACTACTGGTCGGGCGTTAGGAATTAGGTCTATTCTTAATTCAATTTCTCTTTACGGCGGTAAGTTTTCTACTTCTTCAAACACATCCGCATAGTTTTTAACGACCAGTATCTTTTCTAATGAAGGGGGAGTAACTTCTAAAGAAGACCAAAATTCTTTTCTATTAATTTCTGAGCCATGGCATGGTATATATATATAGGCCCAAGCTTCGTTTCAACTTTGACTATCCTTTCGGCACATCTAACTTCGGCCTTATATTGTGTCAACCAGTCCAGCCCCAGTATAATATCAAATTCGGAAAGGTCTATGATAATCACTTTAAAAGAGAACTTGTAGCAAGAATAAGAGATAGGCACTCTACAGTATGAACTGAGACTAACAGAACCTCCTATCGGGTTTTGAACTTTAATTGGTTCTTTAAGTTTTCTTTGTTTCAATTTTAACTTGTGAACAGTGTTACCAGAAATGAAGCTACGTGATGCACCAGTATCAAAAAGTACAGAAACAGGAATATTTTTAATGGTAAGGGTACCTCCCAAGACGTCGGGTTTACCTGATCCATCCGTGATAGCTGCCCCCCCCCCCCCCCCCGTCATACACATGAGCCACTTGTGCATTCTGCTTCAGAGGACAATTCCTGCTATAGTGCCCCTTCTTATGGCAGTTGTAGCATTCGGCGGAGTCTGGATTTGCCTTTGGCTTCCTCGGGGCTTTGCACACATTAGAAAAATGACCTGGCTTCCCACAGTTGTAGCAATTTCCTTTGGGGATCTTTCCAGATCTCTGAGTAGCGGCCGCTGTAATGCTAGACTCGGGCTGATCTGCTGAAGCCTTGCGCTTATTTCCAGCTTGGCTTCTGGCGCGGTCTTGGCTGGCGTGCCTTTCATCCATATCTTCATAATTGCAAGCCATTTCTACTAATTCTGAGAAGGAGAGTTTGATGTTGCTCATGGCTCTGTCATGGTACTTGCGCTTTAGCCCAAATATAAATCTCTTGTTCTTTGCTTTGTTAGTCATAATAAGCTCCGGAGCATAGCGCGAAAACTAGGTGAATTTATTGAGGTAATCCTGGATGGAGAGATCTCCTTGCTGGAGATTAGCAAACTGCTCTCGCATCCTCTCTAAAGCCTGCTCAGGTACAAACTTCTCATTGAACATGGTTTTGAATTGCTCCCAGGTCCTGACAGTACCTGCTGCATCTTCTGAGGTGATGGTATCCCACCACAGCTCTGCTTCCTCTTGTAGGAGCCAAATACCTAGTCGTGCTTTGTTGTTGGTCCCCAATCCCATTCCTTCAAAGATCTTTTCACAGGTCTTTAACCAAGCAATAGCTTCTGTCACTGTACCCGTGCCAGAAAAGGGTTTTCCCCCAAGGTTCCTATACCTCTTCGCTACTCTGTCTAGCTCGAAGTCCTCGGGTGCTGGTGGCTAAACAATAGGGCCTCCCTCAACTACGGGGATATTCCCCTGTCCTCCTGCTACTCCTGCTCGGCCTCCACGGCCTCCTCTAGCTGCTGCTGCTCGTGTAGCCATCAGAGAGAATACTGTATAAGCAAGAAAAGAGTCAAGCTCACAGATTTGATAATTTTCATATATGATAAAGCAGGGGAACATAAGGAAAGGTAATGATGTACTGATCAAATTGTTTTGCTAATCTGCTTAGCTCATTCTAGGACATTGCTAATCCTATCTCTAATGAGCTACTCGCCTTAGAACACTACTGATTCTATTCTGACGAGGTGTTTAATGTGTTAGATCCCGGAACTAAGGTTAACCAAAGCCCTGATACCAACTGTGACGATACCAAAATCCGAGGGGCGGTATTAAGGATAATCATTGGAATATAACACATTAATCATCATAGCAGAGTACAGATAATAGCAAAAACAATAAATAGAATAATTTACATGAATATGACAGCGGAATCACAACATGTAACAACATCAGAATAGCACAACGTAGGATATAACTTAGTAAATAAAAAGGGAAGTGATCAGTCATCATCGCCAGAGGCGAAATACATACATGCAGTGAGACATAATAAGGGTATCCGTCTACATCGCCGAAGGCGGTACATATACATACGAGAATAAATACTGAAAGTAAATCAGTCTGCATCGACAGTGGCAGAATCACAATATAAGTACAATAATGGCGGAAAATGTCAAAGTCATCTCTGTGAAGTCAGCCTCGCCATGAGCCAAAATGCACTCAATGCAACAGTGCAGAGCCAAAAACAACCTGTCACCTGTGAACTAGGTTGCCCATGTGAAAATAAGGGCACCTGCGTTTGCAAAGTGAAACAAACAATGAGTCAGTCATGGGGACTGCTATGAGGAATCTATTTAACAGTTAAACAACAGTAATAAGCAAATCATAGGACCACGCCACTTTCGCGGAACGGGTTTACTCCAGTGATTGCTAGTGCATTTAAAACAAAGTAATTCTTTTAAAACAACGCAATGCTTTTTTAAAAAGAATGAAGCCATTATAAGACTCAGGTCCCATCATACAATGCAACGCAAGCCGGAGGATAGAGTTTTCCCTTATAATGGCCAAATATGCTTGATACGTATAAAGGGAAATCATTTGATATTATTACTAGTGCATATATGTTTCAAAAACGAATAGCATCATAAATATTAATCATAGACGGCATAAGTGCCTCATACCACTATGTCGCCATACTAGTTCTACAATCGAGTCCGTTATTTCGTATTGGAAATTGGATTTCCGTCATGAGTCGAGGCAAGGGGCAAGCTCCTCTCCGCTTCGAGACATTCTAGCAAATGCCTCAGGACTACACACTCTGGGTAACCCCTGGATGCTTCAGGGCTGGTCCTCTCTTACGTTTGAGGATTAGTTATTCCTGAACACACGTTTCCCGGTCCTTACAGACCTATAATCGAGGCGCCTCGCATTCCAACAACCACATAGGTGAAAAATAGATATATATATATGTCAGGGCTGGTAAGTCACTAACACCACCATAGCTAGAAAGAAACGTCGTGATCTCCCAGCAGTCCGTATCCCCTTTTTAACTCATACCGGGGTGTGAGGCTCGCGAATCTACGTAATACACAAAGTTAGGCCACGTAGACCGTGCTTTGATCATCATCCACAAGACTTTGCTTTGCAACAGAAGCCTTGATCACAACATCTTGGCATGCCACATAGGCAGTCCACTCCATACGATTGATTTCCATCGATATATAACCTCTGAGCTCGTACGTCTCAGAGAAGGGCGTTAATCAAAAGAATAAATTCTCCGCCGCCAAACAGATATATATTTAACAAAGATCAATCAATATAGAACAAAATCCAATGTCAGACACACAGTCCATTTACAAGTCCGTTCTGGGTCTGAACGAAACCGGAGGCGTCAAATTCCTCGTATATCCGTCCAATCAACGCATACGTTTATACGGCTACTACTTCCGTCCCTTTCCGGTAGCTACTCCGGTCAGGAACCTCAGCAGCCCAACCGATACGAAGATCGTCGGTCTTGAATCGTCCTTGTATTTTCCAATTCGAATCGCTCGAGAAATTATTTGAAATGAGGGTTAGCTCGGCCTTTTCAAATAATTCACGTAATTAGAATTTTAATCGATTCTTTCCATGGTTATATTATTCGACATCCATCTTTTAGTTCTTTAGTGTTATTTTCGTGTCAAGCACATACAACCATCAAATATCAAACAATTCAAGCCCAATTGGTTTATTTGCAATCTATGTTGCTTATAATATTTTATAACGATTTTTCGCCATTTTTATTTATTTAAAAATGGCCATATTTAATTAAACGACGTTTCAGGTCATGTCGTGGCACTGGCGCTATTTTTCCCCAAATTTGTTTTACACATATCGTAGAATCTAACCGTTGGATTTCTACAAAGTCTATATCAGTGGGAAGATATTCCCAAAGCGAACCCAACGGTTCCAGTTTCGTGAAAATCTGACGGTCGGATCTTCCACACTAGTCGTTTAAAGTTACGGTTTCAAAATTCGAACTGCAGCGTCGTTATTCGATTTAATTTAATTATATTTATATTTATATATAAATATAAATGATTCTGGCGCTGTTTTTCTTCATATTTGAATCAAACATTCCGGACAATCCAACCGTTGGATTTTTACAAGGTTAGTGCCGTTGGGAAGATATTTCCAAGGCGAACCCAGCGGTTGCGGTTTCGGGAAAATCCGATGGTCGGATTTCTCGTACTAATCGTTTCAAATTACGATTCCGAAACACGAACTGCACGGCTTCGATTCCTTTTAATTATATTTATATTTATATATATAAATATAGTTCCTTCTATAATTCCAACTATAGTTCATTCTATATTTTCAACTAAGTTTTCACTTCAAATATTTCACTAACGCCTTAATATTTCGAATTTTTTGCCATAACCTCCTTTGTACGGGGAGGGGTTTGGAAATTTATTGGGACGTGTTAGGTACCCAATAAATCCTAAAAAGCATTCACATATTTATAGTGATATATTCTGGTGTTTACGGGGGAGCATGTATAGATAATCACTCTAGAGAATAAATTCTCGTCACCCCCGTTTCCGTGTGGAAATAAATAGTCCATGTGCCATATCTAATAACTAGAGAGACGTGATTATTGTCAACTCCAGACCCGTGTCGGGTTTTTATTAATCTGGCGATTTATCGTTATATTTTATATAGTCCATATCAGTCATCAGTTCAACCTGTAGTATATAGTCATCGCCATACAAGCCTCTCGCTCGTATGGTAAATCTTCCACCTCGTCACACAAGCTCCAATTGCTTATGTGGAATATGATGAAGTATGCCATGTAGTGTAGTTCAAAATTAATTGTTACTATCCTATGGCGATATTTATTATTTCATACAGAATAACCAGCACTCCGCATCCAATGGCATTCACAGGAGTTGATATAAAAATAAAATTTGCGCAGCCAACTCATCAAGGTTTACCTATTTGTCGGGCACGCAAATAATTTCTTTACTCTACAGCTAATCCATTTTTCCTGTTCAACACATGTATATATATGCAGAACAAAGCTAATAATAATATTTCTAACAAACTATTATTTATTTCAACACGTGTGTATTTCTATCAAAGCGTATACGTGACAAAAGAAATATTTTTATCATCAAAAATATTTATTCAACACGTGAATGTTTTTAACATTTCATATTCACAATAAAAAATGTAGTTTTTATTGTCGATTCGTTTTATTTTAAAATACGATAACATTCAACACATGAATTTCAACTCGACGAACGAATTTCAATTCAACACATGAATATTCTCTAAAGTTTGTATATATATATAAAAATGTGATTTTTATCGCTAAAGCTATTTGTTTAAATTCAAATAATATTCAACACATGAATTTCAACTCAACAAATGAATTGCCACTCAACACATGAATATTCGCTATGGTTTGTATATATATAAAAATGTGATTTTTATCGCTAAAGCTATTTGTTTAAATTCAAATAATATTCAACACATGAATTTAAACTCAACGAATGAATTGCCACTCAACGCATGAATATTCGCTATGGTTTGTATATATATAAAAATGTGATTTTTATCGCTAAAGCTATTTGTTTAAATTCAAGTAATATTCAACACATGAATTTTAACTCAACGAATGAATTGCCACTCAACACATGAATATTCGCTATGGTTTGTATATATATATATATAAATGTGATTTTTATCGCTAAAGCTATTTGTTTAAATTCAAATAATATTCAACACATGAATTTCAACTCAACGAATGAATTGCAACTCAACACATGAATATATATTTCAACATATGTAATTTATTTCAACGAATGAAAATTATTCTAACACATGTACATTTCAGAAAATTTCGGCAGCATAACGGCAGGGTAGTTAAAACCGGGACCGTTCCTAGTACGGCTCCTCGCTCTACCTTAAAACCTCGCGGTTTTTGACAATGGGGATCATGCATCTAGTTCACATGCAGGCGGCATGTTTTATTTTCAATTCCACAATCTTATTCTAATTTGTTTCAACCACAAGAGGGTATTTTTCAACCACAAAGGTATTTTTCAACCACAATATCAACCACAAACAATTATTTCCAACCATTCGTCATACCATATAATATCACGTCAATCACAAGCAATAAATATCGTCCATGGTCTGTGGACGAGGGGAGTATGTATATATATATATATATTATTTCTATAATTCACTTGCATTTCATCACAATTCAAAGCATATATGTTTCATTCAACGCTTGTATAATTTATACATCGCTAATATAACTTATACAACATATGTACATGAGGTATACAATGCGTATATAATTTACACTTCGCTTATATAATTTATACAACGCGATTCCATTCACACAATTCAGTTTAGATTCCTCACATTGGATATTGCAGTGCTAAAAATCGTAGGAAGATCAGAAAAATCCGCGGCTTCTTCTAGAATGTAGAGAGCCTCCTTGCGGTCACGGTGTCACCTGTTTCATCAAATTTCGTTAAAGAACGAAAAAGATATTATTTTTCAAAGTTTTACAACGCTTTATAGTGTTATTTTCAATTCAGAATAATAAAGGTCGAACCTTTATATTTTGTTCAGATTTAGGTTTGGGATTTTTGCAAAATCCGTGAAGCATGGGGATGATCGGCGGTGCTGACGTGGAAGGGGGCGGCGAGGGCTTCACGGCGCTAGTGGTTTGAGGGGTTGTGATGGCAGATCGGGGCGGCGGCGGTGCTGGGAAGTCGATGACTTCCTGGCTTTGATTCAGGCGGAGGAGGTGATGGTGGATGTCGGGTTGGGGTCGGATCTGAAGAGGGGCGAAGGGGCTTTCGAGTGGCGGTGGTGGCGCGACCTGTAGATGGCGGTGGCGGTCGGAAAACCAAGGGGAAGGTCGGAGCTTCTTGGATTGTCGGTTTCGTCTAAGGCGGCTAGGGTTTTTGAGATATTTTTTTTTATAAAGGAAGAATCCTATTGGTCGAGGCTTTATAGGAAATTTTAAATAGTGTTTTTACTAACGAACTCGAAATCAAACCCAACGACTGTCGCCCCTAGCTAAATACCCCCATTCCGGACACAATGGGATATGTTTTGTTGGCCAATTCGACTGTTACGGTCAGCTATTTTTCAAATTAAAATATAAAACATTCAATATTTAATTTGAACGTACATTTCAATTTGCCAGGGCCACAAACTGAATCGAAAAATTCCAGAAAAATAAATCTAGCTTTGTTTCGACGATACGGTCCTAACAAAACCAGTTTCGTCGAATTCTGAGCTCGTTTGAAAAATGGCCATTTTTAGGTCGACCCATTTTAACAGAAATTGACCAATCACATTTTCTTTTTCCCCGCTCACATACTAGCTTCAAAAATTATGAAATTTGAAACTTAGCAATAATTTGACATCCCGGACCCAACAAAAGTGGTTTTGTCGAATTCCGAGGTCGTATGCAAAATATAAATTTTCAGGAGCTATATATGCTATATAGCGACCTTTCTGAAAATTCATTTGGCCATAACTTTTGATTCCCGCTATGAAACTTCGATTTTTCAGATTCTTTAGAAAGGTATTCATAAACAGATTTAAATATTTTCAGTTTCGCTAAAATCCGTTATATTTTCCACCCGGTACAATCAGACAAAGTTTGTATTCAAAATTTCAAACTGCAATACTATACCCAATTCTCTATTTTATTGAAATAGGCTATTTCAATCATTCAAATTCTTTGGTAATAACCAAATTTAAAATTTTTAAATTGGTTCACATTTTCCGGGTTATTACAACTAGACTCGCCAGACTTTATGTCTGACCCTGTTGTTTCTCCTTCTTTCTTCCGTTCTCCCCCCTCCCCCTCCAGGTTCTCAAGGTGGAAACACACAAACTTAATCAGGAATCAGATATCATCTTGTTAGGAGCTACTTTTGAAGTATGGCTCAAGTTCTTGTCTCTTCTATTGCTTAACTCTTTTAATTAGGGAATGATTCTTTTTATTTACTTATGTACTCTGATGAATCAAGACAGAAGTTATTTTATTGTAATGGTTTTTGTGACTTATGAAATTGTGGACCATGGTATTATGTTTTATGGTTGAAATAAAAACTTAAATTTTCCGCTGCTGCCTTATTTATATTTGTCTTATAATTATTCTGTGTCTGTTTACCTATAGCGCTTCACGAAACTTAATACATTCCCTTAGTGAGTGACATTAACGGACGTGGGGTGTCTCAATCACCCCCAAGGATCAGTAGCCAGAAGTCCTTGTAATCCGAAGATTTCAATCACGACAGAAGCACAATCAAAAAATCTCTACTTGCAAGTTAGAGAAATTTATCAAGTGGTTCTTCTGCTCATGAAGTTCAATGGTCTTCAATGCTCCATCTTGATATGACTGCAAGTTAGTCACGTCCGCACAGTTGATTCGAAGTGGTTTTGGGTCTAGTTCCCATCCCGGTCTCTTCGAAACAACACGTCAAAAGGTCCAAGAATTGGTAGCTCAGGTCCTTTATAAAAATATTTCATTTAAAACTATTTCAATGATTTTTACAAATTGATTCATGATTTTTGTCTTAACAAAACTCTTCTGTTTTTTGCTATTTGAAAACATTAATCCATATTCTCTTTAAAACAATGTAATTACCTGATTTCCCTTTTTATTTCCTTTGTCTAGCAATATTACCATATTCATAAACATCTTTTATTTCCTTAACTTGGAAACATCATTATATATATATATATATATATATATTCTCAACCCCTTTCATATTTCCTTATATTGTAATTATCGCCATGGTATCGTAAACTCACCTTCCATTTCCTTTTAACTTTGGAGGTACCATTTCCTTTTATTTATTCAAAAGGTATATATTTTATTTACCAAAATCCTTCCCTTATTTCAATTAAACTGTTTCACTTAATTTAGTTCTTAAGTTACGTTTATTTTTAAAATCATTGTCTTAGGTAAAACCCTTTACAACTTTGTTTATACGATTGGAATTGAATTTCAAATCCTTTTCATGATAATCCATTTCATAACTTTTATTTTGTTTAAAAAGGGAATTCCAATTGCAAAGCAATCGCTTTAGTTATTATTAACCATAATAAAATAGTTATCTTTCCGATTAGCTAAAACTAGCATAGTTAATCCGTTTAAAAGGTTATTAAGATAATAATAAATTTTATTGATCATAAATAACTCAATAATCATTTTCCTACCCATTGCAAACTAATATTATCCCTCGATAATCGTGAAGTCGTTTAAGTTGGGGTATTCTAATTACCTCGCAGACCTTGATCGACAACGTTCTTATCTTAAGATAGATAAAAGCTTGTAATTCATAAACCAATATTAAACCACCACAAAAATCTTATTTCCTTTTGATTTCAAATATGGTTTTATAAACCATACCTTATATTTGGAAATCCTCTTATGTTACTTCGTTTATAAATAAACACTAAGCTCCTAATTCATTAAACTATTAAATATCCTTTCCTTTTTAAGTCCTTATTTCAATTACAGTGTTTCCTTAATTTAATTCCTAAATAAACATTCATAGTTAAAGTCATCATTTGGTTTAAAACTTCTTCACGAACTCTATTTGAATTTATTTTTCTAAATCCCTTTCCGCCTACATCGCTTTACTTAATTTGGTTCATTAAGCAAATGTTTATCTTGAACATCGCCTCAACTCAAGATTTATAAACTTGTCTATCAATTCTTATACAAAGTCCTTTCCAAAGTTCAATTAAGATCTTATTACGATTGTGTCCCTTTTTAAATGCATTCCCTTTAAAAAGATAACCATTTCAATTAACTTTACATCTACAATAGACATAGATAACTTCTTGATTAATAAATAGATTGGTTAACCTTTTTAAATAGTTATTTAAATAATAATTAATATTATTAATTATAAACAATTTGATAATCACTTGAAAATACAGTTAATTAAAGATTATTTAACTTTTAACAATGCTGATCAAGTTTAACGACTACTGGAACGTCTACTGCCATTTGATTTATTTTAATCAAATGAATCTAAAAATCAGTTCAATTAAAAACAGTCGACTTAGTCAAGTGTAACATCAGTTAATTATTAACTTATGTTCCCTAATCCTTAAATTAAATTAATAATATAATTAATTTAACATAATTCCACTTAATTGTTTTCATAAAAATAATTATTTCAACTAGTAACACAAAGGTAAATTCTTGGCTTTATGCTTTTAGAACATAAGATTTCATTACGTAACCAGTTTAAATAATTTCTTTATATACACTCAATTATAACATAAATATATTCATAAAATTTCTATTTAAATAAATTATATAAAATATACTTGAAAACTGAAACTTAATTATAAAAATAGATTTTATAACTTAAAAACTTTGTTAATTCGCCTAACGGTAAATCAACGTCTAAAATGATAGATTTTAGGCCATCACTGCCAACCACTTAATCAATACTGTCGATTGATTAAAATCACAACAATGATTAACATCCATTCAATCATCAACATCTAGACAGGTTTTGATGTCATTTGGGGTAAATAGTTCATATATATGAATAATATACAGTTTATTTGCGGAATCCGGTTTGATCCCTCCAACCTGTTCTTCCCTGCATCACAGGTTATTATAACATTTCATGATAGCGTAAAATTTTAAATAAATGAATAAATTAATGATGACAATATGATTAATAACAAACATTAAATCAACCATAAGCATCAGAGGCATCCAATCAACCAATATATATTATTAATGGTATTTTAATTATATGAATTTAGCACATCATAGCAATCTAGTAAATTGTGAGAGTTAACACCATTTTTGTTGATTCTCGATTGTCGCTTGTTTCAATAAATGTTAAACGAACGTTTAAAATTTACTAAAAATTCCAAGCAGCTCTAACTGATTCCAAGTCAGCACGATCATCTAGGCCTCGTCACTGCAGTTCCAACATTTCCTGATTCGCTAAAAGTTGTCCAAAGTTTTAAATAACTAAAATAGATTATATTTATATTAACTATTTAGATTAAATTAATTAATTACCTTCAACTTATTTGTTAACGGTCTTGACCCATAATTAAGAATTCCAGTCTCGTTCAAAACACTGTTCTACCCGAATGTCCTCCTTCCAGCATGCGCACAAAGCACAGTCCTTCCACTTCGATATAAACTTCTTTTTTTCTCTTCTTATTTTTCTAAAATAAATGGCCAACCCCAAAACAAATGAGCAACTCGTGTAAGTCTTCTTCCCTACGTCCTCTTCTATTTCTGCTAAATGCCATCACTTGCTTCCCCACCAAACTCCACGTGAAATACTCCTTCCACACGCAAAAGCCTACTCCCATGCACACATAATTTCTAACCGCCTACTCCAAAAATATGTAACCGCACCATGGAAAAATTCGCTTTCTTCACCACGCCTCGCTTCACCGACCCTCACAGCCTGCCATCGCGTCATTTTCCCACAGCACTAACTTCGAACCCTATGAGCAGAACACGTTCACTGTTGTTTTTGCATGGAAAAAGAAAAAGGGCGAAGGTGTGGACGCTTTATTTGGTTTGCAGTTGAGTTTGGAAAGGCAGAAGGGTTGAGTTTTGATTTTATATAATATTTGAAAGATGGGCACCAATTTCTATACTTGTTGTGCTTTTGTATTCAATGGGGAAACGAAGCATTGTCTCTGTATATATGCAGAATAATGAAGACCGCAGCTGTACATTTTAATTCTTTATTTTATTTGATTGGTTCAGTCATCAACCGCAAATGTTTACTTGAGAGTGTACAATTTTTTGTCTTTCTGGGATTGGCTAAGATTTTTGGCACATCGCAAAGATTTTTTCACTCTGTCGGTTTGAAAACGGTAGGGGATTTTATTATATATAACTATTTTCGTCGTATTATTTACTTACTTGAGGTTCGCTGGAAAAAAAGAAAATGTGGATCCAATGATATAAGAAGAACGTGCTAGTGACAGGGAGGATTGTTTTCAAGCGGTCAGGTTATTAATTGTATAGCCGAAATGTTTGACTCATCATCCCATTTTTTCTCCTTTTTGTCTAGATCATATGTCGGAAAGAGTTTTCATAGATTGAAAATGACGTGATGATCTAGGATAGAGACTTGGTTGCAGAGATTTTGGTCTTAATGAGTCAGAATTTGTGAAGGATTTCGTTTTGACGCTAAAAATTACCATGATTTATAAAATATCTCAGGTCCTATGATTCAATTAAAACGCCACTGCAATGAATGCTTCTAGTTCTTAACAATTATTTTAAACACGCTGGATCGGGTACCGAGTTTAAATTTGAACAATAAAAATTTATAACACAACCCATTTTTATTTTATTAAATAAATTATTATGGTTTATAAACGAATTTATTATTATAATTTCAATATAAACAACACTATACCCATTTATATCGTCAATTCACATTATATTACAAATTCAACATTTATCGATTATTTTGAAATTAAAATATTATTATATTATTTATATTAATAAAATATTCAAAATTATTAAATTCAGTTATTTAAATTCTAATCAACATTTAAAACGATAAAATAATGGACTAGAAAAATACGGGATGTTACAAGACGTATGATTTATTATTCCGCTGTGATTATATTTGAGGATGGAATGTTATAACCATCAAGATGTATTTCATGTTCGATGTACTCTGATAATTATAACTATTATTTCAGCTATCAGTAAAGATTCATTTCTATATTATATTTTATTCCTCTGTGATGTGAGACTCTGTGTATTGTCGGTTCTTATTATTTTCTTCGATTCTTACATTTCTTTCTTATCTACTGCTCACCCTCTATAAATTATTTCTATTGACATCTGGGTTTCTAATGCAGTTTGGGTTGGACTTCTATTTTTCGGTAAGCTCAAAGGGTACCAAAAATTTGGGTCATCGCATAACTTTCCTTGATCTTATCTTTGGCGCAAAATCGTACTTTAAATCTCTCAATCTTATCGTTAGGGAAAACTCGCTTATCTTTTTAAACAATAATGAAACTTCATTCCGATTATCGTTTGCTAGGGGAAACTCTTTCATTAAATCTTTAAATTAAAATTAAATAAAGATTACTCTTCAACTTAACTTGGGAAATCATCTTCTCCTTTAGATGGGTTAAAGAAAAAAGTTACTTAAAACATCGCTCACGATAAACCCAAAATCATACTTTAATTTTCAATGGAATCTTCACGGAAATCATATCAGCTCATAACTGATATAAATTCCAATATCGGATTAATACTATAAGCGGAATAACGACAAAACTTTTTAAATTCATTAAATGGTAAAGGTCTTCATCCACAAAGACTTATCTCAATTATCTCCAAACCGGCCCCCATTCAATTCCAAATTAATTTGGAAAATTTAACATTATTACTCACCTTTCAAATCCAAAAATATCTTAAAATCCTCATTTTAATCCATTAGATAAGTTTGCAAAACCTTTGGGTATCATTGGTTATCTCAAAACCTTTTTATTTCGAACCATTTCAAAAAAAACTATCATAAATAGCGTTGCTAAAACAACTTACTTTCAGAAAGTAGTTTTTTAGCTTTTCAAAACTTTGTACATTCTATCCAAATCTCTTTCAAATTTATTATGACTCATAATAATTTATCTACATTTTTAATAATTTAAAAATAGCTCATTTCTATAAAATCATATTTCAGGTTCTAAACAACAATGGCACTGTTTTTATTCAAATTTGGTTTGAACTTATTCCAAGATCTAACTGTTGAATTATAAAAAAATTCTTTGCATTTGAAAACAATTCTCATTTCGAAGCAAATGGTATTTCGTTTTGGGAAAATCCGATGGTCGGATCTTCTGGTACGTCAATTTAAAGTCAATGTCGAAATTCGCGAACTACCATTGCATGAGTAGTTATATTCAGACCAAACTTCGATTACAACTAAAATCGAATTGAATTACTTTCAAAGTAGTTTATTAACTATATAATAACTTCTAGAAACTATATTTTCAATATATAACTTTAAATTCAAATATTCCTTTATTTATATATTATAACATTATTTAAATCATTAAAATAATATTAAATTTCAAACTTCATCTTTCGAAACCCAAACTCTCCCGAAGTCCATCGTAAAAATGAACAAGATGATTTGGATAACAAAATCGAGTTAAAACTCTTTCGAGATATCCAAACCGAACTTCTCTTTGTAAAGTTACCATTCACTTGTAAATTAAAACTTAAAACATGTCTTACTTGCTCGAAAATTTCTTCAAATAAATTTCCAACTTTACGAAAACTATTTGTAATTACTTCAATTATCTTTCCAAATCATTTCAAATTTAAAATTCAAACTTTTATTCTTTACTTAATATTTTATTAATAAAACATTCAATTAAATTCCTGATGGGAATAAAACTCAATCAGTTACCATATAGTTCAACTTATATGGGTTTGACACATCATTAACAAACATTAATGATCGTTAACAACAATTAACGATCTTTAACAGTCATTAACTTCGTATTATCGCTTAGTTACATCATTAGCATAAGCGTTAAGGTCATTAACACTTAATTACAATTTTAAATCGCTTAAACTGAATTATTAACCATTGTTAATAACTTGTTTTATATAATTAGAAAATCCAATCATATCCAATTATTGTCAACATATATCATATCAACTTGTCAATCAATTGTCACATCAAAATTTACTGATGTAACTATTCATCCATAACAATCACGTTATTAACTAAACTAACTGATCATTTATTTTCGGTTTATTTTATAACCAGTTAGGTGTTCGCTTTATTTACTAAACTATCAAGTAATTAACTTTTCTAACTTCCATTAACATCATTAAACCCAAAGTTATTCAATAACATAGCAATTTCTAAACATAGCATAATAAGCTACACTAACTACAATAGTTAATCCAAACATAAGCAAGGTTTGCTCACCATAGGTTTTCCACTACGCCATTCTGTAAACGTAAGCCTTTAGGATACCAAAGAACTCCAAAATTCACTTTACGAACCTTTTCTACTTCAAACACTTATCGGATTCAAAGTATACTAGTATATATTTTTAACTTGTATTTAAGAGAAGAAAGGTAGGATCTTTAAGTGTTTTAGGCTCGGTTAAGGGGTGTGGGACCCACAACCAACGAAAGATGGGTTGCCCACATGGTAAGGGGGTGGTGTAGGTGTCGTTGGTGGTTCACGTGATAAGGGGTGCTAGTGTCTTGGTTAGTGCTAAAATAGGTTAAAAGAAGGAATTTTGTACATTTAAAGGAGAAAGGAGGGAGCTTTGGCAAGGGGGACCCACATGGGGAAGGCGAGACACGATTGGGCTGGAAGGGCTGGTAAAGGGTGTAGGTTGGTGGATAGGGCCCACTTTCACGTGGAGAGGAGACAGAATGAGGGAAGGAGGAGGAAGAAAATGGAATAAGGAGGAGAGAATGGAAAGGGAAGGAAAGTGAGGGAGAGGTGTCTTATTTATAGGCAAGGGTTAGGGTGTTGGGTGCAAAATGTTGCCTAGATGTCATAATGTGTTCCTTAGCTTTTGTGCAAAACTAAACATCATCTCGTGCTTTGTGCCAAAACATAATTATTATCCAAGCTATGTTATCATGGAATAGTTCTAGTAAGGTGTCACGGAGGGAGTGATTTAAGGAAGCTTGTCTCTTGATAAATATCAGCTTCGTTTAATTAAATGGCCTTTTACGTTTTCAATTCGTATGTTCAAATGTAAGTCCGGTCGACACGAAAATTTAAATCCTACTATATTTCATCGATACGCATCCAACGAAATTGGTCTCGTTGAATTAGGAGACCATTTGAAAAATGGTATTTTTCTAAGATTTTATTAAATTTCAACTATTTTTTCGATACGTGTTTATATTGCGCTTCACATACTAACTCCAATTGATATGAAACTTGAAACCTTACCATATTTTAATGTTTCGGATCCGATGGAACTAGTTTTGTTGAAACCTGAGATCATCTGCAAAATGTTAGTTTTTAGGCTATTATACTAATATTAAATTATCGAATTTTGATATACTTACTTTTAAATCGATTTTAAAAGTTCACTAACCTTATTTTAATTTCAGTAAAATATAAAACAAAGTTTGAATTCATTTTCCATAATTTTTAAAGTATAGATTCAATATTTAATGAAATTTGAAATTCAACCAGGCTTATCCATTTAAAAATCCTTTTTAAATATATTTGAATCCATATTTTAAATTGAATAAATATCTGGGTCATTACAAATAAATAAGAAGCAGAAGTCCGCTCTGGCGGCATACGGCCGAATAAAGAAAGCAAGCAGCCAATTGTTAGCTAACAAACCTAGTAACTCGAATAAAGGTTGAATATGTGGATAATCAATTTAATTAACAAAGGTGAGATAAAGCAAGCGCATGATTAAAAGATTAGACGTAGGATCAAACGACATGATGGCGTGATGTGCAGGAACCTGTCTATGCGTATGGAGATGAAGAACCCAGTGGGGTAGATCGTCGCGGTGTTTGGAGGCATGAGAGGAGCACGTCCAACCGATTATTATCCGAGACTGGAGGGAAGCACGTGGCTTCTACGAGACAAGGTAGGGTACTTCGTGATCGTCCTCGGTGGTAGGCCTCAGGCTGTACTCATAGAGGTTTAGTTTGTACGGTACCATCTGGGTGAGTATACAATGATTGCAACTGTGGTATTGCAGTCAGAAGAATATGGCGGATGGCTTTGGGTGGTTCAGCGATTTGCCTTAATAAAGGCTAGCAAAGTCGTACCCTTTTGAGTCAAGAAAAACAACACAAGCCTAACCCAAATTGAACGGAAATATGAATATTTAGTAAAAAGGAGATTAGAGGGTGAGAGAAAGGTAAGATAGAAAGATTAGAATAGAAGAAAATAAGAAGAACCAAACAAACCAACAATGCATACAATCCCACGTCGTAGCGGAGTGAAATATAATAAGCAATAAATCTTTATTGAGAGTTTGAAATAATACTTACAATCATCAGAGTACAACAGACAACCAATACATCTGGATAGTTATAACAAGCTGTCCCCATATACAACACACAGCGGAATAAATACTAAGCACGTATCATACATCTGAACTCTTCCAACATGCCTTCTGAATTCCGTATAATCCTTTCCTGACCTGTAAAACTCAGTCTGACCGAGCATTGCAAATGCCACATATCAATAACCAGAATGAGAAAACTCACCAAATTTATAGGCGACATCTAAACTAGTTTAAAGTTAAAAATCCTTTGAAAGAAAAGGATAATTGTAAGGCTAGTTCATACATAAACACAAACGGTTTTTACCTTACCATAACCTAAAACATTTTTTATTTCAAATCCGTCGATGTTATGATAGTGTATGTATCAAATAAATAACCCTCTAGAAGAACGCTTCCATCTCACGATCCACATACTTAGTATATAATCAAAAACCGTGGGGCTCTTATCGGAGAACGGGTTCCAACAATGGCAAGGTATGGGGCCACCTTTTGAATAGTGTACCTCCAAAGATGAATACACTAGGGGTCAACAAGAACATCTTGTAGTCAGGCTAAACATGATCGACCACTCATTTCGCTTGAGTGCATCGAATTTGTCATTACCATGGTTAGTGTGTTACACGGAAATGAAAGCATACAAAAAGGGACAACCGAAGGCATTTGATTTCTCCATATAAGGTAATAATATACCCTAATAGGTGCGACCCACATATCTATGCGGCTTACCCAATTTCTATCATTTCCCGATTGATGAGGCTTAAGGTTAAGATTACCTTTCAGAACAGCACATCTCAATTCACTTTGAATGCCACATCGTCAGATCATCTAGAAATCACTAATTTATTTCCAAAAAAATACTTTGTGCGTTAGGCAAAAGAAGTTGCCTTCTCCCCCACCAAAATTTGGTACGTTTGAAGAAATCAACATGCGTGACCCCTTTGGAAATACTTTGTCAGACATCCATCCATATAACTAATCTAGGAACAGGATAAACCGAAGGCACGCTCCTACCACATCCTAGGAATAACCCTATGTATCAGTAGCGATTAGTCCTTTAAATCCGTAGATTTCAACCACGATAGAACCAAAGTATATCCATAGGTATCAACTAAACATTTTAAGCAGTTCTTCCATTTTATGAAGATCCACGGTCTTCAATTACTCCATTTCGATCATCATCTTCCTTGTTTACATATTTACTGGTTCAAAATGGTTTTTGAATATAAATTCGATTCTGGTCTTTCCGTACCAACAGTACCATAATTTGATAGTCGGTTATTTAATTTTCAAAATAAACAAACATTCATTCATAAAAAGTAAATGAATTCACGATTCAATACCTAACATCATTTAGCCCCTTTAATTAACTAGTCATAAATTAAAATTTTTATATCTTCCAATATTTGGAATATAACTTTTTACTACTTATTTCAAAATAAGATATACTCAAAATCATTTTATTCAACTTATAAACTTTTCAAATTATAGTTTATAATATCATTCATGGAAATACCATGTAACAACCTGGAATTTTGACAATAACTAGTTATATAATTAGATTCTCAAAAATAAGAATTTCTACAAATGATAAAATTTGACCATGAAATTATAATTGTTGCGTTTATCTAGGAAAGTAGATCAACTTTCATGTTTTGAGTTTCGCGAAAAGAGTCCGTATGAAAAAGTTACGGACAAAATACAAAAAACAGACGGAAATAAATAAACAGAATAAATATAATGTATATTACCTATTATAACCAGTCTTCACTAGGCAAAATAGCTCAAGGGCATTTGACACCCTTGCCTAGAGCGGTTTCGAGCCAGATCAGCCTAGTGACGGCTAGGTTTTGAAGGGTGTTTTCGTTATATATTATAATACAAATGGACAGATGTTAACTAAAACAAATCCAAAGGTTCATAGCCAATTCCACTCCTATAAATAAAGGGGTAAGGCCTCATTCTTTTCCACACAAATCAGTAGGCAACAACGAAGCTCTGCCATTTCCTTTTCCCTTCCAATTAATTCCTAAATTAAAAATATATTCATATATAATCATTTAAATATAAATCATATAGATTTGAAAGGGATTATCAGATTCAAATGGAAAAGGATATGAATTGACGGCTAAGTTGTTCTTCACCAGATTGTCCCCTTTTCCCTATTTTCTTGCAAATCTACAGATCTAAAAGTAACCTCTTTTAAGAATAGTTGTAGAACTGTAAGAATTTGAGAATTGTAGACCTAAATGATTATTCATATTTCAGATTTGGATGTTTTCAGGTGAGTGAGAAATTTACATACAACATTATAGTAAGTTATTTATCTCGTTTAAATTAGATTTCAAAACATATGCCTAATATTATCGTATTTGTTTATAATATTGTTAAATCTGAAATGACACCTATCAGATCTTCTTAAGTGATTGTGTAACCCTGCTCCCACATATAAAGCAATAAAGGGTAATTGGGTACGAGCTCATAATCCTAGCGTATAGTCCGCTTCCTCGAGTCATAAGTGACTTGGGTCGAGAAGTCCACCTGTGTGAGGCCTACCCAAACCCAGAATTTTAAAAATGTCCGTTATGGTCATTCTATGGGACTACATATCCTACGGGAAGTATTAAGCGACTAAGGAGATAATCTAATAAGGTTAGCTAGATAGTAAAGCGAAAACACCATCTCTCACCTTACATGGGGTATGGGTTTATATGCATGAATGGAGGAAGCCTTAACTAGTAGGGCAACGTAGCTAGTACCCTCGAGTTTATATTAACGTTGAATAAATCGTTGAGAAGTATTGAGTGACCAACAGGTCCGCCTAGGGTCTTAAGTGATCGGGAGAATCCACCATGTCAATCGATAGTGAGGTGTTAAGTGGCTAAGGATGTGCGTGTGAATAAGTAAACTCTGTAATTAGGAGTTCACTCTCGATTTAATAATCAGCTATGTTCTAGTTTAAAGTTTTCATAAATATGCATAAACATTCTATCTTGGTATTGCATTTATTGGATATACTATCTTAGGAAGGGTAGTTAGAGTCATGAATAAATGTTTACAAGGTTAAAGCTAGAATTACTAACCTTGGCAGGCATCCATCTTGGGTTGAACCAAACGGGATGCATCTGTGTACTGTAGTATGTGTTGTACATTTCTTGTTCATCATAATCTTGTTGTTCTGACCCCCTCCTCATTACAACCTCCTAGGTTTTCTAGAGAAGGTCGGGTTCTCGTAGGTGTTTAGGTTTGGCTTTCGGTTCTCATTCTCTCTCATGCTTGGTATTGGCAAAAATGACTTGTTTTTAAAAGGTAGTTACTTGAGTTAATACTAGTATATCCTATTTTGTTTCCGCTGTGAGTTATTTTACCATACTCCGATTATGTCATGCTCATTTTATTTGCAGGTACCAGTTTTACATGCTTCATGCTTATATGTCTTCAAGTTTCGATTTTTTTTTGAAATTTGGGCTCAGAAAAGTGTTGGGTGTTACATTTGGTTTCAAAGCATAGGTTAGAGGATCAGAGGAATTAGTTAAATTAGGACTCATGAGATAACATAATTTGATTTTCTTTCTGTTTTCCTTCATCTTTCTTACTTGACTTTAATTTATTTCGACGATGAGTTAGTTATCGGCCTAATTATATAGAATGGGATTTAAGCAACTTAGAGTTGGAATATGTTGAATGTGGGTTTCTAGCCAATTCTGTATTGCCACACAGTACGTTGGCAATCTTGTCATGAAGAGCATGAGGAAGGTACATGGAGGACTCCGTTCGGGTGTGGGGACCGGACAAAAATCTAGCTACAACTGAGATAGTCGTGATATCTGGTTTGGTGTCGTTGGTAGTTCCGGTTAAAGGCCTTTGCTTGACCCAAAAGGGGAAAATATCATGTTAGTATGTCGTATCTATTCAAAAATGTAATTACGAAGTATATCCATTCGTTACTTCGTTAAATTTTCGGATATTCCTTTATTAAAAGTATTCACTTGAGTTCTTGGCCTTGTATTCGAGGGAATTTTATTTTTTAAACTATTTGGAAAAATAAAATGGATTTCGGAAGTTCTGAAATTTTGGTTTTGGAAAATGTTTTTACAAATACGTGGTTTTAAAATTTTATATTCCTATTTCAGAATTTGTTCAAGCTTTGTGTGATTTGAATAAATATAATCTGATTGGTAGAAAGAAGGGAATTAGAGATGACAAGGAATATGCCACTAAAACTTGAAAATAATTAGTACCCCTTCCATGTGATTTTTACTATCCTCATTTTATATATATTGGATAATTTATTGAAATTGTCACAATCAATCCTTGAGATTTTAAAGTTTCGACCTTTTTGAACGTGAAAATATTTTTCAGTTCGTAATAATAAACTGGAAAATAAATAATAATAATATTAATAATAAATTGGATTATAAATACGAAACCATTAGTTTATAATAAATTCCATTTTTGAAAAGTTTTAAACTTTCCTTCGAAAATGCAAAGTAAAATCCTTCTTCTTAATTTTTAGGGTATTTGATTTCGAATCATTTAATTTTATGTCAGCTAGCTAAGGGGAAAATCCATTTTAATTTTTTTATGGATTTATAGCTGAACTATTTTGGAAATTCGTTCATTCGATTGTGGTTGCAGCATCGTTGTTGAGACTACTTCAAATCCTCGGAGTTGGTTTAGAGTTGTGACTGCGATCTATGGTACCGCCGTGATATCGGATCGCGTCAAATCTTAAAAGATGATGCGGGATGATTAATATTTTAATCCAACCTAATAAGGTCAAGGTTCAATCTTTTCCCAAAGCTCATTTGACATTTGACCATTTAGTGGTATGCTAGGATGGTCAACTAGTTGATGAGTTTTGGTATAACTTGGACCTAGGACTCAACCTTAAAAGTTTCATCCAAATCACCCCCGTTAACTTCCTTCTTTCGTCCTTCCTTCCTCATCCAGCTGAACCATATTCTCACCCTTCTCTTTCTATGTCGCCGCCTCATCTCCTCCTTTTTCCGCGTTTGTTTGCACATTAGATCTTTCCCTACTAGTACTCCAAGATCTAATCTAGTTTTTTTCTCTCCGACCATTTCTTAGTCTATAATACCCGCTTGCACTACCCGATCTTACTCATACCATTTAAGTATCATCCTTAGGGAGAGATCACTTATTTGGGTTGGGACAAGCAAGAAAGGTCTCACCGCTTCATGGCTAAGGAAATTAATCGTGGTAGTTAGACTTGCACCAGTCTTTTGCTTCGAGATCTTAGAATAGTATTATTGGTTGTGTTGCATCTGTCTTTCCTATACCTTGTTGGAATAGGTTCTTTCGAAGGCGATCGTCATTTCATAGATGAAGATTAAGCTATCTTTAGATGGTTTTTTTGAGGAGAATCTTGATGAGATTTTAAAGGCATTTGTGTTGTACGCGAACTTAAATGGTCTTTTTGTTTGACCGACTCTGGAGATCTTGCAACATATCTTTTTTTCTTAATGTCGATTTTTGTGTTCGAAGATCTATGTCAAAACTATCCATGTTGATATGTAACTCATTTAACACATAGTTCCAATGATGGAAAGTTATGACTAGATTTGTCTCATGGTGCGGAAATTAATCTCTTGCTTGATTGATGGCGTTATCATCATTTTGTGCCGCATTATATTTGATTCAGCTTGTTGTTTTGTTGTCTTCCTTGTTGTTTTCCCTTTCCAGCACTTGGATCTTGGCTTTGTGGAAATTCGTGTTTGTAACTATTAGTGTTTATTGTCTTTGAAATCACATGATCTTTTAATTATATTTCTATGTTTGAATGTGTTTATGTCATTCATGCATGCATGTTTGAATGAACTCTTGTTTTTCTTATCTGACTAACAGTTGTCTTGGAGCTGGAAAGAATAGAATTCTTTGTTAAATAAATTTTTGCGAAGGACAAGTTTTGCATTGTTATCATCATAAATATAATTAATCACTTGTTCCTTGTTAAGCTAAAATTTATTATCTCCTTTTGGGTGTGGTTTCAATTTTCGCTGCGTATCTAGCTTCCTTTTTCGCTAATATGTGACTTGAATCGTTTAAGTTTCCACAAAGTACATTTATTGAAACTTTTGGAAAGCGTTGTTTAAAAAAAACTATTATACTTTTTAAAACTTAAATTTTTACCAACTTACTTTCTTTATTTCGGTTTACGTGAGAACATAGAATTTGAGTACGGCAGTTTGCACATGTTTAAAACATCTGTTTTACATTAAAAATATATGGTTTGAATTGCACAAAACACACGCTACCGAAATTTTGATTTTCATACAAATCTCATATAGAAAGTGAAATGGTTTAGTAAGGAAATTATCAAAATAAATATAAGAAGTTTTAAAGCAGAAATTTATTTTTATGAAAAAAATTTAATTTTTGGTTACTGAACAATGTATGGAAGATTTTTGAATGATTTATGTGTGCATTTTAGCGCTGCAATTGGATCGACGATGCGATAAAAATGTTAACGACAACAAGGAAAACGTTGTTTTAGCCTTCAAAATATTGTTTTCAGACCTTGTTAGTGATGCGCACGAGTTACCAATTAACTCGTTTTACCTTTTAGAGCTTGTTTAAGCCTCCTTTACAGTTTACAGATGGAAAATTTCGTAGTATTTTGGATAACTGAGGTGAAGTTTCCACTGTAAGTCGGGTAATGGAATATCTAAAGGCGAGGGGAACATTAAAATTCTTCGCTTTGATTTCCTTTTTTTGGTTTAGGAGTAATAAAATAGGAAGCGATTAGATGCGTTGACGTTTTGGATGGTAGGGTTTGGATGCAAAATTGTTTGCTTTACACTTTTATTTGTAATCGTATGAGGTTACGGATGCATTCATATGGAAATTCTAGTATATTTAGGATGTTTTGCATCATGTTTTCAAAAATATTTTAAAATTTTGATGCATAAATGTAGGAGGATCCGATTTAGAATCATTATGCATACATGTTTTGTGTTGAAGTGCACTATGTACACTATGCATGTGCACACATGGTTGCAAAGTGGATGTACACAAATTGGTTGTATGTGATATGATAAGTAGGTGCCAGAATTTCGAGATGAAATTCCTTTTAGGAGGAAGAATGTAACAACCCGGAATTTCGATAATAAACTAGTTATATAATTAGTTTCTCAAAAATAGGAATTTCTGACGGTCACAGAATTAAGGTGCCAGAATTTCGTGAACGGAGTCCGTATGAAAAAGTTACGGATGAAATACTAAAAACAGATGAAAATAAATAAACAGAATAAATATAATGTATATTACCTATTATAACCTGCCTTTACCGGGATAAATCGCTCAAGGGCGGTCGACACCCTTGCCTAGAGCGGTCGACCACTACGAGCCAGATTAGCCCAGTAACAGCTAGGTTTTGAAGGGTATTTTCGTTATATGTTATAATATAAATGGACGAATGTTAATTAAAACAAATCCAACGTTTGATGGCTAATTCAACTCCTATAAATAAAGGGGTAAGACCTCATTCTTTTCCATACAAATCTGTAGGCAACATCAAAGCTCTGCCATTTCCCTTTCTCTTCTAATCAATTTGTAAATGAAAAAAATGTTCATATATAATCAACCAAATATAAATCATATAGATTTGAAAGGGATTATCAGATTCAAATGGGAAAGGGTGTGAATTGACAGCTAAGCTATTCTTCATCAGATTCTCCCCTCTTTTCCTATTTTCATGCAAATCAAATATCCCCTTTTCAGTATTATTGTAGATCTGTAAGAATTTGGGAATTGTTGGCCTAAAGATTATTCAGATTTCAGATTTGGATGTTTTCAGGTGAGTGAGAAATTTACATACAACGTTATAATAAGTTATTTATCTCGTTTAAATTAGATCTCAAAATATATGCCTAACATTATCGGATATGTTTATAATATTGTTAAATATGAAATGATACCTATCGGATCTGCTTATGAATGTAGATAAAATCCTCAAAGTATAGATTTATGGTTATGAATAATATTATTTGTAGGCTTACTTAATTGTTTATAAATATTGCCTACAATTATGCTTAAAAATATATTGTGGTTATTGCAAAACACTGTAGATCTGGAAATCAATCGCATTAAACACTGTTTAGATGTAGTTTTATTCCTGATTTCTAGTTTCAGTGTTAAATAACAAATTATGTAATTTTGATTAAAAAGATATAAACTACTTATGTTCAATTTTGTTGGGGTGTTGACTTAGTTGTTGTGAATATGCCTTTTTCTCTTTTAAAATAAAAAGGACATTAACTGGAACCAATAAGAAATATGTCAAATATTGAAAAGGTAGAAATTGTGTAAACTTACGTATAAATACAAATATACATATTTGAGCGTAGTTTGCGTCAACTATTCTAAAATATACATAAAGTATATTTCTTTTGGTTTGAAATTATATTCATTGTAGTATTCAGGCATAATTGACAATAACTACAGTTGGCAGTCTTTTATAAGATTTAGAACCTTATAGAAAGATTGAAAACAAAAGGAAATGTTTGGATATTAGTTGAACCAAATTATTAAATTTAATGATAATGATAATAAAAGAAAATTTATTACATTAACTACGCAAAAAAATATATATATATATACACATTATCCATCTAAATCTACGTAAACGACGAAATATACAATAAATGTTTGAATAGCATTCATTTTACGGAATTATACATGTAATTGTAATCTATATTAAATGAATATATTTGTGGTGACCTTTGTAGCAATCAGTGTAATTGATTGCTATAAATGGGCCATAAATAAATAAATAGCTATTGTAGCAAACATTGATTGGGGAAAGAAAATTTAATTAGGTATTTAAGTCTAATGGTTGCAAATTCTAAATTGCCTAGGATTAATGTTGTAAACCCCAATTAGGGAACTAAATAATAACTGTACTAAGACACGAGATTAAGTTCAACTTAGGTTAGGAGTCTTCCCTGAACTGGCCGATAAATCCAGCATCCACAAGTGTTCATGTTAATGCAATGGGTCTAGTGCATAAACATATATTTAAACATATGTACAACAAGCAATAAATAAGCAATTAAATTAGAAATGTCTGTTGGAGTACAACAAAAAGATATATTCGGGACTGATAAAATAAGATATTTCATTGTTAATTAATGTCTTAGGAAAATTATGAATGTTAGACTCATAAATTACATTAATTATAATATGGAAATAAATGATAATTAAGGATAATTAATGTCCTAGGGAACTATCACCGTTAGGTTCATAAGTGACACTAATTATAATCAATGATAGTAAATAACAATTAAAAGATAAATTGTTGCCTTAGGAAAATATGAACGTTATGGTTATAAATGGAAATAACCCTACTGAATAGAAATAATGAAATAAAAAGGGGATTAATGGGTATTGATTGTCATTTTAAATACTAAGTCCAATAGGGAAGATAATTAAATAAATATCCTAGGCTGAAAGGGATATAACTTTCCTTATTTATGCCAACAAATCTAAAATTCATAAATAAAAGATAGAGTGAACTTACTAGGTAAATAACGCTAGTTATTATTTACCATAGAAGCATGTAACAACAATTAATCGTGTATGTATGGTATTCTCGTAAAGAGAAACTAAACGGGAATAACTCAATAATGTAGCCTGCTTTGGGATTAAGGTCTTAAGTGGTTAGTTCCACTTATAAAAAGGTATTAAGCGATTTCTTTGAGCTTGGTAATTTTGTGGGACAATGGATTTTTGATGACAACAATCTTATTCAATTATCATTGGTTATAAAATATATGCTAACACATTTTGTATAGAATATATATATATACATATATATATATATATATAGAAATTATATACAGGAAATATTACTGAAGACTGTACAATTATAAAGATGATAAAGAAATTTTAAGACTCATGAGTAATCAAGAATTCAAGAGTTCAAAATTAATATAGTTATAGAGTCTATATTTTGTAAGACTCTAAATAACACACAAGGTTCAAATTCTAATTCTAATTTTCAAATTCTGTTTTTCAATTCTACTCTCAATCCTCTCTATTTTATTCTTCTATTTATTTTTATTCTTTTTTGTTTTCCAAACTTAAGTTTTATATATTTATACTTTATATTTATATTCTTATACTTTATATTTATATAGTTTAAAACCTTATAATTTTATAAATATATTTATATAGTTTAAATTTATGTTTTCATATGTTTTTCTATCACATAATATTAATTTACAACATTAGATTTTACTTAAGAATTTCCAGAATTATTTTAATATCAAAACACTTGGAAAGTGCTTTAAAATTCAAAAATACACTAGGGCATGTCGACATACCAAAAACACCATGTCGACATACAACTGCTACTTTTTTCAATTTTGAAAGCAAGTTTCTTTTCACTATTTGAAACAATTCAGAACCATTGTAACCTTTCATACTCTATAAAAAGCGGTTAAAACCGAATTTTTTATTATCTCTTCTTCTCTAACTTCATCCACTTTCTCTACATCGTTATTCGTAATCATTTTTATGGTTTTTACAATTATACTCTACCGAATTCAATTCCGTTTTAATCAAACTTCTTCTCTCTACACTCTTTAAATTAAGTGATATTAAAGAGTTACAGAGTTGTTTATAATTGTTTGAGTTGAGTAAAAGAGGAATCGGTGTTTTCCTTGAGAGCCGTGAAATCAGGGAAGTAGAAATCGGTGTGTCCTTACGAGCCATGAAATCAGAGAAGTAGAAATCGGTGTCCTTGTAAGCCGTGAAATCAGGAAAGTAGGAATCGGTGTGTCCTTGTAGCCGAGAAATCAAGGAGGTTGTACTTGACTACTGAAAATAGTAATAAAACTCTGCACAATCCAGCGTTGTGCGGGACTGGACGTAGGAGCAATCTGAGCCAGTATAAAATCCAGTGTGTTCTTTCCTTTTCTGCATCTTTATTTCTATTTACTTTGCATTTATGTTTAAATCTATGTCTGTGATTGTGTTTGTGGTGTTTGATTCATCCCGTAGTTCACATTAGTTTTAGATTTTGTTTAAATTCTTACAAACACTATTCACCCTCCCCCCTCTAGTGTTTGCTTTTCCTTCACGATCCATTCCGCATTCCCTAAGAATTGGTATCGGAGCAAGATCTTTCAAAAAGTTTATAATCTAATTTTTGAAAATAATGATAATGGAAACCAACACTGGTAGCAATAATAGTTCTTTTATAGAGGGTCAATCCACTGTTAGACCACCATTGTTTAATGGTAGTAATTATTCATATTGGGCATGTAGAATGAAAATTAATTTACAGCCGTTGGATTAGACAAATGGAATAGTACACAAAATGAATATGTCGAACCCACAACTTCATTAGCACAATGGACAAATGAACAAAAGGCTGCTGCATAGAGCAATTCTAAAGCTATAAATATATGATTTTGTTCATTAGATAGGAACGAGTTTAATAGTGTATCAGTATGTAAGACTGCTTATGAAATCTGGAGAACTTTACAAGTTACTCATGAAGGAACTAGTAAAGTTAAACAGACTAAGATAGGCATGTTAGTTAATTAATTTGAATTATTCAAAATGAACGAGAATGAGTTTATTTCAGATATGTATTGTAGATTTCAAGAGATAGTGCATTCGCTAACAGCACTTAGAAAAACTTATTCAGAAGCAGATCAAGTCAGAAAAATATTGAATTCACTAAATTAAGAATGGGATCAGAAGACTTTGGCTATTGAAGAAGCCAATGATGTCAATAAAATGAATACTGAAGAGTTAATCGGAAATTTGATGTCATATGAAGTCCAAATACAGAAAAGAAAAGAAGATAGATCAATTGAAAAGAAATCTATTGCACTGAAAGCAATAATAAATGATTCTGACTCGCGTAGTGAAGATGATGAAGAAACAACACTCATGACAGATCATTTTAGAAGATTTCTAGAATATAGAAGGATTATAATCAAGAAAATTAAAAAATAAATGATGGACGATGTTTTAACTGCAACAAGCTAGGTCATATAAAGAAAATGTGTTCATATTCAGACAAATCTACTCAACAAACGGACAAAAACAATTCATTAAGGAAAAGAAAGAAAGCATCTGTAGCAACATTAGATGATTCAGATTCATCATCAAATGATAAAGAACTAAAAACCAGAAATACAAATATATACTTTACGGCAACTCAGAGTTCAGAAAATCATGAAGAAAAGAATCAAAAAACCGGGTATGCATTAATTATATTTTAATTTTATTTGGTTGGATGGCTGTTTTGGTTTGAATTTAAAACTTTAAAAACAAAATTTGAAATTAGAAATTCAAATCTGAATTTTGAATTTTGAAAGTCAAAATAATACTATAATATTAAATAATCAATAATTAATAAATAAATTTTTTGATTGTTTATTAGGATTAGAATTATTTCAGGAAAACGTTAAATCTGAAATATAAATCGATAATATATTTCAAAACATATAAATCCAATTTCCTTTTGAAATAAGCTTAGTATGTCGACATACCCAAAAATACATGTTAACATATCAAACTAGTTTTCAAATTTAAATTTTGAATTTCAAATGTTTAAACTTTCAAACTTCCCTCACCAACTCCCAAGGTCTTAAAAGGTGTCCTTTCAATCTAAAAGGTTGTGCCTATTCAATTCATATTCATTCAATTCATATCAATTCAATTTTTATATATACATCTATCATTTCTACCTTTCATTCACAACTCAAAACAATATTCTTCATATCTATCCTCTTCAAAAGTATCATTTCAATGGCTTCCTCAAGTTCATCTAAGAAATTGAAGATAAGCAAAACAATTAAAGGTTATCTTTACAATGATAAAGAAGCCGTCAAAACATATGGTAACTATTTAGCAAATGCTAAAGTTAACACGGATGCTTTCGCCTTCTTTAGCAATTTTCCATCTTATGATCTTGTCTCGCTTTTCAAACACAACGAAGTCTTGAGTCTAATTGACTCTTGTGATAATGACAAAGTATGTTATCCCAAACTCGTTAAAAAATTCTATGCAAATCTCAATGCGCATTTTATGAAGGCAACAAAAACCAAAATTGGAGTAGTGTCAAGGGAACTCAAATTGTTCTCGATGCCAAACTTTTAGGCGAAATTCTAAATTGTAGAAGCGTGGGCTCGGATTTCTCAACTTTTTCTATCGACGAAACCGATATGGAAATCTTTCACGGTATCTTCGAAGATGGTGCTCCAATGGATTTCAAAAATCGTTTCTTGCGTCCAAAAACAAGAATTGTCAACCTTCTCCTTTAACACACCATCACTCCTCGTTCTGAAAATTTCGACAATCCAACACTTAAAGTCCAAAAAGCTCTCTTTGCTATTATGGGTGGATATCTTATCAATTGGACCGAAATGATTCTTATTGAAATTAAGCCCATAGATTTATCCACAAGAGAAAACACTCTTTACTATGGTGTTTATTTCACCGTATTTTCAAACACTTTAATGTTGATCTTCATGGAGAAGAATTTGTACCTAGAAAAGTGTTTGACGCATCAAACATTCATCTCATGCAAATTCCTCTCACCTTTAAACCAAATGAGACATTCGAGGCCAAACAAGCTCGAATGCAACAAGAACAAGAGCTAAGGAAGTCGAAGAAGAAGAGGCTTCTTTGGAAAGTATTGAGTATCCTACCTCAAAGCATATGTACAAAGACATGATTGTTCAAAATCAAGTGAAAATCGTCAACAATCGAAAGTAGCTCAACAAGAGACTTTCCAAAATAACCAAATTCATGGTCAAGATAGGAAGAAAGCTTGGAATTTCATCTTCCTCATCATCATCCGAGAACTAGGCTATCAAGCTTAGTCTATCTTTATATTTTTCCTCGTATTTGCTTTCGAATCTCGTATTTGAAGTGTGTCTTGTTTAGTTTGACGTATTTGCTTTCTATTAAGTAATGAATGGAGTTTTATTTCTGATAAAATCATCTTTATGTTTCTAGAAAATCTATAAAACAAAATATAATATTACAGGAGTTCAAAAGAATTAAAAAAATTCGAAAATTTTCAAAATTCACTATAGTATGTCGACATGACAAAAAGAGTATGTCGACAGATAACTGATATATTTTCAAATTTTAAAATTAAAAAAACTACTCATCCCAGACCCTATTTAAGTATATTTTCTTCAGAAAAAATCATTATTCCATTACTCCTTCTTCCTTAATCATTTCTCATCAAATCAATGGCAAATCCTATTCATAATATAAGTGAAAATTTTGATGGTTCTTTGAATTCTTTCAAGAAGACTCTCTCCGTAGTACAACGTAATCAACGCAGACTATAGCTAATTCAAATGAGGATGGTTAAACATCAAGAAAAACATTTTGTTGTGATTCCTATGAATATTTAATCTCATTTTACAAATGAAAACAACCAAACATCACATTACATTGAAGAAGAATGGAAAGATATTTAGAAGAACCAAATTACTAGACAAGATGAATGGGTTGAAGTTCCAATAAATGTTTAATTATTCGGTACGATTTGATTGATTTTTTTAAGTATTCTAAAACATGTGGTGTGGAATGATTTGGATTCTATTGTTTGAAACTTGTATATATTAAGACATATGGTGTGATTTGATTTGGTTTGATTTGTATATATATATATTAGACAAACATATGTAACAACGATACTTGAATTTATTTGTATTTAATCATCATATTAGGTATTATTATAAGTTTAAATAGATTAAGGGAGTATTCTACTAAGAAATAGTTAATAGATTAAGGGGGAGTATTTTTATTGGGATAGTTACTTATGTTCTATTCAGAGAATTATACAATTTAGGGGAAGTACGTTTAGAATTTATTTTTTGAAAATGACAAGGGGGAGAAATTATAAAACATAGGCATAGTTTATAGGACTCTTACAGACCGGGGCAGTATAGAAGTAACATCATCAAACATGTATATACAGGTATGATATTTTATAAACTAAGGTTGTCATCATCAAAAAGGGGGAGATCGTTGGAGATTGGAGTTTTGATGACAACAACCTTATTTCAATTATCATTGAATATAACATATATGATAACACTTTTTTATAGAATATATATACATATATATGCAGGAATTATATACAGGAAATATTACTGAAGACTGTACAGTTATAAAGATGATAGAGAAACTTCAAGACTCATAAGTAATCAAGATTTCAAGAGTTCAAGGTTAATATATTTATAGAGTCTAGATTTTGTAAGACTCTAAATAGCACCCCCAGTTCAAATTCTAATTCTAATATTCTAATTCTAATTTTCAAATTCTAATTTTCAATTCTATCCTCAATCCTCTCTATTTTATTCTTCTATTTATTTTTATTCTTCTTTATTTTACAAACTTAAGTTTTATATATTTATACTTTATATTTTTATTCTTATACTTTATATTTATATAGTTTAAGACCTTATAATTTTATAAATATATTTATATAGTTTAAATTTATGTTTTCATATGTTTTTCTATCAGACAATATTAGTTTACAATACTAGATTTTTACTAAAGAATTTCCAGAATTGTTTTAATATCAAAACACTTGGAAAATGCTTTAAAAATACACTAGGGTATGTCGACATACCAAAAACACCATGTCGACATACTACTGTCACTTTTTCAATTTTGAAAGTTCACTATTTGAAACGATTCAGAACCGTTGCAACCTTTCATACTCTATAAAAAGGGGTTAGAATCGAATTTTTTATCATCTATTCTTCTCTAACTTCATCCTCTTTCTCTGCATCATTATTCTTAATCATTTTTATGGTTTTTACACTTATACTCTGCCGAATTCAATTCCATTTTGATCAAACTTCTTCTCTCTACACTCTCTACTCTCTGAATCAAGTGCTATTGAAGAGTTAAAGGGATGTTTGTAATTGTTTGGGTTGAGTAAAAGAGGAATCGGTGTTTTCCTTGAGAGCCGTGAATCAGGGAAGTAGGAATCGGTGTGCCCTTGTGAGCCGTGAAATCAGGGAAGTAGAAATTGGTGTGTCCTTATGAGTCGTGAAATCAAGGAAGTAGGAATCGGTGTACCCTTGTAGCCGTGGAATCAAGGAGGTTGTACTTGACTATTGGAAATATTAATACAACTCTGCGCAATCCAGCGTTGTGCAAGACTGGACGTAGGGGAAATCCGAACCAGTATAAAATCCGGTGTGTTCTTTCTTTTTCTGCATCTTTATCTCTGTTTACTTTGCATTTGTGTTTAAATCTGTGTCTTATGTTTGTGTTTGTGGTGTTTGATTCATCCCGTAGTTCACATTAGTTTTAGATTTTGTTTAAATTCTTACAAACACTATTCACCCCTCTCTAGTGTTTGCTTTTCCTTAACAGTCCATTCTGCATTCCCTAACAAATTTTCGCGTATAGTCCACTTCCTTGGGTCATAAGCGGCTTGGGTCTAAAAGTCCACCTGGGAATAGATCTTCCAGTCAAGGGGTCTTAAATGGTGTATGTGAGGCCAACCCAAACCTGGAATTTAAAAATGTCTGGTATGGTCATTCCATAGGACTACCTATCCTACGGGAAGTATTAAACGACTAAGGAGATTATCCAGAAAGGTCAGCTAGATGGTAAATCAAAACACCATCTCTCACCTTACACGGGGTATGAGTTTATATGCATGAATGACATAAGCCTTAACTAATAGTGCCCCATAGTGTAACCACCTACTTGGAATGAGCCTAATTTTTGATCCAGCAAAGGCTCATTGAAATATAGAGCCACTCTAAATTGGTCGTTGCTTCATGTAAGAAATTACATTTGCACAGAAAAATATATAGACATTGTGTTATGGAATTCTCACATAGTGGAACGAGAAAGTATAATACCAAAATATGATGTACCATTTCATAAAAGCCACATAATTCAAACACAGATTGTCAAGATACAATTATTCCATATGTACATCAATAAACTCGTCATTAAAAGTTTCCATAAGAAATACAGCAATGATAACTAAAAAATAACATAATATCTCCATTTTCGTCTTAATTCTCCATAATTGCTTCGTCCATTGAATCTACCCCACCTACTGACCAATTGGATATGTTAAGTAGAGGGATCAAACCATAAAATCCTGTGTAACTGAAAATACTATTTTCTTTAGAGACCATACCCTAGATTTAGCAGGTTATATATATCAAGGTATGTCAACAATAAAACACAAGCATTCACATGAACATAAATTATCTAACTAATGAGGCGGATATCCGAGTAAATCGCTTAAGACCTCCATTAGTGCATTTAGGGAAAATACCTAACGAGGTGGCCATCCTCGGTCACTTAAGACCCTTGTTAAAAGTGGATCCTTATGATCTCTTATAACCCTTAGGCAAATCATAGCCCCTTAAGACCCCATCCTAATACGTTAACGTTCTTGAGTCTATACTCTTCAAGTAATATGAGAAGTAGTATTTCAAATGTTGCTACTTGACTGATATTACGGTAGAACACCTATGCCGCTTAAGACTTCCCTTAGACAGTTGTTGAGCATGCTACAACCACATATCATAAATAAATCAATCACGTCCCTAGTTTAGCCCATACAAGCTTCTAGAGGAAGTGGAAATCCGCCAAAAACTACCACACTCCGTTACCGCTATGCCTAACCACTTTCAAAGAAGGAGGACCCATAGATTTACTTCAAATCTAATAAAGGTGGGTCCTATGACTTTGGTACCTGTCCAAGGAATAAACCTTTAGAGAGGATCATAGCCCTAACCACTTATGATCCAAACTAGATAAGAAGAGAGTCAGCCACTTAATACCTTCCTATGGAGTAGTAAACCTGCGTATTTTCACACACAATAAGTTTATATATATACACACACTAGACCTCTCACATTAAACCGTCTACTTGTAGATGCTAGATATGTCGGGCGGTTCCGTGTAGACTTCTACTACAAGTGGTTTGACCCCGTGTCATAGTGTACTAAACTTGAATGGCTCAATGCACCAAGTTCTCTCATATTAGTCGGACCCACTTATGATTGTGGGATTTGTCGGTCGATTTCGGGCAGACTTCTACCACAATTGGTAACTAACCTCGTATCTGCGTGTCGTTATTTAGTGTGTTTATATATATATATATATATATATATATATATATATATATATGTAAGCTAGTCTATACGCACACACAACCAATCAATATATAGGGACATTTCAATTTCAAATCTTATCCTAATCGCATTTACTACGTCATTATTATGCTAATTTCGTTAATTACGCTATACAAATAAAATATTCAGTACGTATAAATAACGCTAGTTTTTCATATGAATAACAGAACGTTTTAACAAGTTAAAATTGTCGACTTGGTCTAATTTAAGGCATAAAAGTTAATTTCCACATTCAACTGCTACATTCATGGCATAATTGCATAATTACAGATATCGGTAATGGAAAATTTCAACATACAATTAAAACTTGCATCCTAGGCTTGTAATGATAATTCTAGTAATGAATCAAGAGTAGGGTGTAAATTTCTTAAATAATACATATCCATATATTCATACATACATACATAAATATATATATGTAAATATATTCACACATATTCATAAACCTTTATTTGTTCGATTTACCCCTTCTTACGTTGTATATAAAAACGTTCATATTGGATTAGCTTCAAATTTGAGTACGTTCGAATTATCTAATTAGAATAGAAACTCAAACCTTTTCAAATAATAAATATAATCAATCTAAAACTTTTTCCATTACAATCAAAGATTTAAATTAGAAGAAGGATAAATAAAATAAAAGTACATCACCCAATTGTTTTTTATCCGCTACTAAAACAAAATACATAAACCCAGTATAATTGACAATTCTTGCGAAATACATAAAAAAAAAAATGAGATTTGGGGATTTATAGTTTGATATTATCTTTACACCAAATCTCTTTAAGCATACAAATCCATATAGTAGTATACAAATGTAGAATATGCCTAAGAAAATACTAATTCCACTTGCAGTGATTAGAAATGCCTTTCATCTGAGGTTGTTGTGCCTAATTGAAGTCAACTCCTATCCTTAGAGATCTATATACATAAGAATCAAATAATTCCAATTATTATATATATATATATCATGTGATTCCAAATCTATATTCCATAAGAAAAGATTAGAGAAAGAAGAAAGGTTTATAGAAGAAGAAAACCTATTTTTAAGTTTCTGTGGAATCACTAGCGGGAGAGTGGAAGCATAAATAGAGAGAGTAGCTATGTTTAGGTATGAAGTCTAGAGGGTTATTTATAGTTGTTTGTGTAAACAAGAACCCTCGGATTATTAAGATTAAATCCTAGTTGTTTGCCTTTATAAATCAATCCAAAAACCTTACCAAACCTACCCTTATTGGGAATTTCAGACACCAAGTGGTCAACCTCCCCTCTAAAAGGGCGGTCAACACCCTTTTAGGGGGCGGTCGACCTCTTGGTCTCTGAATCGCTCAATAAACGCTAAAAAGGGCTGAGAATATTTATTACATATAATGTTTATTCAATCGGATTATTTCTTTCCTTATGCATAATATTCTTGTCCCCTTATCCTTATCTTCTCATTTGAGATACAAATTTATCTAAGAGAATATTATTCTTATCCAATTTACTTATCCATTAGATATACATATTATTTATTTAACCACATATATACACATTTGCCATCAAATTTCTCTGAACTATAATTTCTTCATACGAGCACCGTTTTCAACATATCATATATGAAAAGCATAAGAATTTCGACACGAATCCAAATAAAAGATTTTCGTAGACAAATTCTCAGTGCTGCGAAATCTCACTTTTTAGCCTGTTTATATTGTATTATTTAATTGCTCATTTCCATTAATTATTATTAATATATTTAGGTATATTTTTACAGGGTGTTACATTCTCTTCCCCTTAAAATAAATTTCGTCCCGGAATATATTTGAAGGGGAGAAAAACACAACTCGCTCTAAACATTCATGTTGTACACTCATGTTATTTTTGCTTCATCCAAAAACATTCATGACTCGCAGTGATTATGAACGTCAGACTTACTAAAGTGAGCTTCATCCTAATGTGTATGTGTAATGAGTGATGCATTATGTATGCAAAACACCTTAACATGCATATATATCTCTATATGAGTATGTTGTGCAATTATATTGCATCCATCTCCTACCATCCAATATAGCAACAACAATACAACCAAAAATTCAAAATTTTCGAGGGAGGCTACAAAAAAAATTAAAAAATTTCACGCCTTCTCTCGAATTTTCTCCTTGCTGTACCCGTACCAATCTATCTGAAAAATGCGGAGTCTCGAAATCGCGTGCTCCAAAATATCTATGGTGGCACAAGGTTTTCGAGGTTCCATCTTTGTCCCCCTTTTTATTAGGCCCTACCAAAAATTCATTACGCCATGGAGGTATCTTATCAAACATAAAACTTTATGGGGTCCTATTCACAATATCATATATCTCCATAATTCAGAAAAAACTCAAAATATAATATCAAATCATTATCCTCCACAGTCTGCCTAATCAAATTAGTTTTTTTCTAAAGTCTAACCACAAATTTTTTGGTTTGAGTAGAAATTTGTCAATGGTTATTCCATCAACACTTTGGTAATTTAGGTGGCCTACTTAAAGTTCTTCAAGAGCTCCCACAAATTACCAAAGAGATAATTATGCTACTGCTATAAATATTGTTATTATTCCTAATACCTAGGAGGCTAATTCTGCAGATCCTTCTTCTTATTCCCAAATCATTAGTTGTCTTCATTTTTTTCTCCATTCTTCAAGTGAAGTTTGACCCAAAAAGAATTTCTAAAATCAAATTTCTAGATCTAACCAATTAATGTCTAATTTATAATAATGACTAGAATATTTTGTTAAGATCTTATTTGTTGTAAGTTTAAATCTGAGTAAGGTCTTTTTTTATTTCCATAAATTTGCCCATATAATATCATTAACATATTTAAAATCACAAGGAATGAGTTTTTTTTATATAACGACAAAGGGCTAATTTATAAAATTTAAACAAATACCCTTAAGTAAACCAAAACATGGTCTAATACAAATCTGATAATCAAGATTTTTCCTAAATCTCATACTTCATGTTCTTATTCTTGGGGGTGGCATTCTATAAGGATAAACTTCCAAAAGTCATAAGATCAGTACACTACCTCTATGTAGGATATAAATCCAATTTGCTATTAACTTTCCTTTTTTCATATGTAGTAAGTTACTAGGTTGAATGCCTCCATGAGGTTCTTCCTCTTCCTACACATTTATCTTAAGAATTTAACAAGGGTTTTAAATCCCAACGTCTCATGCATAATAGGAATTTATTACTTACATCACGTTTATCCCCTTATCTAATCAATAGGGAGGGACAACTAACGATCACGGACTAAAAATTATTTTGGAAGTCTTCTCTTACAATTAAATGGTTTAAATAGTATTGAGGTCTTAATACTTTTAATCTAAATCCTTATGATGCCAAATCCATACCTTTAAAATTTCCAACATTGTCCTCTTTTATAAATATAATCCATTCAAATATGTATATATGCCACTAAACTGTTCCCTGAATACTTATTTAATTCGCTCAAGATCATTCAGGCTTGAAATATATTCATTTTCTTTAGAACGATTTGTCTTTTAAACCAGTTCCCAAAATTTCCTTTGTGATTAATTATAAATTCATTGTACACTAAACTTGCAATTAATAGTCATGAATTATATTTTCTGAAATCATGAATTATGTTGCTTACATTATGCCTATATCTTTATATTCATATTACTAACCGTTAGATACGGTTATTGATGTATTAAACTATCACGGACAATTTAGTTTACAACCAAATCTTATTCTTGGAAATCTATATAATTCACTAACTTTTCAAACATAATCGTTCTTGTGACAAATTCTCAAATTCAATCTATCCTAATCCTGGTTTGCAAAACTACTGCTACTAAATCTATTTCTTTTGTAACAGCATAAGTCTCAGCAGTGACATTAAGTAAATTCATGTGCATGTTACAGTCATTTATATGCACATATATATACCCCATTGTGACAAATATTTATAAGGTTTCCAAAAATTGCATTAAATGTCTTTTTAAATGCTAAAGCATTAAAAGTTTGTATTTCCACTTTAAAATTATAATTCTATTATTTCTTATGAATCAATGTCTAATAAATGTTTGTTTTGTATATGTTTGTATTATTTTTAAAACATTGTCTACACTTACATAAATCTCTAGTTTTTTAGAGTAGAACAACTTTCCACATTCTATTGTTTACCGAATAAAATATTAATGCATGCCTAGTTTTAATAAGGCATTTTTTTAAAGTTTAAAAATGTTGAAATATGAAATTTAATGTCCTTTTTAATTCTTATATTTTTTGTTATGTTACATGCCTTCCATAAATACCTTACAAGAATGATAAACATTTGAGGTCTTGCATAAAAACCAAAGCTAATTCTTGTTTAAAAATAAACCTTGATTGAATGTCAAAAATATAACTAAGCGACATTATGTTTCCTAAAAATGTTTAATTAACATTCATTATCATATTTTAAAAATACCTTTGAAACATTACTCGATAAAGCTAAATGACCTCTTTACTTTTAGCAAAATGTTCCATATGAATATTTTAATTTTAGTGTTTCACAAACATGCTCAAAATTCCTCCATTTAAGAATAAAATACTTTTGCTTATTCCAACACTCATCTTTTATACACATAATAAATGTCAGTCTTTAATGATTTTCAAAATGACAATTGTTTTGAAATAAATGTTCCTTTTCTATTTGAAAATGAGACCTAAATCTTAGCATTGAATTAACTAGCAATTAATTCTTCTATTCATATCTATATTTTCAGTTTAATATTTTACTTTCATTATTTTACCTTTAAATATAATTTGAAACATTAGACTGCATTCATTTTAGCACTAAACTTAAAACTCTCATATATATATATATATATATATATATATATATATATGAACTTTGAAAGTCCTTTATGAACATAACTATTCATTACTTTTTATTTGCATACTGAGTGGTCTTTCAAAAATTAGATTTAATGTTCGTAAATAAATTCCAAATTACCAAATAACTTTCTTGGAATAATTTTTCATCCTTTGTATTACCCTTATGCACTCTTATCTTCTCGAATGCTTCTCATTTTACGATGATACTCTATCCAATTTTTGGTAAACAAATTTAATATCTTTTCTCTTTTAATTGAGTATGTCAACGATGTTTATTTTACAAAGCTTTCATGTCTTGTCTTCTTTCTCTTTTGGATTAAGCATTAATTCAGTACCACAATATGTACTAGATTTTAGGAAAAGAATATTTTCAAATCTAAACGTTAAAATATTGCTACATCAAGACCATGACAATTATAAATTAACCATTTGAACTGTTTATTACTTGTTGCTTTAATTCCTTTTCTATTAAAGCTCTTATTTGTAAATATTTACATTTAACCTTTTCACCTTTTGTTTTTGTTAAAACTCATATTTATTGTTTGTCTAACAAAAGAACTAATGAACGTTTATAACCCCAATTTTTTTTATGTAATTCCAATCCATATATAAAAGGTTATACAGGCCTTGTTAAAATTCCCTCCTTCAATTAATTTTGTAGTACGTCAAAAACTCATCTTGATGAGTTTCTATATATTCTTGGTCTTTTCTTTAAAAAAGTTGACACACTATTCTATAGAAGTATATTTCTTAAAATTCCTATTTATCAACATAAATTGATAGCATGTCAAAAATCATATTTGTAGTCATTTCATTTCTTTGTTGATTAGGAAAATATGTTTATTTTTTTATTTTTCCTACCGTACCTACAATTTTTTCAATAAAGGTTGATATCTTTATTTATGGAAGTCGGTATCTTGCCTTGACCTTTTTCTTCCATATTCTTTAATTTCTCCTACCGCTACACATTCCTATTACATATCCATTTAAATCCTTTTAAATGTTGCTTATTTGTATAGACATTTTGAATATCTCATCCAATATTCATTCGTATAAATGGTCTTAACAAATCCCTTAATACTTTCCTTTTCTACCATTTAGCATCCTTTTGAGATCTTAGACATTCATGGCTTTATTATATGTCAATAATCAAAATGCACTTCTGTTTCTTAGTAAAACCAGGTTTATTTCTCAATTTGGTCCACATTAGTTGTCCACCTAATGGACATTTATTTGAATGCTTTCTTTCCCATAATAAATGATTCATACAATTAATTTCCGTTTATCACTTACTGAATAGGGAGATTTCTATTCTTTCCATTCTCCAGACTCTATAACCAACCAATGCTTAGAGGTCTCTAAATTGACAAGAAGGTTGCTATATTACTATATGGCCTTTATAATATTTCTAGAATTTAGTGCCAAATCTTTCCTAAGAAGGCCTACAGATGCTCTTTTCTAAAGATATGCGTACTTTAAAAATATATAGTTTCGGCTGCTTAGCCGGAGTTAGGTATATAGGCTTTCTGTTGTGTAAGGAAGGCTGTATGAGGTGAAATACCAATCTTCCACTTCCCTTATTTACTTATTTTCACCAAATAAAGGAACATTGCCTTGTGCTTATATATATAGTAAAAAAATTGAAAATCCTTTTTCAAAATAATGAGTATGCCTCTCATACGTATATATTTTCTCGTAATCGGGTAATCTACGCTCTGATACCAAATGTAACAAGCTACCCCGAATGGGCCTAAATTTCGACCTAGGAAAGCCCATCGAAGCTTAGAGCCAGTCTAAACGGGTCATTGGTCCCTGTAAGGAATTACATTTGCATAGAATAATATATAGACTCTGCATTATGGAAATCACATAGCGGAACGAAAAAGTATAATACCAAATTATGATGTACAATTTCACAAAAACCATAGAGTTCAAACAGAGATTGTCGAGAAACAATTATTCCATAGGTACATCAATAAAATCATCATTAAAAGTTTCCATAAGCAATACAACAATGATAACTAATATTAGCATAATATCTACATTTTCATCTTTAGTCTCCATCATTGCTTCATCCATTGAGTGACCGAGAGAATCCACCCTATTTGTCGATTGTGAGGCGTTAAGTGGCTAAGGATGTGCGTGTGAATAAGTAAACTCCGTAATTAGGAGTTCACTATTGATCTAAAAATCAGCTATGTTCTGGTTTAAAGGCCTCATAAATGTGCGTAAATGTTCCATCTTGGTATCATATTTGTTGGGAATACTACCTTGGGAAAGGTAGTTAGGGTCATGCATTAATGTTAACAAGGTTAAGGCTAGAATTACTAACCTTGGCAGGCATACATCTTGGGTTGAACCAAACAGGATACATCTGTGTATTGTAATATGTGTTGTACTTTTCTTGTTCACCAAAATCTTACTGTTCTGGCCCCCTCCTCATTACTGCCTTCCAGTTTTTTCTAAAGAAGGTCAGGTTTATACTGGTGTTTAGGTTTGGCTTTCGGTTCTCATTCGCTCTCATGTTCGTATTGGCAAAAGTAACTTACTTTAAAAGGGTAGTTACTTGAGTTGATACTATTCTATCCTATTTTGTTTCCACTGTGAGTTATATTACTGTACTCTAATTATGACCATTCTCATTTTATTTGCAGGTACCAGATTTACATGCTCCATGCTTGGATGTGTTCAAATTTCGATTTTTGTCAAAATTTGGGATCAGAAAAGTATGGGGTGTTGCATACTAATTTTGTTTCCCTCAATTACTCTCGTTTTTAAACTATTATCAGCCTTGGATAATCATAAAGTCATTCAAGTTAGAGTATTTTATTTACCTCTCATACCTTGAGTTGACAACATTCTTATCTTCAGAATAGATAAAAGCTTATTAAAAAAAAACCTTCCAGTAACTATCACAAAAGTTTCATTTACTATCCAATTTAAATATGTTTTTTAAACCATATATCCTTCATCTTTTGAAAGTCTCATGTCAATTACAAGCATGTTTATTTAACTTAAATTTTAAGTAAACTATTCACTAAAAGATGGATTACCATCTCAAATGTTCTATATGAAACCTTTATCCCATTATAACTAGAATTCTTTTATAAAAGTCCCTATAAGTTTTATTACAAACATTCCTTTGTTTGGTTTTCAATAACACTTCTTTCATACTTAAATTATTCTATTTACGAATCATTAAGTCTTGACTTGCATAACCAAATTAAATCATCTTTATGCTCCCATTTATACTTAAACTTCCTTTATAGTATCATTTACCAAACTATTATTCATTCTCAAACTAGTGCAATATTTCTTACCTTCTTTTCCAAAACAATTCTCTTAAAATTTATAAGCCAATATTGTTTTCAACTCTAGTTGATATCCATTTACGAAATCATTTAAAATACTAGGCTTTGAATCCAATACTAAATATTGGTTTCACATTAAATTTACAGGTCTATACTCACATTCCATTTCCAATTCCATTTATTTGCTAATCTCATCCACGAAAACCTTGATTATTTGTAACAAGATTTGCAAAAACGTTCAGTTATCACGAAAAATCACTTTTCAACCTTTTATCATTTCACATACACTTACAATCCGCTGAACCCCCTTTTAACACTAGGATATCTGATAGATATCATTTACAACACTTTAGTGTCCTTAACATGATCATCTACACTTAAAATCATTATTACGACTAGTTATATAACAATTAACCATTTACTTAACAATGTCTCGAAATCAACTTTGGTTATATCTAAATGACTATAAAACGTAAATTTACTTTGAAAACAAAAACAGTGATTTATTTCATAAGAATAAATTTCCTTTATATACACTTAGAACGATACGTCCAACTCGTATATAAAGATTTTTAAAAAATGTTCGTAAATGATTTAAAAACTAATTCCAACTAATTGTCCTCATATCGATGGTACTAAAGAGGCAAATGCCCACTAAAGTACAAGTCGTGAAATATTAAACAATTTCACATCAAATCAAACACATCCAATCACATTGATAAACGTTATCAATATCAGTAAGGAATCTTGTTGGATTCCTCCAATCTGTCTTTTCCTACACCACAGGTTCAATATCTCAACTTATATTATAATATATGAAATTTAACAACTACTGGTGAGGAATGCAGTTGGATCCCTCCAACCTATTATTCCTTACGTCCAAATAAGTTACCTCAAATAAAATCACCCACTCAATATGGTAATTTATTATCTGCTTCAATAAGCACAAATAATTAGTTCAACTGATAACAGTCAACCAACAACAACAATCCAAGCATCCAATTTTTAATTTAATACGTTTATATTATTATAAACATAACCAACAAGGTAAATTACCACACTTGGTATATAATCATTAAAATAATTATTTCTTTACAATTAAATTAAATGAATGTTTAATTTAGCCAATTCATCCAATATATATAATTATATTTCAAGCAAGCAACCAATAATAATCAACCATAGCACATAAATAAAAATCCCAACTTATGTGAAATATAAGTGGGTCAAACTGAGTGAGTTATACTCACTTTGATTTCATTCGTCGCTAAAGCGATTCGTTTAGTTAAATTGAACATGTGTTTAATTTAATTAAAAATTCCAACTGCTTTCAGCTTTGACCAAACCAGCTCCAACACGTTGGTCATGTCGATACAGTTCCAGCGCCTTTTGTTTTGTTCGATTTTCTAATAAACAACGAAGCAACACAATCATTTCTTCTATTTAACCTGCTCTTGCTATTGTGCCAACACCGGCATCACTTTATCTTGATATCGTTGCCTCCACTGATGACTAGAGCCCCACTAGACCTGACCCCCTCCTTTGGCCTTCTGAGTAGCTCCACTGCCCAGAGCCCCGACCAGCTACTAGCCCTCCAATCGCCAGAAACCACGCATCAACTGAATCCGTTCAACCTCGAACTATGATCAACCCTAACCACCAACCCATACCAGACCCTCGCCAGAATGATAGTCCCAACCCTGCCTTCCTCTGACCTTCAAATGCCAAACCCTAAAAACCCCTCCACCACTAGCTATCGAACCAAAACCTGAATGCCTCAATCAAAACAACAACTAGACATTTATCTGACCATCACCGCTGCCACACACTACCAATCTCCAACCTGCTTCACCACGACGTCCATCTTGACCTCCTCTCCAACTTCCATGTTGAGACCTCCGCCTAACAACCACCATAGATGCCAGAATAAATCAAAGATCGAAAAACTTCCCTACTCATGGTCATCTCTATCCTCTTGCCACTACATTGCACCAACCTCCACTAAACTCCGTCAGCTTGTCACTCTTACCACCTCCTACAACTTCCCTATTGATCACCAGGCTTAAAAATCGATGGGTTGGGCGATTTCTATTTATTATTTGATGGAAGATCTCGTTTTCATCTTGCTGGAAAGAATGAAGGCAGCGTATGATATATATATATATATATATATATATATATATATATATAGAGAGAGAGAGAGAGAGAGAGGAAAGATAGAAACAACGTCGTTTTCATCTGGTACAGGGTATATGTGAAATTTTCTTCCATTATGTCTGTGTTGCATGGGCTTAGGCATGTGCGTGAATTAAATATGTAGGTTAACGTTGGTACCTTGGCATAAAGATATGTAAGCTGACTTGTAAGGAAAGATATTGATTTTTTTACGTTAAACTATCACAATTTCTCGTTGGACGTTTAATATTCATACCGCCACCAAGATCTCTAAACGAGACGAAAATAGACCCACTGCCATATCTTGACGTTCCGGATCCAATGAAATTCGTTCGGTCGAAATCTGACTCCGATTGCAAAAACAGTGTTATTTTGATTTCAATTTACTAGTTCATTCACATTTGAATTTCGCACGCTTATAAAACAACTCTGATCGGCTTCAAATTTGAAATCGAGCAATAATTAGCTATTACAAATTTAATAAAAATTCATTTCATCGAAATCCGAGGTCTTTGAAAAATGGCTATTTCTAAGGCATAAATAATTTAAATAAAATATAATTTAATTCCAGAAGAATTCAATTTAAAAATAATAAATTATATTATCATATATATCCAAATGAAATTATATATAGCTTTAAATTCAACCAAAATAGATTTTAAACTCAATAATAAAAAATCGGTTTAAATGATATTCAAGTTATAATAATTCCCATTTAATTTTTTAAATAAACATTATGGTTGATAAACGATTCCATAGCAACTTTCTGAAAATTTGATTTGACATAACTCACAATTTACAAGATAAAATTTCGATTTTTCTCTTTTGTTAGAAAATTATAATCCAGCATATTCGAACATTTCTTTTTTCAAAGAATTATGACTTATATCAGATTCTATACATTCAATTGAAGTCTAAAACTCAATATCATGAACTACTGCGCCACTGTGGGCTTGTTTTAAATTAAATATAAATTTACATGTCCAAACTGCATTTAACTAGTAAATTATATATAAAGATCCATTAACATCTCTAATTCGACATTTAAAACAAATTCAAATTACTAAAAAATTTGGATCGTTAGTTTCCTCCTCCCTTAAAAGAATTTCGTCCCCGAAATTACTAGGTTAAAAAAATGCTCCGAACCCCAAATTACATATTTACAGTTTGAAAAATTATCGTCAAAAATTTTCAAAGTTTTAATTTTTTTTTCTCCTTTGCATGTCTCAATCGGAACAACTACAACTGCCATTTTAGGCCTTAAATTTATAAATAGAAAACAAAAGCTAAGCAGCTACCCATCTCAGGGGTATAAAATCAATCACTCAATCAATAATATTAAGGTTTACCTATTTTTCAGGCAACCAAACTCTAATTACAAAAGCAAAGCAACCAACATCTCTTCCTTCTTTTAACATGTGTTTCCTTATATAAGCACTATTAAGCATCCCTGATAAACTTATTTTTGATCTACGCAACCAAAATTTATCCTCATTGCGTTCGGGTATGTGACGACAAGAAATTTCGCCCGATCTGAATCAGTCGTTAACCCGATCTAGACCGTTCGAAACCCCTGATCGTTTGAGAACAGGACAAAATAGAACACAAACAGAAGAACATTTCGTTGTTATTACAACAATTCCATCAGATACAAGAATATACAGAGTATAAATGAATAAATTACATTCGATAAATATCAGAGATTACAATAAATTACATAGCAGCGGAAAATAATACAAAGCACAAATGAAGGTGATATACGGATACAGAGCTTTCCGGATATCATTCCAGCTGTAAACCAGGATCCTGTGAATATAAATCTGCAAAACCAAAACTACTAGCTGCCCGTGTCGAAAATAGGGGCACCCAGAGTTTAGGTTAAAACAATAAACTCCAGGTCAGTCATGTGACTGGTGTGAGAACTAAAACAGTTATTTAAAACTTTATTTTAAAGGAGAGTAATTCAAGGGACCACGCCGTATAACACGGAACAGGTTTCCTCCCAAGAATACTAGTGCATGGAATAAACAGAGCAATGCTTTTTCGAAAAATGAAGCTATTATAAGACCCAGGTCCCATCACACAATGCAACGCAAGCCGGAGGATAGGGTTTTCCCTTATAATAGCCAAACATGCTTGGTATGTTTAAAACAAATCATTTGATACTATAATAAGTGTATAGTGTCAAAACAATTTCAATCATAAATATAAATCATAGACGGCATGGGTACCATATATCATGTCGCCATACTAGTTCTACAATTAAAACCGCAATATCGCGTATTGGAAATTGGATTTCCATCATGAGTCGAGGCAAGGGGCAAGCTCCTCTCCTCTTTCGAGACACTCTAGCAAATGTATCAGGGCTACGCACTCTGGGCAACCCTGGATCTTCAGGGCCGGTCCTCACTTACGTTAGAGGATTGGCAATTCCTGAACACACGTTTCCCGATCCTTACAGACCTAAAATCGAGGCGCCTCAACCAACGACCACATAGGTGAAAAATATATAAATACCAGGGCTGGTAAGTCACTGACACCACCAAAGCTAGAAAGAAACGTCGTGCTCTCCCTGCAGTCCGTATCCCGTTTTTGACTCATACCGAGGTGTGAGGCTCCCGAATTCACGTTATACACAAAGCTGCCACGTAGGTCGTGCTTTGATCATCAACCACAAGACTGCTTTTCAACAAATGCCTTGACCATTGCATCTTAGCGTGCCATACAGGCAATTCATGCCATGCGACTGATGTCCATCGATATACAACCTCTGAGCTCGTACGTCTCAGGGAAGGGCGTTAAGCAAAAGAATAAATTCTCCGCCGCCAAACAGATGTATATTTAATAGAAATCAATCAACACAGAATAAAATCCAATGTCAGACACACAATCCATTTACAAGTCCGTTCTGAGTTAGAACGAAACCGGAGGCACTTTCCTCGCATATCCATCCATCTCCAAGTACGTCTGGACGACCACCAACTATTTCCATCCTCTTGGGTGTACAGCCCAATCAGGATCGTCGGTAATTATACAAACGATGTGAAGACTTCCGGTCTTCAACCACCGTCTTCATCTTCGACATATCGTCGAATCGGTTATTCAGAATGGGTGTAAACCCGGACTTTTCGAACAACCCACGTATATTAAAAACAAATGTTACACAACCACAACATACGCCTCATTACAATTCTTAGGGAAAGGTTCCCATTAATTTTATCCAAGATAAATTCTTTAAAATTTATCCTTTAATCTTCCTTTGGATGTCATTTCAAACCAAATTATGGTTTTCCAAACTAGTCGAGATTAGCGAACCACACCGAAGTAATTATTTATTTTATTTCCCAATCCCAACCTATTCATCCTATGAAGCAAAACTGGTAATACTCCATATCTAATACCACGGTGTTATCGGTAAAATTAGTTACCATTTCACGTTCAAATCTAATTAAAGATTTAACTATCGCTTTGGAGCAAAACTGGTGATACTCCATTCTCGCTCATTTTCCAAATTTGATAATTTAAATTATCAATTCACATTTCAATTTAATTGCAGATTCATTAAAACTCTTTTTACTGGGTTAAAGAACTAATGTCTTTTAAAACAGAGTTCACGACAAACCCAAATCACATTTTATTTCTTGTCGGGTTAAAGAACAAGTGTTATTTAAAAATACCGTTCACGATAAACCCACAAATCAATTCTATTTGAAAACTCGTTTCAAATCCAATTTATTTATTTAAAAATAAACGGGTTTAATTTTAGTTCAAAACTAGTTCATTTCGATAAAAATCTATTTTTATCTTTTCAAATATGGAGTTTTTCATCCCAATTTTCCCAACTCATTTTTTATGATTTTTCACAAATTATTGATATTTTTAATAATTTAATCAAGGCCCGTACAGTCGATTTCCATCAATGGCCACCGAACTGCACTTACAGCGACCTTTTTCAAATTTGATTTCGACGTATCTCCAAATCCAACCGTTAGATTTCAAATTTCAAATATTCGTTAGAAAGCTCTTTTCGATACGAACCCAATGGTTCCGGTTTTAGGAGAATCTGACGGTCGGATCTCCCGTAATGTCCGTTTGAAATAAATGGTCGAAATTCACGAACTGCCGCGGCGCGGCGCGTTCTATTCGGGCCATTATATAATATATATAATATATATTTCGTCGATTTCTATTTAAAACGAATTTTATAAATAGGTTTAAATTCGTTTCAAACACAATTTCAACTTCCATTTCAATTCAAATCAAAATTGAATTCTTCCTTATAAATTCGTTTTAAAATTCCTTTCTATTCAATTCAAATTTCAATTCAATTTGAATTCATTTCAATTCGGTTTTAATTCAATTCGAATTCGTTTTCAATTCAATTCAATTCAAATTGGTCTTTTATTCAGTTCAAATACATTCCGTTTTCTATTCGATTCAAATTCAAATTGGTTTTCTATTCGATTCAATTCAAATTGGTTTTCTATTCGATTCTTGGTTTTCTATTCAATTCAATTCAAATTGGTTTTCAATTCAATTCAATTCAAATTGGTTTTCTATTCAATTCAATTCAAATTCATTTCGTTTTCTATTCGATTAAAATTCAAATTGTTTTTCTATTCAATTCAAATTCATATTGGTTTTCTATTTAATTCAAATTCAAATTTGTTATATATTCAATTGAAATCAAATTCGTTTTCTAATCAATTTAATTCAAATTTCATTTCAAAATATTCGATTTTGAAATCACTTTTCAATATTCATTTTAAAATGAATAAAATCGATGTAAATATCGTTCACATCAAAATGGCGTCAATCTAATCAACACGGCTTCATATATTTCTATTTTCAAATATTCTATTTCAAATATTTCTTTTTCAAATATTCCGTATTCAAATATTTCTATTTTAAATATTTCTATTTTTAAAATATTTCGTTCAACACATGACTAATCTCAACGGATGAGTACTGTCAACACATGAACCTTTATTTTATATTGATAAAGATGTAAATTTTTTTATTAAAATATTTCGTTCAACACATGACTAATCTCAACGGATGAGTACTGTCAGCACATGAACCTTTATTTTATAATGTTCTTTATTTTCTAAATTGGAATGAGGCCCAATCAATTACCATATAAAGTTAATTATATGGATTCCATACAACACATGCATGTAATAGCAATGATAAATAATCAACCATCATCCAAAGTGCACTACACTGTATAAGCATCAAATATAGATATCTAACGCTTCTAACAGCCTGTCGATCCATCGATCGACATACAACTAATTATTGGGATTAGTGTATATCATTTATTATACCAATACCCGTGTGGGGTTTCAAATCAACAAACACAGATTTTATTTGTGCAGTTGGGCGAGGTGTAAAATTTATCATCCCAATCAATGTCCTTCAAATAGGTGTACATAAACAAACCATCCGGTTTGTAAATGAATATTTTATTTTATTCACTTCCACGTTAAAAATTATATTTTTAACGATAAAGTATTTTATTTTAACACATGAATTTTTTATTTAGTTCATTTACAAAATAAAAATGATATTTTTATTTTTCTAATATATTTTAGAAAATTTCGGCGGCTTAACGGCACGATACTAGAAACGGGACGAGGCCTAGCCTTATCCCCGGTCTAGTGAAGGCCCACGCCATTCACACATCAATCAAATCAATTTCATTTCACCAAACAATTCAATTCAAACCAAATAAACTAACCAACTACACAACCAAACAATTTAACAAACAAGCCATCCATGGTCCGTGGATGACGGGTGTCGGGTGCTACTAAACACCGTCTGCATCCTAGTATATATAAAACTAGAAAAGAAATTGAAAGGTGAGAAATTCTCACCAATAGCTATCCAATACCACGACTCTTCATTGATAGAAATCTTCATCGTTCTCGCCTTTTTGTCATCTTCGTTGCCCATAGTCACTACATATGTAAAAATCGAATTTTTACTATGCTATTCAATATATAAAAATCGAATTTTTACTTCGCTATTCAATATATAAAAATCGAATTTTTACTTCGCTATTCAATATATAAAAATCGAATTTTTTTCTTTGCTATTCAATATATAAAAATCGAATTTTTACTTCGCTATATACATAAGAAAGATCGAATCTTTACTTCATTAGCTTCATAAGAAAAATCGTATTTTTTATATTGCTATTGTATAAACAAAAATCACATTTCTATATCTTCACAAATGTCATAGCTTTATATTTTCAAAAAAAAATCAAAACCTTTTATGTTCTAAAAATTAAACCTTTTTATGTTCTAAAAAAATTAAAGCTTTTCCACACTTCCTACATATGAACGATCCAATTTTTTTCTTGCTATATGTATGTTTTAATCATAAAAAGAAGCTCAGATTCGAAATTAAAACAAATAAAACAAAATAAATAAATAAAATAAAATAGAAAGAAAACTTACAGATGGAAGGAAGGGAGGGTGTATGCGCGTCTACTGTGGTCGAAGGGGGGGGGGTCTGGGCGTCGAGGTACGGGGAGAAGGGGGAAGCGGGGTGCGGTTTGGTGGCCGCGGGTGGTGGGGTATGGTGGCAGGGCATTGGCTGAGGGGCTTCAGGTGGGGGTTCGGTCGTCGCTCGAACGGAGGGCTAGGGTTTCGATTTGGGTGTGGATTCGAGGAGAGGGGCGAGGCTGGAGCAACGCGTGGAGGGAGGAGGAGGGGGTCGGCGCCCTGGCGCACAACGACGGGTGGCGGAGGTCCATCGCGATGTGGTTAGGGCTACAGCGTCGGCGATTTTTTATTTTTTTATTTTTCTATTCTCTATTGAAATGAACGAGGGAGAATAGTGAGGAGAGAAAAGAAAGTCAAGGGGAAATTTTATAATAATATATATTTTAATATATTTAATTTTCAAAAAGCAACTTTTTATTTCTAACTCGAAACGAGGCCCACCGCCTGTCGTCCTTAGCTAATCACCCCCATTCCGAACATAATGGGATATGTCTCGTAAGCCCATTCGGCTGTTTTGATTGGTTTTCGTTAAAATCAACATATAACTCTATATATTGAATTTGAACGCGCATTTCAATTTACCGGGGTCACATACTAACTCTATAAATTGCAGAAAAATATTTTCTAGCTTCGTATTGACGATACGGTCCTAACAAAACTAGTTTCGTCGAATTCTGAGACCGTTTGAAAAATGGCCATTTTCCAGTCGATTAAAATCAACTGAAACTGGTCAAACGCGTTTTCCTTTGCCACGCTCACATATTGATTCGAAAAATTATGAAATTTGAAACCTAGCAATAATTTGACACTGCGGATCCAACAAAAGTGGTTTCGTCAAAATCCGAGGTCGTTTGCAAAATTCCCATTTTTAAGGGCCTGAATTCCATAGCGACTATTCAGAATTTTCAACTGGACATATCTTTTGATTCCCGCTATGAAATTTCGATTATTTGAATTCGTTGGAAAGATATTATCAATTAGATCCTAATGTTTTTGGTTTCACTAAAATCCGGGTTGTTTTGCACCCGGTACATTCAATTGAAGTTTGAAATCGAATTATCGAACTACCGCGCCATTTTCAATTCTATTTATAATTATATATAAATATTTATATTCTATCGACGACGTATATAATATATACGTTCGAATTATATTCAAAACAAATTTTCTCGTCGATATTATTTAAAATAATTCATTTTAAATATTCAAAATTCGCTAAAATTGCCAAAATAAAAATTTTAAACTGGCCCAGATTTTCCGGGTTATTACAATCTCCCCCACTTAAAACTTTTCGTCCCCGAAAAGGAACAAAGTCGAAAGTGGTTTGATTAATCAACTCTACGTTCGATCTGGCTTCCATTCTCCAACTTTTCAGTTTCTGAGAATTTTCAAATTCTTCAAAAATTTGGCTAACACCCTAAATTTTCGAAATTTTTTGCCACAACCTCCTTTGTACGGTGAGCACGGGAAAATCCCGAAATTGCCATACAGGCCTTCTGATCTCAAAAAGAAAAAGAAAAAACCAAGCGGCTAGCCAATAGGCTCATAAAATCATCATCACCCAAACAAAACAGTAAATTATGGTAAACATGTACCTATTTGTCGGGCAAACAAATTTTATTCACTGCTCTAGCCTCCTTGCTATGACCTGTTCAATGTAAGTATATGTATATGCAAGCAAATGCGACTAATTTTCAATACAGTTCAATATTTGGTTCTATTAGGCATAATGGTTCAAAATGATTAAACAAATAAACAAACAACACAATCATCAATCAATTAGTGAATTAGAGTTTCAAATTCATAACTTGATATATAGTCAAAAATCATGTTTTTGATGCCAAACCACAACAATAAATCTATCTATATAAGTTTTGGTTCTCACACCAGTCTAATGGAAATATATAGATATCACACCTTCGTCACTCGAAAATAAATGCTGATGATGTTTCGAACCACCATTAGAATATCTCCGAGCTACTAGAGTGCGGTTCTATATCTATCCGGTATATTAAAACTTCGAATATACGTTCATGATGCGTATATGCAAAATCTTTATATATCGGATTGTCCAAATTCAAAATAAATAAATAATCAAATACGTATAAAGCGATTTAAATTTCAAAACAAAATTGTTTTCATTTGAAAAATATACTCTTCACAGTCGTTCTAGGATACTACTGATCCTATCTCTAACGAGTCATTCTAATTGGATATTACTAATCCAATATCTGAAGAATTCTTTCATATGGTTCTAATGTGTCTTGTTCTCGAGCTCTGTAAACCAAAGCTCTGATACCAAATGTGATGACAAGGAATTTCGCTCGATCTGAATCAGTCGTTAAACCGATCTAGACCGTTCGAAACCCCTGATCGTTTGAGAACAGGACAAAACAGAACACAAACAGAAGAAAATTTCATTGTTATTACAACAATTCCATCAGATACAAGAATATACAGAGTATAAATGAATAAATTACATTCGATAAATATCAGAGATTACAATAAATTACATAGCAGCGGAAAATAATACAAGGCACAACTGAAGGTGATATACGGATACAGAGCTTTCCGGATATCATTCCAGCTGTAAACCAGGATCCTGTGAATATAAATCTGCAAAACCAAAACTACTAGCTGCCCGTGTCGAAAATAGGGGCACCCAGAGTTTAGGTTAAAACAATAAACTCCAGGTCAGTCATGTGACTGGTTTGAGAACTAAAATAGTTATTTAAAACTTTATTTTAAAGGAGATTAATTCAAGGGACCACGCCGTATAACACGGAACGGGTTTCCTCCAAAGAATACTAGTGCATGGAATAAACAGCGCAATGCTTTTTCAAAAATTGAAGCTATTATAAGACCCAGGTCCCATCACACAATGCAACGCAAGCCGGAGGATAGGGTTTTCCCTTATAATAGCCAAACATGCTTGGTACGTTTAAAACAAATCATTTGATACTATAATAAGTGTATAGTGTCAAAACAATTTCAATCATAAATATAAATCATAGACGGCATGGGTACCATATATCATGTCGCCATACTAGTTCTACAATTAAAACTGCAATATCGCGTATTGGAAATTGGATTTCCGTCATGAGTCGAGGCAAGGGGCAAGCTCCTCTCCGCTTTCGAGACACTCTAGCAAATGTCTCCGGGCTACGCACTCTGGGCAACCCTGGATCTTCAGGGCCGGTCCTCACTTACGTTAGAGGATTGGCAATTCCTGAACACACGTTTCTTGGTCCTTACAGACTTAAAATCGAGGCGCCTCATCCAACGACGACATAGGTGAAAAGTATATAAATGCCAGGGCTGGTAAGTCACTGACACCACCAAAGCTAGAAAGAAACGTCGTGCTCTCCCTGCAGTCCGTATCCCGTTTTTGACTCATACCGAGGTGTGAGGCTCCCGAATTCACGTTATACACAAAACTGCCACGTAGGCCATGCTTTGATCATCAACCACAAGACTTCTTTTCAACAAAAGCCTTGATCATTGCATCTTAGCGTGCCGCACAGGCAATTCATGCCATGCGACTGATGTCCATCGATATACAACCTCTGAGCTCGTACGTCTCAGAGAAGGGCGTTAAGCAAAAGAATAAATTCTCCGCCGCCAAATAGATGTATATTTAATAGAAATCAATCAACACAGAATAAAATCCAATGTCAGACACACAATTCATTTACAAGTCCGTTCTGAGTCAGAACGAAACCGGAGCCACTTTCCTCGCATATCCATCCATCTCCAAGTACGTCTGGACGACCACCAACTATTTCCATCCTCTTGGGTGTACAGCCCAATCAGGATTGTCAGTAATTATCCAAACGATGTGAAGACTTCCGGTCTTCAACCACCGTCTTCGTCTTCGACATATCGTCGAATCGGTTATTCAGAATGGGTGTAAACCCGGACTTTCCGAACAACCCACGTATATTAAAAACAAATGTTACACAACCACAACATACGCCTCATTACAATTCTTAGGGAAAGGTTCCCATTAATTTTATCCAAGATAAATTCTTTAAAATTTATCCTTTAATCTTCCTTTGGATGTCATTTCAAACCAAATTATGGTTTTTCAAACTAGTCGAGATTAGCGAACCACACCGAAGTAATTATTTATTTTATTTCCCAATCCCAACCTATTCATCCCATGAAGCAAAACTGGTAATACTCCATATCTAATACCACGGTGTTATCGGTAAAATTAATTACCATTTCACGTTCAAATCTAATAAAAGATTTAACTATCGCTTTGGAGAAAAACTGGTGATACTCCATTCTCGCTCATTTTCCAAATTTGATAATTTAAATTATCAATTCACATTTCAATTTAATTGCAGATTCATTAAACTCTTTTTACTGGGTTAAAGAACTAATGTCTTTTAAAACACAGTTCACGACAAACCCAAATCACATTTTATTTCTTATCGGGTTAAAGAACAAGTGTTATTTAAAAACACCATTCACGATAAACCCACAAATCAATTTTATTTGAAAACTCGTTTCAAATCCAATTTATTTATTTAAAAATAAACGGGTTTAATTTTAGTTCAAAACTAGTTCATTTCGATAAAAATCTATTTTTATCTTTTCAAATATGGAGTTTTTCATCCCAATTTTCCCAACTCATTTCTTATGATTTTTCACAAATTATTGATATTTTTAATAATTTAATCAAGGCCCGTACAGTCGATTTCCATCAACGGCCACCGAACTGCACTTACAGCGACCTTTTTCAAATTTGATTTGGACTTATCTCCAAATCCAACCGTTAGATTTCAAATATTCGTTAGAAAGCTCTTTTCGATACGAACCCAACGGTTCCGGTTTTAGGAGAATCCGACGGTCGGATCTCCCGTAATGTCTGTTCGAAATAAATGGTTGAAATTCACGAACTGCCACGGCGCGGCGCGTTCTATTCGGGCCATTATATTATGTATATAACATATACAATATATATTTCGTCGATTTCTATTTAAAACGAATTTTATAAATAGGTTTAAATTCGTTTTAAAAACAATTTCAACTTCCATTTCAATTCAAATCAAAATTGAATTCTTCCTTATAAATTCGTTTTAAAATTCCTTTCTATTCAATTCAAATTTCAATTAAATTTGAATTCATTTCAATTCGGTTTCAATTCAATTCGAATTCGTTTTCAATTCAATTCAATTCAAATTGGTCTTCTATTCAATTCAAATTCATTTCGTTTTCTATTCAATTCAAATTCAAATTGGTTTTCTATTCGATTCAATTCAAATTGGTTTTCTATTCGATTCAATTAAAATTAGTTTTCTATTCAATTCAATTCAAATTGGTTTTCAATTCAATTCAAATTGGTTTTCTATTCAATTCAATTCAAATTTATTTCGTTTTCTATTCGATTCAAATTCAAATTGTTTTTCTATTCAATTCAAATTCATATTGGTTTTCTATTTAATTCAAATTCAAATTTGATATATATTCGATTGAAATCAAATTCGTTTTCTAATCAATTTAATTCAAATTTCATTTCAAAATATTCGATTTCGAAATCACTTTTCAATATTCATTTTAAAATGAATAAAATCGATGTAAATATCGTTCACATCAAAATGGCGTCAATCTAATCAACACGGCTTCATATATTTCTATTTTCAAATATTCTATTTCAAATATTTCTTTTTCAAATATTCCCTATTCAAATATTTCTATTTTAAATATTTCTATTTTTAAAATATTTCGTTCAACACATGACTAATCTCAACGGATTAGTACTGTCAACACATGAACCTTCATTTTATATTGATAAAGATGTAAATTTTTTTATTAAAATATTTCGTTCAACACATGACTAATCTCAACGGATGAGTACTGTCAACACATGAACCTTTATTTTATAGTGTTCTTTATTTTCTAAATTGGAATGAGGCCCAATCAATTACCATATAAAGTTAATTATATGGATTCCATACAACACATGCATATAGTAGTAACGATAAATAATCAACCATCATCCAAAGTGCACTACACTGTATAAGCATCAAATATAGATATCTAATGCTTATAACAGCCTGTCGATCCATCGATCGACATACAACTAATTATTGGGATTAGTCTATATCATTTATTATCTCAATACCCGTGTGGGGTTTCAAATCAACAAACACGGATTTTATTTGTGTAGTTGGGCGAGGTGTAAAATTTATCGTCCCAATCAATGTCCTTCAAATAGGTGTACATAAACAAACCGTCCAGTTTGTAAATGAATATTTTATTTTATTCACTTCCACGTTAAAAATTATATTTTTAATGATAAAGTGTTTTATTTTAACACATGAATTTTTTATTCAGTTCATTTACAAAATAAAAATGATATTTTTATTTTTCTAACTTATTTTAGAAAATTTCGGCGGCATAACGGCACGATACTAGAAACGGGACGAGGCCTAGCCTTATCCCCGGTCTAGTGAAGGCCCACGCCATTCACACATCAATCAAATCAATTTCATTTCACCAAACAATTCAATTCAAACCAAATAAACTAACCAACTACACAACCAAACAATTTAACAAACAAGCCATCCATGGTCTGTGGATGACGGGTGTCGGGTGCTACTAAACACCGTCTGCATCCTAGTATATATATATATATATAACTAGAAAAGAAATTGAAAGGTGAGAAATTCTCACCAATAGCTATCCAATACCACGACTCTTCATTGATAGAAATCTTCATCGTTCTCTCCTTTTTGTCATCTTCGTTGCCCGTAGTCACTACATATGTAAAAATCGAATTTTTACTATGTTATTCAATATATAAAAATCGAATTTTTACTTCGCTATTCAATATATAAAAATCGAATTTTTACTTCGCTATTCAATATATAAAAATCGAATTTTTACTTCGCTATATACATAAGAAAGATCGAATCTTTACTTCATTAACTTCATAAGAAAAATCGTATTTTTTATATTGCTAATGTATAAACAAAAATCACATTTCTATATCTTCACAAATGTCATAGCTTTATATTTTCAAAAAAATCAAACCCTTTTATGTTCTAAAAATTAAACCTTTTTATGTTCTAAAAAAATTAAAGCTTTTCCACACTTCCTACATATGAACGATCCAATTTTTTTTTTGCTATATATATGTTTTAATCATAAAAAGAAGCTCAGATTCGAAATTGAAACAAATAAAACAAAATAAATAAAGAAAATAAAATAGAAAGAAAACTTACAGATGGAAGGAAGGGGGGTGTATGCGCGTCTGCTGTGGTCGAAGGGGGGGTCTGGGCGTCGAGGTACGGGGAGAAGGGGGAAGCGGGGTGCGGTTTGGTGGTCGCGGGTGGTGAGGTATGGTGGCAGGGCGTTGGCTGAGGGGCTTCAGGTGGGGGTTCGGTCGTCGCTCGAACGGAGGGCTAGGGTTTCGATTTGGGTGTGGATTCGAGGAGAGGGGCAAGGCTGGAACAATGCGTGGAGGGAGGAGGAGGGGGTCGGCGCCCTGGCGCACGACGGCGGGTGGCGGAGGTCCATCGCGATGTGTTTAGGGCTACAGCGTCTGCGATTTTTTATTTTTTTATTTTTCTATTCTCTGTTGAAATGAACGAGGGAGAATAGTGAGGAGAGAAAAGGAAGTCAAGGGGAAATTTTATAATAATATATATTTTATTATATTTAATTTTCAAAAAGCAACTTTTATTTTCGAACTCGAAACGAGGCCCACTGCCTGTCGTCCTTAGCTAATCACCCCCATTCCGAACACAATGGGATATGTCTCGTAAGCCCATTTGGCTGTTTTGATTGGTTTTCGTTAAAATCAACATATAACTCTATATATTGAATTTGAACGCGCATTTCAATTTACCAGGGTCACATACTAACTTTATAAATTGCAGAAAAATATTTTATAGCTTCGTATTGACGATACGGTCCTAACAAAACTAGTTTCGTCGAATTCTGAGACCGTTTGAAAAATGGCCATTTTCCAGTCGATTAAAATCAACTAAAACTGATCAAACGCGTTTTCCTTTGCCACGCTCACATATTGATTTGAAAAATTATGAAATTTGAAACCTAGCAATAATTTGACACTGCGGATCCAACAAAAGTGGTTTCGTCGAAATCCGAGGTCGTTTGCAAAATTCCCATTTTTAAGGGCCTGAATTCCATAACGACTATTCAGAATTTTCAACGGGGCATATCTTTTGATTCCCGCTACGAAATTTCGATTATTCAGATTCATTGGAAAGATATTATTAATTAGATCCTAATTTTTTTGGTTTCACTAAAATCCGGGTTGTTTTGCACCCGGTACATTCAATTGAAGTTTGAAATCGAATTATCGAACTACCGCGCCATTTTCGATTCTATTTATAATTATATATAAATATTTATATTCTATCGACGACGTATATAATATATACGTTCGAATTATATTCAAAACAAATTTTCTCGTCGATATTATTTAAAATAATTCATTTTAAATATTCAAAATTCGCTAAAATTGCCAAAATAAAAATTTTAAACTAGCCCAGATTTTTCGGGTTATTACAATCTCCCCCACTTAAAACTTTTCGTCCCCGAAAAGGAACAAAGTCGAAAGTGGTTTGATTAATCAACTCTACGTTTGATCTGGCTTCCATTCTCCAACTTTTCAGTTTCTAAGAATTTTCAAATTCTTCAAAAATTTGGCTAACACCCCAAATTTTCGAATTTTTTTGCCATAACCTCCTTTGTACGGGGAGCACGGGAAAATCCCGAAATTGCCATACAGGCCTTCTGATCTCAAAAAGAAAAAGAAAAAGCCAAGCGGCTAGCCAATAGGCTCATAAAATCATCATCACCCAAACAAAACAGTAAATTATGGTAAACATGTACCTATTTGTCGGGCAAACAAATTTTATTCTCTGCTCTAGCCTCCTTGCTATGACCTGTTCAATGTAAGTATATGTATATGCAAGCAAATACGACTAATTTTCAATACAGTTCAATATTTGGTTCTATTAGGCATAATGGTTCAAAATGATTAAACAAATAAACAAACAACACAATCATCAATTAATTAGTGAGTCAGAGTTTCAAATTCATAACTTGATATATAGTCAAAAATCATGTTTTTGATGCCAAACCACAAAAATAAATCTATCTATATAAGTTTTGGTTCTCACACCAGTCTAATGGAAATATATAGATATCACACCTTCGTCACTCGAAAATAAATGCTGATGATGTTTCGAACCACCATCAGAACATCTCCGGGCTACTAGAGTGCGGTTCTATATCTATCCGGTATATTAAAACTTCGAATATACGTTCATGACGCGTATATGCAAAATCTTTATATATCGGATTGTCCAAATTCAAAATAAATAAATAATCAAATACGTATAAAGCGATTTAAATTTCAAAACAAAATTGTTTACATTTGAATAATATACTCTTCACACTCGTTCCAGGATACTACTGATCCTATCTCTAACGAGTCATTCTAATTGGATATTACTAATCCAATATCTGATGAATTCTTTCGTATGGTTCTAATGTGTCTTGTTCTCGAGCTCTGTAAACCAAAGCTCTGATACCAAATGTGACAACAAGGAATTTCGCTCGATCTGAATCAGTCGTTAAACCGATCTAGACCGTTCGAAACCCCTGATCGTTTGAGAACAGGACAAAACAGAACACAAACAGAAGAACATTTCATTGTTATTACAACAATTCCATCAGATACAAGAATATGCAGAGTATAAATGAATAAATTACATTCGATAAATATCAGAGATTACAATAAATTACATAACAGCGGAAAATAATACAAAGCACAACTGAAGGTGATATACGGATACAGAGCTTTCCGGATATCATTCCAGCTGTAAACCAGGATCCTGTGAATATAAATCTGCAAAACCAAAACTACTAGCTGCCCGTGTCGAAAATAGGGGCACCCAGAGTTTAGGTTAAAACAATAAACTCCAGGTCAGTCATGTGACTGGTGTGAGAACTAAAACAGTTATTTAAAACTTTATTTTAAAGGAGAGTAATTCAAGGGACCACGCCGTATAACCCGGAACGGGTTTCCTCCCAAGAATACTAGTGCATGGAATAAAAAGCGCAATGCTTTTTCGAAAAATGAAGCTATTATAAGACCCAGGTCCCATCACACAATGCAACGCAAGCCGGAGGATAGGGTTTTCCGTTATAATAGCCAAACATGTTTGGTACGTTTAAAACAAATCATTTGATACTATAATAAGTGTATAGTGTCAAAACAATTTCAATCATAAATATAAATTATAGACGGCATGGGTACCATATATCATGTCGCCATACTAGTTCTACAATTAAAACCGCAATATCGCGTATTGGAAATTGGATTTCCGTCATGAGTCGAGGCAAGGGGCAAGCTCCTCTCCGCTTTCGAGACACTCTAGCAAATGTCTCAGGGCTACGCACTCTGGGCAACCCTGGATCTTCAGGGCCGGTCCTCACTTACGTTAGAGGATTGGCAATTCCTGAACACACGTTTCCCGGTCCTTACAGACCTAAAATCGAGGCGCCTCGTCCAACGACCACATAGGTGAAAAGTATATAAATGCCAGGGCTGGTAAGTCACTGACACCACCAAAGCTAGAAAGAAACGTCGTGCTCTCCCTGCAGTCCGTATCCCGTTTTTGACTCATACCGAGGTGTGAGTCTCGCGAATTCACGTTATACACAAAGCTGCCACGTAGGCCGTGCTTTGATCATCAACCACAAGACTGCTTTTCAACAAAAGCCTTGATCATTGCATCTTAGCGTGCCACACAGGCAATTCATGCCATGCGACTGATGTCCATCGATATACAACCTCCGAGCTCGTACGTCTCAGAGAAGGGCGTTAAGCAAAAGAATAAATTCTCCGCCACCAAATAGATGTATATTTAATAGAAATAAATCAACACAGAATAAAATCCAATGTCAGACACACAATCCATTTACATGTCCGTTCTGAGTCTGAATGAAATCGGAGGCACTTTCCTCGCATATCCATCCATCTCCAAGTACGTCTTGACGACCACCAACTATTTCCATCCTCTTGGGTGTACAACCCAATCAGGATCGTCAGTAATTATCCAAACGATGTGAAGACTTCCGGTCTTCAACCACCGTCTTCATCTTCGACATATCGTGGAATCGGTTATTCAGAATGGGTGTAAACCCGGACTTTCCAAACAACCCACGTATATTTAAAACAAATGTTACACAACCACAACATACGCCTCATTACAATTCTTAGGGAAAGGTTCCCATTAATTTTATCCAAGATAAATTCTTTAAAATTTATCCTTTAATCTTCCTTTGGATGTCATTTCAAACCAAATTATGGTTTTCCAAACTAGTCGAGATTAGCGAACCACACCGAAGTAATTATTTATTTTATTTCCCAATCCCAACCTATTCATCCCATGAAGCAAAACTGGTAATACTCCATATCTAATACCACGGTGTTATCGGTAAAATTAATTACCATTTCACGTTTAAATCTAATTAAAGATTTAACTATCGCTTTGGAGCAAAACTGGTGATACTCCATTCTCGCTCATTTTCCAAATTTGATAATTTAAATTATCAATTCACATTTCAATTTAATTGCAGATTCATTAAAACTCTTTTTACTGGGTTAAAGAACTAATGTCTTTTAAAACACAGTTCACGACAAACCCAAATCACATTTTATTTCTTGTCGGGTTAAAGAACAAGTGTTATTTAAAAACACCGTTCACGATAAACCCACAAATCAATTCTATTTGAAAACTCGTTTCAAATCCAATTTATTTATTTAAAAATAAACGGGTTTAATTTTAGTTCAAAACTAGTTCATTTCGATAAAAATCTATTTTTATCTTTTCAAATATGGAGTTTTTCATCCCAATTTTCCCAACTCATTTCTTATGATTTTTCACAAATTATTGATATTTTTAATAATTTAATCAAGGCCCGTACAGTCGATTTCCATCAACGGCCACCGAACTGCACTTACAGCGACCTTTTCCAAATTGACTTGGACGTATTTCCAAATCCAACCGTTAGATTTCAAATTTCAAATATTCGTTAGAAAGCTCATTTCGATACAAACCCAACGGTTTCGGTTTTAGGAGAATCCGACGGTCGGATCTCCCGTAATGTCCATTTGAAATAAATGGTCGAAATTCACGAACTGCCGCGGCGCGTTCTATTCGGGCCATTATATTATATATATAATATATATAATATATATATTTCATCGATTTCTATTTAAAACGAATTTTATAAATAGGTTTAAATTCGTTTCAAAAACAATTTCAACTTCCATTTCAATTCAAATCAAAATTCAATTCTTCCTTATAAATTTGTTTTAAAATTCCTTTCTGTTCAATTCAAATTTCAATTCAATTTGAATTCATTTCAATTCGGTTTCAATTCAATTCGAATTCGTTTTCAATTCAATTCAATTCAAATTCATTTCGTTTTCTATTCGATTCAAATTCAAATTGGTTTTCTATTCGATTCAATTCAAATTGGTTTTCTATTCGATTCAATTCAAATTGGTTTTCTATTCAATTCAATTCAAATTGGTTTTCTATTCAATTCAATTCAAATTGGTTTTCTATTCAAATCAATTCAAATTCATTTCGTTTTCTATTCGATTCAAATTCAAATTGTTTTTCTATTCAATTCAAATTCATATTGGTTTTCTATTCAATTCAAATTCAAATTTGTTATATATTCAATTGAAATCAAATTCGTTTTCTAATCAATTTAATTCTAATTTCATTTCAAAATATTCAATTTCGAAATCACTTTTCAATATTCATTTTAAAATGAATAAAATCGATGTAAATATCGTTCACATCAAAATGGCGTCAATCAAATCAACACAGCTTCATATATTTCTATTTTCAAATATTTTATTTCAAATATTTCTTTTTCAAATATTTCTATTTTAAATATTTCTATTTTTAAAATATTTCATTCAACACATGACTAATCTCAACGGATGAGTACTGTCAACACATGAACCTTTATTTTATATTGATAAAGATGTAAATTTTATTATTAAAATATTTCGTTCAACACATGACTAATCTCAACGGATGAGTACTGTCAACACATGAACCTTTATTTTATAATGTTCTTTATTTTCTAAATTGGAATGAGGCCCAATCAATTACTATATAAAGTTAATTATATGGATTCCATACAACACATGCATATAATAGCAATGATAAATAATCAACCATCATCCAAAGTGCACTACACTGTATAAGCATCAAATATAGATATCTAACACTTATAACAGCCTGTCGATCCATCGATCGACATACAACTAATTATTGGGATTAGTGTATATCATTTATTATCCCAGTACCCATGTGGGGTTTCAAATCAACAAACACATATTTTATTTGTGCAGTTGGGCGAGGTGTAAAATTTATCGTCCCAATCAATGTCCTTGAAATAGGTGTACATAAACAAACCGTCCGGTTTGTAAATGAATATTTTATTTTATTCACTTCCACGTTAAAAATTATATTTTTAACGATAAAGTATTTTATTTTAACACATGAAATTTTTATTCAGTTCATTTACAAAATAAAAATGATATTTTTATTTTTCTAACTTATTTTAGAAAATTTCGGCGGCATAATGACACGATACGAGAAACTGGACGAGGCCTAGCCTTATCCCCGGTCTAGTGAAGGCCCACGCCATTCACACATCAATCAAATCAATTTCATTTCACCAAATAATTCAATTCAAACAAAATAAACTAACCAAATACACAACCAAACAATTTAACAAACAAGTCATCCATGGTCTGTGGATGACGGGTGTCGGGTGCTACTAAACACCGTCTGCATCCTAGTATATATACATATATATATATATATATATATAACTAGAAAAGAAATTGAAAGGTGATAAATTCTCACCAATAGCTATCCAATACCACGACTCTTCATTGATAGAAATCTTCATCGTTCTCGCCTTTTTGTCATCTTCGTTGCCCGTAGTCACTACATATGTAAAAATCGAATTTTTACTATGCTGTTCAATATATAAAAATCGAATTTTTACTTCGCTATTCAATATATAAAAATCGAATTTTTACTTCGCTATTCAATATATAAAAATCGAATTTTTACTTTGTTATTCAATATATAAAAATCGAATTTTTACTTCGCTATATACATAAGAAAGATCGTATCTTTACTTCATTAACTTCATAAGAAAAATCGTATTTTTTATCTTGCTAATGTATAAACAAAAATCACATTTCTATATCTTCACAAATGTCATAACTTTATATTTTCAAAAAAAAAAAATCAAACCCTTTTATGTTCTAAAAATTAAACCTTTTTATATTCTAAAAAAATTAAAGCTTTTCCACACTTCCTACATATGAACGATCCAATTTTTTTCTTGCTATATATATGTTTTAATCATAAAAAGGGGCTCAGATTCGAATTTAAAACAAATAAAACAAAATAAATAAAGAAAATAAAATAGAAAGAAAACTTACAGATGGAAGGAAGGGGGGTGTATGCGCGTCTGCTGTGGTCGAAGGGGGGGTCTGGGCGTCGAGGTACGAGGAGAAGGGGGAAGCAGGGTGCGGTTTGGTGGCCGCGGGTGGTGGCCGGGCATTGGCTGAGGGGCTTCAAGGGGGGGGGGGGTTCGGTCGTCGCTCGAACGGAGGGCTAGGGTTTCGATTTGGGTGTGGATTCGAGGAGAGGGGCAAGGCTGGAGCAACGCGTGGAGGGAGGAGGAGGGGGTCGGCGCCCTGGCGCACGACGGCGGGTGGCGGAGGTCCATCGCGATGTGGTTAGGGCTACAGCGTCGGCGATTATTTTTTCTATTCTCTGTTGAAATGAACGAGGGAGAATAGTGAGGAGAGAAAAGGAAGTCAAGGGGAAATTTTATAATAATATATATTTTATTATATTTAATTTTCAAAAAGCAACTTTTTATTTCGAACTCGAAACGAGGCCCACCGCCTGCCGTCCTTAGCTAATCACCCCCATTCCGAACACATTGGGATATGTCTCGTAAGCCCATTCGGCTGTTTTGATTGGTTTTCGTTAAAATCAACATATAACTCTATATATTGAATTTGAACGCGCATTTCAATTTACCGGGGTCACATACTAACTCTATAAATTGCAGAAAAATATTTTCTAGCTTCGTATTGACGATACGGTCCTAACAAAACTAATTTCGTCGAATTCTGAGACCGTTTGAAAAATGGCCATTTTCCAGTCGATTAAAATCAACTAAAATTGGTCAAACGCGTTTTCCTTTGCCACGCTCACATATTGATTCGAAAAATTATGAAATTTGAAACCTAGCAATAATTTGACACTGCGGATCCAACAAAAGTGGTTTCGTCGAAATCCGAGGTCCTTTGCAAAATTCCCATTTTTAAGGGCCTGAATTCCATAGCGACTATTCAGAATTTTCAACTGGACATATCTTTTGATTCCCGCTATGAAATTTCGATTATTCGGATTCGTTGGAAAGATATTATCAATTAGATCCTGATGTTTTTGGTTCCACTAAAATCCGGGTTGTTTTGCACCCGGTACATTCAATTGAAGTTTGAAATCGAATTATCGAACTACCGCGCCATTTTCAATTCTATTTATAATTATATATAAATATTTATATTCTATCGACGACGTATCTAATATATACGTTCGAATTATATTCAAAACAAATTTTCTCGTCGATATTATTTAAAATAATTCATTTTAAATATTCAAAATTTGCTAAAATTGCCAAAATAAAAATTTTAAACTGGCCCAGATTTTCCAGGTTATTACAGGGTACCTGTACTTATCTCATAGAACATATTAGTTCCATAATCATGCAAATTGAAAACTTATATTAATTGGTTCATTCATAAACAAGTCCAACTGGCAGATTACTTGGATTTACACATTTATCCTTTATGTTCCATCCAAATCCACCATATTGGAAATCATTTTTTTAGCTTCCAATTCAATCTTCAACTTCTTTATTAACCCATTGGTGAATTTTTTAATCAACCAATTTAGCATCCAAATAAAAACTATGCACAACCAAATTAACCAAATCATCCCATTTTTTAATTAAATTCAATTGGTTTGTTTAGATTCAGTTAATATCCAACATTAATACATTTGGTTTGGTTAGATTCAATTAATATTCAACATTAATACTTACTTGTTTGCCTTCACTTTGGTTTAACAAACTTTAATATCAATCAATTAATATCTGATTAAGTTCCATTCAAGTATTATTTATTCGATTTCCAAATCCCAAATCTATTTTATTTAATTCTATATCTATTTCCATTCTTAAATTAACTCCATTTAACCAAGTTAAAATCCATTTTCATATTCAATTAACAATTATTTCACTTTTATATTTTGATTTCAATTCAAAAACTATCCATTTTCCCATCTAGTTTCATTTAACTTATCTTTAAGTAAAATACTGATTCATTTAATTCCATATTAAAATTCTCATTTATAAATTCTATATATGAAATTTCTCCTAGTTATATTAAACCATTCAAATTCATAATCCCATATGAATTTCTTTTAAATCAATCAACCACACCAATAGCTCAAAAATTTGATAAAATTATTTCATTTCTACAATAAAAAATAATTTGGGCAAAGTTATTCCATTTACCTCCTTTATAAAACAATATTGTGCTAGTTGTCAGTTCAATATGTTCTCCAAACACTTGAACCAATCAAACAACACAATACAAAACAATTTTATAAAATCTACAAATACACTCTCTTATATATATATATATATATATATACACACACACACACACACACATACACATACTAAAACTCATAATAAGGTATTCCATTGCCTAATCTCTTACCGAGTTTACACTACAGCGCCAAGGTTATCACTTAGTCATTGCTCTGATACCAAATGTAAAGGCCCACAAATCCATATCCTTTGAGTTGACCAAACAACGCAATTCCAACCCAAAATTGAACGAAAATACGAATCTTTAATAGAAAGAAAATTAGAGGGTGAGAGAAAGGTAAGATAGAAAGATTAGAATAGAAGAAAAGAAGAAGAACCAAACTAAATAACAATGCACATAGTCACACATCGCAGCGGAGTGAAATATAAATAAGAATTAAATCTTTATTGAGAGCTTGAAATAATACTTACAATCATCATAGTACAGTAGACAACAATACATTAAGACAGTTATGAAAACCTATCCTCATATACAACACACAGTGTAATAAATTCTAAATATGTATAGTACGTCTGAACTCCTTCATCATGTCTTCTGAAGTCCATATCATCCTATCACGAACCTGTAAAACTTGATCTGACCCGAGCTTGCAAATGCCGCGGGTCAATCTAGTGAACCAACATGAGAAATCTCACCAAATTTATAGGTGACATCTAAACTGATGTAAAGTTAAAAATCCGTTGAAAGAAAAGGATAATCGTGAGACCAGTCCACATATAAACACAGACGGTTTTTACCTTACGATGACCCTAAACATTTTTGATACCAAATCCGGTGATATTACAATAGTGTCTATATCAAATAAATAACCTTCTAACAGAATGCTTGCATCTCAAGCTCCACATACTTAGTATATAATCAAAAATTGTGGGGCCCTTATTAGAGAATGGATTCCAACTATGGCAAGGTATGAGACCACCTTCCGATCAGTGTACCTCCAGAGATGAATACACTTGGGGTTCAACAAGAACATCTTGCAACCCGACTAAAAATGACCCACCACCAATTCTGCTTGAGTGCACCAAATATATCATTACCATGGTTGGGCACCAGTCAACCGAAACGAAAGCATATAAAAAGGGACAATCGGAGGCATTTGATTTCTTTGTATCAGGTAATGATATATCCTAATGTGTGGAACCCACATAGCCATGTGTCCTACCCGATTTTTTTCCATTTCCTAGTTGATGAGGCTTGTGGTTAAGCTTACCTTTTAGAATAGCACATCACCATTCACTTTAAATTCCACGTCGTCAGATCCGCCGGAAACCACTAATTGGTTTCCATAAAAATACTCTGGGTATTAAGCAAATGAAGTTGCTTCTCCGCAATTAAATCTTGGTACGTTTGAAGAAATCAACGTACGTGTCCCCTTTTGAAATACTCTGTCAGACAACCATCCCTACAAGTCATTCAGGAACAAGATGAACTGAAGGCACGCTCCTACCACATCCTAGGAATGACCCTACAGATCAGTAGCGAGTAGTCCTGGCAGTCTGTAAATTTCAACCATGATAGAACCACGGTATATCTCTAGGGATCAACTATAGATTTTAAGTAGTTCTTCTATTTCATGAAGATCCGTGGTCTTCAATTACTATATCTTAGTCAGAATGTTCCACATTTATGTATTAGCTAGTTCGGAATGGTTTTCGAATATAAATTCGATCTCGGTCTTTCCGTACCAACAATCGTGTAGGACAGAATTTAGTAGTCAGCTATTTATCTATCAAAATAAACAACCACTAATGCATAAAAAGAAAATGAATTCACTGATTCAATACCCCAACATCATTTAGCCTCTTTAATTAACCAGTCGTTAATTAAATTTTTGTCTCGTCCAATATTTGGAATACAGATTTTACTTCTTTTATCAAAATAAGAGTATACCTGAAATCATTTTTTTAAACTTACAGACTTTTCAAATTACAGTTTATAATATCATTCATGGAAACATTAATTTTGTTTCCCTCAACTACTCTCGTTTTTAAACCAATATCAGCCTTGGATAATCATCAAGTTGTTTAAGTTGGGATAATTTATTTACCTCTCAGACCTTGAGTTGACAACATTCTTATTTTCTTAATAGATAGAAGTTCATTAACGAAACCTCATTCCAGTAACTATCACAAAAGTTTCATTTACTATTCGATTTAAATATAGTTCTTAAACCATATATTCTTCATCTTTTGAAAGTGTCATTTCAAACACAAACATGTTTACTTAACTTAAATTTTAAGTAAACTATTCAGTAAAAGCTGCATTACCATCTCAAATGTTCTATATAAATCCTTTATCCCATTATAACTAGAATTCTTTTATAAAAGTCCTCATAAATTTTATTACAAACTTACATTAGTTTGATCTTCAAAATACTTCCTTTCTTTCTTAAATTATTCAAATTCAAATCGAACCATTAAGTCTTTACTCACATAACCAAATTAAATCATCTTTATGCTCCCGTTTATACTTAAACTTCCTTTATAATATCATTGACCAAACTATTATTTATTCTCAAAATAATGCAATAATGTCTTACCTGCTTTTCCAAAATGATTCTATCAACATTTGTAAGCCAATGTTATTAATTTTTAATTCTACTTGATATCCATTTATGAAACCATTTAAAATACTAGGCTTTAAATCCAATATTAAATATTGGTTTCACATTAAATTTACAAGTCTATACTCACACTCCATTTCCAATTCCATTTATTCACTAATCTCATTCACGAAACCCTTTTTAATAGCATTTTGTATGCTTGGAACATTTGCAAAAACGTTCATTAGTCACGAAAAATCACTTTTCAACCTTTTATCATTTCACATACGCTTACGTTCCCCAGAACCTCTTTTTAACACTTGGAGATCTGATAGATAGCATTAATGACACTTTAGTGTCCTTAACATGACCATTTACAACTAAAATCATTAGTAAGACCAGTTATATAACACATAACCATTTATTTAATAATATCTCGAAATCAACTTTGGTTATATTTAAATGACTATAAAACATAAATTTACTTTGAAAAACAAAAACTATAATTTATTTCATAAGAATAAATTTCCTTTATATACACTTAGAAGGATACGTCGAACTAGTATATAGAGATTTCTAAAAAAGTTCGAAATTGATTTAAAAATCGATTCCAACAAATTCTTCTCATATCGACGGTATTAAAGAGGCAAATGTTTACTAAAGTACCAAACCATGAAATATCAACCAATTTTACATCAAATCAAACACATCCAATCATATTGATAAACGTTATCAGTATCAGTGAGGAATCATGTTGGATTCCTCCAACCTATATTTTCCTGCACCACAGATTCAATATCTAAACATATATTATAATACATGAAATTTAACAACTACTGGTGAGGAATCCATTCCTCCAACCTGTTATTCCCTGCAACCAAATAAGTTACCTCAAATAAAATCATCCATTCAATAAGGTAATTTACTATCTGCTTCAGTAAGCATGAATAATTAGTTCAATAGATAACAATCAACCAACAAATAAAATTCAAGCATCCAATTATTAATTTAACACGTTTATATTATATAAACATAAACAACAAGGTCAGTTACCTTAATTGGTACATAATCGTTAAAATAACCATTTCATTTCAATTGAATTAAACGAACATTTAATTTAGCCAATTCATCCAACATATGTAATTATATTCAAGCAAATAACCAACAATAATCAACCATAGAACTAGGATTGGCAAATAGACCCGACCCGATGGACTCGGACCCGACCCAACGGTCTCGGTTCTAGACGGGTCGGGTTTTGTCGGGTCTAAACTATACATTTCTAAAATCTGGACCCGACCCAAGCTTCGGGTGGGGTCGGGTCGTTTCGATTGAATAATAATACCAAAAATACATATATTTCAATGCTTTTTGGTCGGGTCTTTCGGGTCGGGTCTTTCGGGTCGGGTCAATTCGGGTCGGGTTTGGTCGGGTCTAAACTGTATTTTTCATCACCTAGACCCAACCCTAGACCCATCGGGTTCGATTTGGGTTCGGGTCTTGTCGGGTCGGTTTGGTTCGGGTTTTCGACTCTTGATTCCAATTGCAAGCCCTACAAAGAACACAAATAAAAATCCCGACCATTAGCTCTTGGTGTAGTCTTTCATTAGTTGACGGGGGCCACGGTGGGGCTATAACCACCATAAAAAGACAGACCATATGTGAACATCTTTATTGTAGGCCAAATGAATCTGTCCTTTACATATATTGAAAGCTCCCGACCAAGTTTCATGCATTGGATGTAGCCTTATTACGAGACTTGGGTTATAGTAAGTAGTACGTTCGTGTGAGAGTTTAGATACACGCACTGGGTGGTGTATTGTAGACAATAGGGCATTACTCCATGTTGAGACATAACTCGACCGTGGAGTTCGAATACGAGGATCCGTATGTTTACGTGGCGTAGCGAGGGTGGTTCTATGCGATTATGTGGCGCGTAACGATATAGATTTCCGTACGCGGTTTGGATAGGATGGAGGTTGTATACGCTTTCGTGGTGTGACGACAGAGACCGTATGAGGAGGGTACTATAGGAAGTATCTTGAGGTGTTGGGTATAGCTACATATATACTATATTTAGTTTAATCTACTGGGAAGTAGATGAGTACGACGTGAGTGTAGAGCCTTGAGTGCTATTAACCCAAATAATCTAATAATTAAGGAAATATAACTGAACAAAGGGTTATTTTAGAATGTATAATTTGTCCTCTCACCAAATCTTAGTGTTCTAACCCCCTCCTCATAGCATACTCGCAGGTTAGATTTATGGCAAAGATTTGGTAGCCTTTGGACACTTGTTAGATAGTGTTATTATTTCGGTAAGGCTATATTTGATTATTATATTTTACTCATTCCACTGCGAGATGTTTTATCGAGCTCTAATATATTTATTATCTCTGTCTTTTCTGCAGGATACCAGACAAGCCAACTCGAGCTTCCATAGATTGAGATTTCTAAGAAAAATTCAGTCTGTCGAAATTCAGGTTGTTACAGATTTAAGGAGGATAAAAAGAATTGGAAGAAAGCGAAAGGAATATTTGAAAAAGAAGAAGACTAAGATCCAAAAAAGAAGACTTAGAAAAAGGAAAAGGGAAGTATGTTAAGGGGACGAAGAAAAAGAAGAACAAAAGAAATAAGCTTGAGGAAATGAATAAATACGAAGTGGGAATATGAAAAAAAAAATCAAGCAATATAAATTCAACAATGAAACGGTACGTTTGAAAGACTGATTAGCTAGATTTGATAACATTAATAGATTTGAAAAAACGTGATAACATTTTAAATGTATAATCCCGTTTATGAATTTCATTAACACATCATAAATAGAATTTACCCTTATTAAGTACATTTAATGCATTTTTTCCTTTTATATTGAAAATCAATACATTTAGCTATAATTAATTTCATATTAAATTTTAAAATGAAACAAGTTTAATGGAAAGAAAGAAATAATTAGATTTGGAGAAGTTTTCTTTTGAGAAGGAAATTAAATAAGAACGAAAGAACAAAGGAAGGAGAAAAGAAAAAAAAAGATGAGATTTAGATCAAATAAAATGAAAGGGAAATTATACGGGCTATAGATGCATAGATATAGTAAAGAATATAACAGCGAGTCTCAAGGTTAAAACGGGTTAAAATGAAAGAAAGGAAAAAGAAAATGAAGAAAGGAAGAATAAAAAGGGAGGAAAAATAAGAAAGAGGCGGAGAGGGGAAAATGAAGCCAAAGGAAAAAAATTAATGGTTTACAAAAACGGAAAGCGGAAAATATAAAATAAAGTGAAAGATTACTAATGGAAAAGTAATTGAAGGGAGAAGTTTTAAAAGGAAGATACAAGAGTTGGGGAATAAAGAAACGAAAGTGGGATTCAATAGGCAAATATAAATCAAATAAACTAGGGACCAGTGATTAATAAAATTAACCAATATATACAAAATTATGCTCATTTTTTTTTTTTTAGTGTTTCTTTTCATATTGAACATATTCATATATTTTTCTTTTTTAAAGTCATTGATTACAATTATATCCAGTTCTTTTTAAACTAGTGGTTCCAATTAATCTAATATAATTAATTTCGATATTAAATTCTAAAATAGATTCTAGTTACTGGCAAGATAATAAAGCAGTTGTATTTGAATTATACTAATTCAAACATGTTAATTTCTTTACAAAATTCAAGAGAACAATTCAAAAATAGACGGGTACTAATTCGTAAATATAAAGGAAAGAAATCAGAGAGATAATTATAGATACGCGCGCGCACACACACGCACGCACACACACGCACACACATATATATATATATTGATAGATTTTGTGCATTTTTACAGTTAAAATTGAATATATGAAACTAGAGATGTAGAAATTTTACGAAATGAATTATGATGTCTACATCAAGAAATGTTCTAGTATTTTACAAAAATATCAAAAACATTTTATTTCAACAAATTTATAGATCTTAACTAAAATCTCGTGATGGATGAAACTTGTGTATTTTACTACGATTTTATACCTCCATGACATTCAATTGTACTCCAAATATCAATTTTCATAATTTAATTTGATTGTTATTTTTTATGTGAAATTTACGGTCAACTACGTTATTTAAAATTATGTGATATTTTACATCGTTACAGTTTCTCCTCCTATAATTATGCTTCCATTTATACCGAAAACGTTCATTGTATCATTCTTAATTGTTACTTTATTTCCATTTTAAAACAGACCAAGGATAATTGTTGTTATTTCAAGTATTCATTACGAGAGTCGATAATTTAAATTTTATATAAGTTAAATTTTATCAACTTATAAACTTGTTTTTATTTGAAAGTTAAATTTGAGATTATTCATTAATAACATCTTAAAATTTCTATTTATAACAATTTTTTCTTCAAAAACTAATTTTAATTCAATATTTAAATGGTTGAAATTTCTGGATTGTTACAGCTTTGTAAAGAGTTGAATTCCATGTAGGGATTAGAAGGGATGACTTTTGTGTTTTGAAATATTTTAGTGCCATGTTTGCTAAAAATGGAAATATATTTAATGTTAAGAAGCAAGAAATCAAACTTTGTTATGCCATAAATTGAGGTGTCATTGTGTTGGAGTAAGTAGCTAGGTTGAGAAGTAGGGCTGTCAATGGGTCGGGTTGAGTCGGGTTCTGGTCGGGTCAAGTCGGGTTCGGGTTGAGTTCGGGTCGGGTCAGCTCAACCCGTTTATTAACGGGTCGGGTTCGGGTTGACCCATTTATAATCGTGTGGGTTTCGGGTTTGATTCGTGTAACCCGTTAAGATTTTATTATTTTTTATTTTATTTTTTTGTTATTTTTTTTATTTTTTAATTTTATTTTTATTATTTTTTTAGTTTTTAATTTTTTTTAATTTTTTTTTTATAAACGGGTTTGGCGGGTCAAGATCGGATTAGCGGGTCAACCCTAAACCCACCCGTTTATAAACGTGTCAATTTCGGTTTGACCTGTTTATGACCCGCTAACTAAACGGGTTGGGTTAACCTGCTGATTTCTGTGCGGGTTTCAGATCGGATAGGAAATTGACAGCCCTACTGAGAAGATTCAATAAGACTCAATTCTCTACACCAAACCCTTCTATTATCTGCATCTCGGGTTCCTAGCTGCTATATTCTGGTTCTAGACAAAAATCGCTTAAGAAGTGCTATTACAAATCTATGTTTTGTTCAATATGACTATTGTGCATCATGTAATCAAAGTTGTATTTCAATGTATTCATTGTGTATATGTTATGTCTTCAAGCTATTTACTGTAACTAATCTCACCCTACGTGGGTGATACATTATAATAAGGTCATAGCTTAGGCAAATCATGTCTGTGGCAGATAGGCGATCAACTTATCTCTTGTTATATTACATACTCATTACTTGTTATAATGAAAACGTGGTACGATCCACTATAAAAACAGGCTAGCTTCGCCAAAAAAAGAAGCAAACTTTGTATCATTGAATTTAGATTAGCGAGGCGGAGGCATTTTTTCTAGATGTCAATTTTAGCATACATTACTTTGTATTCCCAATATTTTTGGTTCATTGCATTAATCAATTGTTCAATATTTAATTTAATTACTGAATATCAGACTCGTGTCCTTAAAATCAAACTTAATACACAATAACTTATTTTCAGAAAAGGTTGTAAATTAGATCAATTTAATTATTGAAAACTGCACAAGAATATATAATTCAATGAATAATTGTGGATATCTATGCAGTTATGTCCAAAAATGCATAATTGTCTACATAGTTTTGTGAAAAATTATGAATATTTTTTTGAATAAATAATTACGGAAGTTTCTGCAATCTTTCATTAAGTAATTGTGGAAATTTCTGTAATTTTTTGACAATAATTGCATAAATATCTACAATTATTCACTGAATAATTGCATGAATTTATACAATTATTAGTTAACTTAATTCTATAAAGCTAATTTACATAACTTTTTTGACTATTTTAAAATTTAATAAGGATTTTAGCCAAACTTTCTCATTTAATTAATTATGCATTCGTCGTTTTCTTTGTTAGTCAAAGTTCAATTGAGTAATTAAGTTTACTTTTCTATTCAAATAATTATTATTTTCTTATAAATGGCCCTCATCTCGATTGAAATAAATCCTAGTTTAAGGTGTGTACCACCTCTTAGAGCATCACCAGTGGTGCGTTATTATGCCTGAGCATTACGAAAATGCTCTACAATCGTTGCATTAGTGCATTACGCTGTAATATTCATGATTCGATTGAAGATCCTAAATATGGGTTGGGCGCTCAACACCTTTTTCTTCGACCATTTTACATTTTACGTTTTATGTTGGGGGATTATACGATTGACTAGCGTTCATTTATGGACGCCAACATATGTGACGCTCATTTGATGGTCGTCAGAGGTCATGCATTCATTAATTTGACGTCTGACCACCGGAGATATTCAGATCCTTATGCCCTTAAATATTTAATGCTCTGAATATTTAGGGCGTAATCTACTTGTGCCTTATACATACAACAAATAAACTAAAATCTGTATTGTAGTAAGAAGACAATAAAAAATATGGATGCAAATGAACAAATTAGTGATATTTCATAAAGAAGTTAATGACAGTTCCATAAAGTATATCAGTATGGAGCATGCATTTATTTGTTGAAATATTATAGTATTCCCATAGGCATTTAATTATTCATTAATGATACACTTAACGCGTAATATTAGTGATGCCGTATTGCACATTTGCACGCTTTAGTGTATCGCAATGTATCCAAATAAATTTATTGGCACTTACATATATCATCACAACAAATTTATTGATACTTGAGCTGTGCTAGGAAAGCAACTGCCTTGATACTTATATATATCGCATTAATATATTCATTAATGCTTTACCTAATCATAGATTAAAAATAAAAAACCATAAACATCATTGCTTGCTAAAATATATTCCGATATAAATTCATTAAAAAAACATATATGGATAATTATAATGGAACCAGAGGTTTCCATTGTTGTAAGAAAAGTTCTCCTAGCAATAAATATGTTAACTAAATCTCCATTTTTTTTTAAAATTAAAAATCTTAAACCAGCTTGTTGTTTTTGTATTATAAATTGCAAGTAAACTTGCGTTTTTAGAAAACATTTTCAAAAATCAAAATTCTATATTTGTAAATTATTTTGCGCAAGAGAGAGTAGTTGATTAACACCAATAATAATTTCAAATTTTGATTTGTCTTCCCTTTGAAAGCTCTTTAATTCAATCAATAGCCATGCATGGTTAACAACTGTAGTTGAAGGAGAAGTGCCACCTGATTGAAAACTATTATCTTCGTACATTCATTGAATGTCAATTAAAATTTCGTTTCCGTGTGTAAAACAGGAAAATAGTGTTACTTGCAGCTTCAGAATAATGTAGCATAACAGAAACTAAATCAGGCTCAATTGCAACTTCTATTTTTTCCTCATTAATAGTTAAATCTGCTACAGTTATATGGGTTATAACTTATAAGACCTTTCTCCTTTAAGAAACGCAACACGCCTGAACTGTGCAGAAGCCACGAAAATGATATACAGATTAAGGCCATTTGCAAAATACTACCATAACTAGGCTGTATATATCGGACAGAGTCTGTTGTGAGGCTTGATTCAAAGCTATAAGGTGTCTGATCCGTGTGCGTTTGATTTTTTTTTTAGTTCAGGACTAGAACACACCATCGTTCAATACGATCCAAAATGTTTGATGTTTTCCTATTATTTGAACATATTCCGTCCATTGTTCGGTTCGTAGGAATAGTATCTGAACTTAATGTTTGTGCGGTCCGTGTCCGTCTTAATCTCTTGTAGGACAAAACTAAGGTACATCTTCGTTCAGTTCGGTCCGATCAATTCAGAGCTCATACCATAACGTTGTAGCGATATACAATCGTGTGTGATACTTTAACCTACCATGGTTTTGGTCAAGGCTTCTTAGTTTTAACGGTATTTTAAGATATTGTAATATATTTTAATATATTATGATCTCAATGTTAGTTTAGCACTACCATGATTGTGCTGGTATTTTAATGTACCAATATCTAATTATTCTCTGACCTTAATGATAACTTTTAATAATATTCAGTGTATCGTGATTTTAAAAAAAATCCTTTATGTATGATGGCAGTACGGGTGTTTTCTCCATATTTACGGTTTTGAAAATTCAACCGATTAAAACCATTAAAAGAGTTTTATTTATTTATTTATTTATTTATTTTTTAGCATATTTGACTACAAGATAAATACAAAAATATTATATTAATAATGCTTTATACATGAGCTATATATGACTTTCAAGAACTACAATTGAATTTGTGTGTTATTACAGTACACAAATGGACATATACAAGTTACAACCACATCTGTGTATGTGGTGCAGTAACACCTAAGGAGGGAAGTTGAATACGAAAAATTTGACATAATCTTGCGGGATATTAGAGAAGTTTGTAGTAGTGAAAAGCTCAATGGTGAAATTTATGCTTTAATTTTGGATTAGTTATAATTTTTGGCATATTTGTTTATTTATTTTCTTCAAAGTAATGCAAAAGACAAAAATAGAAGAGAACACGTGTTGAAAAAGTAGAAAAAGTGAAAGAACCGTGGTTCAACCATGCATATTTAAAAGCATTTGTCGGTTTCAAAGTGGTCAATATGAGATGGTTATAGCGGGAATACAACAAAGTTGCAAAAAAATAGATTCAAAACAAAATATTTAATATCAGTTCACTCTCTACTAGTTTCATTTGTGTATGAAAACTAAATATTTTTTATTTTGTCTTATAAAACAAAACCTTAGAATATCATGATTCACATGATCCATATTTGATGACTACAGTATACTCTTTTAACTTATAATTATCACTTGTTCTTTAAAATTAGATTTTTACCCTAACTTTTTATTGATTTGGTGTATGAAACAACCAGTTCATTAAATCGTTTTATATTCATTTTGTTAAAGCAGATGCTAAAAAACAAGATTAAGCGGGTATAGCGAAAAAATATCGGGGTTCAAAGTGTATCCATTGTTCATTAAGGTTAGCTTCAAAAAATGCAACAGTCGAAGAGCGCTATGCATTATAACATGACTTTACAGAGTTTAATATTCCAAATTTAGCTAGCTAAAATTGACGGTTAGACCACTGGTTGTTGGATCAAACAAGGGTTCATGCATGGTTGACGACATAGTGATTTCTAGACCGTGCTGCTTCAATGTTCAGGATTATTTGAAATCGAACAACAAGTATTTAAATGTATCACTACTAATGATACGAAATGTGTCACATTTCAAATCAGTGTATCAGAATTTTAGCAATACATAAACTCCAAACATCAAAATCTGTTTAAACAAATAAAAAAATGCATATGTTGGGACTCTAAAAAAGCAACAAAACGAGAATTAATAGAAAATTTCATATTTTAAATTAATTAATTAATTTAAATATCAAAAAAGCTAGTATAGCAAAAATGAAAACATTTTTGTCAAATCCCACTACAAAGACGCACATCAAATTATCATATTATTGTTATCCATTTAGAATGGGTCTAAATCCTGATCCAAAAAAGGTTCATCGGAACTTAGTGTTATTCTAAACGGATCGTTGGTTCCTATAAGGATTACATAAATAAAGCCAACTAACAACGAAATCAGAATCTAAAGCGGAAAAGATAAAATATAATAATTGAAAATAGATATACCATTAAATCAAACAACAAGAGTGTTGATTACATCAAGCTTCAACTGGACATAAATAATAATATTATCCCATGTATTACGATAAACAGCCAATCATGATGATGATGATGATAAACAACTATAGCATCTCCTTCACCAGTCTTCATGACTTCTTCAATCAAGCGTTCTTACCTACTAACCTGTTTAATTGCTATAATGAGGGAGGTCAGAACAACAAGTTCCGGTGATTGAAAATCACATAAGTTTAAGTAATGACTATTTTCTATACTTAGCAGTATGAATTCATCAAATTAATTCTATGCAAATTTAATGCACAGTATGTTATATATGTATTCATTTAGCGTATTACCCATAGAGTCGCTTAAGGTCAGCATGCTTATATAAAGGTGAATATCTATTATCACTTAATACCCTACTAGGTGGACTATCGTTTGATCACTTAAGGCCATTTTCTATATTCATTTATGGGTGGATTCCCACTAACACTTAATACCCTATGACGAACCCTAGTCACTTAAGACCTCGTCCTTAAACCGTTGTCGCTATTAAATATACTCTCAATGTAACATGAGATAGTAGTTTGCCACTTAATATCGAGTTATACGTAGACACTCATCACCATTTATGACCCTCTAAGTGGACCCATGCATTACTATCCAGTTGTCAGTACGGATGAACTCCTAATTACTTAATGCGTCTTTGAGAGAGGCAATCCCTTACATATTCTTTAGGACTCTTATTTACCCATCCCTAGGTATGCCCTCTCGTAGCCCCTGGATAAGAAGCAGACAAGTTCCGGAGATTGTAATGACCCAAAATTTTAGTCAATTCTAAAATATGAATTTTAATTGATTTTAATGGATTTTAGATATTTAAAACGTTTTATTTTGAGAATTAACGACATAGAATTTATTTAAAGCAAAGTTTGAACGTGTAAATTTATAGTAGTTATAAAACAAGCTCGTAATGTCGCGGTAGTTCGAAAAAAATTAGTTTTGAACTTCAATTGAATGTACAGTATTCAATATAAATCGAATTTGAGTAAAATAAGAAACAATAGGATCTACTGAATTATATTGTTCTAAAGAATGTAAGAAATTGAAATTTCATGTTATAAATTATAAGTTATGTCCAAATCAAAATTTAAAATATTTGCTATGAAATCGTTCCTAAGTTATAACGATTTATTAAATAAATTAAAAGGGTTTTATTATAAAATTGAATATCGATTTAACCTGGATTTTGAAAACATCGAGTTATAAACCCAAGTATGTTTGTTTTGAAGTTAAGTGATATTCTAGTAGGTTATACAAGATAATATTTATTTTTTATTTGAATTGTGTTTGAATTTACTAATATCTGCGCAGTTAAAGCGCTCAGTGGATCCAATGAGGCGGAGGTGCAATAAGTTGCAGTAGTGCAACGACCCAGAAAAAGGCGATCTTGGTTATCCAATATACAACACATATCGAACACCCAAGGATCGAAAATAACTGGAAAGTTAATAGGAAGAAGTTAAAGGGTGAGGAAATATAAGATAGAAACTTAGAATAGAAGAAGAAGAAGAACACAACATCAGAGTAACACGAACCTCACAGCAGAACGAACAACATATAATATATATCATAACTTTGAAATATAAATCTGTACTTGAATATACATAGCATTTCCAAAGTACAACACTTACAACACAGCAGAAATAAACAATAGCTAAATGATCCTGAAGCCTCCTGCACCAAGCCCTCCAAGTATATCTGTAAAATCCTGACTACTTGACTGCCCGTACAAAATTGGGCACCCAAGAGTTTAGGGAAACAAACAAAATAAACTCCGAGTCAGTCATGGGACTGGTATGAGTAAAACAGTTTAAAACAGTTTAAGCCATTAAACGATATCTCATAAGACCACGCCGCATAACGGAACGGGTTTTTCCCTTATGAGAATCCAAGATATCGTTATATCAAAAACCTTTTGATATTATAATAATGTCTATCAACCACAATATAATAATCATCTAGTAGAAACACTTTCATCTCACGTTCTACATATATATTATACAATCAAAACCGCAAGCACGTATTGGGTAATGGATTTCCAACTATGACAAGATATGGAACCACCTTTCTCTAGTGTACCTCTAGAGAGGAATACACTGGGTTTAATAAGAACATCTTGCAACCCGGCCACACATGACCGACCACTCATTTCGCTTGAGTGTATCGAATGTATATCACCAACGATTGGGATGAGCAACCGTTTCCCGAGTAGGACAACATCAACAATAGATTTTTAGAAGTAAATGAAACTCTAGATCAGGTGATTATACACCCTAATAGGTGCGACCTACATAGCCATGCTGCCTGCCTTATTTCTGTCATTTCCCAGTTGTGAGGCTAGAGGCCACGCTTATCTCTGACAGATCACACATTTATTCACTTTAAATGTCACATCGTCATACCCGCCAAATCACAAATTGATTTCCCCAAAAATACCACGGGTATACAGCTAAGAGAAACGAATTCCTCCGCCACCAAACGTAAATACGTTTGAAGAGATCAACTTACACAATCTATTAAATATACTATGTCAGACATTCTTCCATACAGGTCGTCCTGGGACTGGACAAACCGAATGCACTATTCAGTACAACCATTTTCAGCAATCTTTACCTAAGATTTATACAACAGCCCTTGCCCTTTACTCCGTCTTCAATTATCTTTGGCATATATGACTCGCAACGCTTATGCCAATACGGAGTGGTTCTTGGGATAACAATCCAACCGGTCTCTCCATATTAACAATGTTAAAATGGTCAAAAACTTCGATAGTCGATGAGTTAACTATCAAAGGAAAACACGTGTGCAAACAAGGATCTTATTTCCAGATGGAAATTACATCGATCAATAATCAACTTTTATCCTTTAAATTAATTTATCATTAATTTATTTCATTTTTCATTTCTAGTTTCCATATAATTCTTATTTTCTAAATTTAGAAAATATATGTTATTAACACTGGAAAACATTTCCATTTCTTGTTTTCTATATTCGAAAACATTTCCGATTCTTATTTGGAAAACATTTCCAAAACTCTTACATTGGACTTAGACAGATGTTTAAACCAATCATCGCTATGCCAACTCAAACCATTACACTTATTAACTAAACTTACTTAACCATCCTTTACTATCAAACCTTAGCCCTTTCCTTAGTTAAGAAGGAAGTCAATCAAGCTGGGGTATAATTACCTCTCAGACCTTAACTGAGCAACGTTTTAACTTCGGAATAGACAAAGTTTATCTTTTAAACCTTTGACCAACTTCCTTACGTAACTCTCTTTCGAATAATCTCTATTCGATAACTCCTCCCTTCGAATAACTATATTCGATAATCTCTCTTACGAATAACTAGATTCGAAAACATGTCTTCGAATAAACTATATTCGATTAACTCTTATCAATTAACTCTATTGGATTAACTCTTTTTGATTTAACTCTAATCGATTAACTCTACTGGATTTAACTCTAATCGATTAACTCTATTTGATTAATTCTTTTTGATTAACTCTTTTCACTTAACTCCTTTCGAATAAACTATATTCGATAACTCCTTTAATTCTGTTCGAATAAACTATATTCGATTAACTCCTTTAATTCTATTCGAATAAACTATATTCGATTAACTCCTTTCGAATAAACAGATTCGATAACTCCTTTCGAATAAACAGATTCGATAACTCCTTTCGAATAACTAGATTCGATAACTCCTTTTGAATAACAAGATTCGATAACTCCTTTCGAATAACCAGATTCGATTAACTCACTTCGAATAACCAATATTCGATTAACTCACTTCGAATAACCAATATTCGATTAACTCACTTCGAATTACCAATATTCGATTACTCACTTCGAATGACCAATATTCGATAACTCCTCTTCGAATAAATTATATTCGATAACTCTTCTCGAATACACCATATTCGATTACTCTTCTCGAATAAACTATATTCGATTACTCTTCTCGAATAAACTATATTCGATTACTCTTCTCGAATAAACTATATTCGATTACACTTCTCTTGAATACACTATATTCGATGACTCTACTTCGAATAAGTGATATTCGATAACTCTACTCGATTTGTTCCATTTGAATAACTCTAACTGGTTAACTCTAACTAATTAATTCTAACTGATTAATTCTAACTGGGTAATTCTAACTGATTAATTCTAACTGGTTAACTCTAACTGGTTAACTCTATCTAATTTACTCTATTCGATTAACTCCATTTCTATTAACACTTTTAAATTAACTCCTTTGATTTATTCCTTTGAATTATTTCTTTGAATTATTCCCTTGAATTATTCCTTTGAATTATTCCTTTGAATTATCTCCTTTGAATTATTCCTTTTCTATTTGTTTACTTAACAAATAACTATTCCCTTTTCAAATTCTATTTATTTTAACAAATAAATATTTCTTTTATCTTTCCTATTTATTTAACAAATAAATATTTCCTTTATCTTTCCTACTTATTTAACAAATAAATATTTCTTTAATAAATATTTCCTTTTATCTTTCCTATTTATTTAACAAATAAATATTTCCTTTTACATTTGTTTTACAAATATTTTCTTTCATATTTGTTTTACTAATATATTCCTTTATATTTGTTTTTCACAAATATTTCCAATTCAATTATATTTGTTTTACAAATATAATTTATTTTCAATATACACTTTGGCAAATCCCTTTGTATATTCCAGTATTTCTTATGGTGTTTCAAATACCATATATCACTGCTCAGCATCACCCAAACACACACAATCAACAACAGATTGTATATCACATCATATATCACAATATATATGAAAAACAGTAAAATAAATGTTGATGAATCCAGTTGGATTCCTCCGACCTGTTTCCCTGCATCATAGATGTTAAACAATATAATTAACATCGATTTCATTTCAATATGAAATATTCTGCTAAACAGAATCAATATTTGATTAACGATTTATATCTATATCGTTATCTATAACTTCAACCAATACATAAGCAATTCAACCAAACAGTTAACACACATCAATCAATGGATGATTAACAGTTCTAAAAATACGTTATAAAATATAACTGTTCAGAGTTGGTGAGTTTTACTCACATTGGACGATCATCTTTAATAACGATAACCATCGCTTGATTCAGACGGATAAATTATTTTTCTATACATTGTAACGAGCTCCGATGGACTTCCAGTCAGTTCCATCGTGTAATGTCCGTCCATACGATCCCAACGTAACTGGTTTTGTGAGATTCTGACATCATATGCAATAGTTATGATTATTAGAAGTATGTACACATTTTAAACGACCATTTACAATATAAGTATTACTTAAATATATATTAACCTTAATTACTGTTGAACTCCTAATCCCTATTTTACGCATATACGTCTTCCTCTTGCGCAGAACATTTCGAACCCGCTTATACTTTGGTAGCCATTGTCGAGTTTCAACTCTACACTGAAAAGCCGACTTCCACGAACCCAGTAATAAACGTGCTAACCAAAAACAAACTGAATCCTCCAAATGCCAACAAAGGAAACCTCCCTACTTCTTTTAATTACTTATTTACCTTTAACTAATCCAACTCATACACCTAAACCGCCACTCATCCTTCTTCTTTGCCCAGATACCCTTCCCAGACAAAGAAAATGGCATAGCCGATTCTTTCCATTCCAGTCAAAACGAGAGGGATTAAATGATTATTAACACAGCTTAATAATAAATTAATACTGTTAATCATAGTTATCCACTAACTATTTTCTTCCACAACCAACCACGTTCGAACTCACTACCATTACTTTAAACCCAACGCAGACCAACTTACTCCTCTGTTTTAAAATTAATCCCTCTCTAAATCCTTCTCCTCCGATTAACACACTCCTCCAGTAACCGCTCATCAAAAGAAATGGCCATTCACGCCAAATCCTTCACCAGAATATCGATCAATACCCCCATTTAAAATCAATTAAAAATATCCAAAATACTTCACTTAAAAATCCTCATCATCCCATGAAGACTTTGAAACACTCGGTGCTCCTCGCCCAGTTGCGGTCTTCAGCTCGACAAATGGTGGTACAGTAAAGTCACGACATCCATGAGCACCGAATTTCCCAAAAATATACCAGCAGATGCCATTTGATTCACCGAGCTTCAATCCAAACTTTAATTCGCGAATTGGGGCTGCTATTTCCCAAAACCAAAAACCCTAGGTTGACGCTGTTGGAAAGCCCAGCCCCAAAATGAACTTTGAACATGATGAAACACGCATAGAAAGGTAGAAAATGTTCTAAAGGACTCAAAGATATATACTTCATGAATTATTGATTTTAATTGGAATTCCCATGAATTTCTGAAGAAGATTTTTATTGAGAAAGAAAGAAAAAAAATATACGGCGGAAACAATTTGACCATGAAAGATAAATGAATTAGGTTTAGGAAGTTTAAGTTATATTTATATACCGAGACAAAAAGACTTAAGGCTGAAATTCTCCTACGTGTGCGGACGGGGACCCTTCTATTATGAAATTCTGTACTCATCCGGACTTCTAACGACAAAAACAAAAATACTGTTGTGATGAGCAGTTTACCATGATTTCAAAAATATAAAAATATAGACTAGTTGACTTATTTTGTGAAACCCGCAAAATGCTGATATGGGGTGCAAAACACATCCAAATCAAAAGTTGCTTATTTAATTAATTAAAAATTACAGAAAAAAAATCTAAAAATTAAATTATACCTACGCCTCAAAGGTCTTGTCTAAATTCGAAGTCAATATTTAATTATAATTAAATATATCGTTATGGCTTATAAACGTTCCATAACGACTATTCTAAAATTTGATTTGGTCATAACTCAAAATCTACACGACGAAATCCCGTTGTGCCCAAAATGGTGTCAATAAGAAATTGCCGGGCATTTCTAGATATATTACTCAAAAGAATCGACACAATACATCCAGTCGATTAGACTTGAGAAAGTTTTGTCGTTATTGTCGCAAACATACGATTCATGGGGAAATAAAGAAACAGATCGAATGGAACATATGTATTGTATTATTTTTCAAAGGAACAGAAAAAATAAAAACTTAACAAGCGGGTATAGTTTAGTGGTAAAAGTGTGATTCGTTCAATTAATAACTTAAAAAGTTAAGGGGTGTTTCGGGTTTTTCATATTCTGATAAAAAAAAAACTTTATTTCCTAAAAAGAGTTTAATCCTTTTCCCCTCAATAGCATATTCGAGGAAAATAGAAATTCTCACGATTTGTATCCAAAATTCAATTTCAATTGAATAATTTTTCTCTTTCATTAGAAAAATATACTCCACCGGCTCTGAACGTTTCTTGTTTCACAGAAATCCGATTTAAAACGGCTTCTCTATATTCGTTCAAAGTTCGAATCGCCGAATTACGAACTATAGCGCCATTTCGAGCTTGATAATAATTATAATATAAATTATACGTTCAAACGGCGTATATAAATATATTCGTCAATATAATTCAATATAAACTGAATTATATATATTTTAACTTGTCCAATTCACACCATATCATGAATTTTGTTATTTCCGATTATTCTGTAAATATATTATTCTATTATTTATATTAATTAAATATAAATATTATTTAATTCAGGTTATCGATATCGCCACATCAATATTTAATAATTAAATTTATTAATTAGTCGACTGCTAAAAATGCGGGTCATTACAATCTTTCCCCCTTAAAATAATTTTGTCCTCGAAATTTCTAAGTTAGAAGAATGTTACTAACTCTACTAATTAGATTTAAACATCTTCAGGTTTTACTTCTTAACTTCCATTTTAACCGAACCATTTAAATTCCAATTAAATTATTTATTCTTTCCGACTTACTAAAATTCTGAAAATTTTCTAACACCTTAAATTTTCGGAAATTTCGCCATAACTTCCTTTGTACAGCCCTATCTGTAAAACCACAACTCGCCTCTCTAGGCCTTCTCCTACCCAAAAGAAAATCAAACAGCCAAGCGGCTTGCCAATTCGGCTCATAAAAATCTCATATCCAATTAATATAAACTTGTACTTTTTTGTCAGGCATATCATTTTATCCTTTCCGTCTGCCACCAATTCTGCATATACCATGCCATGCCAATCAACTCCAAACAGTTTATATCCTCAACCCAAATCTCATTCTCAACTCGAGTTTCATTCTCGATTTTCAAATTCTTAACTCACCAACTCAATTCCATTCCAAATTATATTTAACTTTGTCTAAGTTAAATTCCAGTATATATATATTCACTTTCACTATTTTAATCTATTTAACTTCACAAGTTAAATTTAAACTCTAGAATTTAAACTCCTAGGTTTATTTCAATTCAATTCGAAATCATAATACCAATTCAAAACCTTTGAATTTCTGAACACCTTGTTTTCGCAAAACAATTTAAAAACAGAAATCTTTGGTAGTAATCCATCACTTAGCAACTCGAAAATGAGCACTGATGATGTCGCGATTCATCATCAGGGTTATTTACCAGCTATTAAAGTGAGTTTAATACTATAATATTTTCCAGAACCATATTCAAACACTTCCCATTTTGAGTCTTGGGTTTCCCGCTGGAGATGACCCAAATTGGATAAGGAAAGATCCTTTGCTTTGGTCATTAATGTAAATCCAACTTCCAATGCAAACCTTGCGTTTTCAGTTGTTAACCTATATGACGACATAATAGGATGGGGTATTATGCCGTCTAAGATTGGTACATTTTTTTTTGAAATTGATTTCCACACTGTGCACTAATATTAATAAAAGAGAAATTTCGTGTATCAAGCATGTTTGGCTATTATAAGTTAAAACTCTATCCTCTGGCTTGTGCTTGCATTGTGCGATGGGATCCGAGTCTTATAATAACTTCTCATTTTTAAAACGCATTGCGATTGGTTTATGAATTGTATTCATGTGGAGAAAACTCATTCCGTGTTATATGGTGTGGTCCCGTGATATACCCAACTTTAAAATAAAGTTGGTAACTGTTTTGGTTCTCATACCGGTCCCATGACCGATCTGGAGTTTATTGTTCTTCACTTAAACTCTGGATGCCTATATTTTCAACACGGACAACTAGTAGTTTTGATTTTGCAGATATTTTTAAATCAAGATCCTGGATTTTAGCTGAAGCTATACTCTGGATTATTTCGAGTCTTCCGCTGTATATAATTATATTTTCGCTGTAGTGTAATTTTCTATCCTCTGATAATTTTCTGCTGTATGTCTACATATTCTAGTACTCTGATGTAAAATTGTTGTAATAGCAATGAAATATATATTTTTGTTCTATTCTGATGCGTTGTATTCCCATAAGGATTCGAGGGTTTCTGTCTTTTCGATCAGACTTGTGTGACTTACGGTCGATTCCAAAGGTGATGATTTTCGGCTCGTCACAAAGAACTACCTTACTCATACGTCTATTTTTTAATTAGGACCACTTAATATCCAATAAGGTAGGTCAGTCACTTAATACCTTCATGAGGCAGGCCTACTTCACCCAAACACACACACATATATATATACACACACACATACATACATACATACATACACACGCACCAGATATCCCACATTAAACCGACCACTTGTAGATGCAAGACTTGCCGGGCGGTTCCAGGCAGACTTATGCTACAAGTGGGGCTTAACCTCGTGTCTTTTGTACCAATTATAATGGTCCATGACACCTAGACCTCTCATATTAACTCGACTTTAGATGTTGGATATGCTAGGCAAGTTTCGGCTACAAGTAGGGGTTACCTCGTGTTTATGTTTTATTAATATTAATTAATAACCATTAATACCCACCTTATTTTATTCATAACTTTTTGATACAGACTCTGTTTTCGACAAATAAAATACGAAAACAGACTAGAGTCTCGCTACGAATATAATAGTAATACTTTCATGGCCAAATACTCAATTATCCAAAATTCTTATTTTCAATCCATTAATATTTTATTAATTTAATTATATATGTTCCATTGGGGTATATTTTATGGGGTGTTACAATTATCCTCTTGAAATTCTTTTAATTCTCCTCAAATGCACTATTATGTCATTTTGAATACAACGGCACTTTTGTATAACAATTGATTTGGCGTATGAAACAACTAGTTCAATTAATCATTTTATATTAATTTTGTTAAAGCAGATGCTAAAAGACAAGATTCAGCGGGTATAATGAAAAATATCGGGGTATAAAGTTATCTATTGTCCATTAAAAATATAACACTGGAAGAGTGCCATGCGTTATAACAGAACTTTACGAGGTTTCAAACGTCCTAGATTTGGCTAGCTAAAACTGATGGTTGGACCATTGGTTGTTGGACCAAAGAAGGGTTCATGCGTGCTTGACGACATAGTGATTTCTAAAGCGTGGCGATTCAAAGTTCATGATTATTTGAAATCAGACAACAAGTGCTTAAATGTATCAATATTTATGATACAAAAATGTGTCACATTCAAAATTAGTGTATCAAAATTTAAGCAATACATATACTCCAAACTTCAAAATCAATTTAAGCAACCGGAACTAAAATGCATATGTTAGGGCTCTAAAAACACAACTAAAATGAGATTTAGTAGATAATTTCATACTTAAAATTAATTAATTAATTTAAATATCAGAAGTGCGAGTATAACTAAAAAGAAAACATTTTTTTTTCAAATCCCACGATAAAGACATATGTCAAATTATTATATTATTCTCTTGAATTTCCTTAATCCTCCTGAAACACATCATCCTGTCATTTTTTCAAAATCATATTAGCAAAACCCTTTAAATACATGGACTTGAATGTAAAATCACGATAATGATACAAATGGTTAAGTGTTAGTGATTGAATGTAAAATGGAAGAAGAGTGAATTAACAAACCACTATAATAATCGAAATAATTATATATCGTGGTTTTTGAAGGTAAATGTAAAAGAGAATTAAGAAGAGAGAAAATATATAAAGATTCCTCTGGTTACTAAATTTAATGAGGTATAAAAATTAAGGTAGCTCTCGTGCTTTTTTCTGGTTAGTTACCGTTGCGTTCGTCTCCGGTGCAGATGCAACAGTTCTGATTATTTCATTCGTTCATCTCAACGCATAAAAATAATGCATTCGTGTCGTAGCGTAGTTTGTTGTTTTTCTACCCCTTAAATCACCTCTTTGACGTTTATTTTAACTACTTCTGTCAATTAATTATTATATGTTGCCCATCTTTTGCCATAATACCCATTTTCATTCACCGCTCAATTCTCTATTCAAATAAACAAAAATACACTTTTCGCTCAATTCATTTATCCATTCAATATTCCGCTTAAACTCACAATTTATTATAACCGCTCGCCATCGTTGAAAACACACCCTAAGATAGAATGAAACTTTTGTATGTATTGCTATTGCCTATTGGTTGATATGCATATAGAACACTTGACATTAACTGTTAGAGCAACTCCAACAGATTTAAAGATGTAATTTTACATCTTTGAATTTTGGTCTGAAATAGCCACTTTTTTGTTCAACCACTTGATGCAGATTTAATCAGCGCCTACAGTAGGTGTTGATTAAACTAGCGCCTTTGGGCTCAGATTTAATAAGAGCCTAACGTAGGAATCTGTTTGAATCAGAGCCCAAGATAAGTCGTTGATTAATCAGCGTTCTAGGACTTGACGTTGATTTAATCAGCGTCTTATAGTAGATGCTAATTAAGTCAACGTACAGGCCAATTCAGAATACTGAATTGAACCTTAAATTTTTCTTTGAATATTTAGGGGAATTACGTTTGTTGAACGAACTGCTTTTCATCAGCTCAGTATTCAGGCTAGTAATTTGATGCAGCTGGAGCTGCTGTTTCTGAGTTTTGTTCATCTGGATTCTGAATTTTATAACATAAAGGGTGCTACTATTCGCACCCCGTTTTACTCTTCTGGCCACCAAAAATAAAAACACCCCAACATTTACAATTTTCCTCTTCTGGCTACCATTTAATTTAATAACAAAAAAATGAGGCCACCAGCACCTTCAACTAAGCGCATGCAAATAATTCAAGGGAAAAAATAACATAATACAATTTCATAACCACATTAACAATTTTAATTTTTATAAATGAGTACTTACTTCGCCAGTTGTAAAATGATTCGTAAATCAACATTTATATATTTTTGGTCATTTGAACGAATATCTTGCATCATATTATCACAACTATCAGGTTTATCATCCAATTTACCATCATTTAAATACTCCATCTATCAAACGACAAAAAATAAAATAAAATAAAATTAATGTAACAATCTGTAAAAGAAGATATGTAAGTTATACGGATAAAAACCCTACAAGCCAAAACTTACATTATCATTCTCTATTACAACGTTATCAAATTTAATGTCCTCCAAGCTTGAAATTTCCAATGGAGCGAAAGAAATATCATAAAATGCAATGGAAAACCGAAACCATTAACAAAACCCTAATAACATGTTCTATATCATAATACAAAACAAAAAAAATCAAGCAATTTTAAACTTTTTTTTGTCTTCATCTTCCAGTTCTAATAGGCATAGATGAATACCTATTTGTATTGGGGTTTGAAATTGTAGAGAAGTACGTGTTTTTTAAGAGAAGCGCGATGGTGAATAACTGAGTGAAAAAATAAGATTTGCTAGCCAGAAGAATATAAAAAATATTCATTCGTATTAAATTTATAAAGGTGGCCGAAAGCGTAAAGCGGGGTGTGAATAGTAACATCCTAGCATAAATTATGTATTCTATTTCACAACAGAAACGATATTTCAGTAGACGGAATATTTTTTACTGGACTACACACCCTACGTTTTCAACAAATCAACAATAAATTGGCATTACACACATTAGTAGCTCTTGCTGCTTCGAGCGTATGACTTTTATGGACATATTCTTCATCTACCATCATCATCTAACATCAACTGGGAGAATACTGCACTTGCAGCCATTCCAGAACGTCCATTCTCCGTTGATCTCAGAGCTTCTTCCGTGTATTCGTTTAGGTCATCTTCCTCAGCTCCTACATTAGATGGGAGCTTTCTCATCATTTCAATGGCGGCCTGTGACTCCATTTTATCACTATCCTCATAAGCTTCCCTTCGAACTTCAGTTTCTTGTAATTTCAACGCGTATTCCAGGTTCCACAACACATCCCCCATCGTAGGCCTATCCACACCGTACTCAGCCAAGCATTTCTCTGCAGTTTCACCAAATTTCTTAAGCGAGTTTGCGTTTATTTCTCCTACAAGTCTTCTATCGATCACCTTCTCAAGCTTCCCTCTTCTTTGCCATTTAAGCGCCCATTCAGCCAAGTTAATCTCGTCTCTTGATAACTTAGGATCTATGACGGGCCTTGCACACAAAACCTCGAACAGCATGACTCCGAATGAGTACACATCTGACTTATCAGTGAGCTTTTGTACTCTGAAGTATTCAGGATCAAGATATCCAAACGTTCCTTTAACGCAAGTACTGACATGAGTCTCTCCTAAAGTTGGCCCTTCTCTCGAAAGTCCGAAATCCGCAACCTTGGCCAAGTTGTCTTCATCTAACAATATGTTGGTAGATTTTATATCACGGTGAATGACGCTCTGAGAGTAGCCGGTGTGCAAGTAATACAATCCTCGTGCAGCGCCAACACAAATTTCAAGTCTTTGCTTCCAAGTCAAAAATGGCATTTGCGAACCATATAAGGAATCCTTAAGCGGACCCTTTTCCATGTATTCATATACAAGAATCATTTCTGATTGATCTTCGCAATACCCGATGAGCGACACTAGATGTTTATGTCGAATTTGAGATAAAAACTTGATTTCGTTAAGGAATTCAGGATAGCCTTGCTTGGATTCAGTCATTCCTTTTTTTACAGCAACTTTCATGCCATCTCTAAAAACACCTTTGTAAACTTTCCCGAATCCACCGGAACCAATCTGTAATCTATCTGAAAAATTATCTGTTGCATATGCGATTTCATCATATGGGATTTGGAGGGCTTTTAAAATAGATGCATTAGTCCCTACACTGGATCGTGTTTTAGTACTTAGCCCGGAGGCTCCTTCATCATGTCTGAAAGTATGCCAAGATGGCGGTGATCGCATTTGTTGGCGTGACCCCTTCGTACGTTTTCGACATAAGAAGAAGAGGACTAAGCCTAATACCAGAACAAAGAAAAAGCCACATACTGTCGAAGAAATCAGGATTTTCCTTGAATTGCCACTGTTAGACTTGTCATTAACCAAGTCCAGTCCAATTTTCATGATCTCTAAGCCATTAAGTATAGCATTAGCTGTTTCTGGTGTGCTCGAGTTAGATATACCGATACTGATATTCATATTTCCATTCAAGTCCGGTTCAGAGGCAAAATCTAGATAAAATGGAGCAGCAGGTTTCTCACCGATAAAATCAGTCGGTGACAGGTTTGGGTATGCTGCTAAATTTCCTATATAGACATTGAATAGAGGCTGAAGTTCAGGAAACATGAAGTTGCAGAAATGCATCCTGATCAAGTATGTGTTGCTTGGTTGTACTTTAAATGTCCATGTCAGGTTTAGATGGAAATTCGGAATCGAGTCTGCTTCACCAGCCATAGTTCTTGCTGTGTCATATACACTTTCTGGCGCTACCTCACGGGTTCTTCTCGTGTCATCTGTATCATACCTGTGCACAATTTTATTAACTTAAATGTGCAAATACCAAATTATTCAGATATCACTAATGGGGTGGCTTGTATTTATTTTACCTGATTGCAGATGGATCAGTGGAGTTCTTGAAAGACAAAGAGCTCCGATACATGTATGGATCATCTGGCAACCATGTCCTCCACACTGAATCATTAGCTGGGGTTACCTTACTTCCGCCAACATTAATTCTATATACAGTTTCAACCCCTTTATTAGGTAACTGCCCTACCGAATTACTGTTACCACTAATAGTAACATGAACAGCATTAACTTCATCAATAAGGGTGGTAGGAGCACTAAACACTTCAATAGCGCTTACAAACGCGAACGAATCGGTGATGAACGTTATCACTAGTTCATCCACATCGATCCAAAGAAAATACTCTTTTATTACAATCTTGTTAACAGAGAAATCTGATAGGAGCTTGAAATTGTTAAGAGCTGTTACGCTGGTGACTGCGTTTGACAGATTGTGGGATCCAGATGTGAAAGGAGAGAAATGGAGGCGAATTATGTAAGTGCCCTGCTCTTTAGTATCGAATTTGTAGGAAGTAGATGATGTGAAAATTCTAGCAGTGGAATAAAGAGACGTAGTTGATGATAACGTTGAAGAAATCGTTTCAGAAGCCGAGGTTGAAGCAAGAAATTCAGAATCAGCTTTGAAGTATCGAGTTGGATTGTCGTCTTGAAGGGTAGCGGTTACCGATGATCCACAATTAAGGAAGTAACCGACTGCCGGAGAGAATGAAGATGTGGGAACTTGAATGATGGAGAATATTAGGATTGAAATGAGAATTGAAACCATTGCGAAGAGGAAAGTAGAACACTGTATAGTGTGCTAGTGGTGGAGTTCATTAATATCATTCCACTTTTAATGATATATAAGTTAATTATATAACACAGGAGATCACAGTTACTTATATAAAATAATTACGCTTTATTTTGATTTTTTTGACTCAATGATTGACTTTTCATGGAATTTCTTGGTATGTTTTTGTTTCTGGAATATTATGATATTTCAAGTGGACATTAATCGGTCATTTTGGCTGTATATAAGTAACAGTGTATTAGTGGCAAACAGCTCTCCATGCTGTTCTATCTACATTTCATTTATGTGAATTTATGGAGTGGGGACTAACTTTGACAGTACATGCCACATCAAACACTGCATTATGTAGTGTGTGATTCAAGTATTCAACATTCAAGCCTGATATAAAAAGCAAGCCACCAACTAAAACATTCCAACTTGATTTGGCTAGAATAACCGTACAGCATACAGGGATTAAATATCCAAAATAAATAACTAATGAATGAAACATATTAAGTACCCTTTTTATTTGAAAAAAAAAAAAAAAAAAAACTAATGAATGAAACATTTCAAAACTTGAATTGTTTGTACTGCAAAATATATCCCAGTAGATGTGTTTGTTCCAACTTCAGTCCTTCACCAGCTGAAACTAATAGATTCAAAATGCAGATTATCAACTTCTGCAGATGAGCAAATTGCAGAGACCTGATGTCTTAGTGCACTTGGTCCACTAGCCATCACTCCTATGCTCTTCCCCTCTGTCCTCGTAATTATTCCTGCAACAAAAGTTACTTATGAGCTACAAACCTACAGGGTTACTGAAGAAGAGAGGGATGGGGGAATTGAGGGGGGAGGAGGGGGATTGGGGGGGGGGGTGGGGGGGGGGGGGGGGGGGGTGGTGAGCAAACTTACTTCCAAGGTCAGGTCTCTTCCCATAAGTAACAGTTCGACGACTACCAAGAGCTTCAAGTGGTAAACTTTCGAGCTCCATTCCATCATTGATAATTGGCACTTGCTTCGACTCTGTGAAACTTGGTTTCTTGTTAACTAACACGGCAACACTAGAAGTTAGGCCAATGCACACGCACATAGCAAGTAAGTTGATCAGAGCTCGGTACGTTTCAGAAAAATTTCTTCCCGAGCTTTCAATCGGGTAAATGTAAAACCTGGTAATGAATCCTATAACCACGAGAAACAATATGAAAGAAGATGCTATTATTGCACTCAGCCATAGCCAACCATTTTGACCCAAAACCGGAGACAGGCATGAATCTAAAGGATTCGGCTTAAACTGAACTGTCCGGATTGAGTTCTGTACATTTATGTTTGGCTCTTGCTCCCTAGTGACGAAGGCTTCTATCTGAAGCTGCAGGTTAGAGAGGTCACATGCTTTTGTGCCGTGTGGAAGCAGAAGATCAAGCATTTCGAGACCAGCTGATGTTTTAAAGCTGCATATGAGTATAATTCTTGGAGTTAGAATTTCGTATGCCGAGCTTCGGTGGATGAGCTCTCTGATTATGCCAATGAATGGTGTGATTCCGCTGCCTCCGCTCACCATCACAAGTGAATCGTGTCTGTACAAAATATTACCATGTTACTGCAAACACGGAGAAATAATATTCATAATTCGAGCTTACCTTAAGAAGTCAATCGATGCTGGACCGTATGGCCCTTCAAGTGAAACCGCAAGGTGGTCGAGCGAGGATTGGTTCAGCTTCTCATATAATTTTCGGGTCCAGTTTCCTTCCTTTTTTATGATCACACTGAGCGTTTCAGGCTCCAAATTGCAGCTGGAACTTACGGAGAATGGATGCCACTGAAGTGATGACACGCTGGGCATGTTCACGAATATAATGCTCAATGGTGTATAGCTGAATCCTGAAAGTCGAAAGCTATTACATCAATAAGTCGTTCAAAAAAAGGGGGAGATGACTGTAACTTGAGCACTAAGACCACTGTAGTGTCAGTATTACTATAGTGTTCGATTAGTTCGAGTACTAAGCAAAAACATGCAAGTACCTGGATTCTTTGAGAAGTTGAGCTCAACAGCTTCAGAAGTAAGGCGAGCAGAAACAAGGCTAACACAACGCCGTGATTGCAAGAATCTCAACCAACGGTCGATGATGAAGATGTAAATGCCAGGAAGAACATAAAAGTAGGTAGAAATGCCAGCGTGGATCGCAAAGAACAGGAGGAAGATGAAGTACAGATGATGGGTGTAGTAAAAGAGCTCGAAGGCTTTTCGCCTTATGCGAGGCAATGCAGTGATCCACATTAACAAACCGCACACCAAAGCTATTTCTCCGGCTGGGATGGCTACGTGCTCGTTCCACTCCAACATCTGCAAACATATGTGAAACTAACCATTTAAGGACCGTTTTTATATTTTGATTACGACACTCCATCATGTGTTTTATTATATATAATTTTGACAGTTTATACTGAGGTTTTATGGTGAAGTATGAGTAGCCTGTCTCAGTATGAAGTGTTATATATGCAACTAATGGAGAGATGCTCCTAGTATCAGCGTACCAGATGAAGATTGTGACTGCAAATCCAGAGGATGAGGTAGCAGAGGCCATGAGAAGTGAATAAAACCATAACAAGGTGGCCGAGCCAAACATGGTATCTGATGCTGGATTCAGAAGTCAGACCTAGGAGAGGAAGAATGGTTGAAGCCCTTGCAACAGGGAAAAATAAGAATGCGCAGCCCACACTTCCGGCATAACCAAATCGGTAAGCCACTAATCTCAGCTTGAATTGCCACCTGAAATACTGCATTGTTGGTTATGCCAAAATAAAATAAAATGGGACTTTGCTATGCATATAACATATAGCATAATGGTTTATTATGAATACTTACAATGTGAATCCTAACGCTTTTGCGTCCTTCTCGGTCATATTGGGGAAGGCATTTGCTATGTACATGGACAGAGTCCAAACGACTAAGGCAAGGAACATCAAGCAGAAGGAAAGTTCCATTGCGGATAATATGCCGAGTGGCCCCTTCGTGATGAATGGTTTCTTCCATGTTTGTAGACGATGTTTTGATGCTTTGCTGCAAAGGCGGAACAACCATAAGTTGAGCAGGTACTATGATCACAGTAACTAATGTTGAATTTGGAATACACATATTTATTACTTCACATGCTTAAAAGTTAGCTTTGCATAAAAAACATATTTGATTCACAATTACAAGTATATATCATAGTCGATACACTTACTAGGATTTTGCTTTACATCAAAGATTATCGAATTTCAAGTAGATCTTAACTATTAAACTGTGAAAAAGTATTCAATATTGACTGGATAAAGAAACATCAGAGAATCTGTGGCTAGTTGCAGCAAGTATAACATCAAGTAAAAACAAATAAAACATTCAGTATTCAAGTAAAAATCAAACAGAGACATCTGGCTGATAATCAGATGATACACAGGACAGGACTACTTTGTACACCAAATTTTGTTGGGATGTTTAAAACAATTGCTTAAACAAATACACAGAGGGAACCAAAATGGAGGAGAAATATACCAATTAAAATAAGATGCATAAATTAAATTATACATATGCATCATGTATGTATAATGAATTCTTACTGTTTAACATTATAAGCTGATTTCTTGGTCACATGCACATAGATGGATCCGACTACGGCCACTAACAACACTGGAAATGTAATCATCAACATACTCGCTCCTGCAGCAATATTAGACAATCAAATATGAAAAACCATTAAGTAAATTCGAAAATAATAACATGAATGTCTATCGCGTATGACCTTGTTTTCCAAAATATGTGGTATTTGTTGCTGCCATGATCTTTGGAAGCCAAACTTTCTGAAAAGTGTTTGTAGGCATCATAATCCATACAAAAACCCAACCAGCAAGCACAATGCCTGCAAAAAACTTCATTGCTTTCAACATTATTACTGTTCTCTATTGAACTCCACTAGTTTTTTAGAAGTTTGTCTGGAGTTATATGCAAACGAATTGAGATGAGAATGGAAAGTGATTATATGGAGATGTGAAAAAGATACGAGAGGTGATTTATTTTCGAAGGTTATGTATCATAGATTAGCATTTGGAACCTACTGATTTTAAACTAACGCATTTATCTCTGACTTCACTGTTTTATTAAATAAATTCTCCTTTTTCGTACAAAAGGAAGATACATATAAAAAATATAAAAGGAAATCATTTATGATAATATCTTTTAAGATTAATTTTTCTTCCTTGGTGGAATTTTTTTTGATGGCAAGAGGAATGGAAAATTGGTAACTCGAGGGGAATTTTTAATAAGAAAATAACTGTAGATTTATGGTTTGATTTATGTTACGTTTATGATATGATGTATGATATGATGACCAACTGTGACTGTTAATAGAATTAGTAAATAGTAGGTGCCTGGAAGAAATTCAAGACTGGGACGTTTTAATGCATTTACAAAAACAAATTTCAAACAAAATATATGCTAATTTAATGGGGATTCCAAATTAGTCATACTTGTGTTTTATGTGTACAGCATTGGAATATGGATCTTAGGTGCGGTTCACATTTTTTTCCCCATATTCACACCATGGATGTGGACATGCATGCAACTAGGTTGAACATCTGGCCGGATTGGTTTATCTAATAATGAAAATTTGCAAATTAAAATAAAATTAATAAAAATGAAAACTAAACCTTTCATCGAACAAAAAGTGATTCACATTTTGAATATTCATTTTGATTTGAGAAAAAAAAACTTCAATACATGGTTAAAGTATCTTTATTTAGCATTTTTATGCTTTACAATAGAAATTTTGATACTATACAAAAAATATAATTTATTTAAAATAGAAAATGAATTTTAAAAAGTTATTACTTTCTCTGGTTCATAGTATAAGAAGTTTTAGAGATTTGCACAAGAATTAAGAAAAAAACCAGATGACTCTATAGCTCATACTTAAATTAGTTCTTTCATGCACATTAATTTCTCTTTTCTTATGCTGCCAATTACTACTCATATTTCCATGCACAATTTACTTATTATTCCTATTGCCATCAACTACTTCTTACCTTTTCATGCATAAAAAGTACTCGTGAATTTCTATCATTTATTATATGGATCAGGGATAAGTTAGAAACAAATTTAAACATCTTATATTTAAAACAAACTTTTAAAACTTTTTACTGTAACATCCCGTATTTTTAATGACCAGATATTTAATATATTTTATTATATTAAATATTGAATTGGAGTTGTAAATGGATTTATAATATATAATTCGTTTATTAAAACGACGTCTAAACGTATAGTTTATATTTAATTATAAACGAGCTCAACGTCACGGTAGTTCGTAATTTACGACTTAAACTTCGTTTAAATATACAATCCATTTTAAGTCGGAATTCTGTGAAACAAGAAACATTTGAATCTATTTGATTATAATTTTGTAATGAAAGTGAAAAATGGAAATCTCATGTTATCGATTGTTAGTTATGTCCAATTCAAATTTTTAAATAGTCGCTATAGAATCGTTTATAAATTATAACGATTTATTTAAATAAATATAAGGAATTTCTAAAAAAATTGAATATCATTTAACTTGTGATTTTAAATATTTGAGTTTAAAATATATATTGGTTTATCTTGAAGCTGTATATTATTCCATTTGGATATTTACAATAATAATAATTTATTATTATTTAAATTGAATTGTTTTGGAATTAATTATATTTTATCGATATTATATAGGCCCTAGAAATAGCTATTTTTCAAAATGAAATCCGTTTTCGACAAAAAAAATTTTATTAGAATATGTATGACTAGTTATTACTATATTTCCAGTTTGGATCCAATCAAAATTGTTTTATCTGTGCGTGCAATTTAAAAGTGAGCCGATGAGTAAATTGAAATTAAAATAACGAGGTTGTGTAAACGGAGTTAGTTTTTTTACCAAACGAGTTCCATTAAGTTCAGAACGTTAAGACGTAGCAGCGTGTCTAATTTCGTTATTTTTGCAATTCGTGTGTGGCCATGCAAATATTAAACGTCGATCACTCGGTATAAAATCATATATAAACTTTTCCCCTACCGTTCACCTTGCGCCGTAAATCTTTTCTTTTCCATGCAACCCAAACTTCCTCATTTCTTGGCTGCCAATCCGCTCTACCTTACCTAGTACGATTTTGAGAAAGCCCACCCCTTTTGCAAGCCTAGGCCAAAACAGCGTGCTACCCAAGGTTCTTTTCTTCTATATATACAGGCGTTGTTTTCTTTTATTTTCTCCATCTCCATGCTGAAACCAAAAGAAACTGGATCGCAACTTATAAACAAAACAAGAGAAAACCCATACCCCCATTTTATACCCTTTCCTCCACGCAAACTCTCCTCTCCAAACACAAAATGTAAGCTCTGCTTTTCATCCTTCATCCAAAAAAGGGAAATGGAATGAAGTTGCGGGTTGAGTTTGCTAACCGGGAGGAGGGGGGACGGAAGCGTGGGTGGTGACCGGAACAAGGCAGCAACGCAGTTCATGTCGTTGGTTGCGGGAAGTCGGTTCGTTTTCTGGTGGGGAGGTTGATTAAACGCAACAGTATAGTAATAGTATATATATATACACACACACACTGTAACGACCCGGGGATTTTCGACCCTGAAAATTGACACAAATACCAATGTCGACTATCCAAACATCGGAAATACTAGATAGTTAATAGAAAGAAGTTAGAGGGTGAGAATAGATAAGGTAGAACTATTAGAATAGAAGAAGAAGAAGAACACAACAACATCAGAGTAACACGAATCTCACAGCGGAACGAATAAAATATAATATATAACATAACTTTGCAATAAAACAGTATATATATACAATAACATTATCAGAGTACAACACTTACACACAGCGGAAATAACAATAGCTATATAATCCTGAAGCCTCATGCTTCAAGCTCCTCCAAGTATATCTGTAAAGACCTGAACTACTTGACTGCCCATACAAATTTGGGCACCCAAGAGTTTAGGAAAAACAAAACAAAATAAACTCTGGGTCAGTCATGGGACTGGTGTGAGTAAACTCAAATCATTTGGTTTAGCTTTTCAAAATCCTTTTCAAAAGAAAAGGTAATCGTAAGACCGATCCACACATAAACACGGACGGTTTTTACCTTACGATAACCCAAAACACTTTCAAAATCAATATTTTTCTGATATTATAATAGTGTCTAATCACAAGTAATTAACAATCTAGCAGAACGCTTGCATCTCACGTTCCACATATATAGTATACAAACAAAACCGCGGGCGCTTATTGGGGATTGGATTCCGACTATGACAAGGTATGGGACCACCTGCCGATAGTGTATCTCTAGAGGTGAATACACTGGGTTCAACAAGAATGTCTTGCAGCCCGGCCCATACATGACCGACCACTCATTTCGTTTGAGTGTATCGAATGTATACCATCAACGGTTGGGAGCTACCCACCATTTCCCGAAAAGGGAAAGCATCGAAAAAAGATAAAAGAATGAAATGGATTTTCTCTAGATAGGTGATATACACCCTAATGGGAGCGACCCACCTAGCCATGCTGCCTTCCCGATTTCTTTCGTTTCCCGGTTGATGAGGCTTGAGGTCATAACGTCTCTTTTGGAACACCTAACCACCATTCACTTTGAATGCCACATCGTCATACCCGTCAAATCACAAATTGATTTCCCCAAAAATACCACGGGTATAAAGTTAAGAGAAACGAATTCCCCCACCACCAAACGTAAGTACGTTTGAAGAGATCAACTTACGCGATCCGTTAGATATACTCTGTCAGACATTCGTCCATTCACGTTGTCCTGGGACTGGACAAACCGAAGGCACTATTCTATAAACAGGATAGCCCTTGCATAACTCCGTCTTCAATTATCTTCATCATATTTGATCGCAACGCTAACGTCCATACATAGTGGTTTTCAGATAATGAATCTGATCCCGGTTTCTCCGTATTGACGACAGAAAAATGGTCAAAAACTTCGATAGTCGGTGATTTAACTATCCAAGAAAAACATATGTGCAAACAACGATATTATTTCCAGATGGAAAAACTATCGTTCAATCATCATTCCACATTTATCTCTTTAGATTAAATTATCATTAATTTATCCATTTACCTATTTCTATATATTCATAAATTCTTATTTCTAGATTTAGAAAATATACTTTATTGATTATTGAAAACATTTCTGTATTAGAAAACATTTTTGATTCTTATTTGGAAATCATTTCCAATACTCCTTCATTTGATTTGAACAGATGTTTAAATAAAACATCACTAAGCCAATTCAACCCATTACACTCATTAACTAAATTTACTTAACCAACCTTCACTATCGAACCTTACCCATCCCTTAGTTAAAAATGAAGTCAATCAAGTTGGGGTATAATTACCTCTCAGACCTTAACTGAACAACGTTTCTAACCTCGAAATAGACAAAGTTCACCCTTTTAAATCTTTTAATCAACTTCCTTACATAACTCGGATTCTATTTACGAATCCACTTCTTTTACCAAAATCATTTGATTATAACGATGGTGTTAAAATTCCATACTTCTGAAATAAAATAACTTAAATATATCTTTTTTCTTAATTTGAATAAATAAACAAACAACTAATTTATTAATGAATAAATAAATCATGGTTTTAAAATGGAAAGTAATTGGTACTTTTCTCTAATTCGATATAACCGAATTTGAACTTACAATTCTTTCTCGAATAATCTCTATTCGATAACTCCCCTTTTGAATAACTATATTTGATTATCTCTCTTCGAATAACTATATTAGATAATCTCTCTTTCGAATAAACTATTTTCGGTAACTCTTCCTTTCGGATAGCTTATATTCGATTAACTCTCTTCTTCGAATAACTTATATTCGATAATCTCTGTCGAATAACTTATATTCGATAATCTTTCTCGAATAACTTATATTCGATAATCAAATATCGGTTTCCAACCGAATACTAATTTTCTTGTAAAATCCTGATTTATTCAATATATAATTTCTTCAAATAAATCATTTTTAAAACATTGGCTTAGTTGAATTCTAACTACAAATCTTTATAGATTTTATTTAATCCCTTTTTACGTTTCGAGTATCGAAATGGATTTCATCATTCCCTTTTCAAAACAACTCCAAATTTCCCATTTTATTGACCGTTGAATTTGAAATCTCAATTATCCACTGATAATTATATTTTAGTTCATTTATAAACATTGTTTATAAATCACAACACTTTTTTTCCTTATTTAACAAGTTATTTATTTCTAACCATTTGAAATCCCATCTCTGTTTAACTTCTATTTCAAAAACCCAGTTTCCTTTACAATTGTTTTTATTTCTAAAATCTTTACATAATTCCATTTTTCATGTTGAATGTGAATAATACCCCTTTTATACAATCCCTTTAGTTTGACTTCCTATTTTAAAACAATATCCAAATTCTAACTTCTATTTATACTTCTATTTAGAATTATACCTATGAAATCTCCTTTTTATTTCTAACACATTTCCTTTATAAACGCTAAGTTCACATTCTATTAATAATATCGGTGTTAAAACCAATTTTTTTTTCTTCTCTATATAAATTTAGACTTATATATTCATTTATCAAAAGATAAATATTTCCTTAATTTATAAACATCATTTATAAATTACTCTTCTCAAGTTATCTATTGGAACGGATTTCTATTAAATATTTACTTTGAATCAATTTTCTATAATTCTTTTATATCTCGCCCATTCCCTTCTATAATTCTATAAATTTTCTAAATTATTCTTTTTGTAAAATCCATGGATTTTATAAAATCCTTAAATTCAATATTTACTTCAAAAACACTTTTTTTCAAATTCTTTGATTTCATATAAATATATTCTTTCATATATTTCTTTACTTACTTCTTATTACTTCTATTAATTAATTTACCCAAAAGCGGTCTTTTAAACTTCCATATAACTGATATTAATTTTATATAGATCTTATTTAGTTTTCACATATCCCTTCTTTTTATAAAACCTTTTTGGTTATAAAATCCTTTGATTTTATATAAATATTTTATTTCAAATTATAGTTTGAAATTTCCCTTTTCACATTCTAGTATTTCCTTTGGTATTTAAAAGTACCAAATAACAATGATCAAACACACGTAATCAACAACAGATTACAAATCACATCATATATCACAATATATGAAAAACAGTAAAATAAATGTTGAGGAATACAGTAGGAACCCTCTGACCTGTTTCCCTGCATCCACAGATGTTAATCACATGAATAACACAAATATGAAATATTCTGATAAACATAATTAACATTCGATTAACGATTTATATCTATATCGTTATCTATATTTTCAACCAATTAACTAGCAGTTCGACCAAACAGCCAATACACAGCAAACAACCATCATTTATAAATTCTAAAAATATTTTATAAAAATATAAATTGAGTAGAGTTAGTGAGATTTACTCACATTGGACGGTTATCGTTAAATAACGATAATTGGTCATTGATTTGATTCAGGCGTTTAATTTCACCATAAATCCAAACGAGCTCCAATTCACTCCTGGTCAGTTTCATGGTGTAGCCCTCTTCCATACGATCCCAACGGATCTTGTTTTTGTTCAGTTCTAATCACATATGAAATAGATATGATTATTTAAAGTCTTGAATGCATTTGAACACAATTAACTAAAATAATCACTTATTAATTATCCTCTAATCCACGTCAGATGCTTACTCTCTCTTCTTCCCTAATATCCTGTCCAAACCCGCTTCTCAAACCTTCACCATTAACGCATCTTCAGACCGTTAATCCATCATTTCTACTCCATTAAAAATTTAACAAAAAAGACCTTAATTCCACGCATTCGATTCTCTTTCTCCACGTCCTACTATCTTCAAACTCGGCCCTGGTCCCTGAATCGCGATCTCGAGTTCCTCAACTCGGCTACAGGAAGACCTCGACGCTTTCTACCACCGAACACCACCAACATCCTCCCACCTAAACACTTCGATCTCCTAAATGCAATGCTACCATCCACTTGACCCAGTTTAACCCGTACTGCTTGCGGATTGAAACCCTAGGTTTACTGGAAAAAATACCGCAAGCCAGGAGCTTCATCTAGCCCAACACAAAGTATAAGAGTTTAAAGATTAAGATACCAGGAGTTCAAAAATGCTTACTCCATGATTTATAGGATTTTACTACTATTTTATTTGAATTTTTGAGTTGAAACTAGATTTTGCTGTAAGTGGAAAAATGACGGCGAGATTGGTATTGACCAGAGAAATGAGAGTGTTAGGTTTAGAGAATGTAATCGGGTATATATAGGTAAAGAAAAATATTTTTTTATTTGATTTTATATTCATTTATAATCAACCGCTCTTTGTTTTTCGATGTTTAAAATCCGTATAATTACAAACGATATCCAAAAATCACGAAAATGGACATGCAGCTATGGTTCGACATTACGGACCCAAAGAAACTGGTTTCGTTGAATTCCGACTTCGCTTGCTCACACAACGTATTTTTAAAGTCAAATTATCGACTGTATTTTACATTAAAATCCCGTACGACCACATACGGACTCTAAAAATCACGAAACTTGGAATCTAACAATAATTTGACACTACGGATCCAACAAAATTAGTTCAATAAAAAACGGAGTTCGTTTGCAAAACTGGCTATTTTTAAAGCTCTAAATAACCCATTTAAATATATAAATATATTTAAAAACAATTAAATTAAATATTTATAAATAAATATTATCGTATATATTCACACTAGAATATCATACAACTCCAATTGGATTTATAACTTGATATTCAAATCCTGATTGAGTCGATTTCAATTTATATTGAAATATCCTTTTATAATATAAATAAATCGCTATAATTTATAAAGGAATTCCATGGTGACTTTTCAAACATTTAATTTGGACACAACTCAAAATCTACCTGACGAAATCCTGATTTTTCTCTTCCATTAGAAAAATATACTTCACCAGCTCCGAACGTTTCTTGTTTCACGGAAATCCGATTTAAAACGGACCCTGTATATTCAATTGAAGTTCAACTCGCCAAATAGCGAACTGCCGCGCCATTTCGAGCTCGATTTTAATTACAATATAATTACACGTTCAACTGTCGTTTATATAGTATATTCATTATTATAATTCAAATTCTAAACTGAAATATATATTTTAAATTGCCCACTTCACACAATATAGTCAATTCCCTATTCCCGACTATTTCAGAATTAAATATATTATTCTATTATTATATTAATTAAATATTCAAGGTTATCTAATAAAACCACCATTTACACTATTTATATAATTAAATAAATTAATTATAATACCGTAAAAATATGGGTCGTTACATTCTTCCCCCCTTAAAATAATTTCGTCCTCGAAATTGCTAAGGTCGAAAACAAACCCTATCAATTGGGTTAAAAATTATTCATTTTTTTACTTTTAACTTCAGTTTCAACTGAACCCGTTTTATTCCAATTAAAATATTAATTTCAACTAAATTATTTATTAATTTCGATTCACGAAAATTTTCAAAAATTTTGAAAATTTTCAAAAAATTTCGCCGGCACCTCCTTTGTACTGGTCGATAGTTCAAACCCCAACTCGCCTCTCTAGGCCTTTTCCTTTCAAAAAGAAAATCAAAATGCCAAGCGGCTTGCCGATTTGGTGCATAAAACCTCATATGGAAATTTAAACATGTACCTTTTTATCGGGCGTATCATTATATTCTTGCACTTGCTTCTACTCAACACCTGCTGATCATATATCCATCTATACCAATCGATTTCCAATTAATTTCAATCAATCAAATCTCAACACAATTATTCACTTATATCCAAGCCAAATTTAATTTCAAACCAAAGTTCCATCCTTGATTCCAAACTCCTACCTCATCAATCCAATATACTTAACCAAGTTAAGTTTCATCCATATTTTTTCATTAAACTGGTTAATTTCTATAATCAGTTATCTTTACCTCATAACTCAAATTTGATTTTTATTTCAAAAAAAATCAGTCCATTTACTCAACCGAGTCCAATTATATATCAAATTCCAATTTTACTTGATTACTCTATTATAATTCAATTTCCACTTAACTAGCTTTAGTTTCAATTTTAATTTGCTTTTCCAAATTACTTTAATTTTTTTATTCAAACAACCTCTTTTCGGGAGTTTTAAATAACTTTGCTTTTCACAAAAATCAAATATCCCATTTTGGATTTCAACCAACTTGTTTCCTCAAACAATTTAAAACAATTTCTTTGGTAGTAATCTGTCACTTAGAAATAGAAAATGAATACCGTTGATGTCATGATCATCATCAGAATCTATTTCTAGCTATCTAAGTGAGTTCAATACTATATCACTTTCAAAACCATTTCTAAACACTTTCATTTTGAAATCCATTTCAAAATATCCTTTTCAATGCTTGTAACAAATTTAAAATCTCCCAGGATTTTAAAATTCACATATATTTAATCCAATTCCATTTACAAACAATTTTTCCCAGTTCCAAAAATTTTTAATACCTAATTCTGATTTATTCATTTCATAAAACTTATATGAATTTTATTTGGTTATATATACATAACCAACTCAATTTTAAGCTTTATTCGATTTATATGACAACCAACACATCCAATATACTATAATACTTCAAATATTAATCATTCTTTTATATTAAAATATAATTTGGGTAAAATTATTTCATTTACCCTCTTTCAAAACATACTGTGTAGGTTTATCGTATTCAAGTGTTTAGAAACTCCTATCGATACAGTGGACCAAACTGATCGACCAGAACTTATAAATAACTCAACCAATAAATCTCCACAATACAATTTTTTTTAATAAAATATACAAATACGTTCACTCGTATATATACTCTCAACTCAATCTAGGGCATTACTAACCCCATCTCTACTGAGTCACGCTACAGAGTCAAGGTAATCACTTAACCTTCATCTCTGATACCACTGTAACGACCAAGGGATTATCGACCCTGAAAATCGACACAAATACCAATGTCGACTATCCAAGCATTGGAAATACCAGATAGTTAATAGAAAGAAGTTAGAGGGTGAGAATAGAAAAGGTAGAACTATTAGAATAGAAGAAGAAGAAGAAGAACACAACAACATCAGAGTAACACGAATCTCACAGCGGAACGAATAAAATATAATATATAACATAACTTTGCAATAAAACAGTATATATATACAATAACATTATCAGAGTACAACACTTACACACAGCGGAAATAACAATAGCTATATAATCCTGAAGCCTCCTGCTTCAAGCTCCTCCAAGTATATCTGTAAAGACCTGAACTACTTGACTGCCCATACAAATTTGGGCACCCAAGAGTTTAGGGAAAACAAAATAAACGTTGGGTCAGTCATGGGACTGGTGTGAGTAAACTCAAATCATTTAGTTTAGCTTTTCAAAATCCTTTTCAAAAGAAAAGGTAATCGTAAGACCGATCCACACATAAACACAGACGGTTTTTACCTTACGATAACCCAAAACACTTTCAAAATCAATACTTTTCTGATATTATAATAGTGTCTAATCACAAGTAATTAACAATCTAGCAAAACGCTTGCATCTCACGTTCGACATATATAGTATACAAACAAAACCGCGGGCGCTTATTGGGGATTGGATTTCGACTATGACAAGGTATGGGACCACCTGCCGATAGTGTATCTCTAGAGGCGAATACACTGGGTTCAATAAGAACGTCTTGCAACCCGGCCCACACATGACCGACCACTCATTTCGCTTGAGTATGTCGAATGTATATCACCAACGGTTGGGAGCTACCCACCGTTTCCCGAAAAGGGACAGCATCGAAAATAGATAAAAGAATGAAATGGATTTTCTCTAGATAGGTGATATACACCCTAATGGGAGCGACCCACCTAGCCATGTTGCCTGCCCGATTTATGTCATTTCCCGGTTGATGAGGCTTGAGGTCATAACGTCTCTTTTGGAACACCTGACCACCATTCACTTTGAATGCCACATCGTCATACCCACCAAATCACAAATTGATTTCCCAAAAATACCACGGGTATAAAGCTAAGAGAAACTAATTCCCCCGCCACCAAACGTAAGTACGTTTGAAGAGATCAACTTACGCGATCCGTTAGATATACTCTGTCAGACATTCGTCCATTCACGTTGTCCTGGGACTGGACAAACCGAAGGCACTATTCTGTAAACATGATAGCCCTTTTATAACTCCGTCTTCAATTATCTTCATCATATTTGATCGCAACGCTAACGTCCATACATAGTAGTTTTCAGATAATGAACCTGATCCTGGTCTCTCCGTATTGACGACGAAAAAATGGTCAAAAACTTCGATAGTCGGTGATTTAACTATCCAAGAAAAACATGTGTGCAAACAACAACATTATTTCCAGATTGAAAATCTATCGATCAATCATCATTCCACATTTATCTCTTTAGATTAAATTATCATTAATTTATCCATTTACCTATTTCTATATATTCATAAATTCTTATTTCTAGATTTAGAAAATATACTTTATTGATCATTGGAAACATTTCCGTATTTGCTCCATTCCTTATTTTCTATATTAGAAAACATTTCTGATTCTTATTTGGAAAACATTTCTAAAACTCCTTCATTTGATTTAAACGGATGTTTAAATAAAACATCACTAAGCCAATTCAACCCATTACGCTCATTAACTAAATTTACTTAACCAACCTTCACTATTGACCCTTACCCATCCCTTAGTTAAAAATGAAGTCAATCAAGGTGGGGTATAATTACCTCTCAGAACTTAACTAAACAACATTTCTAACTCGAAATAGACAAAGTTCACCCTTTTAAATCTTTTAACCAACTTCCTTACGTAACTCGGATTCTATTTACGAATCCACTTCTTTTACCAAAATCATTTGATTATAACGATGGTGTTGAAATTATATACTTCTGAAATAAAATAACTTAAATATAATTTTTATTTATTAATTTGAATTAATAAACAAACAACTAATTTATTAATGAATAAATAAATCTTGGTTTTAAAACGGAAAGTAATTGGTACTTTTCGCTAATTCGATATAATCGAATTTCAACTTACAATTCTTTCTCGAATAATCTCTATTCGTTAACTCCCCTTTCGAATAACTATATTCGATTATCTCTCTTCGAATTACTATATTCAATAATCTCTCTTTCGAATAAACTATTTTCGATAACTCTTCCTTTCGGATAGCTTATATTCGATTAACTCTCTTCTTCGAATAACTTATATTCGATAATCTATGTCGAATAACTTATATTCGATAATCTTTCTCGAATAACTTATATTCGATAATCAAATATCGGTTTCCAACCGAATACTAATTTTCATGTAAAATCCTGATTTATTCAATATATAATTTGTTCAAATAAATCATTTTTAAAACATTGGCTTAGTTGAATTCTAACTACAAATCTTTATAGATTTTATTTAATCCATTTTTACATTTCGAGTATCGAAATGGATTTCATCATTCCCTTTTCAAAACAACTCCAAATTTCCCATTTTATTTACCGTTGAATTTGAAATCTCAATCATCCACTGATAATTATATTTTAGTTCATTTATAAACATTGTTTATAAATCACAACACTTTTTTTCCTTATTTAACAAGTTATTTATTTCTAATCATTTGAAATCCCATCTCTGTTTAACTTCTATTTCAAAAACCCAGTTTCCTTTACAAATGTTTTTATTTCTAAAATCTTTACTTAATTCCATTTTTCATGTTGAATGTGAATAATACCCCTTTTATACAATCCCTTTAGTTTGACTTCCTATTTTAAAACAATATCCAAATTCCAACTTCTATTTAGAATTATACCTACGAAATCTCCTTTTTATTTCTAACACATTTCCTTTATAAATGCTAAGTTCACATTCTATTAATAATATCGGTGTTAAAACCAATATTTTTTTCTTCTCTATATAAATTTAGACTTATATATTCATTTATCAAAAGATAAATATTTCCTTAATTTATAAACATCATTTATAAATTACTCTTCTCAAGTTATCTATTGGAACAAATTTCTATTAAATATTTACTTTAAATCAATTTTCTATAATTCTTTTATAGCTCGCCCATTCCCTTCTATAATTCTATAAATTTTCTAAATTATTCTTTTTATAAAATCCATGGATTTTATAAAATCCTTAAATTCAATATTTACTTCAAAAACTCTTTTTTTCAAATTCTTTGATTTCATATAAATATATTCTCTCATATATTTCTTTACTTACTTCTTATTACTTCTATTAATTAATTTACCCAAAAGCGGTCTTTTAAACATCCATATAACTGATATTAATTTTATATAGAAGTTCTTATTTAGTTTTCACATATCCCTTCTTTTTATAAAACCTTTTTGATTTCATAAAATTCCTCTTTTAATATTCACTTCAAATTTTCTTTTTATATAAAATCCTTTGATTTTATATAAATATTTTATTTCAAATTATAGTTTGAAATTTCCCTTTTCACATTCTAGTATTTCCTTTGGTATTTAAAAGTACCAAATAACAATGACCAAACACACATAATCAACAACAAATTTTAAATCACATTATATATCACAATATATGAAAAACAGTAAAATAAATGTTGAGGAATCCAGTTGGATCCCTCCGACCTGTTTCCCTGCATCCACAGATGTTAATCACATGAATAACAAGAATATGAAATATTCTGATAAACAGAATTAACATTCGATTAACGATTTTTATCTATATCGTTATCTATATTTTCAACCAATTAACTAGCAGTTCAACCAAACAGCCAATACACAACAAACAACCATCATTTATAAATTCTAAAAATATTTTATAAAAATATAAATTGTGTAGAGTTAGTGAGATTTACTCACATTGGACGGTTATCGTTAAATAACAATAATTGGTCATTGATTTGATTCAGGCGTTTTAATTTCACCATAAATCCAAACGAGCTCCAATTCACTCCCGGTCAGTTTCATGGTGTAGCACTCTTCCATACGATCCCAACGGATCTTGTTTTGTTCAATTCTGATCACGTATGAAATAGATATGATTATTTAAAGTCTTGAATGCATTTGAACACAATTAACTAAAATAATCACTTATTAATTATCCTCTAATCCACGTCAGATGCTTACTCTCTCTTCTTCCCTAATATCCTGTCCAAACCCGCTTCTCAAACCTTCACCATTAACGCATCTTCAGACCGTTAATCCATCATTTCTACTCCATTAAAAATTTAACTAAAAAGACCTTAATTCCACTCATTCGATTCTCTTTCTCCCCGTCCTACTATCTTCAAACTCGGCCCTGGTCCCTGAATCGCGATCTCGAGTTCCTCAACTCAGCTACAGGAAGACCTTGACGCTTTCTACCATCGAACACCACCAACATCCTCCCACCTAAACACTTCGATCTCCTAAACGCAATGCTACCATCCACTTGACCCAGTTTAACCCGTACTGCTTGCGAATTGAAACCCTAGGTTTACTGGAAAAAATACCGCAAGCCAGGAGCTTCATCTTGCCTAACACAAAGTATAAGAGTTTAAAGATTCAGATACCAGGAGTTTAAAAATGCTTACTCCATGATTTATAGGATTTTACTCCTATTTTTTTTGAATTTTTGAGTTGAAACTAGGTTTTGCTGTAAGTGGAAAAATGACGGCGAGATTGGCATTGACCAGAGAAATGAGAGTGTTAGGTTTAGAGAATGTAAACGGGTATATATAGGTAAAGAAAAATATTTTTTTATTTGATTTTATATTCATTTATAATCAACCGCTCTTTGTTTTTCGATGTTTAAAATCTGTATAATTACATACGATATCCAAAAATCACGAAAATGGACATGCAGCTATGGTTCGACATTACGGACCCAAAGAAATTGGTTGAATTCCGACTTCGTTTGCTCACACAGCGTATTTTTAAAGTCAAATTATCGACTGTATTTTACATTAAAATCCCGTACGACCACATACGGACTCTAAAAATCACGAAACTTGGAATCTAACAATAATTTGACACTACGGATCGAACAAAATTAGTTTCGTTGAAAACAGAGTTCGTTTGCAAAACTGGCTATTTTTAAAGCTATAAATAACCCATTAAATATATAAATATTTTTAAAATCAATTAAATTAAATATTTATAAATAAATATTATCGTATATATTCACACTAGAATATCATACAACTCCAATTGGATTTATAACTTGATATTCAAATCCTGGTTGAGTTGATATTCAATTTATATTGAAATATCCTTTTATAATATAAATAAATCGCTATAATTTATAAAGGAATTACATAGCGACTTTTCGAACATTTGATTTGGACACAACTCAGAATCTACCCGACGAAATCCCGATTTTTCTCTTCCATTAGAAAAATATACTTCACCAGCTCCGAACTTTTCTTGTTTCACGGATATTCGATTTAAAATGGACCATGTATATTTAGTTGAAGTTCAAATTGCCAAATAGCGAACTACCGTGCCATTTCGAGCTCGATTTTAATTACAATATAATTATATGTTCAACTGTCGTTTATATAATATATTCGTTATTATAATTCAAATTGTAAACTGAAATATATATTTTAAATTGCCCAATTCACACAATATAGTCAATTCCCTATTCCCGACTATTTCAGAATTAAATATATTATTCTATTATTATATTAATTAAATATTCAAGGTTATTTAATAAAACCACCATTTACACTATTTATATAATTAAATTAATTAATTATAATACCGTAAAAATACGGGTCGTTACACACACACACGCACACATATATAGACAGAGACTCTGGCCAAAGGGGGAGGGTTGATGCAGTGGTGATTTGATGTCGAAGAGCAGAGCTCCGACGATCGGAGTTAAAGTTTTACGTGGGGAGATGTTTCTTGTTAGTAATTGTAGTAGTAGAAAATAGTTTAATAGTCGAATGAAAAGTTTAATGGAGCAATGGTGTACCACCCCACGTCCGTTAATGTCACTCTTTAACAGAATGCATTAAGTTTCGTGAAGAATTATAGGTGAATAGAAAAAGAAACATCACAAGACAGATATAAAATAGCCGCGGAATTTAAAACTTATTTTTCAAACAGAAAACATCGTGGTCCATAATCTAGATAGAATATAAGTCTGAAATACAGAAAACTGATTACATCAAATTAAAATATCTATCTTGTACTAAAATTATCAGAGTCTAGTAATATAAAATTATAGTCCCCAAAAATAGTCATAGCAAGGTAGAAAGGAAACCAAAGTAGTACATCTAAGCAGCTCCAAGCAGAAATAGAAGGGAGAATCCTAATCAAGCCTGAGTATTCCCACCCTGAGAACCTTGGGGGGGGAGGAAGAGAGAGAAAAAGGAAACAAAACGGGTCATACATAAAGTCTGGCAAGTCCAGTTACTTTAGCACATAAATAAGTAAAAGCATCATGACAGGCATATAAACTGGATAAGAGATACCATTGTCGTAAGACAGGTATAATAGACTGAGAAGGATAAGCAGAATAAACAAACTAGAATAGATTACGCTTCCCAAATACTTTTCTCTACACCAATGCTAGTATAACAGAAATAGAATGGTAGACTTAGGTGTACTTCTAGTGACAGGTTTTACCCCCAACGATAATAACAGGCAGCCCAACAGAAATAACGGGTGTTACCCCAAACGATAGTAATGGGCTCCTAAACAGGAAGGACTAGATGTACCCTAATTACTACCCCAATCGATCAGCTCCCTATCCGTAGATACCTTGTGTTGGCCCCACAGTAGGATGTATCACTTCCTAAAGTGGCAACCCCTTTTTCCGATAGGCACATCCATACCTACTGGTGTTATAACATCTTATTTTCCCGAGCAAGCGGATCCATGCACGCACATGACTCGTTGGAACGCACCATCAGACACCTCCACCCATATGAACCTCTTATAATCAGCTCAGTAAGCGTGCCCTAACCCCTACCTAGTTTGGGCCCCCCTTTGGATACCACTATGGTTTACTGACTGATATGGGTCCCCCACAATAGATGATACAAGCTACTCCCTAAGCTTGCATCCCCACTACAAGGATTTTGACATGTTATGCCTAACAGATTAACAAGCTCGCATAACCCCACCATATAAAACAGGTTAAGCTTGTCGGGTTTGTATAACATCCCACAAATTTAACAGATTTACTTAACCCCTAATAGATTCAAGCAAGTTTACTTAACCCTTACACAATTTGACAGGTTCATACAACCCACAGAGATTTAAACAGGCTAAGTATTACAAGTTAACACGTTATTATCATTTCACGTTCATGCATGTTAATGCACCATACCTCTTATATTAAGTCGACTATTTGTGGATGTTGGATATGTCGGGCGGTTCTGGGCATACTTCTACCAAGCTGAACTTAACCTCATGTCTTAGTACCATTACGTGTACATTTACGCACTAGACCCCTCACATTAAATTAACCACTCATGGATGCTGGATTTGTTGGGCGGTTCCGGGTAGACTTCTACCACAAGTGTAATCTAACCTCGTGTCTAAGTGCGGTTACAGTTTTTATTTACTGTAAATTTAGACATATTCATTCTTAAATATTTGTTCATGTTCATCGTAGGTTTTTCATGCCCCTTCCCTCAAGTCATAAATCATCATGTATGGTACGCCCCAAATTAAAGTTTTAGACCAAGGTATAGGTTATGCCCCTAAATCTCAGTCATGATTTACAATACAAGTTATGCCCCAATTTATCATTCCCAACCATTCCCAATTTCGTTCGTTCGCATATTCCAGCGATAGGCCTAGGCTCGAATGTAGCCTGGCTATAAAAATAAAAAGGGAAGGAGGGAGAGAAGAGAATAGAAACATGCGTAATAACAAAATAGGCATACGATGACAGAAATGGGCATACCAACAGAATAAGCATATGGTGACAGAAATAGGCATAATTATGGAATAGGCATATGATAACAGAAATGGGAATAATAGAGATAGGCATGTAAGGACTAAATAGTAGATCAGGTGTACAAGTAGTGGAAGATTTGCTTAGTTAGGATTCAGTTTATTAACATGAATAGGTTTAGATCCAAACTTATAAACATGTCAGGATTACTTATTAAGTATTTATATCTAAAAGCAATATAAACTCACAGGGACTGGATCTAAAGAAATGAGAAAAGGGTGTTGATGTTGTAGCAGAGATTCTTGTATACGTATAAGTTGTTGCAAAAGAATAGGCTAATTCAATCTGAGTTGGGGCTGCATCTCGTTGTCTCCATTATTTTTGATGAATAAAACAATAGAAATGAGGTCCTATATATAGCCTCAAGCCAACGAATCAGGTCAAGAAACAAGTCCAGGTGTGTAGGGAATGGATCTTCCCCATATCTGGGTGGGGTCAACCCTAGGGTCGACACCCCCTTGTATGGGTCGACCCCCCATGAGGCATGGGGTTGACCCCTAACGGGTCAATTTCCCGCGTCTTCCCACTCTTCGATTTTTGGTTTTCTGGACTGGTTTTGTATATATATATATATATATTGCTTATATGTATACAAACTTTAAAGCTTAATAACTTCTTTGTACGATGTTCGTTTTATGCAACTCGGAGTCTATCTTAAGCAAAATTCTGAGACGAACGCAATGACATAGTATGTTTCCCTTAATTACCAATATTTAATTAAGTATTTTTTTGTTTATCATTATAATGTTATTTAAAATTATGGGGTGTTACATTCTCCCCTACTTAAAGGATTTCGTTCCCGAAATCTCCATGTTAAGAAGAATGTATATCCTAACATCCATCATCCATCTACTCATCCGCTAATCACAGGCATCCATTGTCCTTGAAAGATTTCTAATGCTTATATGAACATATGCAAAGGTGTGTGTATATGTCCCAATACTAATGCGAAAGATCAAGCGATCTACTGATTCAGTTGACCTTCTTAATGCAATATATACCAGTGTCATGAATCCAACATGTATGCAAATAGCCCTAGTATATCATGTAAATACTATATGTGTGCACAATCATCCATCCTAATGCAACATTCATTTGATGATACACCTATTTCCATCCATAAAGAAAAATATGCACACACATCCATATGCAGTACGGGAGTGATTGAGCCGATCTAGTGCTAATGTGTGTGTATATGCATCCACAAGCAACCACTAGCAAACACTTGCATCCACTTGCATCCATCAAATATAACATGTCTCAAACACATGTTTACATCCATTGGTTCCTTATCTAAAGGTCAAATATTCGATCGATAGGATATACTTAAATGATAGAAGAAAGTATGAGTAAATGCTTTTGGAAAAAGAAGTTAAGAACATACCCTTGAAAAGAAAAGGGTACGAAGCGCAAATCTTGTCTTCAGTCTCCCAAGTTACATCCTCGTGGTCATCTCCTCACTAAAATTTCATCAACTTGACCTCTCGGTTGCTTAGCTTCTTAACCTCTAATCCAAGAATACAGGTAGGAACTCGTATAACTATCGCCTCCCGCTCCACCTCTACTTCCTCAGCATATTCGGCTCAACTACCTCTGTTGTATCGTGCAGACATTTCCACAAACGAGAAACGTGGAAAATATCATGAACACCAACCAACCTTTCTGGTAGCTTCACCCTATAGGCCATTTGGACAATCCTTTATGTTATGGGAAATGTCCCTACAAACCTTGGCACCAATTTCCCTAAAGATCTAAAGCAGATCACATTCCTCAAAGGTGATACCTTGATAAAAACCATGTCTCCCACCTCAAACTCAATATCAGTCCTTCTCTTATCTACGTAGGACTTATGCCTGTCCTGAGCTGTCTTCATGCGTCTGCAGATAAGATCAATCTTCTTTGAAGTTTCTTTAATCATCTTAGGTCCAAGTAGAAGCCTGTCTGTAGACTCCTACGAACAAGTTGGTGGTCTACAAGGTCGTCCATACAATGATCGAAGGGTTCCATGTCAATACTAGCTTGATAGTTGTTGTTGTAGGCAAACTCTACCAAAGGAAGATGTTCCTCCCATGTCCCTCTGAAGTTTAGGATACACATTCTTGAAAGATCCTCAAGAACTCTATTCACCCTCTCTGTCTTCCCATCGGTCCGAGGGTGATAAGCAGTGCTCTAACACAACTGTGTACCTAATACCTCTTGCAAGCTTCTCTAAAACTCACTGGTGAATATGGGGTCACGATCACTCACAATACTGGAAGGTACTCCATGCAGACATACTATCTCACGAAGATAAACTGCTGCCAACCATGCCGCCGTTCTATTACTCTTAACAGGAATGAAAGGAGCGCTCTTAGTAAGCCTGTCAACTATTACCCAAATACTGGTGTTGCCTTTCCTTGATCTAGACAAACCATCAATGAAATCTATAGAGATGCTCTTCCACGTCCACTGTGGGACCTCCAAAGGTTGAAGTAAACCACCGGGCTTCCTTTGCTCAACTTTGAGTTGTTGGCAAACCAAACATCAAGAAACAAACTCCGCTACATCTTTCTTCATCCCATCCCAAAAGAAACCCCTCTTCAGATCTCTATACATCTTATCACTGCCTGGATGAGTAGTCATTCTAGAATGATGGGCTTCCTCATGGATTGTCTTCAACAGACTCTTAACTCGGGGAACACAAAGCCTTCCATCTCATCGCAACCACCCTTTATCATCCTTGGAATATCTACTGAAGTGACTAGAAGTCTCCCCTCTACTGAGCCTATAAAAGATGTCTGCTATATGTGGGTCCTCTCGCTGCAAAGTTCCTATCTGATCCATAAGAGTAGGTCGCACCTCTAAGGATGCCAACAAACCAGGTATCAAATCCGTAGATGGCCTAAAATCAAAGGTCGATATATACTCCAAACTCCACCTCTCTACGAATAGTGGATTCAAAGTCATCCTCTGCCTACTCAACGCATCCTCTACCACATTACCCTTGCCAGAGTTATAAGAAATCTTGAAATCATAGGACGCTAGGAACTCCATCCATCTCTGTTGCCTCAAATTGAGATCCTTCTACGAGAACAAGTACCTGAGAGATTTATGATCAGTATACAACTCGAACTTCTCTCTAAGAAGACAATGACGCCAAGTCTTAAGCACAAATACAATGGCAGCCAATTCTAAGTCATGGGTAGGGAAGTTCTTCTCATGAACTTTCAACTGTCTGCCACCATAACATACTACCCTTCTCTCTTGCATCAAAACTGCACCAATCCCTATACCACATGCATTAGTGTATACTGTGAACACTTTGTTCCCATCAGTCAAAGTCAAGACCGGGGTTGTTGTCAGAGCCCTCTTCAATCTCAGAAAAGCATCCTCATAGTCAATATCCTAAGAAAAGGTCAGATTCTTCTTCGTCAGTCTGGTGAGTGGGACTGATATCTTCGTGAAGTCCTTAATGAACTTCCTATAGTAGCTCGCTAAACCAAGAAAACTCCTCACCTCCATTGCATTCTTTAGAGTTTTCCAATCTTGAACTGCAACTACATTCGTGGGATCCACTATTATCCCATTCTTAGAGACCACATGCCCTAGAAATCTCACTTCCTTTCTCCAAAAATGACATTTGGATAATTTTGCCTTAAGCTGATGCGCTCGGAGAGTCTTCAAAACCTCCCTTAAATGTAGGGCATGCTCTTCCTCGCTCTTTGAGAAAATGAAGATGTCATCAACAAATACCACAACGAACTTATTTAGAAACTCTCGAAACACCCTACTCATCATATCAACAAAATAGGCGGGTGCGTTCGTCAACCCAAAAGGCAAGACAAGCCACTCAAAGAAACCGTCTGGAGTTCTAAGAGCGGTCTTGTCTATACTGTCATCGGCCACCCTCAACTGATGAAACCCAATGGCCAAGTCTAACCGAGAGAAAACAGATGCACCAACAAGTTGGTCAAATAGATCATCTATCCTAGGAAGTGGGTGCTTATTCTTCTTAATGAGCTTGTTCAACTCCCTATAATCCACACATAAGGGAAGTGAGCCATTTGCCTTAGTCGCGAAAATGACTGGAGCACCCTATTCCGATATGCTTCGCCTATTAAACCCTTTCTCGTGTAGCTCCCCTACTTTCTTGCTGAGCTCCCTCCTTTCTCTCAGAGCCATTTGGCGCACAGGCAATGCGGCTGGCTTTGCATTGTCCACTAAGTTTATCTGAAAATCAATCCCGTGCCTCGGAGGTAAGCCCCGAACCTCCTCAAAAATATCATGATACTCACAGACTACTAGTACATATCGTAAATCATCGATAGATGCATCAAGCGACTCTAGGAAACTAAGCATGACAGACCCCTTAGGGTCACAAGAAATCTTGAGGGTCCTCCCATGGCAAGTCAAAAGTCAAACGACCTTAGTCTCACAATCCAGAATGGCACCATACATGGCTGGCCAATCCATCCCTAGAATCAAACCATATCCCATGAAACCAAGAACGTATGCATCGCACTCAAATTCGACGCCCAACATAGATATTCTTAAACCTCGACAAATCATAGACAAATGAGTCGTACCTCCAGTGGGGTTTGAGACAACAACGAGATCCAAAACCATACCAGTACTAAGGTGCAGAGACTCAACCACAGAATCAGATATAAAAGAATGCGAAGCGCCAGAATAAAAAAAGTTCTAAAAGGATGATTGGAAAGAGAAATCAAACATTCAACAGGAACTTTCCTACCTCTATCCGGTACATCGGCCATGATAGCATGCATCTGTCGTCCAGAAGATCCTGCCCTTTGGCCCTGTCCTTGCTTCTTCGTGCACTCCTTAATATGGTGTCCGAACTCTCCATATTGGAAACAAGCATTCTTCCTTTTTCTGCAATCTTTACTCAAATGACCCTCTCATCCACGGCTATGACATTTCCTCTTGTCTCGAGTTTTTTCATTCTTTCCTCCCTTCTTTTGCTGTTGTTGTTCTTTTTTAGGCCACACTTTCTTGTTTTGTGTCTCATCGGCCTTAGCCTTTTTCTTTCCTCCTTTATCTTCTTCGTGCATCAATGCCATATCAATGAGTTTCTCAAAAATTACCCCCATCGGGATATGGGACATAGCCAACCCATAGAGGGGTTCATTTAACCCTCTTGCAAACCTCAGAGCTTTCTTGTGCGGGGTATTCACTAGCCCCAAACCAAACCTCGCCAATTGATTGAACTTATTGAAACACTCTTTGACAGACATGCCTTATTGCTTGAGTGCCAGAAACCTTTCCATTTGCATACTCTCTTTTTCCTGAGAAAGAAACTTCATTTCGAATCTTTGTCGGAAAATCATTCCAAGTCTCAACTGGACGCCCTGCTTACGTCACTTCCCACCAGAACGAAGCCTCATCCTTTAGCTGCCAAATGACCAACTAAATCTTCCTATGGTCGTCAACCTCAAAAATCCCTAACGAATCTTCCGTCTCTTTAAGCTAATTTCTTGCTTCTACAAAAGTCTCAGTTCCTCGGAAAGGCTTTCCTCCCATCGCACAGAAATCCTTGCATATCTTGGGGAAACCATCTGCTTGCGGAGGAGGAGGAGGAACAACGGCTGCAGTCGGGTGAGGGGTGTCCGCTTGGCCTTCGGCAGGCGCCATAGCCCCAAGATACCTACGGAACCAAGTCGGTATTGTAACACCCTCGGGAAGAATCGATTCCCTAGGCATGTTGAAATGAAAAGGAAAAAGGGATTCAAACATGTAATGACCCGCATTGGTAGAGGTATTATAATTGATTTATTTAATTATATAAATAGTGATATAGTGAATTAAATGGTCGTGAAATTAAATAATGATGAATATTTAATTAAAATAATAAATTAAATAATATATTTAATTCTGAAATAATCAGAATTGGCTGAAATGGCGATATGCTGTGAACTGGATCATCTGTGATATTTAATTCAGTTTAGAATTGAATTAGAATAACGAATATATTATTTGAACGACAGTTTGAACGTATAATTATATTATAATTAAAATCGAGCTCGAAATGGCGCTGCAGTTCGTAAATTGGCGATTCGAACTTCAACTGAATGTACAGGATTCGTTTTAAGCCGGATTTCTATGAAACAAGAAACGTGTAGAGCTGGTGGAGTATATCTTTCTAGTGGAAGAGAAAAATGGGGATTTCGTCGTGTAGATTTTGATTTACGTCCAAAACAAATTTTAGAAAAGTCGCTGTGGAATTCCTTTATAATTTAAAAGGGAATTATTTATACTTTTAAAAGGAATTTCATTTTTAATCGAATATCGATTTAATCGGGATTTGAAATATCAAGTTATAAATCTCAGTAGAGCTGTATGGTATTCCACTATGAATATATACGATAATATTTATTTATAAATATTTAATTTAATTACATTTAAATATATTTATATATTTAAATGGGTCATTCAGAGCTTTAAAAATAGACGGTTTTGCAAATGAAGTCGGAATTCGACGAAACTAATTTTGTTGGATCTGCATTGTCAAATAGTTGTTAGATTTCCATTTTCGTGATTTTTAGAGTCACTGTGTGGCCGTACGGATTTTTAGAGTGAAAAACAGTTAGTATTTCGACAGTTAAAAATACGCTGTGTGAGCAAACAGAGTCGGAATTCGACGAAACCAGTTTCGTTGGGACCATAATGTAAACTCTAGCAGTATGTCCAGTCTGGTGATTTTTGGGTACTTTATGTGATTACAGGAATTTTAAAGGATAGATAAAAATAGCATTGGCTTAAAAAGAAATAAAATAATGTAAAATAAAATATCTAGATATTTTGATGGGTTATATATACTCTTTAACTACCCCCTTAAGACCTAATTTTCCCTTCTGGTCAAACAATATTTCCGCCGTGATTTTTGCTTCCTTCAGTAAATTTCTTCGATCATCAAAAATCAAATAAAAACCATAGAAATTCTTTTAAATCCCAAAGTTAGAATATTTGAGTTTGTAAGGAGAATCTCTTCATTTCTATACTTGTTTTGATGGGTTCGAACCCTTTTCTGTTCGATGGCGGTTCACAGCAGCGAGCCTAGGGTTAGGGTAATCCGAGATTTGGGGCATCATTTGAGGTTTTGGAGTTTGCGGTTGTACTTGTGATAGTAAGGTGATTCGTTTGTGATAGTTTGAGGAACTTCCGTGCTTAAAGTCGTCGCTCCTTTCTACTGTGCTGCGCCGAAAGCTGGAACGAGGCCGTGTATTTGGGGAGGGCGAGTTCGAGATGGAGGGTATGAGGAAGAAGAGGAGATGGAAAGAAGAAGAGTGGTGTCTTTGAGTAAATCGATGGAGGGTAGAAAGGTGCGGTGGAGCTTGGAAATGGCATGGGTTTTGCTACCTGTAGGAATCGGGGAAGAAGGACACAGAGGCGAGTCGGGTTTTAAAAAGTGGAAGTGGGTTGAAGTTTTAAAGGGTTAGAGGCCCAATTTTAAATCTTTAATGAAATTTAGTCTTTTGTTTTAATTTAAATAAATATTAACTTTTAATCGCTATATCTTGATCATACGATATCAGAGTTTCAAACCGTCGGATCTGTTGGGATCGTGTGGACGACGGCTATGCACTTGAACTGACTAGAAGTGGATTGGGGCCCGTATGAATTTATGGCGAAATAAATTGTTTGATTCAAATCAAATAAACAGTTTATCGTTCTTTAACGATGAACTGCCAAAGTGAGTAAATCTCACTAACTCTGAACAGTTATAATTTCATGTTGTATTTTTAGAACTGTTAAATATTGGCTGATTGACTGTATGTTGATTGTTTGATTGAACTACTAGTCAGTTGGTTGAATTTCTATATTGATTCTTTTTAACAGAATATATCATATGGAACTAAAAGTGATGTTATCTATATTGTTTAACATATGTGATGCAGGGAAACAGGTTGGAGGAATCCAACTGGATTCCTCAACCATTATTTTACTGTGATTCATATATTGTGATATATGATGTGATATATAATCTGTTGTCGATTATATGTGTTTGAACGATATTGGTCATCGTGATTTGATGTGTTAAATACCATAACATACCGAAATGGTGAAAAGGGAATTTTCAAAATGAATATTGAAAATAGATTATTTATAAAATCAAAGGATTTTATAAAAGAGATAATATTTATAACAATCAAGGAGATTTTATAAAAAGGAAATATTTAGAAAATAAATAGAGTTATAAAAAGGAAATTTGTTTATAACCGAATAGGATGTTATAAAAAGGAAAACGTTATAAAAAGGAAAACGTTACTAAAAGGGAAATCATTTGTAAAGTGAAGAACCGTTGCTAAAAGTAAATCTTTATAAATGAATAGTTTATTCGAAAAGGAGTTAATCGAATTTAGTTATTCGAATAGAGTTAAATCGAATATGGTATTCGAAGGGAGTCAATAGAATAAGGTATTCGAAAGTTAGTAAATCGAATATGTTATTCGAAAAGGGACTAGTCGAGTCGAGTTAGCTGAATAGAGTTAATCGAATATTTGTTATTCGAATAAGAGTTAACCAGTTAGAATTAATCGATTAGAGTTAGAAATGATCGATTAGAGTTAATCAGTGAGGGTTGACCAGTTAGAGTTAGAGTTAACTAATTAGAGTTAATCAAATAGGAGTTAATCAAGTAGAGTTATCGAATATCACTTATTCGAAGTAGAGTTATCGAATGTAGAGTATTCGAGAGGGGAATAATTGAATATTGGTTATTCGAGGTGAGTTAATCGAATCTAGTTATTCGAACGGAGTTATCGAATCTAGTTATTCAAGAGGAGTTATCAAATCTAGTTATTTGAAAGTAGTTATCGAATAGTTTATTCGAATAGAGTTAGAGGAGTTAATCGAATACAGTTTATTCGAATAGAGTTAGAGGAGTTAATCGAATACAGTTTATTCGAATAGAGTTAGAGGAGTTATCGAATCTAGTTTATTCGACAGGAGTTAAGTGAATAGAGTAAATCGACTAGAGTTAAATCAAATAGAGTTAATCCAATAGTGTTAATCCAAAGGAGTTAATCAAATAGAGTTAATCCAATAATGTTAAACCAAAGGAGTTAATCGAATAGAGTTAAGCGAAAAGATTTAATCGAATATAGTTATTCGAAAGAAAGGTTAAGTAAGGAAGTTAGATAAAGAAATGTAAAGTGAACTTTGCCTATTCCAAGGTTAGAAATGTTGTTCAGTTAAGGTCTGAGAGGTAGTTCTACCCCAACTTGATTGGCTTTGTTTTTAAGTAAGGAATGGTTAAGGTTCGGCAGTAAAGGATGGTTAAGTGAATAAGTGATGGTTTGAGTTGGCATAGCGATGTTTTATCTAAAATATCTGCTAAATCCAAACGTAGGAGTTTTGGAAATGTTTCCAAACAAGAACCAGAATGTTTTCTAACATAGAAAACAAGAAATGGAAATGTTTTCCAGTGTTAATAAGATATATTTTCTAAATATTGAAAATAGCAAATGTTGAATATAGGGAAACAGGAGATGTAAAATGAACTAAAGAGATTAATGTTAAATGATGTTTGTTCAATAAAATTTCCATCTGGAAATAATATCGTTGTTTGCACACTTGTTTTTCTTTGATATTTAACTCACAGACTATCGAAGTTTTGACCATTTTAACGTTGTTAATATGGAGAGACCGGTTGGATTATTATCCAAAGAACCACTCTGTATTAGCATAAGCGTTGCGAATCATATATGCCAAAGAAAATTGAAGACGGAATAAAGTGCAAGGGCTATTGTATAAGTCTTAGATAACAGTGCCTAAGATGGATGTACTGAATAGTGCCTTTGGTTCATCCTGTTCCTGGATGACTTGTATGGATGGATGTCTGACAGAGTAATTCCAAAAGATCACGTATATTGATTTCTCCAACCGTACCAAGAGTGGAAGCGGAGAAGGAAACTTCTTTTAGCTAACACATAATGTATTGTTGAGGACGTTAATCGGTGATTGGATGGATTTGATGATGTGGCATTCAAAGTGAATCTGGTGTGATGATAAAGCATAGCTTCTAGCCTCACATTCGGTAAATGAAAGAAATCGGGCAGGCAGCAAGGCTAAGTCGGTCGCTCCGAAGTAGGGTGTATAATCACCTGATCTAGAGTTTCATTTATTTCTTAAAATCCATTGTCGATACTGTACCATTCGGGAAACGGTTGCTGATCCCAACCGTTGGTGATATACATTCGATACACTCAAGCGAAATGAGTGGTCGGTCATGTGTGGCCGGGTTGCAAGATGTTCTTGTTGAATCCAGTGTATTCTTTTCTAGAGATACACTAGCGAAAGGTGGTTCCATACCTTGTCATAGTTGGAAATCTATTACCTAATACGTGCTTGCGGTTTTGATTGTATACTATATATGTAGAACGTGAGATGAAAGCGTTTCTGCTAGATGATTATTATATTGTGGGTGATAGACATTATTATAATATCAAAAGGTTTTTGATATAAAGATAATTTGGATTCTCATAAGGGAAAATCCCGTTCCGTTATACGGCGTGGTCTTATAAGATATCATTTTCCTGCTTGAACTGTTTTAAAATGTTTTACTCACACCAGTCCCATGACTGACCCGGAGTTTATTTTGTTTTGTTTTCCCTATACTCTTGGGTGTCTAAATTTGTACGGGCAGTCAAGTAGCCGGGATTTACAGATATACTGGAAGAGCTTGGAGCAGGAAGATTCAGAATTATATAGCTATAGTTATTCGTTCCGCTGTGAGGTTCGTGTTACTCTGATGCTGTGTTCTTCTTCTTCTTCTTCTTCTATTCTAAGTTTCTATCTTATCTTTCCTCACCCTCTAATTTCTTTCATTAATGACCGGTATTTTCGATCCTTGGATGTTCGATATGTTTTGTATATCGGATAACCAAGATCGACAAAAACCCGGGTCATTACAGTTGGTATCAGAGCTTAAGTTAAGTGATTTACCTTGGCTCTGTGGCGTGACTCGGTAGAGATAGGGTTAGTAATACCCTAGATTGAGTTTGAGTGTATATATACGAGTGAACGTATTTGTTATTGATATAAAAATTTGTTTTATATTGTGGAGATTTATTGGTTGAGTTGTTTATGTGTTCTGGTCGATCAGTTTGATCCACTATATCGGTAGGAGTTTATAAACACTCGAATACGATGGGTCGTCACGATATGTTTTGAAAAGAGGGTAAATTAAAATAAGTTTACCCAAGGTATATCTTGATATAGAGAAGATATATATATATATATGTCAAAATTAGAATATAGTGGATATATTGGTTGTTATTATAATCGAGTAAGATTATAAATTAAATGGTTATGTAAATAACCGATTAGAATTCATATAAGTGAAATACGTGAAATCAGATGAGTTAAATCTGAAATTTAAACCCGAAATTGAATTAAAATTCTGGAAAATTGGATAAGTGTTTGTAAATGGATTTGGATTAAAAATAAGGAAAATTTAAGATCCTGAGAGATTTTAAATTGTTTTACAAGCAGTATGAATTATATTTTGAAATGAATTTCAAAGTGGAAATGTTTAGAAATGGTTTTATAGTATTGAACTCACTTCAATCGCTGGAAAATAGATTCTGATGATGACAAATGCATCATTAGTATTCATTTTCAAGTTGTAAGTGACGAATTACTACCAAAGATAATGTTTTGAATTTGTTTTGGGAAAGACAAGTTGTGTTGAATTTCAAAATGGGATTTATAATATAGAATTTGAATAGAATTTGAATAATAGAATTTGATATATAGAATTTGAATATATATAATTTGAATATAGAAATTCAAATGGGATTTATATAGAATTTGAATAGGAATTGCATAGAATTAACTAAGTCAAAGAGGAATTAGTTGATCAAGTTTTGAATTTGAAGTTGAACTTTGAAAGGTGAATTGGATTTGTAAATGGATATTCGAAATCGAATATAGAACTTAAATTGAAATTTGGATTCAAATTAGTTAATAAGCAAGTTAAAATATATTTGAACATGTCATGTTCAAATATAAAAGTGAAATAGACTAAATAGTTAATTAACAAATTAATTAACGAATTGAGTTAAAACGATCAGGTATAGTTAAAATAGATTGGGCAGGTATAAATATACATGAGATAGGTATGGATAAGGTATGAAGGTATATAAATAGAATGCTCGACGAAAAGGTATGTATTTAATTCATATATGAGATTTTATGCGTCGTATCAGCTAGCCGCTTGGCTTTTTCTTTTTCTTTTGGATTGTTGAGAGCCATAGGAGGCTATTTGAAATATCCCGATGCTCCTAGTACAAAGGAGGTTATGGCAAATTTTTCCGGGAATTTAAGGAGTTAGAATATTTTTAAGATAATTTGATAGTTAGAAATCAACGTATCGATATATATATATATATATATATATATATATATATATATATATATATATATATATATATATATAGAAGTCGATAAGGAAACGAACTTAGAAATAGAATAGAAAAATCAAAAAGGAAGACTAAGAATAAAATCTAGTAAGAATTGAAAGAGGAAGCGTATACGTGTTTAAAAGTGAATAAGTAGTTGTATGGTATTGATTATTCGAGTAAGTAGTCATATCTGTTTTGACGTTATAAATGTTATTCAGTCAAGGTCTGAGAGGTAGTTATACCCCAACTTGATTGATTTCATTATTAACAAATAAATAGTAAGATTTCTGGCTCGAAGATCAATGTTGAATAAGAGTTAGTTGAATATAGTATTTGGGTTGTCGTAACGATGTTTTACACAACATCCGTTTTAACCCAAATAAGTGTAAGCTTGAAAATATAATAAAGAATATTTCCTAAGTATAGAAATAAACGAGATCAGAAAAGAGATAAGTAATTGGAATATTTTCCAATTATAAATAGCATATATTTTCTAAAGTTTAGAAAATAAAGGAAGGCGATATTCGGAAATGTTTTCCAAATAACATAAAAGGCCAATATGGTTATTGAAAATATTTGGTTAACAAATATTGATAAAGAAATAGAGAAGTGATTTAACTAATGGAATATTAATTAAGGGCTCAGTGACATTTTCAAAAGGAAAATTTGATTTTTGAAAAGAGTAAATTGTTTAAAAACTCCCAGGGAAAGACTGTTGAATTAAAAACAAATTTAACAGAAATTTTTTGAAAGCAATTTTGAATTAAAGTAAACCCAGTAAAGTGGTAACTGAGATTGAATTAGAATGATATCAAGACAAATTGGATTGTGAGATTCAAATTTGAAGTGTAATGTGGTAATCAAGTTAAGAGTTGGGAATCGAGAAGAAACTCGAGTTGAAATGATATTTGGCTCGGATATAAGCAAATGGTTGTGTTGTGGATAAAAGAAGATTGGAATTTGATTGGGATGACCCTTGTATCCGCTGAATTGATAACAAGTGGGAAGGATATAATAATATGCCGACAAAAGGTACAAGTTTATATTTCTATTGGATATAAGATTTATGAGCCGAATTGGCAAGCCGCTTGGCTGTTTGATTTTCTTTTGGGTTGGAGATAGCCCAGAGAGGCGAGTTGGAGTTTGACCGATTGACCAGTACAAAGGAGGTGCTGGCGAAATTTTTCGAAGAGTTAAGGCGTTAGAAAATTTCCAGGATTTTTGAAAATTTTCGTTGATAAGAATTAATTAATAATTAAATTGGTTCAGTTGAAACTGAAGTTAAGAAGTGAACAAATATGTTCTATCCAGTCGATAGGGTCGTTCTCTACCTTAGCAATTTCGAGGACGGAATTATTTTAAGTGGGGAAGATTGTAATGACCCGCATTGGTAGAGGTATTATAATTAACTTATTTAATTATATAAATAGTGATATAGTGAATTAAATGGTCGTGGAATTAAATAATGATGAATATTTAATTAAAATAATAAATTAAATAATATATTTAATTCTGAAATAATCAGAATTGGCTGAAATGGCGATATGGTGTGAACTGGATCATCTGTGATATTTAATTCAGTTTAGAATTGAATTAGAATAATGAATATATTATTTGAACGACAGTTTGAATGTATAATTATATTATAATTAAAATCGAGCTCGAAATGGCGCTGCAATTCGTAAATTGGCGATTCGAACTTCAACTGAATTTACAGGATTCGTTTTAAGCCGAATTTCTGTGAAACAAGAAACGTGTAGAGCTGGTGGAGTATATCTTTCTAGTGGAAGAGAAAAATCGGGATTTCGTCGTGTAGATTTTGATTTACGTCCAAAACAAATTTTAGAAAAGTCGCTGTGGAATTCCTTTATAATTTTAAAAGGAATTATTTATACTTTTAAAAGGAATTTCATTTTTAATCGAATACCGATTTAATCAGGATTTGAAATATCAAGTTATAAATCTCAGTAGAGCTGTATGGTATTCCACTGTGAATATATACGATAATGTTTATTTATAAATATTTAATTTAATTATATTTAAATATATTTATATATTTAAATGGGTTATTCAGAGCTTTAAAAATAGACGGTTTTTCAAACGAAGTCGGAATTCGACGAAACTAATTTTGTTGGATCCGCAATGTCAAATAGTTGTTAGATTTCCAGTTTCATGATTTTTAGAGTCACTGTGTGGCCGTACGGATTTTTAGAGTGAAAAACAGTCAATATTTCGATGGTTAAAAATACGCTGTGTGAGCAAACAGAGTCGGAATTCAACGAAACCAGTCTCATTGGGACCGTAATGTCAAACTCTAGTAGTATGTCCAGTCTGGTGATTTTTGGGTACTTTATGTGATTATAGGAATTTTAAAGGATAGATAAAAATAGCATTGGCTTAAAAAGAAATAAAATAATGTAAAATAAAATATCTAGATATTCTGATGGGTTATATATACTCCTTAACTACCCCCTTAAGACCTAATTTTCCCTTCTGGTCAAACAATATTTCCACCGTGATTTTTGCTTCCTTCAGTAAATTTCTTCGATCATCAAAAATCAAATAAAAACCATAGAAATTCTTTTAAATCCCAAAGTTAGAATATTTGAGTTTGTAAGGAGAATCTCTTCATTTCTATACTTGTTTTGATGGGTTCGAACCCTTTTCTGTTCGATGGCGGTTCACAGCAGCGAGCCTAGGGTTAGGGTAATCCGAGATTTGGGGCATCATTTGAGGTTTTGGAGTTTGCGGTTGTACTTGTGATAGTAAGGTGATTCGTTTGTGATAGTTTGAGGAACTTCTGTGCTTAAAGTCGTCGCTCCTTTCTACTGTGCTGCGCCGAAAGCTGGAACGAGGCCGTGTATTTGGGGAGGGCGAGTTCGAGATGGAGGATATGAGGAAGAAGAGGAGCTGGAAAGAAGAAGAGTGGTGTCCTTGAGTAAATCAATGGAGTGTAGAAAGGTGCAGTGGAGCTTGGAAATGGCGTGGGTTTTGCTGCCTGTAGGAATCGGGGAAGAAGGACACAGAGGCGGGTCAGGTTTTAAAAGGTGGAAGTGGGCTGATGTTTTAAAGGGTGAGAGGCCCAATTTTAAATCTTTAATGAAATTTAGTCTTTTGTTTTAATTTAAATAAAGAATGAACTTGTAATCGCTATATCTTGATCATACGATATCAGAATTTCAAACCGTCGGATCAGTTGGGATCGTGTGGACGACGGCTACGCACTGGAACTGACTAGAAGTGGATTGGGGCTCGTATGAATTTATGGTGAAATAAATTGTTTGATTCAAATCAAACAAACAGTTTATCGTTCTTTAACGATGAACTGCCAAAGTGAGTAAATCTCACTAACTCTGAACAGTTATAATTTCATGTTGTATTTTTAGAACTGTTAAATATTGGCTGATTGACTGTATGTTGATTGTTTGATTGAACTGCTAGTCAGTTAGTTGAATTTCTATATTGATTGTGTTTAACAGAATATATCATATGGAACTGAAAGTGATGTTATCTATGTTGTTTAACATCTGTGATGCAGGGAAACAAGTTGGAGGAATCCAACTGGATTCCTCAACATTTATTTTACTATGATTCATATATTGTGATATATGATGTGATATATAATCTGTTGTCGATTATATGTGTTTGAACGATATTGGTCATCGTGATTTGATGTGTTAAATACCATAACATACCGAAATGGTGAAAAGGGAATTTTCAAAATGAATATTGAAAATAGATTATTTATAAAATCAAAGGATTTTATAAAAGAGATAATATTTATAACAATCAAGGAGATTTTATAAAAAGGAAATATTTAGAAAATAAATAGAGTTATAAAAAGGAAATTTGTTAATAACCGAATAGGATGTTATAAAAAGGAAAACGTTATAAAAAGGAAAACGTTACTAAAAGGGAAATCATTTGTAAAGTGAAGAACCGTTACTAAAATTAAATCTTTATAAATGAATAGTTTATTCGAAAACGATTTAATCGAATTTAGTTATTCGAATAGAGTTAAATCGAATATGGTATTCGAAGCGAGTCAATAGAATAAGGTATTCGAAAGTTAGTAAATCGAATATGTTATTCGAATAAGGGGCTAGTCGAGTCGAGTTAGCTGAATAGAGTTAATCGAATATTTGTTATTCGAATAAGAGTTAACTAGTTAGAATTAATCGATTAGAGTTAGAAATGATCGATTAGAGTTAATCAGTGAGGGTTGACCAGTTAGAGTTAGAGTTAACTAATTAGAGTTAATCAAATAGGAGTTAATCGAGTAGAGTTATCGAATATCACTTATTCAAAGTAGAGTTATCGAATGTAGAGTATTCGAGAGAGGAATAATCGAATATTGGTAATTCGAGGTGAGTTTATCGAATCAAGTTATTCGAACGGAGTTATCGAATCTAGTTATTCGAGAGGAGTTTTCAAATCTAGTTATTTGAAAGTAGTTATCGAATAGTTTATTCGAATAGAGTTAGAGGAGTTAATCGAATACAGTTTATTCGAATAGAGTTAGAGGAGTTATTCGAATACAGTTTATTCGAATAGAGTTAGAGGAGTTATCGAATCTAGTTTATTCGACAGGAGTTAAGTGAATAGAGTAAATCGACTAGAGTTAAATCAAATAGAGTTAATCCAATAGTGTTAATCCAAAGGAGTTAATCAAATAGAGTTAATCTAATAATGTTAATCCAAAGGAGTTAATCGAATAGAGTTAAGCGAAAAGAGTTAATCGAATATAGGTATTCGAAAGAAAGGTTAAGTAAGGAAGTTAGATAAAGAAATTTAAAGTGAACTTTGCCTATTCCAAGGTTAGAAATGTTGTTCAGTAAAGGTCTGAGAGGTAGTTCTACCCCAACTTGATTGGCTTCGTTTTTAACTAAGGAATGGTTAAGGTTCGACAGTAAAGGATGGTTAAGTGAATAAGTATGATGATTTGAGTTGGCATAGCGATGTTTTATCTAAAACATCTATTAAATCCAAACGTAGGAGTTTTGGAAATGTTTCCCAACAAGAACCAGAAATGTTTTCTAACATAGAAAACAAGAAATGGAAATGTTTTCCAGTGTTAATAAGATATATTTTCTAAATATAGAAAATAGCAAATGTTGAATATAGGGAAACAGGAGATGTAAAATGAACTAAAGAGATTAATGTTAAATGATGTTTGTTCGATAAAATTTCCATCTGGAAATAATATCGTTGTTTGCACACTTGTTTTTCTTTGATAGTTAACTCACAGACTATCGAAGTTTTGACCATTTTAACGTTGTTAATATGGAGAGACCGGTTGGATTATTATCCAAAGAACCACTCTGTATTGGCATAAGCGTTGCGAATCATATATGCCAAAGAAAATTGAAGACGGAGTAAAGTGCAAGGGTTATTGTATAAGTCTTAGATAACAGTGCCTAAGATGGATGTACTGAGTAGTGCCTTCGGTTCATCCTGTTCCTGGATGACTTTTATGGACGGATGTCTAACAGAGTAATTCCAGACGATCACGTATATTAATTTCTCCAACCGTACCAAGAGTGGAAGCGGAGAAGGAAGCTTCTTTTAGCTAACACATAATGTATTATTGAGGACGTCAATCGGTGATTGGATGGATTTGATGATGTGGCATTCAAAGTGAATCTATTGTGATGATAAAGCGTACCTTCTAGCCTCACATTCGGTAAATGATAGAAATCGGGCAGGCAACATGGCTAAGTCGGTCGCTCCGAAGTAGGGTGTATAATCACCTGATCTAGAGTTTCATTTATTTCTAAAAATTTATTGTCGATACTGTCCCATTCGGGAAACGGTTGCTGATCCCAACCGTTGGTGATATACATTCGATACACTCAGGCGAAATGAGTGGTCGGTCATGTGTGGCCGGGTTGCAATATGTTCTTGTTGAATCCAGTGTATTCCTTTCTATAGATACACTAGCGAAAGGTGGTTCCATACCTTGTCATAGTTGGAAATCCATTACCCAATACGTGCTTGTGGTTTTGATTGTATACTATATATGTAGAACGTGAGATGAAAGCTTTTCTGCTAGATGATTATTATATTGTGGGTGATAGACATTATTATAATATCAAAAGGTTTTTGATATAAAGATAATTTGGATTCTCATAATGGAAAAACCTGTTCCGTTATACGGCGTGGTCTTATGAGATATCATTTACCTGCTTGAACTGTTTTAAACTGTTTTACTCACACCAGTCCCATGACTGACCCGGAGTTTATTTTGTTTTGTTTTCCCTAAACTCTTGGGTGCCTAAATTTGTACGGGCAGTCAAGTAGTCGGGATTTACAGATATACTGGAAGAGCTTGGAGCAGGAGGCTTCAGAATTATATAGCTATAGTTATTCGTTCCGCTGTGAGGTTCGTGTTACTCTGATGTTGTGTTCTTCTTCTTCTTCTATTCTAAGTTTCTATCTTATCTATTCTCACCCTCTAATTTCTTTCATTAATGACCGGTATTTTCGATCCTTGGATGTTCGATATGTGTTGTATATCGGATAACCAAGATCGACAAAAACCCGGGTCATTACAAAACAGATAGTCGAAAGATATCTTATATGGCTTTGGGGAATATGTTTTTCAAGACTAACATTTCTTTTGAAAACGCTTTCTTTTAAAACCTTTTGGAAACAATTTTCAAAATCTTTTATCTGGTCTTGTAACCTTAAGCTCTGATACCAAATGTAACACCCCACGTCCGTTAATGTCACTTTTTAACAGAATTCATTAAGTTTCATGAAGCGTTATAGGTGAACAGAAACAGAAACATCACAAGACAGATATAAAATAGCAGCGGAATTCAAAACTTATTTTTCAAACGGAAAACATTATGGTTCATAATCCAGTTACAATACAAGTCTGAAATACAAAAAAACCATTACATCAAATTAAAATATCTGCCTTGTACTAAAATTATTAGAGTACAGTAATATAAAATCATAGTGCCTAAAAATAGCCATAGCAAGGTAGACAGGAAATCAAACCGGTACATCTAAGCAACTCCAAGCAGAAACCGCAGGGAGAATCCTAATCAAGCCTGAGTGTTCCCACCCTGAGAACCTGAGGGGGAAAGGAACAGAGAGAAAAGGAAACAAAATGGGTCAGACATAAAGTCTAGCGAGTCCAATTACTTTTAGCATATAAATAAGTAAAAGCATCATGATAGACATATAAATTGGATAAGAGATAACAGTGTCATAAGGAAGGTATAACAGACTGAGGAGGATAAGCAGAATAAATAGAACAGAATAGATTACTCTTCCCAAATACTTTTCTCTACACCAATACTAGTATAACAGAAATAGAATGATCCCAACAGAAACAAAATGGTAGACTTAGGTATACTTTTAGTGACAGGTTTTACCCCCCAACGGTAAAACAGGCAGCCCCATAGAAATAACGGGTGTTACCCCAAACGATAATAACGGGCTCCTAAGAAGGCATGCCTAGATGTACCTTAATTACTACCACCAATCGATCGGCTCCCTATTCCATAAATACCCTATGCTGGTATAACGTTCCGCCATTTTGATCGCTTCAGATTGATAATTTAACCAACTTAAATCGTCCAAAACAACGAATCGTTATTTAGCTTACAGAGTCTAAAACAGAATCAACAAAGAAAACACAGAATAAATAAATAACACAATATTGAATAGCGAAATAAACTTTTATATATAGTCAAAATTTTGATATAATTTTTTTATCTATATAGCCGAATTTAAAAATATCTTGAATACAAGAAAAATCTTTACTGTTTAAATCTTCAGAGTGCACCGTCTTTAGAATCCCCGACTTCGCCAGTCTTCGAATCCTAAGCTGTAACTTTAAAATCTATAACACTCGGGTCTGACCCAAGCGCTCCATACAAAAACACAAAACACTCAAGCTAGGATTAATCATAGTTCAAGTAAATTAACTTCAACGTAAACTGAATGTAATAGTTAATCCAAACATTGAATATATCATATGCGGAATGTCACGTATACACACCCGTTTAGAATCAAGTATAATATTTGTGCTTATCGACTTTTATTTTAGGGACAGATGATCACGAAAGCCTGCATATACACATGTGTCCAGGTACACGTGTGCACTGCCCCAGCATCCCATGACCATAAATAATCAAGTATAGTGCGGTTCATAGTGCTCCATATGCAACAAAAATGGGCCGCAAACAGACAAAACAGCGTCCATAATAGGAAAACAAGGACCCATGATAAGGAAGTGCACAGTAATAGTGCAGTAGCAAAAGTGTAACCAATCTAACATGGTGATCAAGCTAAGAGTTCATAAAAATTAATCAAAAGAGTAGCAGATTGTAAAGTTGGCTCATAAAAATTATTTCTTGTTTTTCTTATTCTCTAAATACTTGATAATAGTGGTTAAGTTTCATGCATACAAACACAAGGTTTCGAACATGGGTGTGACTGCATGGATACATACGCATTCACCCAAGCTAGAACACAAGATCAAGTTAGTTGCTTAGGCCAAAACAAGACAAGCTCGAGGCACTCAAGTGTAGCTCCGTAGGAAACAGTAAGACAGCTAGCATATGACAATACAAAGTGTCTAAGATTAAGATATAATGGTGACATGCAACAAGGCTTCAAACTGCTTGAGAGTGACCAGTGGATATGCTCACATATACACTTAACATTGTAGGTTAACATAAAAACATGAGTATGGAAAACACTAAATCAATGGAGGTTAACATAACAATATGGGCATGGAAAATACTATATCAATGTAAGTTATAACAATACGAGCATGTCAAATGAATTGATATATAGGACAAGTGAGCATGGCAGTTTCAACACAATACAGACCTTTGCTACCGGCCTCTTTTTAATGGTGTAAAAATAAAACATCATTCAACTATATGCATCAACTTAATGTTCAAGAATATATATAGATATCCCCATACTTTTATATGTATATACAAATATATAAGGAGAAATGCATGAGCAAGTGATGGCATAAAGTAACCTGGGTGTCCCTTTTTCTTTATTTTATTTTCTTCAACTCCAGGAACATGTATATATGCATACCCATTTTCCATGGACAAAAGGATGAAACAGGGTGTGTGCAACAGGAAAAACCACAATATGCTAATAAGTATACTACAGATTTCATCTCAGCATAGTGTACTTGCGTAGGTGACAACATAAAGTAACCTGGGTGTTTATGTATGCATTAAAATAAAGTCCTTTATTTTTATTTTAACTTGTACCCATAGGGGATTATTTCTTAATTGTAGGCTCCTGCCGAATTATTAACTTTGATGATAGTTCTTATTCTTTTTCTAAGTAACAGTTCACGAAGTTGCCTCCTATTTTAGGCAAAAGAAATATTCTTTCCCAATCATAGCTGGATAAACATGGTTGCGTATTTCTACTTCTTCAACAAGAATTTTATTATGCTCAAGTCAGATTACCACTAAAAGAAATTTAGGGATATGTTGTGTAGTATGTACATGGTTTCTACATTCATACCAGCACATATTATAGATTTCAACCGACATGGTGTACTCTCCCATGTAGATACGGTAAATGCGAGTAGTGCGTCCCCAAATGAACAACAATGAAATATGGTCACATAGAAAAACCAATTGTATCAGTTTCATAGACTAACATAAATGTTGAGTCAAATGTGATGAACATATGTTAGCACATATATGGTTAAAATTTACCTAAGTTAAAGACCGCTAAGAGAAATTTAGTTGTTTTCACAATATACCGTCACTGTTTCATTATTAACAGAGAACTGATTTCAACCCATATGTTAATTATATAATTGACAACTTATATTATTTAATTCAAAAACAACAGTAGTCTGTTTTAGGTAAGTAAATTTTCTCATACACAATTCCAAATCTAGGTGCATGTAGAGATAAATCTGCTAAACTCATCAACATATTTGCACTTGACAGGAAGTCCCAAGGAAATCATAAATTTCAAGTGATCAAATAAGGAAGGCAATCACATATGAACAGTATGTTTTCAAAAATCATCCAAGCACCAACTGTTATACCCAACTAAAAATTAATGTTAAATTGTTTGAACATGAATTAATCGTGAGTGAATACTCAGCTATACAATAGCAAAGAGGATAAAGGAAATCAGCGAATCTCGAGGGTGCTTGCCTCCAAGGACTTGCGAAGAACAAGTATACTTGTGGTGGCAAAGAAAGACTTATATTTCTGGGTAGGAGGAAATTGACATGAACTTGGAGGCGAGCGGCTCAGTTTTGTCGATATCTGGTAAACAAATCAATAGTGGAAGTGATGAGGTTTTCGATCTCAATTGGAGGAGCGATTTAGGGCTTCGGCCATTAAAGTTTAGAAAGGGCTAAAGAAAAATGATTTTTTGGGGAAATAGGGTTTACTTTCTTCGGTCTTTAAAATGGAAAATGGAGAAACAATTATGATTTAGCGAAAAAATATTTGTTGAAAGAATGGAAGAGGGACGCTACTTTTATAGAGTGAAATGTGAAGATAATAACAACGTAACATCGCGACAGGTTTTAGGGTGGCAGCGATTATCAGACGTAGGTTGGCGAAAATTATCTGAGGAAGGTGATAATCGTTTTAAATTAATTATTATATTCTACCGCGAATACTACATAACGCCCAATTTCCTACTTCCAATATCATCTCTAAATGCGATAAAAATTATACGTACATCTTTGTTTTTGCGTTCTGAATACATAAAAATTAGTTCGACTGTAATCTGACTATGTTTTTTATACGACGTTATTTTATTTACCGGTTCACTGATTTGTATTCTGTTTGTCCACCAATAACCTCGTTTCAAACATTAAATTCAATTTCTTTATATACACAAATACACACATATCCAAGCCAATTTTCATATATTTCAACAAATAAATTTTCCAGTTTGTTTAATGTCAACAACGTTTATTTTTAAATTCAACCATTTATATTTTCAGTCGAATTTAAATATCCAATTCAAATATCTAACCAAACTCAACTCAAATATTCAACAATAAATATTTAATTCCTAACTAACCATTCTGAATTGAAATATTGAATTCAATTCATACCCAAACAAGATATCTTAAATTTTTATTCCTAGTATCAATATAATTGATCGTTAATAGCTAATTCTTTAATTAATCCCGTATTCCAGTTGTCGAAATTTCTGGAACGCTACAATCTCCCCCTTAAAAGACATTTCGTCCTCGAAAAGGAGAGACCGTTATAGTTATACTACTGTACTCCAAATTTTTACATTTATGTGAATTTTTTTCCCCAACTAATTTAAATATCGATATTTAAGCCACTGATCCTCTTAGTTTATGCATCATATTTAATCAACTTAGAAAATCAAATTTTCTTTATGGTTGGAGATCATTTTTTTTTATCAAACACGATTTTCTTTATCTTCCAATTTCTATCTCAAATTTTCTTGAGATGTCTTCCAATTTCTCATTCTGTCTAATCTTCTACGAGATTCAAACCATATAATTTCTTTTCAAAAACCAATCTCATTTAAATTTCAATTTCTGCATATATTGGATTTATGCATATTAAATTATTCCAAATTTCTATATAACCCTCATCTAACAATGTTTACTTATCCGTCGTTGCACCTTTTCCTTATAATCCCAGTTCAAATAAACCTCCTTACATTCAATTTGTTTAATTTTCCCCCACACTCATTGAAGAGTGTAAATAACATCTCTTCTTCAAGTTACAAATTGTTGACTTGAAAACTTCCAAAATCCGAAATCTTTTATAACTTTTATAGAGAAAATATTTGTATTATTACTCCAAAGTTATAGAATTGAAAATACTCCGAAATCCTTTTTCTCAATTTATTCAGTTAAGTACATTTTAGTTTCAAATTATTGATTTGAATATATTTGATAACTCGAAGTCTGACAAGTCTATTTTCGTTCTCACAGATGTCAGGCATACGCTGGCCAGGTGCAAGACTAAAATCTCTAAGTACTAAATTCCTTGCTTCAACTCCTAGTGAAAAATATTTTTAAAATTCTCTTTAAAAACAGATATGGGAAGTACCAATGTGATATCAATAATGTTGATCGTTCATGAATCGTAGATACACATTGGTTTCATCTAGATCCTCCAAAAAACATCCGTATTCATAGGAAATCGCTTCCCTACGAACTTCGTCATGGACAGATCAACGGAAAATATTTACGAGTCAAAAGAAAAAACTGAGGTCATTAAGCGATGACTGCTCTATCACAGGTCAAGAAAACAAATTATCAAATTATGAGGATAAATCAAGTCATGAGGACCAATCAAGTTACGAAGACAAATCACGTCAATGAAGACGAATCAAATCACGATGACAATCCAGTCAAGAAGACACAGTGCTGCATCAACCAGGTGGCTCCTCCACGTCACTAACATATCTCAAACCTCGCACGGCTCCATTCTACCTTTAGTAACTCTAGTGGTTACATCTCTTTCACTTGTAGATATGCCATGTGGACCGCAGATATACAATGGTTATGCCTAGTTCCCCCAGGAAACATCCGTACCCGTAAGCTTTCACAGCTCTGCGGATTATGCCATTATCACGAATGTAGATCGCAGCAGACAAAATGGTTACACTTGGTTCCCCCAAGAAATATCCGTCTGCCGTAGGCCATCCACAGCCCTACGAGTTATGTTACACGGTCATGTTCTTCCAGGAACAATGACAACTTATGAGTTTTACGTCCCGGCAACCTACTACCACGAACAACACATCTCAACTAAGATCGAAATTCAAAGGAGAAGTATGGTACTTCCCTTATTTTGCTTTGAAAACATATGTAGTATTCCACTTCATACTCCTTATAAATCATACTTCTGTTAAATTATATAAGACCCTCTTCACAAATCATATCTCCAAACATCTCATTCTTATTCTATTGTATAAAATTTCATTCCAAACCGATTATCTTCCAAATCAGGAGTCTCCGAATTTACTATATTTTTATACACTTTTCATATAAGTTTCACAACTTCTATGTCCAGTATCCAAAATCGAATATCCTTAAATTTCCATTCAAATTTCAATTTCGATCTCTTACTCAACTCAGATATCTAATAGATTCTCTAACTCATATTTTCGAATTTATTTATTACAAGCCAAATTCTCTTCCGAATTCCAATTATTAAGTTCATTACTTAATTCTAACCTTGTTGATTTAACTTTTTCTTTCAAACCTATTAATTATAAGATTTCATACATCCTTGTATTAATAAACTCGAATTCAAATTCAATTACTATCTAAATCTTTCTCTTATTTTTAGTTCTTTTATAGTTGATTAATTCATTTTAACTTAAAATCTAAATCTTTATTGACAAAGGTTTAATTATCCCATAATCAACAATTTACTTTCCAATTCAGTAATTGGGAATCACGAATTCAGTTATTCCCACCAAGCATCTCTGTAGATGTACAAATTCATTATTTTGATATATTGGATTACCATCCAATCCAACTCGATAATCAATTCCATATTTTTTTAAATATTTAATCTACATATACATATTTGTATATCAAACCATACTTCAGAAATCAATTTATTTTATCCAAAACAAATAAGTAGCAAAGCTACTAAAATGGTTTTTCGTCCACAATTTCTATTTGAAAATATTTGCATATACTACTAATATTGATTTTTAAAACAATTAAAATCAATTTCAAAATATTCCGGAATTGAATTTTCTAATTAAATCAACCGATCTCCTTAATTGCAGTTTAGAATTGACATGCAATTTATTTCACACCCTGGCTTCATTTTGAATATGCCTTTTCATCTCCTTCAATGATTTCCTATATTATATCACTAGGTTGAACCCGCGCTTCGCACACGGGTAATTACATAAAAATGTTGGTAGTTCAGTTGAAGATAGATGTGGGTAATAATCATGTGGTGGACATACGTGATCTATTTGTGTTTGTGATAGGCTGGTATGAAAACATGAAGATGCTTGGCATATTGCATGAAAAGATAGATAAATGTGAATCATAAAGATGAACTAAAGTAGTACACAGATTACACAAATATGCATGCTTAAACTCCATGGTTGGAGAAATGAGCACATGATTAATAGTTGACAATTAAAACAGCCATGTTTTTCCATATGCAGAGGATATTAAAAATAAAAAGCAGGTTCGAGGGTGTAACGACCCGCATTCTACGCATCATAGGATCGTAGAATATTTATTTCATCGTCATAAAGAGTCGTATGGTCATGTAACTTTGGGAGACGACTATTGGGGTCATTTCCCATGTTCATGATTTTTCCCGATTTTTAAATGATCGTTTTGCCCCTAGCTGATCCTGTTTTGACCATAACTTTTGACTGAAAAGGAATTTTGACCTAAAACCACTTTCATTGGATCCGGATGATGGTTTAACTTTCCGTAGAGTGGTCACAATAGCCAAATGGACTCACCGTTTGGGAGATATGGCTGAAATAAGTTTTAGATGATGAAAAACAGCTTAATTGGGCTTAACCGGGTGATTAACAGCTAGGTCCAAAGGGAAATTTCGGGATTAGGAGTTTAAAAGGGCTGTTAGGGTTTAGAGAATACCTTTTTCTCATTTTTTAGCCGTCACTATTCATTCCTCTCAACCTAGCCATGGCCTCCAACATCTAAAACACATTCTAATCACCGTTTAATCAAGTATTGGCCTAATCTACATCAAATTGAGGCGGATTAGCAAAGAGATTGAGATAGAGCTGCTGTGTTGCCTTGGAAACAGCGCCAAAACAGAGAATCATTTCAGATCTAAAGTTTATAATTTGTGACAAAGGTGAGTGATTTGCAAAGTTTCTTACTAATTACGGTTAATTAGGGGTAATTAGTGTTGATTAGCGAATCTATACATTGATAAATTCTGGAAAAATATTTATAAAATTCGAAATGATGTTTTAGACCTCTGTTAGAAGTTTGGGTTAATTTGGTTAAGTTTTGCTAATCATATCATTAGATTTGCTTAAACATGCTTAAGGGTTTTGGCTATGTTTGATCCATTTTACATGCTATGATTGTTGTTTTGCTGTTTGTGGATGATTATACATGTTGCTATGATTGTATAGTATGCTTTGTGATTGTGTAGAAGTGTTAGATTGGTCGAAAACGCCGTTGAATGGCGTAAACAGTCGCTGGAAGAAGTTGCAGGAAATATGCAGGACCCGGATCAGATCGCTCCTGCTCTCCACGACCCGACCCGATCGCCAGCCATCTCCACGAGCTGCTCCACCTTGAAGGCCACAAGCTTGAAGACCCGACCCGATCTGGATGTTCATCAGACTGAAGATCTGAAGAGGCACCCACGACCCGATCCAATGTAGCCTAAAGGAGGACCACAACCAAGAGCTGGAACCTCGACCCGATCCGATCAGGGGGGCGCGTCACGATCCATATGCAGCAACCCAATCCGAACCGAAGCAGATGCTATGAGCTGAACCAAGGAGATTGGACACAAGGCATGGGTCATGAACCAAATGAAGAATGATCCGGAGGAGGAGACCAAAACCCGAGATGCAAAGGTAGTCCAAGTGGGAAGTTTGTACTCAGGATCCAGTTGGGAACCAAAGAGTTAACTTCATGAGTTGGGCTTTGCTGCGGGACGTGTGCTAAGGGGTTGTCGATGTCTGTAACTTTGGATCACTATGTGTAGGGGGTACGTGAACGGATTCAGGGCCACAGTGGCATAGGTACGACTAGTGGGCTATAGACCAATGAAGTGGGATCATTTGAAAAGGGTTGGTCATGATTCCATGGGACAAGCTTGGTGGTAGCAGTAGTTGTACAAGTCGAACTCCGTCATTACCTCAATGGGTCTAGTGATCGAAGTGGTGGATATCGTATGCTTTACGCACTGAGTGAGAGATGTGAGGATGGTTGCTATGTTTGGTTGTTTTCCTTCATTATGACATGCACACCCCCTCCCCCGTTATCTTTACACCATCTGTTTAGTGGCACCTTAGAGTATTGTACGGTATGTAGTGCTAACTCTTTGGTTGCAGGTCCAGGTTCAGGTATGGTTTAGTATACCTGTTATTGTTCTGTTTTGCTGCTTATCGCTCATACCAGACTTTTTGTCTGACCTAGAGTTTTATGTCTCTTCTTATTACTCTGGGTGCTCTCACAAGCAGACTAGAGATAAGTTAGGTGGTATACACGAGTAGCTGTATCGGAGACGAGCAGGACGCTTCCACGTATGATATATATATTCTCCCTGTGTTGCTGCGGTCACTACTTTGGGCATTAGTGGTGTACCTTTCTTTCTTTTGTTTAGAGACAGTAATTTGGAAAGTTGTAATAAGCTGTATTTGGATTTCCGCTACTCTGATGATGATGTTGGTTTTAATTATCAGCTTATGCACTGTCTCACCTGTTTAATGTCAAGTATATTATTATTATATTTTGTTCCATGCGCTGTGAGACATTCTACAGGTTTTCGATTAGTTCATTCTCTTCTTTCCTTTTTTGGCGACTATTCCGTGCTAGTTGGGCATGTGCACAACGCACTTTCGTAGGAAATGTCGGCTGGTGCGGGGCGGGCCGTCACACTTGGCATCAGAGCTCTAGGTTGCGTAGTTAACCTAGGGAAAGATACCAGGGAGAGATAATACGTATATGAGAGCGCGTATTTGTGATTATTTTGGTTTTTTAATAGCTATATATATATATATATTATTAGTATAGCTGAGGATGAAGTCGCACTGCACTGACACCACAAAGAGGTTGATTAATCGTTTTCTCTGTGCAGATTAAACGATGAGCCGGTACGCAAGGGGTACTGGTAGAGGAGCCAATAAAGGGAATGCTGCCGAGATGAGGACGATGTTTACTGACCTCATGAGAGAGATGCTTAGAGATGTTCAGAGGGCAGCTCCCAATGCAGGTAATGGTGGTGGTCCAATAGTGCAGGCGCCTAGGGCCGATTTCGCCAAGCTGAATAAGGATTATACTAGTCTTGGTGGGAAGTCGTTCCACGAAATGGAATCGGCTACGGATGTTCAGTATTGGTTGGATAGCTGTGAGCGTATCTTTGAAGACTTGGGTATCGATAATGCGATGAAGAGAAGGCTAGCATCCCGTCAGCTGCAAGGACGGGCAATGAATTGGTGGAATGCTATAAAGGCAGCTACTCCCGAGGATCATATTACTTGGGATTAGTTTAAGGCTCGCTTTAGCGATAAGTTCATTTCGGCTGCTCAGAAGTCCGTGTTGTTTAAGAAGTTCTTGGAGCTTAAGAAAAATGGCAGAGCTGTCTCGCAGTATATTGCCGAATTTGACACTTTGTCGAAATATGGGTTATCCCTAATAGATACTACCGAGAAGAAGAATGAGAAGTTCGTAACTGGATTGGATGGATATTTAGGGGAAAGGCTTATTAACCACATCGATGAGACGTTTGAATCGATTATGGGGAAAGCTTTAAGATCGGAAAGTCTTTACCCTAAGTCGAAGATTGAGGTCGCATCTGCAGAGGAGCCAAAACCACAAGCAAGCGGTGGAGGCAAGAGTGGTTCTCAGAATAAAAGGAAGCAGAACCAGAATAAGGATGGCCAGAAGAAGAAGAAAGATGTTGAGTGCTTTAGCTGTGGCAAGAAGGGTCACTATGCTAGTAATTGTCGAGCGAAGCCGGCAGACAGGAAGTGCTTCAACTGTGGCCAAGTGGGACATCACAAGGACAAGTGTCCGCAACCCCCTAAATAAAAGCAGATGGTGAAAGCATATGCCCTTAATGCTATTCCTTCTTCGTCGAATGCCCCAACTGTGGCGGAGAAGGGAAAAAATGTCGTTATTCAAGGTATGCTTTCTGTTTATGATGTTCCTGTTCGAGTTTTGTTTGATATCGGAGCTTCCAGTTCTTTCATATCTAGTGACCTGGTAGATAGGTTGGGATTGGAGCCCGAGATTGTCGATAGACCTTTAGTAGTGACGAACGCGATTGGTGGTTCGACTAACCTTAGCATGATTTGTCGTAATGTGGTCTTATCGAGTCATGGATGCATGTTTGTTTGTGATTGCTTTGTTTTGGCTTTACTGGGTTTGGCATTATTTTGGGAGTCGATTGGCTCCAAAGATACGGGGTGGTGGTAGACTGTGAGGGCTTTTTGGTGACAATTAGAGCATATGATGGGCGGAGGGTAGTGTTTGGTGGTTTACCCAGTGAGGGGGTAATGGCTAGTTTTCTAAATTCCCTCGACATCCCGCATGATGAGTTGTCAGATGTGCCCATGGTTGGCCAGTATCCGGACGTCTTCGAAGAAGTGAACAGGCTTCCACCACACTAAGAGATTGAGCTCCATATTGATTTAGTGAAAGATGCCAGGCCTATAGTGATGACACTTCGTCGTATGGCACCAAGGGAGAAGCGAGAGCTCGGGGTGCAAGTCAGCGATCTTTTGAAGAAGGGATTTATCAGAAGGAGTGTTTCTGAATGGGGAGCACCAATTGTGTTTTCTACCAAGGCCGATGGTTCCCTTCGATTGTGTGTAGACTACCGCGAGTTGAATAAGGTGACGAGGAAGAACAAGTATCCTCTACTGCGGATAGATGATTTGTTTGATCAGTTGAGTGGCGCGAGAGTATTCTCTCAGTTGGATCTCGCGACAGGTTTTCATCAGCTTAGAGTGGAAGCTGAGAGTATAGATAAAATGACATTTCGGATGCCGTTTGGATTTTATGAGTGGTTGGTCATGCCATTCGGGTTGACCAATGCCCCAACATATTTTGTGGATCTTATGAATAGAGTATTCAGGGATCAATTGAATAAGTTTGTTCTTGTGTTCGTGAATGATATTTTGGTTTACTCGAGGATAGAGGAAGAACACAAGAACATTTAAGAATAGTGATAGAGGTATTGAGAAAACACCAATTGAAAGCAAAGTTTTCTAAGTGTCACTTCTGGAGGAGGGAAGTGAGATTCTTGGGCCATGTTATTTCATAGAATGGTATTGCCGTGGACCCTGCGAAGGTGGCTACGGTACAAGATTGGTCTACGCCTAAGAATGCAACGGACATAAGAAGTTTCTTGGGATTAGCTGGATATTATCGTAAGTTTATCCAAGACTTTTCCAAGATAGCAGCACCGTTGACTCTGTTGACCAAGAAGAATCAAGCTTTCGTCTGGGACGAAAAGTGTGAAAATGCATTCAAGAGTCTAAAGGAAAAGTTGGCATGTGCACCAGTGTTAGTCATTCATAAGGGGAATGAAGAGAAGACAGTACATACGGATGCATGTGGTACCAGACTAGGTGCTGTATTGATGCAAGGAGGTAGGGTTGTAGCTTATTCAAGTCGGCAATTGAAACCGCACGAGAGAAGATACCCTACCCATGATTTTGAATTGGCAGCGATCGTGTTCGCGTTGAAGATGTGGAGACATTATCTCTTTTTTTTTATCATAATAATATATACCAAAAAGGATAATCTAGCCATTCTCCAACGGCTCACAAAAATGGTCCTACCAAAGCAGAAACCGTGCACACACGAACAATGGGAACAACGAAACAAAACAACATAGAACAACTACGAAAAATACAAGAGAAGCCACCACGGAAGACACTAGCAGCCCCAGCAAACGATCAATACGAAATGAAGCGTCGATGGTCTTTGTCTTGTGGAAAGGGCAACCACGAAGAACTTGTAAGACACAGAGAGATCGCCCAGCTCCAAGACCCTCCATGGAAGAAATAGGAAGAGAGCAACCAACTCCTAACACATGTAGTAAGGCATCCAGAAAACCAAGCTAGCAACGAGAAGGAAGATCGACATCCAGCAACCACCGTCGATGATCAACAACCTAAAAAACTAAACCTGCACAACTAGAAACCATCGTTAGTTCCCCCGCGGGGGGGGGGGGGGGGGGGATGGGGGGAGGGAGTAGTGAAGGGAATAAAGAGGATTGAAACATGAAAAGCCTAAGCAACAGATAAGTAGAAAACCCAAAACCCAAAATTCACCCAATACCAGCTCTTAGAGTGGCGGCCTGCCTTGAAACATCGAAGGCAATCGCCAAATTCCTAGAGCGGGAGCTAATATCACCCTTGAACGGTCTACCCCGAAAAGCCATGAATACATCATTCCTTACCTTTCGGATAGTAGCTGCAGGGTTCATAGCTACTTCGTCGAATATTGCCTTGTTCCGTGAGCACTAGATGTGCCAGCATATCAGACAAGGAATCATACGACAATGGATCCCACGAAAGCTCTTGACGGAGATCCCAGACCACCAGGAGCTTAGGAGATCATCAATCGAGCTGGCATTTCGTTGGAAACTCATCAAATTCCCGAAGTAAATCCAAACAAACTTGGCACAATCCCCAGAAAATAACAAATGAAAACAGGATTCGGTGCTACCAGAACGGCAGCACCTGCACCTGGAGACAAACGGGATGCCAATTCTCTAAAGGTTCTCATCTATGGGTAGGCCATTATGAAGGGTTTTCCACATAAACAAATAAACCTCAGGGGGAATGCGCACATTCCAAATGATAGCGAACAGGGGCCTCGTAGGTGTGACAGTTCTAGCGGACATCCACGCAGCCGCTAATGAGAATGGGTTGCCGTCCCAAGAAGAACCACCCCCATGGGCATCCGATAAGGCCTTCATGGATTGCATCCGTTTCCATGTCTCATTGGCGTAAGACGGGACACCGGTGTAATTCGAACTTGCCAGTCTACGGTGCTTAGCGTGGAGGAACGTTGCCCAGAGAGAGTTGTTTGCTCCAAACCTTGCCCAAAGCTTGCAAGCAAAGGCCGTGCAGATGTCCTTAGGGTTACGGAGGCCAAGGCCACCCTCATCTTTGGGACGACAAACGGTGCTCCCAGAGATCCAGTGGTGGCGAGACGCATTATCCTTGTACCCCCAAAAAAAGGACGAGGCCAAGGATTTGTACGAACGGAAGAAAGACGCGGTCGGAGACATGGCAGCAAAGATGTGGGATCCCATGGATTCAAGAACATACCTAATAAGAACTAGCCTACCGGCCTGGGAAAGAAGAGTAGCATTCCACCTCAAAATCTTTCCCCTGACTTTATCAGTTAATGGGTCGAAAATGGCGTTGAGCTTCCTACCTCGATAAAGAACAATACCCAGGTAAGGAAGCGGAAGAATAGCCGCCTTAAAGCCTGTCGATGTTTCGATCCAAGAAGATCTAACAGCAGATAGGTCTTTACGGAAAAGAAACAGCTCTTAGCAGAGTTAACGAGTTGGCCTAAGCAACTCTCATATTGCCGAATCAGACTCAAAAGCCCACTAACAGAATGACGACTGCCATTAGTAAAAATGATAATGTCGTCCGTGAAGGATAAAGAAGAAATCAGAGGGCATCCGCTAGGGCAACCGAGCCGCTGAATCTGGCCAGCAATCATAAGAGAATGCAAGCCCCTAATAAAGACTTCCGCAGCAAGAACAAATAAGGTCGGGGAGAGAGGGTCCCCTTGACGAAGTCCTCTACCGGATTTGAAGAAACCGGTGGCTGATCCGTTGATGAGAACGGAGAACCAGCAGTTGGATATGAGTCTCCAAATAACATCAATTAGGGATTCAGGGAAACCAAAAGCCCTAAGAATCTTGATGATGAAGAACCACGACATGCGATCATAAGCTTTAGACATATCAAGCTTCACAACCACATTAGACCCACGAACTTTCCTATCGATCTGTGAGATGAGCTCCTGGGCTAAAAGGACGTTATCAGTGATTAAACGTCCTTTAACAAACCCAGCCTGAGAAGAGGAGATAAGATGCTCGAGAAACGGAGCTAACCTAGAGGTCAGAACCTTGGATATGACTTTGTTAGAGAAATTGCATAAGCTGATAGGCCTGAAATCCACACAAGCGTTAGGAATGTCACATTTGGGGATAAGGATGAGGTTGGTGGAAGTCCACCCTTAGGGAGTTCTTCCCCAGATAAGAAGGACTGAATGGCAAGACAGAAGTCTGCGTGAATAATAGGCCACACACTTCTGTAGAAAATCCCGTTGAATCCATCTGGCCCTGGCGCACTATCCTTGCTTATATCAAATACACAGTCATGTATTTCGTCCACAGAAGGCGGTGCAGCAAGGTCTAAATCATCCAACGGGAGGATCAGGCGCGGAATGAAAGCAAGAAGGGACGGGTTAGAGACTGTTACCGAAGGACCGCTAAGAAAAGACTGGAAATAGGACAGAATGGTGTCTTTGACCTCTACTGGAGTAGTAGCCAAGGACGAATCAGGGCGGAGGATTTGGCGAATGGAAAGAAGACTATTCTTCTTTCGGATAGAGGAATGAAAAAATCTGGAGTTCGTATCACCTTCAACAATCCATTTGATCCTGGCTTTCTAGCGTAAATGGTTTTGTTCAATAGGAATTTCAGAGGAGAAGGAAAGTTGGGCTATCGCCCAAGCCTCCTTGTGGGCAGTAGAGGGATCCTCGTCAAAAGCCGCTTCTGCAAGAACAAGTGTTTCCTCAGCCGCTCTAACGCGGTCGAAAATGTTCTCTATGATTTCGACATTATCACTTGGGAGAAAGATTTGAGCTGTTTACGGATCATAAATCGTTAAAGTATCTATTCTCTCAAAAAGATCTAAATCTCCGACAACAAAGATGGTTAGAATTCTTAGCTTCCTATGATTTCGAGATCGCATATACACCGGGAAAGGGCAATGCGGTGGCTGATGCATTGAGTAGAAGACATGCCAGTTTAGGGGCTATGTTTCTAGAATGGAAGCAATTGGAGTATATCGCTGGGTATGATTTCAGACCAAAGTGCGAATTGGATCCAGAAATGTTAGCAAGTTTGACGATCAGACCCACTTTGATTGAGCGGATTGGTTCCAGTCAGAGGGACGATCCTAACCTATTGGAAATCATCTCAAAGTTAGAGATGGGAATCGACGGAGAGATGAACAAGTAGGGCTTGATCGAGATGGATAGCTTAGAAAGAATGGAAGACTAGTTGTACCCAATGTCAATGGATTGAGAGATGAAGTGCTTAGGGAATGTCATCGCTCAAAACTGACTATACATCCCGGTGGTAACAAGATGTACCGAGACATGAAGCAGACCTACTATTGGGAAGGGATGAAAAGAGACGTTGGGAAGTTTATATCCAAATGAATGAATTGCCAGCTAGTTAAAGCTGAGCAAAAGAAGCCTAGTGGTTTGTTGCAACCATTAGAAATTCCAGAGTGGAAATGGGAACAAGTCTCAATGGATTTCATTGATGGGTTACCAAGAACTAGGTCGGGCCATGATAGCATTTGGGTGATTAAGGACCGATTGACTAAGAGTGCAAGGTTTATACCCGTCAAGTCAAACAGGACAGCAGCTAAGTTAGCTGAACTATATGTAAAGTGGGTAGTGAGATTTCATGGAATACCCAAAGGCATTGTAAGTGACCGAGATCCGTTGTTCACTAGTGGATTTTGGAAAAGCTTACAAGAGGCGTTAGGATCAGAATTACATCTCAGTACCGCGTATCATCCTCAAAACAACGGACAGACAGAGAGGGTGAATCGAGTATTAGAGGATCTCTTGAGAGCTTGCATATTACACTTTGGTGGATCATGGGATGACCTTTTGCATCTAGTAGAGTTTGCATATAATAATAGTTATCAATCCAGTATTGGTATGTCTCCATTTGAAGCTTTGTACGGAAGACTGTGCAACTCAACGTCCTGTTGGTTAGAGACCAGTGAGAAATATGTGCTTGGACTAGAAGTAATAAGAGAAACATCAGACAAGATTAAGGTTATCCAACAGCGAATGAAGGCTGCTAGGATAGGCAGAAGAGTTATGCCGATAAGAGGAGAAGAGATTTAAAGTTCTCCATTGGCGACTTGGTGTTTGTCAAGATATCTCCGTTGAAGAGCGTGATACAATTTGGCAGGAGAGGCAAGTTAGCACCAAGATTCGTTGGTCCATTCCCAGTTCTAGAGCAAATTGGGAATTTGGCATATAAAGTTGAATTACCAGAGAAGATGGCAAGAGTTCATAACGTGTTTCATGTTTCCCAGTTAAGGAAATTCGTGCATGACCCCGATGTGACTATTTCACCTGATCAGTTGGATGATATCGAGGTTGAACCCGAGGCGGTTGAGAACTGCAGGCCTATGCCTATTGTTGGGGACGATACGAAGCAACTTCGAAGGAAAGCGGTGAAATTAGTCAAAGTTCAGTGGGGCGAGAATGAAAATGATTGTACTTGGGAGACAGAGGAGAGCATTAGGAAGACGTATCCAGAACTCTTCGCCTAGTAAGATTACAGTATCAATTTAGTCTTTCTGCATGCTAGGATAGGTTTGTTTTGTTTGTTTTGCATGATTGATTATTGTATATGGCTGGTAGGCATGCGGGATCCTTTGTATGTTTTGGGTTAAGGAATTTCGGGCACGAAATTTCTTAAGGGGGTAGAGTGTAACGACCCGCATTCTACGCATCATAGGATCGTAGGATATTTATTTCATCGTCATAGAGAGTCGTATGGTCTTGTAAATTTGGGAGACGACTATTGGGGTCATTTCCCATGTTCATGATTTTTCCCGATTTTTAAATGACCGTTTTGCCCCTAGATGATCTTGTTTTGACCATAACTTTTGACTGAAAAGGAATTTTGACCTAAAACCACTTCCATTGGATTCGGATGATGGTTTACCTTTCCGTAGAGTGGTCACATTACCCAAATGGACTCAGCGTTTAGGAGGTATGGCTGAAACAAGTTTCAGATGATGAAAAACAGCTTAATTGGGCTTAACCGGGTGATTAACAGCTAGGCCCAAAGGGGAATTTCGGGATTAGGAGTTTAAAAGGGCTGTTAGGGTTTAGAGAATATCTTTTTCTCATTTTTCAGCCGTCACTATTCATTTCTCTCAACCTAGCCATGGCCTCCAACATCGAAAACACCTTCTAATCACCGTTTAATCAAGTGTTGGCTTAATCTACATCAAATTGAGGCGGATTAGCAAAGAGATTGAGATAGAGCTGCTGTGTTGCCTTGGGAACAACGCCAAAACATAGAATCATTTTAGATCTAAAGTTTATTTGTGACAAAGGTGAGTGATTTGCAAAGTTTCTCACTAATTATGGTTAATTAGTGTTGATTAGCGAATCTATACATTAATAAATTCTGGAAAAATATTTATAAAATTCGAAATGATTTTTTAGACTTCTGTTAGAAGTTTGGGTTAATTTGGTTAAGTTTTTCTAATCATATCATTAGGTTTTCTTAAACATGCTTAATGGTTTTGGCTATGTTTGATCCATTTTACATGCTATGATTGTTGTTTTGCTGTTTGTGGATGATTATACATGTTGTCATGACTATATAGTATGCTTTGTGGTTGTTTAGAAGTGTTAGATTGGTCGAAAACGCCGTCGAATGGCGTAAACAGTCGTTGGAAGAAGTTGCAGGAAATATGCAGGACCCGGATCGGATCGCTCCTGCTCTCCATGACCCGACCCGATCGCAAGCCATCTCCACGAGCCGCTCCACCTTGAAGGCCACGAGCTTGAAGACCCGACCCGATCCGGATGTTCATCAGACTGAAGATCTGAAAAGGCACCCACGACACGATCCGATGAGTGAGCACGATCCTATGTAGCCTGAAGGAGGACCACGACCAGCAGCTGGAACCTCGACCCGATCCGATCAGGGGGGCACGCCACAATCCATATGCAGCAACCTGATCCGAACCAGAGGAGATGCTACGAGCTGAACCAAGGAGATTGGACACGAGGCACAGGTCACGAACCAAATGAAGACTGATCCGGAGGAGGAGACCAAAACCCGAGATGCAAAGGTAGTCCAAGTGGGAAGTTTGTACTCAGGATTTAGTTGGGAACCAAAGAGTTAACTTCATGAGTTGGGCTTTGCTACGGGACGTGTGCTAAGGGGTTGTCGATGTCTGTAACTTTGGATCACTATGTGTAGGGGGTACGTGAACGGATTCAGGGCCACAGTGGACTAGGTACGACTAGTGGGCTATAAACCAATGAAGTGGGATCATTTGAAAAGGGTTGGTCATGATTCCATGGGATAAGCTTGGTGGTAGCAGTAGTTGTACAAGTCGAACTCCGTCATTACCTCAATGGGTCTAGTGATCGAAGTGGTGGACATCGTATGCTTTACGCAATGAGTGAGAGATGTGAGGATGGTTGCTATGTTTGGTTGTTTGCCTTCATTATGACATGCACACCCCCTCCCCCGTTATCTTTACACCATCTGTTTAGTAGCACCTTAGAGTATTGTACGTTATGTAGTGCTAACTCTTTGGTTGCAGGTCTAGGTTCAGGTATGGTTTAGTATACCTGTTATTGTTCTGTTTTACTGCTTATCGCTCATACCAGACTTTTTGTCTGACCCAGGGTTTTATGTCTCTTCTTATTACTTTGGGTGCTCTCACGAGCAGACAAGAGACAGGTTAGGTGGTATGCACGAGTAGCTGTACCGGAGATGAGCAGGAGGCTTCCACGTATGATATATATATATATATATATATATATATATATATATATATATTCTCCCTGTGTTGCTGCAGTCACTACTTTGGGCATTAGTGGTGTACCTTTCTTTCTTTTGTTTAGAGACAGTAATTTAGAAAGTTGTAATAAGCTGTATTTGGATTTCCGCTACTCTGATGATGATGTTGATGTTGGTTTTTATTATCAGCTTATGCACTGTCTCGCCTGTTTTATGTCAAGTATATTATTATATTTTGTTCCATGCGCTGTGAGATATTCTACAGGTTTTCGATTAGTTCATTCTCTTCTTTCCTTTCTTTGGCGACCGTTCCGTGCTAGTTGGGCATGTGTACAACGCACTTTCGGAGGAAATGTCGGCTGGTGCGGGGCGGGCTGTCACAGAGTGCAAACAGTAAAAATGTACAGTACGGTTGCAGAAAAAAGAGGTTTGAACACTTGAGAAAAAAATACAATGCATACTTAAAATTAAGAACAAAAACTACATGCAAGAAAGGAAATATTTATTAAACTGAAAGGGAGGATGGTGAGCTGAGAAGGCCATCAAGTTTTCTTCTTATCTTTCTTCTGTTTCTTTGCTTGGTTTGTACCATTACAATCCACTTGTTCAACTTCATCTTGATATTCCTGAGATAGTTTAAACAGACTGGAAGGTTAATTTATGTTTTGTGTACAATCACAAATGCATATGGGTAGAAGCAATACGACAAGTTACAAATGTGTGTTTATGTGTACACTTACGGTGATTGTTATTCCATGCCGCGAACTCCTACTTGCATTCCGCATCAGTGTTGAAGTCGATGGGCTTTCATTTTCGTACTTTGTAACTTCGTTCTGCGTTAGCAAACATAAATAGTAATTAGATAGGCACAATTTAGTCATAATAACACATGTCATCATTTTAAGCCAAAACTTGTCTATGCTCGTGCAATCCAAACAACAATTTGTTTGAGTAGCAGGCTGAAATATTAATAACCCAAATATTTGCTAACTTAATTTCACTGAACAACTTTTCGTTCACTTATCAATTCAAACAGCAATGCTACAAACAAAAGTCAACAACAATATATTAAATTTTGTACATTATAGTTAAAATCGTATTTCAATCGAGCTACAAATGTGAACCTAAATAAATAGTGCGGTGCTAAGGGCACCGCACTTTGTGCTATGGGCTCCCATGGAACCACAGACCGAACAACGTTCAGTCGGTGGTTGTATGCCGAATGTGGCAAAAATTTTGAAAAAAAGGCATTCGGCGGTTGCTGTGGGAGCCCCTAGCACAAATCAGGGCGCCCTTAGAATCACACAATAAATATACATTAATAAAGTTCAAATTAAATCAGACCACGGTGCATTACTTGCTCCGAATAAAATATTATTTGCTCTGAATAAAAGCACAATATAAATAGTCAAGTTGGTGCAGTTGAATGAAGATGATGGAAGTTTATTTTGATTCGAAGAAGGAAAATTTGTGCATATCTTCAAGTTGCATGGAATGGACGAAGAAAAAAGATAAATAGTATCATAATACAATAGTTGCAACTGTAGCAATCCTCATGTGCTTTAATTTGTTTTATTATCAACTCTCCGTGCTTTAATTTCTTCTATTATCAACTTTCCATACTGAAAATACACTGGAATTTGACAAATTTCATATAAAACTACACAGTGTTGTTTCTACAATTCAGATTAAAAACAGACTACGCCCAAATTTGACAGTTCTCGAACACAACATTCTGTGGAAAAACATATTCAATAAAGTGATAACACTTCAAATGAATTTAAAAATATACCCTATTAAGTTTTAAAAAAATCAAATCATGTTAACTTACATACTGTTTTTGAGTTGATGAGCATTACCAGGTAGTAATGCAAACATCAACAGAGATATATGCATCTGTCATGTGAAAGAACAACCATTCGAATCTGAACAGATTATCCGGCATCGCCAATGGAGAAGGCATGCTTTCATGTTTATTATGATGAAAAACAAACGCATAAAATTTAGGCTAAAATAGATTTATTCTTTTTGAAACACTGGATCTTGTTATTTAACCTTTTAACACTGCAAGTTGGATTGAATAAGGAAATATTAAACGATCTACATAGATTTTGATATTAACCCACCTCAAAATTTTGGTTTTCGTTTTCTAGAAATGCGGAGAAGCATGTCTCAAGGAATTTTTATATTGTTGTCTACGTTCTCTTTTTATTAACTGCGTATAGTCTTAAAGTACGAAATCAAAAAATTACAATTTCAAAATATGTGTACTTGTCATGGTACATTAATGTGAAAGGTAAGATCCATGAATCATCGCAAAAAGAGTAACGCATGAATTTCTTAACTACATTGAACATCCATAATCCGAGTAATCCACCTTTTATAAAATCAAGTAGAAGGATTTTATATGATTTCTTTTGAAATAAACCAATAAACATAAAAACTTCCCAAAAAAAATAGAACGTAAATTAATAAGAAAATAAGTTTGAGTTGCAAACAAACACATATTTAAAAATGCAATTCCATACATAGAACCAACATAATTTTATACATGGTATCACAACAAACTTATAATATCAAATTACAAAAATAGAAATAAAAACATGTAAATAAATTGAAAATATGAAAAATCATAAGATATGCCCAATTCACTTTCTGTGAAACAAATAAAATTAATGAGAAAGGATAATTATAAGGTAACTTTAGTACTGTGTTGATTTGTTTATGAAATAAATACAATCATTTTGCATGTATAAAAATAACCATAAAGGTCTAATAGTGCCAAAGAAAAATTAAAGAATAAAACTTCTACCATATTGTATCACATAAGTCAAATTTATACAATCAAACCAGGGATAGAAACCATAATATCAAGTAAACAACGGTAATAAGATATAATGAAACATATCAAGAATATAATAAACAAAAATATATTAGGAATAAGATAGTCCGTATGTAGGTTTGAATGTAGCTCTCAAATATTTAAAACTGGAAATATTAAATTTGTTGTAGTAAAAGTATCCACAAGTTTATCTTGATGTTGAATAACTGAGAATCATCTTTTGCTTCATGTGTATCAAATCAGATCATGAAGAAAGAAGTGAAAATAGCAAGCAATTATGTAAAAATGGAATTCAAATACAATAAATGTGATCTTATTTATATTATGAAGCAAATCTGACATTCGTTATGGAGAATGTTAATTGTATGGTAACCCAAATTCAATTAATTAATTTTCTTGTGAAACACCAATATATTGGGTATATAAATTTGTTTATGAAATTCCAGCACTTACATTTATTGTATGATCAAAATTTAAAACGATAAGCCACACAAGCTTAAATTAAGACAACATGTAAATATCATAAGATACAATAAACCACCGGAAGTGATACAAATACAATATACCAGGAATAAGACATTCGCATATAGGCTCTGATATAATTATTGTTTGCTCAAAATTTGATACTGTTCAAATGCGCTAGTATAATCCAATATATTATTAGAACTCAACCATGTGTTATATATAAATGTATTCTTCATTAATTTTTTGTTGGGAATAAAAATCTAATTATTTATCCGGTACATAAAAGAACTAAATAAAATCATTTGTCATACTACTGGAAATTTGTAGTATCAAAGCCCAAAAAAAGAAACAAAACAACATCTAAATATGTTGAGCATAAGGTAAAACAGCAAGCAATATCATTTCAGTATTAGTAGGTTCTACGATTTCATTTATTAATGAAAAAGAGAAGATAAATATCAATCTTCCTTGAATCAGTATATTAATCAATAAAACGCTGATTCAAAACGACTGAGCATAGCATTTCCATTCACATCACATATAATGAATTTAGTTAAAATCAAAGGTTTCTTACCGAATAATCGTTGAAATAGCTAAACATACCTTGTCTAATAATTCTTTTCCCCCAAATTTTTGTTAATGAAAGGAAACATAAATGGAAACCGTTAGAGGTATAGCACCATAGAAGATTTTCTCTGTAGAACATCCTCAAGAGTTGCACGTTGGCATAGATCTGAGAGTGTGCACATAACGCAACGTTTGGGTTAGAAGAAAATGCGGAAGGGGTTGAAAGCAGCAAAATGATTGACAGATGGAGGTAGGCATGGCCTGCTAATAATAAAAGGGCGTTTTCTGACTGAGTCAGTGGGTTTTAAGATTTGGGTCTCCTCAAGTAGGAATTGATTTGGGAGTGGTAGAGTTTGAAAGAAAAACTAATTGTGTTCATTTTGCAGTTGTCCTTTTAGCCTTTTTTTCTTTAGGCCTATGATATGTATTAAAGTTTGATATTTTTCTTTAACATATAATTAAAACCATGTCAAGTATATCTTATGAAACCCAAGCATCTAGACCCCTTTTTGTAGCAGTGATTGTCATCTTCTATATGTATATTTATAACAACCTTACAGTTTTTTAAATTGAACATATAACATCCCAGGTAAACTCAAAGTAAATCAAGATAATTTCAAAAATTGAGCAGTCAGAATAATTTCAAACCTAAATGAAAAGAGTAAAGTCAGCATTTTAACTAAGCTCAAGTTGAAAGGGTAGTTTTTCCCACCATTGTTTGAATCATTCTTTATTTCAGCCTTGTACATGTTTTTGCCGATCTATGAAGCATTGCCATTGCTCTTCTCAAAATGACCCATTGTAGCTATAGCTCCCTACACATGTAGGTAATAAAATGGAAATATAGTTATAAAGAGCAAATGAAACTGAAAGCCCTCAAAATGAGGAGTAACGATGATGAGGGTTTAGCTTATGTTAAACTTGACATTTAGAGTGAACCAAGAGAGCCTGAGGGAGGGGCGACAATTGACAAACATGACCTTGACATTTATCAAATGTCATGGGGACATTCTTGTAACTTAAAAAGCTTTATTCGAAGGTATTATATATATACATATATATATAGGGTTCCGCTACACCTCTTACATGAACTCTCCCCCTTAATCTCCACCACTCATTCTCTCTCTTCCCATTTCAATATTATTTCTTAGTGGGAAGAGAGAGAATGAGTGAGGAAATGGGTGATGGAGATTAAGGAGGAGAGTTCATGTGCAATATAAGAGGTGTAGCGTAACCCTCCTCACACACACACACACACACACACACACACACACATATATATATATATATATGTTCTTCGAAACTAAAATGATCCAATGTTTACTATACCTTTTTTTTATAAGCAACATAAAATTGGTTTGATATATAACATCGTTTATGACACCAATTAAATAGGGAATATTGGATAGTTGTAATTAATTCATATTAACTTTGTGTGTTTCCAGTTATTTACCACAGACAACTCACTGAAACTCTAGGTTCAACGTCAAAGGAAACCCATACTAATTCTAAATCCTAACCTTTAAATCATCGTCGGTATTCTTTTGTTCAGCATGGTGAATTCGATGATGACGATGAGCTCTCCTATGTGCACACAGTTGCTTTTTGTTTGCATTCTATTTTCAAATTGTGAGGCTTCTTTGGCATCTCCTTGACCAAATATGCAATCTAAAAAATCTGCCAGCATCTCTCCTACAACCATGTGGCGAGTGGACTCTCATTTGAGGTGTGGCTTGAGGTGAGTTAGGCTTCTCAGATACAGTGTCATTTTTGATGCCTTTGTTATCATGAATACTTGCACCATGGAGGTACATATTCTGAGACCTCCATTTATTAAAGGTCTTGTCAGGATTTGAATCATTGTGTACCTCCTCAGGGAAGAAATATTTCTTGACAGTATTCTTCGATGATTCACTGAGAGGGTACAGCTCCAATAAATCATACTCGAGTCATTTTCGTAAGAGATCGCATTTCTGACCCAAAACATTTTCTAGAGATGAATCAATTGATCGTAAAAAGACCCAAATTCCAGAAACATTAGCAGAACCAAATGATAGTTTAAACCTATAGCCAGGTAACATTCCCTTAGTTGCTAACCAAACAGTAGAAGACATCGAGTTGGCGCATATGAAAGAGTCCAATACCCTACACTTGAATGATTGAATAAACAGGAATTCACTGTCAATCATCTCCATATTATCTAATGTTTATTATATCCTGTTATACACTGATTATGAATGAAAACAAGTTAACCAAAATAAATGAAATAATATAGGACTTCCCAAATTCAGTCGTAGATAATAATGATTATAATACTGGTTATCGGTAATAAAATTAAGAACTTCCTAAGAAGTGTTGTCTAATTTATGTTTTGGACAAAAGATTAAGCAATCAACCTTAAATGGAGTTTAGCATGTATTTATTAAGCATTCAACCAACGACTGGTATTGTTATATAATCAATAATAGAAATAAAACATGGTATATAACGACAATCGACCAAAAAAATACGACACGATGTTGATAATAAAATATATTTGGATTGGTCATCATTGAATCTTAAATCTAGCATGTTTATCCAAGTATGAGTATAGGCTAGAGTTTGAAGTGACAAAAGCATATATACTTTATAAGCTAAAGTGGAGCTCATGGCCTGCCTTAAATAATTTTTTTTTTAAATCAATAAAAATGTTTTTAAGAAGTTAAATTAGACGTGTGTAGAAGAAGCATTAAACCAAGAGCAAAAACTTGGAAACAAAATATGAGAATCTAACAAATGGAGCTTTTGTCCTTGGAATATAAAAGTGCAGCCCATACTATGAATATGTATGAGGAGAAAGAAAAGAAAGCAATAATATCAATTTGAATGTATAGTCAGAAAAACTTGCACATAACATATAAGGTTGTAAAATCAAACAAAAATATATAGCAAAGTTTTCAACAAATATCATATCAACAGACTACTTATGATTCCCACGATCGATCATTATGGTTTATTATACATAGCAGTACATGATAGTCCTACGCAATGAGGGACATAATGTAATTACTCGGGTGTATTAGAAAAAATAATGATACGGAGCTCTTAATTATTAATCATAAAGAAAAAGTCACATACAACAATAGAAGAAGCAAAAGCCAAGCACTTGTCTCCCCTATTGATTTAAAATCCTTAGAAAGCCATCATCATCATTGCATCCCAAACAGAAACTCCAGGCAAGTCAAAATGAATAAAGTCAAAGAACTGTTATAGAAAAAGCTATTTTATCTTATTGTATAGTTTTTGAATTCTTGTGATGTAATATTTGAACTTATGGTATCTCATAAGATGTACATTTTGGAAATATATATGAAGTCATCAAACTGAACAATGAAAAATATATTGGCAAATAAGTATAATTGATCATCCCAAAATGACATGAAAAATGTCATCATTTTTAGTCTGTAGGATTCATGCATAGAATGGCGCAATCTCTTTCCTAATCTACTTGTTTGCCTATTTTATCCTAAGAATTTACGGAATTGCAATTGTTCACAGTACATTGAACCCTTTAAACATTTCCGATTAAACATTTGTCGCAATAGGGTTCCACAGTAACATGATCATAAAATTCAAGGCATGTTGACATAATTAGTACGCATATTCTTAACAAGTACCCATTGTAAAATTGTTCTATATAATTTCCTTTACTGGTAGATAAATCATACAATTAGTTTAATCTTACAAAACATCACAGTAACTTACAGTAGCAGAGTAGAAAAAATGCATCTAAAACCAAGAAAATATCTTAAATGAATATGGAAAATAGCATAAATAAATGAAATCAGAACCAAATACCTGTAATAGGTAGCGGCTTCTTTAATGCATTCCCATGCCTTTTCTTTTCAACTCACCTAAATTAGAGAAGGGAGAATAAATAATAGATCAGCGTTATGGAGTATCAGCCAAAATCGGATTGTAGAGAATGAAATCATGAATTTCTCCAATTCAACAAATATTATATCAGCCAAAAACAGATAAATCTCAACAGCCAAAATCCGATTGTCGAGAATGAAATCATGAATTTCTCCAATTCAACAAATATTATATCAACCAAAAATAGATAAATCTCAACGCCAAAATCCGATTGTAGAGAATGAAATCATGAATTTCTCCAATTCAACAAATATTATATCATCCAAAAACAGATAAATCTCAATAGCCAAAATTCGATTTAAGAGAATGAAATCATGAATTTCTCCAATTCAACAAATATTATATCAGCCAAAAATAGATAAATCTCAATAGTCAAATTCTGATTGTAGAGAATGAAATCATGAATTTCTCCAATTCAACAAATATTATATCAGCCAAAAACAGATAAATCTCAAAAGAGTGAAAAAAAGCCTATTGAATGGGCGATATTAGCTATCCCTTCAAGGGCAAGTTGTAACTGTGTTGTCGGTCATCAGAATGGCGACAGAAGACGATGGCGGTTACGTTGTAGATCTCAATAGAAATAGTCAGTGGATTGTTGGTACTCCGGTAGAATTTTGTGTCGATTTAAAGATTTGAAGGGAATCGCAAAAATGGAGCAGGGCTAGGAGAAAGATTTGTTTTAGTTGCTGGAATGGGGAAAGTTGGAATGGGTAAAGTAGATCCGGACTACATGGGAATGTGGGCTGTGTTTTAAATTTATTGTATTCGATTTTTTTTTTATTTTTTTAGTAAATGCGGATTTTAGTGTTAAGCAAGAGTGAGAATTTATAAATCGCAGCTTTATGTAAGGCCACGTAAGCGAATTTGGAATTGTGCTTTTATGTTTAAGTAATAGATTTCTTGAAAATATAACTATAGATACTTAAGCAAATGGTTATACGTATTATCACACATTTCTATCCCCCATATTCATTAATTCCTGACCGTAAATTAGTGAGTGAACAACTCTCTAAGTATCAACCTCGAAGGCCGAAACCAACATCAGATCAACGCTCAGAAAGTCATTCAACTTGACCGATCTTCAGTCAGTTTTCAATTTCCTTAACTCCATTTCTTAATTTCTTACACAACTCTCGGATTCATTTTACAAATCCACTTCCCTTACGTTTTGTCGACCTTCGTTCTCAACTTGCGTCTCTTTGTTCTTCAGTTCTTGCCATTCAGATTTATCAAAACTCGTTAGCCTCTCACGATATTTGGAAAACATTTTCATATATTCACAATCTTTAATTTCTATAGAAAATAACCTTTATTCTTAGGGGAAACATTTCTAAATTCGTAATTTAGATTAAAACAGACATTAAACATAACACCCTTATTTTCACTTAATTGCTGACACTCCTTTACTTACTTCACTTAACCACTCTTGCTATCGAACCTTAACCATTTCTTAGTCAACAATGAAGTCAATCAAGTTGGGGGTATATTAACCTCTCAGGCCTTAACTGAATAGCATTATTAACGTCAAAATAGATAAAGTTCACCACATCGAATACCAGCAAAACATTCATTTTCGTAATTTTCGAATTTAAGAATTCACTTCTTTTACTTTATTTGTAACTTTAAAATATACTTTATTTGTTAGTCTGAATTAAGTATTAATTTTTTTTAATTAAAACGGAAAGTAAACAGTATTTTCTTGAAACTCAACATAATCGATTCCCATGAGTAATCCCCTTCCGAATAATCTCTTATTCGATAATATATTCCGAACTTCGGAATAACTGCACCATACTGGTCAACTCCATTTCCATTGTCTTCAATACCATTTGCAACATTTTTGCTTCCATATGTTATTTACTTCTAAAAAGTAAATATTATTCCTTTTATCACAATCTGAACTCGTCACGGCAAACTAATTTTGATTTCATTCAAATATAGGTTCTAATTCCTTTAAATTCTCCATCCATATCTCACTTCATTTGTAATTCATGTTCATAATTCACTTCTTATTAACTAACAAGATTATATTTAGTATCAAATTCATGTATTCGATCATAGATCATTGGTTTGAAACCAAATATAATTTATCTTGCCAAGTTCTGAATAAATTAATCAAATTTAACACAATCGTATTCCAATTATATCTCCTTTCCTATTTTATTTTCATCTATTTCTATCCTGAATATCAAAACAAAATTCATCGTTTCGTTTTTGAAATGATTCCAAATTTCCCCTTTTTATTTAAGTTTTCATCGGAATTCTTATTGCCAATCAATTCTAGTTATCTCGCTTTATTGATTCTCTTATACTTATCTTCTTTAGATACCATTCGATGATGGGTCTGCCATTCAATCCCAAGAGAACTTATCGAAGAATAGCTCTGACAAATCCGGATTCGAAGACTGGGGATTCCGAAAAAAATTAAATCTCAAAACAATTTTTTATTTCCACTGTATCATTTCCAAAATACTAATTTCCAAAATATATAATATTTCCAAAATAATTTCCTTATCAAAATTTTCTTAAAATGTTTTCATTTTCAAAATCTATATTTCGAAACTTTTTTCTTCCAAAATTCTCTTTCCTAGTGTCGATCCCATTCATTTCAAACTTAATAAGCTACACTTTGAATAAACCAAAGCTAAGATACCACTTGTAACGTCCCGCCATTTTGACCGCTTCAAATTGATAATTTAACCAACTTAAATCATCCAAAACGACGGATCATTGTTTAGCCTAAAGAGTCTAAAACAGAATCAACAAAGAAAACACAGAATAAATAAATAACATGGTATTGAACAACGAAATAAATTTTTATATATAGTTAGAATTTTTGGTACAAGATTTTTATCTATATTTAAAAATATCTTGAATACAAGAAAAATCTTGACTGTTTAAATCTTTAGAGCGTGCTGTCTTTGGAATCCCCGGCTTCGCCAGTCTTCGAATCCAAAGCTATAACCTTCAAATCTGTAACACTCGGGTCTGACCCGAGCGTTCCATGCAAAAACACAAAACAATCAAGTCTGAATTATCATAGTTCAAGTAAATTAACTTCAACGTAAACTGGATATAATAGTTAATTCAAACATTAAATATATCATATGCAGAATGTCAGGTATACACATCCGTTCAAAATCAATTATAATATTTTCGCTTATCGACTTTTATTTTAGGGACAAATGATCACGGAAGTTTGCATATACACACGTGTCCAGGTACACGTGTGCACTGCCCCCAACACCCCATGACCATAAATAATCAAGTATAGTGTGGTTCATAGCGCTCCATATGCAGCAAAACCGGGCCGCAAACAGACAAAACATCGTCCATAATAGTAAAACAATGACCCATGATAAGGAAGTGCACAATAATAGTGTAGTAGCAAAAGGGTAACCAGTCTAACATGGTGATCAAGCTAAAAGTTCATAAAAATTAATCAAAAGAGTAGAAGATTGTAAAGTTGGCTCACAAAAATTATTTCCAGTTTTTCTTATTCTCTAAATACTTGACAACAATGGACAAGTTTCATGCATACAAACACAAGGTTTCGAACATGGTTGTGACTGCATGGCTACATATGCATTCAGCCAAGCTAGAACACAGGATCAAGTTAGTTGCTCAGGCCAAAACAAGACTAGCTCGAGGCACTCAAGTGTAGCTCCGTAGGAAACAGTAAGACATCTAGCATATGACAAGACAAAGTGTCTAAGATTAAGATATAATGGTGACATGCAACAAGGCTTCAAACTGCATGGGAGTAACCAGTGGATATGCTCACATATACACTTAACAATGTAGGTTAAAATAACAACATGAGTATGGCACACACTATATCAATGGAGGTTAGCATAACAATATGGGCATGTAAAATACTATATCAATGTAGGTTATAACAATATGAGCATGGCAAATGAATTGATATATAGGACAAGTGAGTATGGCAGTTTCAACATAATACAGACCTTTGCTACAGGCCTCTTTTTAATGGTATAAAAGTAAAACATCATTCAACTATATGCATCAACATAATGTTCAAGAATATATATAGATATCTCTATACTTTTATATGTATATACAAATATATAAGGAGAAATGCATAAGCAGGTGACGGCATAAAGTAACCTGGGTGTCCCTTTTTCTTTATTTTATTTTCTTCAACTCCAAGAACATGTATATATGCATACCCATTTTCCGTGGACAAAAGGATGAAACAGGGTATGTGTAATAGGAAGAACCACAATGTGCTAATAAGTATACTACAGATTTCAACTTAGCATAGTGTACTTGCGCACGTGACAACATAAAGTAACCTATGCATTCAAATAACGTCCTTTATTTTTATTTTTATTTTACCTTGTACCTAAAGGACTTTATTTCTTAATTATAGGCTCCTGCTGAACTATTAACTTTGATGACAGTTCTTATTCTTTTTCTAAGTAACAGTTCACGAAGTCACCTCCTATTTTAGGCAAAAGAAATATTATTTCCCCATCATTGTTGGATAAACATGGTTGTATATTTCTACTTCTTCAACAAGAATTTCCTTATGCTCAAGTAAGATTACCACTAAAAGAAATTTAAGGAAATATTGTGTAGTATGTACATGGTTTCTACATTCATACCAACATATATTATAGATTTCAACCGACATGGTGTACTCGCCCATATAGATGCGGTAAATGTGGGTAGTGCCCACCCAAATGAACAATAATGAAATATGGTCATAGAGCAAAACCAATTGTATCAGCTTCGTAGATTAACATAAATGTTGAGTCAAATGTGATGATCATATGTTAGCACATATATGGTTTAAATATACCTAAGTTAAATATAAGACCGCTAAGAGAAATTTAGTTGTTTTCACAATATACTATCACTGTTTCATTATTAATAGAGAACTGATTTCAACCCATATGTTAATTATATAATTGACAACTTATATTGAGACGACCTGAACTTCTTCGTAAAGGAAAGAACGGATTGAATTGAGAACACGACAAATCAGAACACAAACAGAAGAACATTTCATTGCTTATTACAACAATTTACATCAGGGTACAAGAATATACAGAGTATGAACAAATAATATACATTTGATAAATATCAGAGAATACAAGTTATAATGCAGCGGAAAATAATACAAAACACAGTTGAAAAGAATATATGGATACAAAGCTTTTCGAATATCATTCCTAATGTACCAGGATCCTGTGAATGTAAATCTGCAAAACCAAAACTACTAGCTGTCCGTGTGGAAAATAGGGGCACCTAGAGTTTAGGTTAAAACAATAAACTCCAGGTCAGTCATGTGACTGGTGTGAGAACTAAAACAGTCATTAATTCGATTTTTTAATTAGGTAAATCAAGGGACCACACCGTATAACACAGATTGGTTTTACCCCCAAGAATACCAGTGCATAAAACAAACAGCGCAATGCTAAATAAAGAAAAATGAAGCTATTATAAGACTCAGGTCCCATCACACAATGCAACAAAAGCCGAAGGATAGAGTCTTTACCTTATAATAGCCAAAATTGCTTGGTACGTGAAATTTCATATTTTACTATTACTATAAGTGTATAGTGTCAAAACAATTTCAAATATAAATGTATCAATCATAGACGACATGAGTCCCCCATCCCACTATGTCGCCATACTTGGCTCTATAATCAAAACCGCAAAATGTCGTATTGGAAGTTGGATTTCCATCTGCGAACCAAGGCAAGGGATCATCCTTCCCGCTTCGAGAATCTCTAGCCCGAGCCTCAGACAAGCGCGCAAACAATTCTTGGATCGTCAGGACCGGTCCACTAGATGTGGATTAAAATGCCTGAACACTACGTTTTCCCCCCTATGGGGCGTGAATCTGGTCTGAATAAAGACCATAACATCCATCGGCCCAGCAGTGCCGATATATCTGAGGCGCCTTGCTATCCATCATCCACATAAGTAAAACATCTGGGCATGCAAAACCCAGACACCACTGCTAGCTAGAAGGAAACACATGCCCTCCCTGAGGTCCTCTCCCGTTCTTGGTTCACACCGAGGTGCGAGGCTCGCGAATTAACGCTACACAAAGCTATGCTATATTAAAGCTGTGCTTTGATCATCAACCACAAGACTCTTCTTTTCAATAGAAGCCTTGATCTTTTGCATCTCAGCATGCCACACAGGCAATTCACGCTATGCAACTGATGTCTATCAATCACACAGAATGAAATCCAATGTCAAACACACTGTCCATTTACAAGTTCGTTCTGGGTCTGAACAAAACCGGAGGCACCTTATTCCTCGTCCCATATGTCCAATATAGGAGAGAGGCCCTCGCATATCCGTTGATCTCCAAGTACGTCTGGACGATCACCACTTATTACCATGTCTTGGTTGTACAGCCCAATCAAGACATCAGTAGTCATCCAAACGATGTGAAGAGCTCCGGTCTTTAACCACCGTCTTCATCGTTGACATACCATCGAATCAGTTATTCAAAATGGGTATAAACCCGGCCTTTCCGAATAACTCGCGTATATTATAAACAAGTGCTACACAAACACAACATACGCCTCATTCCAATCCATAATATTCTTTTATTCAAATATTCACATTTTTAGGGAAAGGTTCCAATTAATTTTATCAAAGATATAAATTTATTCTTTAATCTTCCTTTGGATATCAAACCAAATTAAGGTTTATCCAAACTAGTCGGGATTAGCGAACCATATCTAAGTAATCATTGGTTTTATTTCCCAATCCCAACCTATTCATCCCATGGAGCAAAACTGGTAGTACTCCATATCTGACACCACGATGTTATCGGTAAATATTAATTACCATTTCACGTTCCAATCTAATTAAAGATTGAACTATCGCTTGGAGAAAAACTGGTGGTACTCCATTCTCGATCATTTCATGAATTCGATAATTTCCATTATCCAATTCACATTCCAATCTAATTAAAGATTCATTAAAACTCTAATTTAGTTTTAATCTCTAAAAATCATTTCTTAATGGTTTTTCAAAGTTAAGAAATTAATCTTATCTTTAACTGGGTTAAAGAACTAATGTCATTTAAAACACAGCTCATGATAAACCCAAAATCACATTCCATTAATTATGGAATCTTCACGGAAAAACAAATCAATACATAATCGATGTCAATTTCCGTTTCTGACTAATAATATAAATGGAATCACGACAAAGCCTTTTAAATTCCATATATATTAATAGTCTTCCTCCACAAAAACTCACTTCTATTATTATCAAATCGAATTCCATTACATTCCAATGTATTAAATTGGAAAACTTTACTTTGGAAAATCTCCACTAAACCTTAATAAAAAGATTTGTAAGTTCCAAATCTCATTTCACTGTAAATCGGGTTAAAGAATGAATGTCGTTAAAATCACAGTTCACAATAAACCCAATGCACATTCCATTTCAAATCCAATTAAATGTTAATTAATTGGTAATTCTTCTCTACATCATAATTAAAATATTTATTCTTTTCATACGAGGTTTAAGAACAGTGTTACTGAAGACCTCATCCCATCAGTCTCTAACCGTAAATTAGTAAGAGAACAATTCCCTAAGTATTAATCCCAAAGGCCGAAAACCAACATCAGATCAATACCAAGGAAACCATTCAACATAGCTAATCTCCAGTTAGTTTCTAATTTTCTTAACTCCATTGGGTTTAAGGATAGTATTATTAAAGATACCATTCACGACAAACCCAAAATCTCTTTCCATTGTTAATCGGGTTAACAAACAAGTGTTATTTAAAACACCGTTCACGATAAACCCAAAAACCAATTTGATATTAAATACAAGGCTCTGAATAGAAAATATATCGGCTTATATTCAATATCAAATTCTAAAATCAACAAATATCGTATTGGAATAACGATATATATATCTCCAAATTCCTCCACAATGTCCGTATAATCACGGAATCCAATATCGAAATATTCCGAAGATAATTTCGATTCAAATACATTCCAATTCATATATTGGAAATTTTGGTTATTTAAAACCATTTCAAATCCAATTTATTTACTCAAAAATATTGGATTATAATTCTAGTTCATAACTAGTTCATTTCGATAAAATACATTTTTATCTTTTCAAATATGGAATTTTCATCCCAATTCTTCCCAAATCATTTATTATGATTTTACACAAATTATTTCTATTTTTAATAATTTTATCAAGGCCCGTACAGTGATTTCCATAAACGGCCATCGAACTGCACTTACAGCGACCTTTTCCATATTTGATTTGGACATAATTCCAAATCCAACCGTTAGATTTCTAGTTTCTTTTATTCGTTAGAAAGATCTTTTCGATACGAACCCAACGATTCTGGCTTTAGGAGAATCTGACAGTCTGATCTCCCGTAATGTCCATTCGAAGTCAATGGTCGAAATTCGCGAACTACCGCGGCGCGGGGCATTCTATTCAAGCCATTATATTATATATGTAATATATATAATATATATTTCGTCGATTTCCATTTAAAACGTATTTTATAAATCGTTTATAAATTCAATTTTAAAAAACGATTTCCACTTCCATTTCAATTTCAAATCAAAATTGAATATTCAATTATAAACTCGTTTATAAATTCATTTCAAATCGATTTCAATTCAATTTCAATTCGTTTTAAATTCATTTCAATTTCAATTTAAATTGATTTCAATTCCATTTCAATTCATTTTAAATTCATTTCAAATTGATTTCAATTTAAATCGACTTCAATTCCATTTCAATTCCATTTCAATTCCATTTCAATTCGTTTTAAATTCATTTCAATTCGATTTCAATTTAAATCGATTTCAATTCCATTTTAATTCGTTTTAAATTCATTTTAAAACGATTTCAATTCTATTTTCAATTTCAAATCAAAATTGGATATTCTATATCATTTCAATATTAAAATGATAATATTTTCATAACATCAGATTTTGAAATCAGTTTTCGATATTCATTTTAAAATGAATAAAATCGACAAAATTCCCGTTCGTGTTAAAATGGCGTTTGACTACTTAACACGGCTTCACATTTCAATAATTTCCGAATATTATTTTAAAATATTCGTTAATTCTAAACTGGAATCGGACTCAATTAATTACCATATAATTTTATTTATATGGATTTCAACATCATATATATACAACAATAACGATAAGCAATCATTAAAAATTCAAACAATATCCAGAGTGCATTCTACAACTGTATAAGCATTAAAATAGATAAATAACGCTTATACAGTCTGTCAAACCATCGATTGACATACCACTAATTATTGGGATCAGTGTGTCAAATATCATCCCAATACCCATGTGGGGTTTTCAAACAACACATACTGTTTATTATTTGTGCAGTTGGGCGATGTGTAAAATTTATCGTCCCAATCCATATCAGATAAATAAGTGTACATAAACAAACCGCCCGGTTTGTAAATGAACATTTATTTTATTCCATGATAATATATATATATATATTATTTAAATAATTTCATATATACAACAATACAATCAATTACAATCCCAATCACAATCCACACAAACAATACAATCAAACAAGTCGTCCATGGTCTGTGGACGAGGGGGAGCAGTTCATGTATGCAGTTATAAAATAAATAACTGTATAGGAATATATTTTTTTAGTGAGAAGTTCTCACATAGGTTTTCCACTCCTTCAATTTTATCTGAATTTCTGAACGGTTTGAGTTTTGAATTCGCCACAAATTCTAATCTACTCCGTTTTTGTCCTGTTCAGTTTTGAAATGTAGATCTCTTTGTTGCGGATCCAACGCAATTTGCTTCGTTCCATTCTGAGTTAAAATGGGCGAGTTATTGATTTTTACGCGTTAGACAATTTAAATAAGAATTAAATTAATAAAACTAACTTAACCCTTGATGCTAATTACTCTTCCCCCTAATTATCTTCTACCATGCGATTTGGTCTAGAAAACTGTCGTCTTCAATCCCTCACCCGCAACCGTCGATTGAAGCCACCGACCACCGATCCATGGCCGCCACCAAGAAGCCCTATGTCGCGCCACCCTCCGCCCTGATTCTCGATGAACCTACACCCCCGCGTTACCTCGAAATCGACGACGAACGCTTGTCCTTTGAGGCATGAAATCGCACTCGACAGTGAACAATAGTTCATCAATCCCGTACAGATTTAAAGCTCGTGAAGAGCTTAACAACCTCTGCTTTGGAAGATTGGGGTAGTACTGCGCGGATTGGAGGATAAATGGAGGAGAAGAAAGGAACACAATCGTCATTCCTTTTTTGAAGTGGCAGCTGGAAATAACTGAATTCCCTAGGGTTTTAAATTCTTTATATATTTTTTTTTTATTAATATTTTATTCTAATTTTACTTTATTTAAAAATTTAAGGCTCCGAACTCCAAATCAAACCGAACGACTATCGCCCCTAGCAAATTACCCCCATTTTGAATACAACGGGATATGTTTCGTAAACCAATTCGACTATTTCGATCCGTTTTCATTTAAATTAAAATATAAATCAATATATATTGAATTTGAATGTACATTTTAATTTGCCGGGGCCACATACTGATTCTAAAAATTCCAGAAAAATAAATCTAGCTATGTTTTGACGATATGGTCCTAAAAAAACTAATTTCGTCAAATTTGAAGACCATTTGAAAAATGGCCATTTTCCGGTCGATCCATAGTGACAAAACATGTTTTCTTTTGCCACGCTCACATATTAATTTCAAAATTTATGAATTTTGAAATCTAGCAATAATTTGACATTTTGGATCCAACAAAAGTGGTCTCGTCGAAAACGGAGGTCGTTTGCAAAACGACCATTTTTAAGGGCTATATTTCCATAGCGACTATTCTGAATTTTCAATTGGGCATAACTTTTTATTCCCACTATGAAATTTGGATTTTTCAGATTCTTTGGAAAGATATTTCAAATAGATTCAAATATTTGTGGTTTCGCTAAAATCCGGTTTATTTTGAAGCTTGTACATTCATTTGAAATTTGAAATCAAAATTTCAAACTACCGCGCCATTTCCAATTCCTTTTATAATTAAAATAAAAATTTATATTCTAACTTTGATTCAAATAAATATATATACGTTCTAATTCTATTCAAAATAAATTTCTCGTCAATATTATTTAAAATAAATCATTTTAAATATCCAAATTCATTAAAATTGCCAAAATAAAATTTTTTAAATTGGCTCTGATTTTCCGGGTTGTTACAATCTCCCCCACTTAAAATCTTTTCGTCCTCGAAAAGGAACGGAGTTGAAAGTTGTTTAAATAACCAACTCAACATTCAGTCGGGCTTTCATTCTTCAACTTTTCAGTTTCTAAGAATTTTCTAATTTTTCAAAAATTTGGCTAACACCCTAAATTTTCGAAAATTTTCGCCATAGCCTCCTTTGTATGAGGAGCATCGGGAAAATCCACAAACCGCCACACAGGCCCTCTCATCTCAAAAAGAAAAAGAAAAAGCCAAGCGGCTAGCCAATCGGCTCATAAAATCATCCAAACCCAATAACTTAGTAAACACGTACCTATTTGTTCGGCATACAATTTTATTCCTCTGCTTAGCTTCCCTGCTATGACCTGTTCAATGTATATACATGTATATGCATGCGATTTCAATCAGTTTTCAATTCAGCTCAACATTTTGATTCGATTTGGCTAATGGTTCAAAATTTAATAAATCAAACCAATAATCAAACAACACAATCAGCAATCAATTAGTTGATTAGTTTTTCAAATGCATAACTTTAATATATATTCAAAAATCATATTTTTGATGCCAAATCACAATAGTAAACCCTATCTAGTTTTGGTTCTCACATCAGTCTAATGGAAATATATAGTTATCCCACTTTCGAAACTCAAACATAAATTCTGATGATGAAGCTTCAATCATTAGAATCATCTCCGGGTGACTAGAGTGTGATTCTAAATCTATCCAGTATATTAAAACTTCAAATACACGTGGATCAGACGTATATGCAAAATCTTTATATATTTGATTGTCCAAACCAATTTAAAATAAAATATTCAAATACGTATGATAAGGTTTAAATTTTCAAAACAAAATTTGTTTTCATTTTTATTTTAAAAAATTTCACTCTTTACACTCGTTCTAGGATACTACTAATCCTATCTCTAATGAGTCATTCTAATTGGATATTACTAATCCAATCTCAGATGAATTCTTTTGTTTGGTTCTAATGTGTCTTGTTCTCGAGCTCTGATATCAAATGAGACGACCCGAACTTCCCTGTAAAGGAAAGAACAGATTGAATTGAGAACACGACAAATCAGAACACAAACAGAAGAACATTTCATTGCTTATTACAACAATTTACATCAAGGTACAAGAATATACAGAGTATGAACAGATAATATACATTTGATAAATATCAGAGATTACAAGTTACAATGCAGCGCAAAATAATACAAAACACAACTGAAAAGAATACACGGATATAGAGCTTTCCGAATATCATTCCTGCTGTACCAGGATCCTGTGAATGTAACTCTGCAAAACCAAAACTACTAGTTGCCCGTGTAGAAAATAGGGGCACCCATAGTTTAGGTTAAAACAATAAACTCCAGGTCAGTCATGTGACTGGTGTGAGAACTAAAACAATCATTAATTTGATTTTTTTAGTTAGGTAGATCAAGGGACCACGCCGTATAACACGGAACGAGTTTACCTCCATGAATACCAGTGCATAAAACAAACAAAGCAATGCTAAATAAAGAAAAATGAAGCTATTATAAGACTCAGGTCCAATAACACAATGCAAGACGGAGGATAGAGTTTTTACCTTATAATAGCCAAAAATGCTTGTACGTGAAATTTCATATTTTACTGTTGCTATAAGTGTATAGTGTCAAAACAATTTCAAATATAAATGTATCAATCATAGACAGCATGAGTGCCCAATCTCACTATGTCGCCATACTAGGCTCTACAATCAAAACCGCAAGATGTCATATTGGAAGTTTGATTTCCATCTTAAACCAAGGAAAGGGATCGTCCTTCCCGCTTCGAGACTCTCTGGCCCGAGCCTCAGGCAAGCGCGCAGACAAGCCTTGGATCGTCAGGGCCGGTCCACTCGATGTGGATTAAAATGCCTGGACACTACGTTTTCCCGCCCTATGGGGCGTAAATCTGGTCTGTATAAAGACCATACCATCCACCGGCCCCGCAATGCCGATATATCTGAGATGCCTCACTATCCATCATCCACATAAGTAAAACATCTAGGCGTGCAAAACGCAGACACCACTCCTAGCTAGAAGGAAACGCATGCCCTACCTGAGATCCTCTCCCGTTTCTGGTTCACACCAGGGTGTGAGGCTCGCGAATCAACGCTACACAAAGCTATGCTATGTTAAAGTTGCGCTTTGATAATCAACCACAAGACTCTGCTTTTCATTAGAAGCCTTGATCTTTTGCATCTCAGCGTGCCACACAGGCAATTCACGCTGTGCAACTAATGTCTATCAATCACACAGAATGAAATCTAATGTCGGACACACGGTCCATTTACAAGTTCGTTCTGGGTCTGAACGAAACCGGAGGCACCTTATTCCTCATCCCATATGTCCAATACAGGAGAGAGGCCCTCGCATATCCATTGATCTCCCAGTACGTCTGGATGATCACCACTTATTACCTTGTCTTGGGTGTACAGCCAATCAAGACATCAGTAATCATCCAAACGATGTGAAGAGCTTCGGTCTTCAACCACTGTCATCATCGTCGACATACCGTCGAATCAGTTATTCAAAATGGGTATAAACCTGGCCTTTCCGAATAACTCGCGTATATTATAAACAAGTGCTACACAAACACAACATACGACTCATTCCAATCTATAATATTCTTTTATTCAAATATTCACATTTTTAGGGAAAGGTTCCCATTAATTTTATCAAAGATAAATTATTTTAATTTTATTCTTTAATCTTCCTTTGGATATCAAACCAATTTAAGATTTATCCAAACTAGTTGGGATTAACTCTGTGCACTCCCCCTTTCTTCTTATCTAGTATATTTATACCTATTATCCCCCTTTGTCTTTAACATAAAGGAAAAAAAGAATTATTAAATTTACTTCTAGACAATATGTAGAGTTTTCATATGAATATATATAACACAAGAGGGGAAATCAAATAAATTTAAAACATGCAATAAACTAAATAAATAGACGAGTTTTAGAGTTACCGACTTTGCTGATGCCACAAGTAAAATCCCTTTCATACTCATCCAAGGTTCAATAGATTTCTTGTCATATGCTTTAAGGATTGACTATTTGATACCTGAAAAATTATAAAATATGGATACTGGTACCCTTTTTATTTTAGGGTCCACTGGGTTAAGTTTTGGGATGCCAAACCCATGAAGAGTTTGAATTCCCTTTCAAAATATAATTATTAGATAAATGAACCTTATTAATAAAACTACCAATATATTTTTCTTTTTTAGTGTTATCAAACCTTTTTGGAACCTTTAAGTTAATGAACCTATTTGGAGGATTTAACTTTAATTTCCTCGGTTTTGGTTTGAACTTGGTGGCTTTGACAAACTTAGTACATTGAGTACTATTTTTCATTGATTTAGCCTTAGGGGTGTAGCCAAGTCCATGCTTATTCTTGATGTGTTTAGATGCAAATAATAATTTTTTAAAATTATCCTTCCCTTTGTTAAATTTATCAATATAAGTTTTCATTTCATCAGAAAATCCTTACTACGTTTAAGAATAACATTGTCTAGATATGTTATTTTTTCATTCAGATTAGTGATCTGTGACTTCATTGAAAGATTTTATAATTTTAAGAACATATTTTCACTTTTTAGTTTTTCAAAACTTTTATGTGTTAAATCCTTTCCATTTTTATGACCATTAAATCTTTCAATTTCATCTTCTAGACATTGTTTTTCTTTACTTAACTTTTCATTAGATATTTTTGATCTTCCAATTTCTTCCAAACTATTATCGTACTCTTTCCTAAGTATTTCATATTTCTGATGCATATCATTTAAAAATTTGGTAATTTCTTTATCAAAATTCCAACCTAGTCATCCATTGCCATGAAGAATACGTTGGCCTTTTCCATTTCTGAATCACTATAACTAGATGGCTTATATGAATCATCCCATGTTGCTTTGAATGCTTGTTTCCTCTCCTTATTGAAAGTATTTGAAATGTGTTTTGGTTTTCTCAAGTTGGGACAATCTTTTTTCAGATGACCGACTTTATCACATTTGAAACATGTAACAACATTTGCATTTCTGGAATTATTGTTGTTAGTTTTTCGAAGTTTCTTTGTTATCCTATACTTCAAGAATTTCTTGATCTTCCTGGTAATAAATTCGAGATCATCATCAATAGCATCACCATCTGGTTCATCATTGTCGATCATAGAATTAAGTGCTAGTGATTTCTTATCATTCCCCCGATTCTCTTTTCTGACCTGCATCTTTACTTCATAAGACATTAGATTACCGATTAATTCTTCTATTTACATAGTACTAATATCATTAGCTTATTAGAATGCTTGAGTCATCTAATCCCATTTACTAGGAAGTGAATTCAAGATCTTTCTGACTTGGTATTCTTCAGTAATTTTCTTTCCTAATGATATTAAGGCATGTACTATATCTTTAAATCTAGAATACATATCAGAAATAGACTCATTTGGTTTCATTTGAAAATTTGAAACTGGTGAGTCAGTATAAATATCTTTGCCTGCTTTACTTTATTGATGCCTTCATGTGTGACTTTCAGTATTCTCCAAATTTCATATGCAGAATTACAAATAGACACTCGATTAAATTCATTTCATTATAAGGAGCAAAATAAAATGTTCATGGCCTTAGAATTTTTAAGTGCTTATGTCTTTTGGTCTAGTGTCCATTTTGAATATTCAGTTTGAGGCTCTATGTATTCTTCTTAGGTAATGTTCCAAATATATAAACCATTGGACTACAAATAAAATTTCATCCTACAAGCCCAATAAGCATAATTACTGCCATCAAATAGAGAGTGTCTAGTGGAAGATTTCCCTTCTATAAAAGAATTAATAAAGGTATTACTAGTGTCACTAGCCATTTATATTTTTCAAAAAATCAGATTATGATAATTTTGAAAACCTTGCTCTGATACCAATTGTTGGGGAACTGGGGTGTCTATAACCCAATGTTGATGGATCTTAAGGCTATTCAGACACTGGAAAGATAAAGTATATTTACTATATCTATTCAAATTCAAACATAAAGAAATAAGTAATAAAATAAAATGCAATAAAGTAAATAACACTAGGATTTTTATACTGGTTCGGATTAACCAATCCTACATCCAATAATGCACTTCACAGTGCAAAATTTCACTATAATCGCTTGCTTTCCACGGGTGATAGAACACCTTTACAATCTTGATTTCACGGGCTACAAGATACACCTTCTCTTATCAACAACAACAAACAATGGCAAATAGTCGGATCTTCAATACAGATTCTTGCAGATTTGGTACAATGATCCTTTAGACCTCCAGTGGAATATAACTTTGAATTCTTTGAGGAAATAGGATAAAATTAGAGAGAGCATGATATAAATTCAAGTACAACTCTCTGATATTGTGTGGTTTTCATACCAATGAAAAATTGGAATGAAAGAGAGCGGATTTGCAAGAATAATAGTACAATACTCAATGAATTTGTGTAGAGAATATATAAAGAAGAAGGAGTAGAAGAAAATGTGAAAAGATGATGTTAAAATTCATTACCAGGAGCCTTTAAATAGTGTTTGGAAGGATTTGCCTTTTGGTGAAGAGGCGGAGGGAAAATCTTATTAATTTGAATTTGAAACTCTGAAAAAACATTATATGTCGACATACCGAAAGATGTATGTCGACATACCTAGTGTTGCAAAAGACACTTATAAGTGTCGCAAATATTCGCACTTCAGATTTCCTTATATTTGTGGATTTTGATGATTCATTTGAAGTCAATGGTTTATTATCTTCAAGTATAATTGCCATGAGATCTTTAACAAGATATTCTAAGGTTCAACCAACTCCTCATCTCTTCAAACACCTTTGTTCTTCAGTATTCTTCTCTAATACGCTTTGGTCTTCAATTGTTCTAATTATCCTTCCATTGCTCTTATTAAACTTCTTATATAATTCCTTTTTGGTAGTCTTGTATATTTCTACAAATATATCTGATGTAACTGCACAACTCGAAGATAAGTTAGTAGTCATGTTTATATGGTTGTTGTCATAAAAATCAATGCCTATGATACCTAGGGTATTAACATCAGCCGCATCTTTATTTATGATTGGCCATAAGTATCTGTACCATAGTATCTTCTTTGCCAACGTCTATCCTCCAGTGTGATCACCACATTCTCCTTCGTGTACTTCCCTCAGTACACGTTTGACGTCATCATGGGCTATACACCAAAGTAGTGGAACGGAGAAACCCCTTGTACAGAGCTCGCCATACTGCATAACGTATCTGGATGCTTTGCGGACAATAGCACGTCTTCTGTTCCTTCTCTCCGGAAGGATTTCGTGCTATAAGAAATTATTTATGGGCATCATCCAGGACTGTCTTTCAGGTTCACCCTCCAAGACTTGGTCCATTTCCATTCGATCAATACTCGGAGTATCCAATGCTTCAATCCGGACTACATTTATGCCATTCGGATTGTCAGAACTTGCTAACATAGCCAGTTTGTCTACCTTTTGATTTTCCGTTTGCGGGATATGAGAAATGCTATAATGCTCCAATCCATCTAGCAACTCCTCGACCCGCTCTAAATAGGCTACTAATCGTGGCCCCTTCATCTGAAACTCTTTGCGAATCTGAAACACAACAATATGATTTTCACAGAAATTTTTAGTGTAACCACTCCATATGCACTCGCAAGTCTCAGCCCGGCAATCAGGGCTTCATACCCAGATTCATTATTGGTAGTGGAAAAGTTCAATCGTAAGGCGTAGTAAATCGACCGTCCCTTTGGAGTACCGGTACAGCTCCGGCGTTGGACCGTCGATTGTTGCCAGCACCGTCTGTATACAGATTTCAAATGCTCGATTCCACTTCAGATCCTGAGGGGAAAACTTCTTGATCCAATACATCATCCTCAAGGATTGTGAATTATGCTATAAATTATGCTAGTGCTTGCCCCGGATGGATTTCCTGGGGAGGAAAGTAAGTTCGAATTAGCTCAGTTCAATATTTCATTTAAGTAATATTCCAAACACCTTAAGTCTTTGAAGGACCTATCGTAGTGGCTGGTCAATATATATTATGATTGGATGAGCCTGAAAGTAATAGCGGAGCTTTCTTGAAGCAATCTATTAGCTGTAAGAGAGCTTCTCGATCTTTGGGTAATTACGTTCCGCTGCAACCAATTATTACTCACATAATATACAAGTCTTTGAATCTTATCTTCCTCGCGAACAAGTGCTGAGCTGATTGCATGCGATGGTACTGCCAAATAAACGAATAGGTCTACATGATCTACCAGTTTGGACAGTATCACTAGTCTCTCCATATGGTCCAGCAAGTTATGTAAGGCTTCAATGAAATCCGGCGTCTATTCGAAGTTATGCTTCCCTCGCTTTATCAAATTGAAGAAGGATATGCACTTGTCAGTGGCCTTAGATATGAATCTGCTTAGTGTTGCAACTTTCCCTACTAAACTCTGTACATCCTTAATTCTTCTTGGTTCACAAATGTTCCTTATCGCTGCAATCTAGTCCGGATTGATCTCAATTCCGCAGGAGCTAACGACAAAACCCAAAAAAATTCCCGACACGACGCCGAAGGAGCACTTCAAAGGGTTGAGTTTCATCCCAAAATATTGGAGGATATTGAACATTTCATTCAAATTTGAGATGTGGTCAACTAACTGCTTGGACTTCACGAGCATATCATCTACGTATACCTCCATGGTCTTCCAAATCTGATTATGAAACATACGATTCACGAGTCATTGGTACATTGCACCAGCATTCTTCAATCTAAAAGGCATCACTATATAACAATACAACCCAAGATCTGTGATAAAGCTGGTACGCTCTTGGTCTGCCACATGCATCGAGATTTGGTTGTACCTTAAGTATGCACCCATAAATGACAAAAATTCATGTCCGACCGTCGAGTCCACTAATTGGTTGATCCTTGGAAGTGGAAAGCTATCTTTCGGGAAAGCCTTAGTCAAATCTAAAAAGTCAATACACGTTTGTCGTTTCCAATTTGCCTTCTTGACAAGAAATGAGTTTGATATCCAGTCAGGATATGTCGAATCTCGAATGAAGTTTTTGCATTCCAGCTTTTCCACTTCTTCCTTTAAGGCTGCGGACCTCTCCGGGCCAAGCATACGCTTTTTTTGTTTGACTGGGACACTTTTTGGATAGATGTTCAGTGAGTGACTCATAACAGGCAGAGAAATCCCACACATGTCAGCATGGGTCAACGCAAATAGTTCAAATTATCTCATTGGAAAATTTTCACTTCCCTCGTCCGAAGGGGATTTAAGTGGAATCCGATTTTCAAGACCTTGGTCGGGTCGTCATCATAAATCTAAATATCCACAGTCATTTCGTTAGGGGTCGCCTTTCTGCATCCCTGTTCCTCGTCTTCTCTGGGATCAATATACTCGGACTGAAAATTTGGCGACCATGGCCGGGATGTATCCTTTATTTACTATGTTGAGGCCTCCCTAGTGGGGGAGGAGGTGTTCTTGGGTTCTGCATCATCTCCTTAGCGGATCGTTTTCCATTCAGCTAAGTAGAAGGTTCTCCCCATCACCTGGTCCCCAGCCCATTCCTATTCCTGATTCCATTAGGAATTTTAGCAACAGGCGCCATGGCATGTTGCATGAACTAAATTCTGCAAGGGCTGGTGTCCCTAAAAATACATTATAAGGGGATTCAATTTCAATCACCAGGAAAGGAAGGATTCGAACTCTTCTGCAGTCTCTCTCACCGAGTTCTATGTATAAT